>CM030798.1:37347121-37947121 GCA_018127125.1 Rhododendron griersonianum | reverse complement strand
ACTTATTTACGAGCAACTTATTTTCATATAACGAGCAACTTAGAGCAACTTATTTTCATACAACGAGCAACTTATTTTCATACAACAAGCAACTTATTTACGAGCAACTTATTTTCATACAACGAGCAACTTAGAGCAACTTATTTTCATACAACGAGCAACTATTTTCATACAATGGGGAAACTTAGATTCATACACGGTACAACTTAAGTTCATACAGGGGGCAATTTCGGTTCATAAGCATCATAAACATCACCAAATCTTCGAGTGAATATACCAAATCTTTGAGTGGGGAGACTTAGTATCATATACGGGACAACTTAGGTTCATATACTGGGCAACTTAGGTTTATACACATTCATATACGGGGCAACTTAAGGTTCATACACGGGACAACTTAGGGGCAGCTTAGGTTCATATACGGGGCAATTTAGATCAACTTAGGGAGCAACACGGGGCAACTTACGTTCATACATGGAGCAACTTAAAGAGCAACATGGGGCAACTTAGCAGGCAACTGAGATTCATAAACGGGGCAACTTAGGCTCTTATACGGGGCAACTTAGGTTCATACATGGGGCAACTTAGGGAGCAACACGGGGCAACTTAGCAGGCAACTGAAATTCATACACAGGGCAACTTAGGTTCATATACGGGGCAACTTAGATTCATACCCTTCCCTCCACACCTTCCTTGTTCTGTTGCTAATTTGTAATTGCAGAAAACAGAACCACCGACGAAGACCACCACCACCTGAGTCCGAGACGAAGAGGAATAAGGATTTAGCAAAACAATATCTCCCAGGTAGTAAAAAAATCAACACACCCTTTTTCCATCTCCCTTTTCCAATTCCAGTCTAAATTTCCCCAAATTTGAACGACCCATCAATTCCCCCCTCTTCTTTTTCAGGATGGAACACGAATCAGAGCCCGACGCTGTCGTTTCAGTTCCTTCTTCTTCTTGAGATGCAATCAAAGCACCGTCGCCCTTTTTGCAGGTCGACGAAGAACAGGAAGAGAGTAGTCAATTTAACCCAGGTGACAACCATCATCAACAACAACACCCTCTTCAGCAGCAGCACCGCCTCCGTCGCCGCTGGCCACCAGGAGTGTCTTACCGGCTCAATATATCGAGATTAGAGTTGAAGCCAATATTGGCCGGCGGTGTCCCAAATCTGGGCCTACGACCTTGTCGTCGACTTGTTTAGGGCTGCTGTAAATAAAGGGGAAAAGAAGAGAACTGATTTTGGGGTTTCATAGTGGGGGTATATTAGACATTTTACCTTGCATTCTCCATGTATTCCGAATTACTTTTTTCCGTTTCATGAAAGGAGCAATTTCATAAAAACCTCTCCATCACTTGATAATAAAATGCCCCTTCTACCTCTGTCCGGTAATTCTCCCTAATGCATATCTCTCCCACTAGAGTCTGGACCCAGGAAAGTGGTGCTTTATCCGTTTCATATTGAGATTTTCATATTTTATTTTTTACTAGTATTTTTAAATTAAAAAATCATCTACTTCGGTTTAGTATAATATTTTGAATTTTTCGCACTGTATTAAAGATTTCAATTAGTACTTTAATTTAGTGCAAAAAAATTACTCGTAGAAGATTTATACACGAAAATAATTGATTTTTTATTTCAAAAATAACACGATTTTTTGTAATGAACTCTCAATATGGAACGGATATAGTAACCAAAAATGCCATGACGAACCTAAATGCACCACCAATAATGCATATGTGTTCGAAGTCATCCAATATTTATAGACCACATATTTAACATGTGAGAGCCACGTGCATTAGACGATTGTTCACACATTTGTTTCTGTTCTTCACGTGATTTGGTGCGTTTCACTCTCTCAGGCAGGGGCGGACCCAGAATTTAGTTGCAGTGGGGTCAAATATCTATAACATATGTAATTTTATTTTTTGTATGTAAAAATCGGATAAGAAATTGAATTAAATAAGAAAACAAAAAAACAAAGAGTAGAAACTACCATACCCAAGCTTTTTTACATTAATTGGTAATTGTCTGACCTAGCTTTCATTTAGAAATTCTACTTGCTTTTGCCTTGTTTCCTCATAGAAGCCTTGCTTGCTTTTGTCTTTAGAGAGAGATACAAGAATAGACTATAAAGTAAGAGTCTATAGACTCGTAGACTTTGTGGAGAGAGAAAAAATATTGAGTTCTTTGCATAACGTCACAATTAAAGAAGGCAACAATTATAAATTTCGCGGGATCTTCAGGGCAAGAATATTATGATCCTCTTGGGGCAAAATTATAAAACACTCCTCAAAACTATACATGCTCTAGGGGTATTTTGGAACTCAGTGGGGTCAAGTGACCCCGCTTGCCCTATATTGGGTCCGCCCATGCTCTCAGGTGATCAGAGGTGCACACGGTATAAATTGATACCGTTCTACAAAAATTCAATAACCAGAGCATTCCAAAACATTCTAGAATATTGAGAACCAAAACCTAATTAACCACCACATGTGTGGAACCGGACCAAAACAAAAACTTGAAGCCAGGTCCAATTTGGGTTGGGTTATTATGCTCTATTCTATAGCATCCAAAACACTTTTCCACGAACAAATAGAACTCGCAAAACTATCCATAAGTTTTACTAGCACAAAAGACCTTAAAATAATTAGTATTACAAAAAAATTCAAAAAATGTTTTGAACACAGCATGAACGCTTTGCATCATTCAGTGGTGGGAACTGGAATCAATTTCAAAAAAGCAGCCAGAAAGAAACAGAAAGAGAGAGAGAGAGAAAAAAAAAGGTGATATGGGACAGGACCTGTTGGACACACTACTTTTACCTGCAAAACCCATGTGCACACACTATTCACTTTTCTATGCTGCACTGCAAAACCCATGTGCACGCTGACACAAACCAAAACAAGACGTCAACTCCTGCAAAACCCATGTGCACCCTGACCCATGTGCACCCTGACACAAACCAAAACAAGACGTCAACTCCTGCAAAACCCATGTGCACGCTGACACAAAACAAAACAAGACGTTAACTGAGAATATATATATATATATATATATAAACTTCTCTCAGTAATGCTGAGAAATGAAGTATAGGTGTAGGTGTATTATTATACGAAAAAAATTTGAATAAGAACACAAAAAAATAAGCCACTTGACTTATTTAGCCAAACGGGTCCGAAGTATAGGTGTATTATATAATATAACTAGTGTTAGTCCGTGCCTAAGGCACTACGCATCCCGGTTGAAAACCATGGGCACTTAACTGGGAAGTGGGAGGATACACTACAGCCTTTAGATCAAATGAATCTAAGCTGTTCCAACAACTTGTCTCCACACCCTTCTGTTTTATAATAGAGATATATATAAAAGCTGCGTTTTTAATATTAACTCCGTTCCACAATTATAGTCACATTTTCTTTCTCTTACCTCTTTTCAAATAAAAAAATTAACTACTTCAATGCAAAAAATTTCAAATTTTTTTTGCACCGTATTAAAGATCTCGATTAGTACTTTAATTTGGCGCGAAAAATTTAAAAAATTATACACGAAAGTAGTTGATTTTTTGATTTAAAAAATGACACGACTTTTCATGGTAGGCTCTCAATATGGAATAGATCGAAGGAGTAGTAGAAAAGCATATCGCCTCTCTCTTTTTTTAAAACAGCACGTCGTTCTCTCACAGCGTCTCTCTCTCTCTCTCTGAATCGACTGATTGCCTCCGACAAGCACACCCACCCAAACCTCCGACTACTATGACGACCATTGAACACCACCAACGAGACAACCCAAACCACCGGCGAAGCTCTCCGACCTCCGGCAAACCTCCGACCGTCAGTATACAGCCTCGGACGATACTATATTTCTGTATACGAACCAAATCTGACTATTCCGGCGACCTCTAGCTGCCTAGCTCCGCCAAAGCCTCCATGGCCGCCTAATGAAACGCCAAGGGGTGTAGGCGTGGCGTTGACCCGCTGCCCAGCGTTGGCGGCCGCCATTTAGAACACTGTTGATCACCACCCTCCACAACTTAGGCAGTACACGAGCCGAATATTAGAATGTTCAGATTCGTTTATTAAGTTTTTTAGCCAACTCGAGTTCGAATCGAACTCAATGAAAATTATGACGAGCCGAACTCGAATCAAGCTTTCCTAGGTTTGAGTAAAACTCGAACTTGTTCACGAGCCTTAACGATCCAATATATCACATATTTTATGCTCTCATACAGGTTTAAAACTTAAAATAAAATTTTAGTATGTACATAAATACGTTCATATTTATATATATATATATATATAATGATAAAAACATATACATAATTAAGGCTCTGTTTGGAACTTACAGAAATGAAAGGAAAACTAAATTTTTTTCCCTCCTATTGTTTGATGGGAAGAGAAAAAAGGAAGAAAATAACAATTTTAAGTTTTGTGAATAGTTAACCGGAAAGTGGGAGAATGCACTACAGCTTTTGGATCAAATGAATCTACGTCGTTCCAACAATTTGTCCCCACACCATTCTGTTTTATAATAGAGATGATCAGTTCCATTATGAGTAGTGTGTTTTTTTTACTCAATAGAGGTCATTAACTACCACACTCGTTCGTGCTTGTAACGGGAATCGAGCCCTCACCTTCTCACTCGATAGATATCTAGGCGAGGAAGTGCCGTTAAACTATAAATCGGTTTGGCGGATAAACTTTATTAGTTGGAGACAACTGGAACTTGAAGCCTCTGCACTAAAACCCCCTCATGATTACTCGGGCAAGATCTAATCCCTGAGTCAATATAATCAGTCTACCTACAAATACAAAACAGTGTCGGATAAAAAAATAAAAAAAATAAAAAAATACAGTGTGTGAATACAGACTTTACCGTTCTGAGGGGCGTTCCATTTCGGACCACTCATTCTCTAAAGTCTTTGTCGGGAAAAGTCTCGGTCTTTCTCTAACTTATCATTTACTTTGCTACCTCCAGACTGGAGCGATAATCTTCCATTTCTGGATTTCTCAGCTTTAATAATGTGCTCTTGATGGTTTCTGTACATCTTCGCCTATGATTCTCCAGGTAAAAATTCTCTCTCTCTCGTGTGTACGTATGCGTTGTTTGAACTGTTATATATAGGATTGAGGCTGTGTTCCACAAAACTTTTAAGAACTTATTTTTTGTCCAATAATAAGGTGTGTTTCACAAAATAAGAACTTATTTTTTGTTCACCCTTAGGTAGTATGGCCGGCGGCCGCGCTGGGCCGTCTCCGGCCACCGGACGGCCGATCCGAGCCGTCCAAAAATTCTAAAAATTAAAATCAAGGGGGCCAGCGCGGGAATCAACGTCATCCGAGGTGTGTAGGGTGCTTGATCCGAGCACCCCTTTTCCGTGTACATATGATATGTACACGGAAAAGGGGTGCTCGGATCAAGCATCCTACACACCTCGGATGACGTTGATTCCCGCGCTGGCCCCCTTGATTTTAATTTTTAGAATTTTTGGACGGCTCGGATCGGCCGTCCGGTGGCCGGAGACGGCCCAGCGCGGCCGCCGGACCGATTTCCCTCCGCCGGCCCCCATATTGGTAAAAACAGTCTTCTTTTTGTAAAGGCAACTTTAAGCTCAAAAATAATGTGTTTACGCAAATAATTTTCCTACTAATATGGATCTTATTTGATAGATCTCATTGAGATCTTTGATACAGTGCAAAAAAAAAAAATTTCATTTATGTTATATTTGAGTTTGAAAATGTGGAAGGAATTTTGTAGTTGGGAAAAATAAGAAGGTTGGATTATTTTTGAATAAGAAGTGGGGGAATAAGAACTTATTTTTTAAGAAGGTTTGCGAAACGGGGCCTGAGTACTGTAAATGTATACCAATATGTTGCTGGGATCTTTCAGAATTGGAACTTAGATGGGGATGGGCCGATGGGGGGAAATGGTAAGGGGTGGATTGGGGTATGATTTGTCAATAGTTTAGGGTAGTTGCGTACACAAGAATTTCACAAAGAGGGAGTCAAATTCAAAAGAATTTAGAGTTTGGAATACGGTGGTAAAAGAAATTAAAAATAAAAATAAAAATCCAATCATGCAGGGCCGAATTCTCAAGTGTAATACCAAAAAGTTACATTGAAATGAAATTATATTGAAATAAAATTATCAAGATCTTGAAAGGGCCGAATACGCAAGTTTAATACCAAAAAATACATTAAAAAAGTGGGATTGTGCTAAATTTGGAGTGTCCATTTTGGGACAAGGGATCCATGTAGTGCACTAGTACACCACGGGGTGTATAGCGCCTTGGTACGCTTCACTGAGAGATATTATCATTATGATATGAACCGTTCATTTCTAGAGTTTGTTGAACACTATAGTTGTACACTTGTACTGATAACCAAATTAATCGTACTTTAGTAACCACATAATCAAGATAGGTTTGTCGTACAATTCATTTTTGTATAATGAATGTTGGCCGACCAACGAGCTAATGATGTCCTATCAGTTCCCTCGTCCACCCGGGTCCCGGGATCAGTGCATAGTTTAATTTTTTTTTCATGAATAATCTACTCAGCAGACTCTATAAACTAGACGGTTGAAATCACGATGATAAGATCTCGTGGAGCATCTCGAGGCACACTACATTCTGTATTAAGATGATAAGATCTCGTGGAGCATCCCTCCGCCCCCCTTGCATCCCCCAGTGTTTCCGGGGGAACTAGATTATGGATGACAATGGGAAATCCAGCAAGTAGCACTGTGGCTGCTGCGGAAAATTAGATGATGAAGAAGGATATGGAGAGAGGGTAAAATATAGGCATAGGGACCTGAATTCACCTCCTTCTTTGGCAATCACTCCCAAAAAAGAAAATATTCACTCATCACAATTAGAAGGTAGCACAAGATTTCTCATTAATCATTTACTGAAAAGGTAACTTAGATATCATGAGTATACACGCAATACATGGGTAGCAATAGATATACAATTAATCATTTACTGGAAAAAGGGGATTTCTCATTAAATCATCTCCAATATAATAGTAGATCATGAGTATGCATGCACATATGTACATACCAGACTCGAAGTTCGCAAATCAGCCCACAAACATGTATGCTGATGGCAGTTTAGAATCTTCCAACTGTTGAGTTCGTTTCCCAGTTATTTAATAGAGTTTTCTGTACTTTCCATGATGATATTTGCATCAGCTATAATGATTAATGCAAGACGGGTGCAGCAAACGCTCTCATTCTTTAAGTCCAGTCTCTAGATTTACAGGATTTTGAGGTTCTTAAGGCTTTGTGATTGGAGGTCATGGTTTTGATGATCCAATGAAAAGCCGTAGAAAGTATTATCTTATTGCTTTCGGGTGGCCCTAACTCAGTTGTTTTAGTGGATTGAAACAACTGAGCAAATTACCCTCATTCAGGTGTAAAACGATAGACAAACCATTGCCTAAACAATTTGAAATAATTGGTTTCACAAGACACCTTTAGCGCACACGTTGTGTTAAACTCTCAATACAAAATCAATAGAGGTTAATAAGATAGAGTTGGAAGTAATTTTAAAAAAGTAAGAATTGTCGTATTCAAATTTCTAGCCTCCCCCTCTATTGCATCTTCAATTGCGATAACAAACGCATTGCGTTGTCGGTAAACTGTAACACAATATTTGACATGAGTGGGCCAAACACGGGGGAATCGGTGAGGCCTGCACCACACTGCCTTTAAATTCTATATAGCTGTCGGCTATGGGAAAAAAGAATGGGGGGATTTGCCAACATAAGCGTCTTGAGATTGACTATGTGCTTCCTAAGATAGAAAATTACTTGAGGTCATGAATAAGTTCTTGGAGGATCATCAAGAAAGGACAAGAAGTTGCTGTTTCTGGGATGAAACATTTCCCCTATTGTGTTTGCTCCTTTGTGATTGTTTTTTTTTTTTTCTTTCGATGATATTTTTGTTAGGCCCAGCTGGTAGCTTGGTGCTTTTTGGTCATTGTTTTTGTTTACTGGTTGCTTGTCTTTTGGTTGTTTCTTTTCTACGGGATGCCCCTTCGAACCTGTAATTGGATTTTGGTTTTCCATGAATTAATTTTCCAAATAAAAAGAGATGTTTTACTTGAGCACGAGGTAAAGATAGTAGTTTGTACGAATTACGATACTGCAATTAGTCCATTCTTGCTAATGCTTTGTCTAAATTCAATTCTTCTAGGTCTTCCGCTTCTGAGTATCTTGATGGCTGGAACAATTGCTACAATAGGAGCAGTTACCGGTGTAGTGGGGGCAACAGCAGGAGTAGTACAGGCTGTTTCCCAAGCTGCGCAGGCATTTTGGCAACCTCTCAGAGTCACACTTTCGGACAATGTGGAGGAAATTCGTGATGCTTTAAATGAAGCAGTACAAGTTTTAGGTTCTGTTAGGAAGGATTTTGAGACTGAAGTCGAGAAAAATAAGACGAAGGTGCCATCTAGAACTTATGTGGAATGGAGGCGCAGGGTGATGGAGATTGATGGTCAAGTGAAAGATATAATCGCCGAATATAACAAAGAAAGCAAAGAAGAGGTATCTTTTTGGTTTTCTTCTCCACGTCCAGATTTCAGGGAAGAAATGAAAAAGATGCACGAGAAAGTAATCTATCTTTTGCGAGATAGCAATGAAATCAGAGATAAAATGTTGGTCGATCGCGCACCAGAACCTGTCATAAAGAGGGAGGGACCAGATATCAGGAAATTTGAAACACTTCGAAAGCCACTAGAGAAGATATTGGGTTGGCTGAAAAGATACAAAGTTAAGGGTATTGGTATCTATGGGACAGTGGGGATTGGGAAAACTACCGTCATGCTCAACTTGAATAACCATGATCAAGTTGCCACAATGTTTGACATAGTCATCTGGCTCACGGTATCAAAAGAGGAGAGCAAGGAAAATCTAAAAAGAGAACATCTACTATGCACTATTGCACAAAGACTGAAACTGACAATGGCAGGAACAAGCAATACCGACGAAGTTGCCCAAAGAATACGTACGGAGTTGAAGGGAAAGAAGTACTTGCTCCTTTTGGATGATGTCAAAGAATGTCTCAGTTTAAATGAAATTGGGATTCCTGTTAGCAACAATGGCAGCAAAATAGTATTGACAACTAGGATGCGTCATGTTTGTAATAACGAAATGGTGGACAAGGCAATTAAGGTGGCATATTTGTCTCCAGATGAGTCATGGAAGATGTTTCAAGATGTTTTAGGAAGCAAAAAGCTCATTGAAGATTTAATAATCGGGCCACTTGCATGGCAAGTTTGCAGAGAGTGTAGTGGACTTCCGCTCTTGATTGAAAAAGTAGCAAATACTTTCAAATTGAAAAACACTGAAAACCTTTGGAGTGAAGGATTGAATAGTTGGAGGATGTGGCCTAGAGAAGAATGCAAAGGCATTAGGGAAATGTATGAATTGTTGAGATTTTGTTATAATGAATTGGGTGATGATCGGTATAAGAAATGTTTTCTTTATGGTGCATTATATCCTGAAGACAGCGACATCCACGTAGATTCTTTGTTGGAGTGTTGGGCGGCAGAAGATCTACTTGGCAATGGCAATGACGCGAAAAAGGTGCGTGTCATGATGGGGGATTTAATATTGACTCGCCTAAAGAATGTTTCTTTGCTTGAGGAAGGTCAAAGTGATTATCATGTTACCATGCACAAATTCATCCGGCAAGTGGCATTATACATATCGGAAGATCATCCCGAATGTAGACATCTGGTGGAAACCAACAAAGAATTAACAGAGCCCCCAGATGAGGAATCATGGAGTGACAAGAATAGGATCTCCTTGGGCGACAACAAGTTGGATCGATTACCAGATTCCCCGAATTGTAGCATGCTTTCCACCCTATTCCTACAGAACAATTCAGGTCTGGATATAATCCCATCAGCATTCTTTGAGCACATGATAAATCTCCGAGTTTTGGATTTATCTCAAACTGGTATCATTTCGTTACCATCATCTCTTTCAATCTTGATTGGCCTTAAAGTCCTACACCTCAATAATTGCGAACAATTGGTGGAGCTCCCTTCTTACATTGTGGAACTTGTACATCTTGAATCACTTGATATTCATGGGAGTGGAATTAGTTCTATACCGCCGCTCATTGAGAAGTTGATCTTCTTAAAGCGTTTGTGGGTGTCCTTTAGAACTGGAAATGACACTCAAGGTGTGAGTTTCAACTACGACAAGATTTCAAAACTTTCTAGATTGGAAGAATTGGTCATTGATGTGAAATCAACCCAGCAGTGGACGAATGAGGTGGTAGACAATATCATGAAAGAAGTGGCTAAGTTGCCAAAATTCGAGAGACTGAAGGTTTGTTTCCCCAATGGGATCGTAAATGTCATAGAGGTTGCACCTAAGACTGTTCGTATCCTCGTTCCAGAAGCCACAATTCTTCTGAATTATATCAGGAGGAGTTCATGGAGAGCAGTTAGAAGAATTGGGCAGTTTCGTTTTTTCATTGGTTGCCAAAACTCGGAATATTGCCAGAATCCCAAGTTCGTTGGATACAGGAAGTATATCAAGTATTGCAATGGGGCTGGTAGCGATATTCCAATTCTTGAGGTCCTTGCGGAAGCCGAGGGATTTGAATTAGTTAACCACAAGTACATCAAGCAGCTATCCGACTTTGGAACTACAAACTTGAACAACATCCAAGGTATTCTGATTGAAGGTTGTGACGCGATTGAGACCATCATGGATACGATAGGTGGTGAGTTGCTACCAAATTTAGTGCAATTGTTCATGAAGAATCTACCAATGTTGAAAAGCATTTGGAAGGAGGGACCACTTCAACCTGGAAGCCTAACCAAATTGACGACTATAGTTCTGTCCGGCTGTCAAATTCTGATCAAGGTTTTTCCTCTAGGTGCGATTCAACAGCTTCGTGAAATACAGTATTTGAAAATTGAGAAGTGCGATGA
The DNA here is from genome assembly GCA_018127125.1 of Rhododendron griersonianum. Lineage (NCBI taxonomy): Eukaryota > Viridiplantae > Streptophyta > Magnoliopsida > Ericales > Ericaceae > Rhododendron > Rhododendron griersonianum. The sequence goes on along the minus strand of CM030798.1, from coordinate 37,936,166 downwards.
AGTTGAAGACATAATTCCAGAAGCTGATGTTGTTGGAAATCTACCGGCACTGCCAAAACTCAAGGAACTGATTCTCCTTGACATGGCAAAATTAAGTAACATTTGTGCCATTGAGTCGTTGAAGTGGCCATCCTTGGAGAAGCTCGAGATCTTTGGGTGTCCAAGTTTGTGTAGATTGCCTTTCAACAAAGGTAACTCGACATATTTGGAACGTATCGAAGCAGAGCAGGAGTGGTGGGGAGCATTGCAGTGGCAGAATCAAGAGTATAAAGAAGGCCTTGAGAACTTATGCATCTTCAGGTAACGTTTCATCTTTGAATTGTCCATGTTTTGTTGTGGTTTATGAAGCAGTTTTAAAGAGAAATTTTGGAATACTTGTTTGGTTCCTGGATTTCAAAACTTGATATATGGAATTTTATTGGAAATAATTCGTGTTTTAAAACGCAAAATTCTGGAAAGATGTTTTCCAAATTCTTGAAATCTTACATATATGAAGGTAGGGTTTCTTGTTTCCTATTTTCGGTTTTTCAAATATGCTAACTGTAATAAAAACATGTTTCATGCTTATTTTAACAGTTTTATGCATACCTATTACAAATTCAAATAGAAATGCTACCTAGGCAAATGTCAAGCTAAATATGTCAACAGAAATCCCCCAGTCCTATCTAAGTCTCGAGTGTCCAACATTGGCCGTTTATAACAAAGCCCATTGCCCCAGGCCACCACCTCCGGCAAACCCTCTGGCACCTTCCTCCACCTATGGCCACCACTTCCCACTACGTCCTCCAGTGACTCCTTTCCCTTTTCCAACCCCCTTGTGTTTGTCCAACTTCCAACAACTCTGATGACTCTTTTGACGGCTTTCCCACCTAACCCACTGTATTTTATAGGCTCCCAACCTTATGCCATCTCCTATATTGGCACCTTTTCTCCGGCAACCCCCCTCGCCTGATTTCAAAACGAGCTTCTAAAAACATATGTGCACCAAGTGAGCTCGCGCATGCACGCACGTGTATATATATAATTATCAGCAAGAAATAAATAAAATCTTCTTGTATTGCAAAATGAAAAACAGAACTATATTTGAACCGTTTACAGTTTTCGTAGCCCTATGTTATCTGTACACCCAGTAAGTAACCTTTACTATAACTTAACCCAGGTATAACCTTAACTGAAAGCTTTTCTGAACAGTTATTTTCTCAAGAAAAAAACCTTCTTGAAAATGAAATAGCTGACACCATAGGTGTCTTCATGATTTGTGTCATTTCTAACCCTCCACAATCTGTAGATCACGCAACGATGTAGCTATCTAAAGTAAAGACAGTCCTGCAAGCCTCTCGATGATTTTCCCAGGAACTGAGCGATTCTTTTGCTTTCGTGCCGGGAATGAGACCTCGACTTTTGAGAGTTAGCAGGTACTGGATCATTTCTGCCCTCACTCTTTTGCGAAATAGTTGCAAGATCCCAGTGCATGGAGTTTCCTACTTATTTAGATTTGGTCGTGGGTGGTTTTGAGTTTCCCAGTGGGGGGTCATTCCATTCTCCTTGTTTGTGCTCGTGATTCCTTGTATGCTGCAGCTTGATTACTGTCTCTCTGTTTGGTGGTTGTACTATTGGAATAAATGCCATCAATTGGCCAGTATACTGTTTACCTACCGCGAAGATGTGGTTTCTTTCTTCGTGGGTTCCGTGTTATGTTCAAAACTGGCCATATGTATGACTGATTATTTGCTTATGAAGCTTTTCATGTTCTCTTGTCTAATTTCTAACCGCTTTAGATTAGTAATGATCTTTTCATCACTCGTATGATCTCTCCTTTATGAGCCCTAAAATCAGCATCAGCTGGCAAACAAGCTCACCTCCTGACCCATATCTCAAGATATCTCCGAATGCTACTTTCTGGGTCTCACCCTGGAGCCGCACAAATAATTGGAATCCGACAATAACAAAATGACTTAGAATCTTCTTAACAAATGAAAGAAAATCATTATACATGTCTTATATTTAGAGTAGTTCACCCAGTTTAGTACTCCTTTTATATGTATCGAAATGATATACAGGGTACAGGCTTAACTTTTTCCCCAGTATGATCGATAGGCATAAAGTGATTGTCCTCAGGCTCCAAGCCCTTGAACCAGTGTCCCTACTGGTTTCATCAATATACTTTTTGTGCAAGTATCTTCGAATGAAGAATTGAATTCCTGTAGTCGTCATCCCAGAAATAGGTGCTGCTCCGCTCAAAAAAGAAAAAAGAAAAATGCTTTTCACTACGAGCTAAGCTGTTTTCCACGATACTTCCCCACTTCGCACCTGATTCACGGGATAGCTTATGAAGTATGTTTGGCAAAGACACGTTGCCCAGTTAGGAATTAAGCACCGTTTTCCTTTAGGAATGAAGGCTTTTCCCTTACAAAGATAGCATTGGAAAATTAGATCGCAGCCCAGCAGGGGCCATTGACTTTGATAGAAGGCTGGCCCGGACATCTCCATTTTCATCCTCCCAATTCGAAAGGAGCACTATGCACTACTGATTCAGCAAATGGTTTGCGTATAAATAGCATTCACGTTGGAACCCAATCACGCCTTAAATCTTATGGCCTACTTCACATGTTTCATGTCGATAGGGCACCGGCATATTTTGTATATAGGGCTCCTCCTATGGTAGGACTCTGACCCGCGATAGATTGGTATTTGTAATGGGACTTTTGGACTTCAGAAATACGACCATACATATTGACGCCAAAAAAAATTCCATGTGAAAACCCTCACCATTCATGGTCCTAGCAAACACAACAATACTCTGTGGTAGTGTTGAATGCAACAACAATAGCAACATGTGTGCATTTTATTTCTCTCTCCCAACCTGCATGCATGTGGTATCTGATGGTGGGAATCCCTTACACACTGGGATCCCCTGTATTATATTGATTCAGAAGCAAGAACAGAGGCATATTTTATTCACACGGATTAATATTGCAAATACAAGAACAGAGGTTTAAACTACAGGTCATAAATGCAGCCGCGTCAAAATGTTTTTGTAGGCCAGGTACGTGAATCTCCCTTAGTTTGTACGGACGTATATGTGAAAGTTTTTTTTTTAGAACTGCATGTATATGAAGTTTAATCACCAGTAATCATCACAAAGAAGGGGAGGACACTGATATGTTTTGAAACTCATCTTTAGGACATTTCACTAATTTGAGAGAGAGAGAGAGAGAGCGCATGCATGGTCGCATTTTTTTCCAGAAAACCCTCTTCCTTCTTCTTCTTTTTTTTTTTTTGAGACATTTTACAAATACCAAAATGAGCGAGAGCGAGAGGAAGAAAGAGAGAGTAACAGAACAACTAAAGAGAGAATTTTACAACATCATCAGAGAATAACACAAAATCATCAGTGAATAATACAACAGCATCGACCAAGGCTCCACATAAGCGTGGTCACATTTCTACCAGAGGTACCTAAAGTTTTGGATGTCATAGAGCATAACAAATCCTAATTATGAAATTAAGAAGGGAAAAAAATCAACGCAACCAGCAAGCCAGAATACTCAAACTCGTGAAGACACATGCTGGGTAGAATATTAGATATTTGTCGAACGATAATTCCTTCCTCTACCCCTCTAAGTCTTCAAAGAGTTTCCACCGCAAGCCTGCCACTCGACGACCGATGGCAAAACGACACAGAACATCACCATTTCTCTGTATCATTACGAGAGTAAACAAAAGCATCACTCCAAGTGCCTTAGGCGAAATGTATTTGCAGCCTAAATTTGGCCAATTATTTACGACGATTGTGACAAGAAAAGAGGGTATTTAGTTGGGGATGCATCGTCCGCCCTGATACCTTAGAGGCAGAGGGCTAAGTAAGATACTACATTTGTTCTTGTAGTAGCCAAATGTAGCAGCACAACGAAATGAAGAAAACAAGAGAGAACAAAAAGCTTTTGGCAGGAAATAACCACACAACTTAGGGTGTGCAAAAAATCTGTCTACCCACCAAACAGACCCGTACTGGCAGATATGGGGTTGGCTACAGGTTAAATCTTCTTAACCCATCATGAACTTAGACCCAACCAGCTACATATTGTGTTTAAAAATACCGTGCAGATTGCCATTAAACTTGCTCTCTAACATTCAATGATCTAAAAAATTGTTCGTTGCAGTTGTTTAAATGACCTTTTTAACCATTTACCCTCATTTTTAGCTATCTTTTTTCAAATCATCTTTTTTCTTTTGAAATTTTCCAACCACCCAACCTGCCCTAATCAGCAGTTCTAAACCGTTGAAAAATCAGCAGGACCCATCGGTTGAAAAATCAGAGATTTTGTCTAAAAAATGAGTAAAATCTCCATATTTGGAGAACCAAAGGCAATTTGGAGACCCAAATATCTAAAAAGTAGGATGAGTCCCTCCTAGATTCTCTCGTGCAAAAAAAAGGAATAAATTACAAAAACTTCTTCCAATATGTCACATCCATTCTCCATTTTGAATTTTTAGAGATGAGTTGAAGATGCTCTAATGAAGTTTTTTTTTCCGGAGAATAATGTAGTAAAAAGAGGTTTTTTTTTTTTGGTAAATAGGAGTAGTAAAAAGAGTTTTATTGCCGACTCCTTTTGCAGCACATTCTCGATCTAGAGTTCCTTTCTGTTTTTTTAATCAGGCAATTACTAATTATCCAGAGTTCCTTTTTTTGAAAGAAGGAGAATGCACATCAGCCCTGGCCCCCAGGGTGAAGTCAGGTGCTACTTAATTAGCTTTTCCAAATACTAAAAAAAATAAAAGTCTAGAACAACAAACTAAAACACAATTAAACACTCGGACCTGGCTTGTACCAAGTGTTTAATTGCCTGATTAAAATAATTCTTGACGTGGTTAAAGTTTTCGACGAGCTCTACAACATAAACGATTCCGATCATGAAAATAAACTCGGTACAAGTTGATATCCGGCTAGCTACATGGTGCAATCCCCATAAGAGGACTACCGACAAGCCAGATCAAAACACTCATATATGCTAACAAAGATGTGAGATCCACACACACTGAAAGCGTGTAGTGTGTCTGGGCCCCACATGTCTTTGTGAATGTCGGTGTAAGTTTTTGTATGGTTGTAGACTTTGTTGTTCCAAATAAGCAAAGTAAAAATGGAAAAAGCTTTTTAGGGGTGTTTCGGAGTTTTTTTTTTTACTACTAAATGGCAAAAAAGAGTGTAAAAATCACAAATCTTTACTTTTTGTGATTTTGATTTTTTGGATTATGACCAGAATGCATTATGAATTTGGTAGAGTGTATTTGGAGACATGTGCTAGAATTCATTTTCCAACAAGAAAAGTGTTTGGAAGATTTGGGTTGAATAATGTATATCTTTATATAACTAAAATAGTAAAAGTGAAGAAGTTGCTCCAGCCCTACTTTTGGCTTCTCCTCCCAATATCCAAAAACCAAAACTCATTTTTCAAAGAATGTGTTCTGTATAAAGTCTTTCAAACACTCAAAATTTGAAAAGCTAAAAATGCAAATGCAAAAAACAGGCTGCCAAGCACCCCTAAAGTCTTTTTGTGGACTACTTTTTTTTTCCTGAAAAGTAGTTATTTTCCAAAATATTTGGGTAAAAGTTTTTTAAAAAAAAAACTTTTACGATTCGTCTCGACAATAATCCACAAAAATTTAGCGCAAAACTAACAAACGCGAAAAAAAAATAATGCTAAGGACAAAAAGTGCTAAAAATTAAGCAGAGGTCTAAATTCGACATGAGGCAGGACCTTTGAAAATGAAAAAGACATAACAGATATTCCATTTTTAAGTCGATTTTGGTCTGACTATAAATGGATAATGTGTAATTAACGTGATTCATTTGTTATGTAATAATACTCGCAGGGTTTTATTTTTGGAAGGCTGCGTGGTACAAAATCGCATTTGAAAGCCCGTCACGTGAAATTAGTGCTTCATTATACGTAGTACAAATATGAAACAGTCCACTCAGGATGTTGACCCAATAATGATGCAAACGTTAGATCGAATACTCTTTTAGTGTTAATAAAATGAATGACGAAGTTTTTAACTTTTTAAAATCACTGAAAGCTCAACTCATTTATCCTTCAAAGTTATTGTAAAATACTCCATGAGCTAAACTCAGGGTGAGTTCTCCTAAATTTATAAGAAATTAAGTTGGTTTTGTCTTTATTTGAATTTTTTCGCATTTATTAACTTTGTGCCAAACTTTTGTTGATTATTGATTCGTCATGACAAGAGAAATCAGAAAAGTTTAAATAATTTTACTTTTGCCCAAGTATCTTGGAAAATAATCACTTTTTAGCAAAATAATTTATTTTGCTAAGAAGTAGTTATTTTATTGTAAACTTTTAGCACGTATTAGAATACACATAAACAAATGAGCCGCGCCAGTTTGTCAAAGAGCTTTAAAGATATACTCAAACTATCAATCTCAAATGAGGAACCTAACCTCTTAACAGAGCCAATCTTTCTTCAATGTACTTTATCAATTCACAAGGATGATGCAAGGTCCATATAAGTCAGAACAAACCTTCTTCATACACACAAGAAGTAAGAGGGATGTCAACCAATATATTATTGCAATGTGACTTACATTTAGATACCATCTGATGTGACACTTTATATAACACTAATCATACAGGCCCGGAAAGAGAAAACATGATCGGTGCCATTTACCCGCAAGAGAGAGTACCCCATTTCAGTTCCCATATACGTTTAGTCAAGCTTATCCACTGGCATGCCAGTGCAAACTACAAAACTAGGTCATTCTCTATGACTATATTTTTCCCCCTCATGCTCAAGTCTCAACACCAAGCAGAAACAGAGACCAGGTTCCTGTCCTTCTACCCCAACAGCACAGCCCCATCCTTTGCCACAAATGTATAATGTTCGCAGTAACCCTTCAACAAATCCACAATAACAGAGTTCACGTAAGAGCTCAGGGGAAACTGCCGGAACCCCGCCATCGTAAACCTCGACTTCCACTTTCCGAACAGCTCGTGACGTTCCACCCTCTCCCTCCCTTCGCAAGCAACAACATTCACGATATCCCTAGCCAGACAGTGCATCTCTGCGTCTATCCGCTCTTTCTGATCCCGCGGAAGGGCTACGTCTATGGACTCGAACATCGCCGAGTAGTAATCGAGCGCCTCAATGAACCTAGCTACAAAGGGAGCCGTGTTGGTGTTCGATTCTTGCTCCACCAGAGTGACAACCTTGGGAGACAGCGACTTCACCATTCTGAGAAGCCCGTCTCTAGGGTTTGTCACGTCGACGCTCTCATCAGGGGTGTGGTGGAGCTGAAGAGGAAAATTGACAACCACCGCCTCCCCTGGCCTTACGCTAAGCATTTCCCTCGTAACTTCTGGATCAAAAACCGGCAGCGGATGAAACTCCACCGGGATGTTGAATTTCTCGGAAATTGCTTCCAGACACCATCCAACTGCTTCTAAACCACTTCCACGCGCATATTGAGAAGCTGGGTCATCAATCCCAGTGATCCGCACGCGAGGGGAATCACCGGGTCTTGCAGCGAGTTCTTGCAAGAGAGTCATCCACTGGGTTCCCTGACATATCTGGAAGTCTATGATGTGGATGCAGTCTTCATTCTTGCATGCCTCCGCAATTGCCCCATTCGCAGCCATATAACCGATTTTCAAGTAAGGGCAGATTTTGTAAAGGATGTGCATGTAGTGAAGTAAGTCCTTTCCCTTTGGCTGCTCCCTGCACTTGAGAGACCGGTATATGTAAGAGCCTGATAACTCTTTCCTTGCTACCAACCCTTGTATCATATAAGCACCAAGACGCTGGATTGGCTCTCCGCTGACCGATACAGCACTCCGAGCCTTTTCGACCAATTTTTCGAAATCTTCCAATTTGTTTTCAGATAGAGCTTTAGCACATGCAATCAGCAACTGCTTCAGATTATCTGGTGGTTTTCCCTGCAAAGAAGTCTCTTCCATGGCTTCGTAATGCCTTCTCAGTTTGAAATCTGCCAGCTGACTTGTCATAAGAATGGGACGGTTGAGATACGGTCGTATTTGAAACCTGGCTCATCGAAACCCCTCCTCCACTGCAATTAGAACTTTTCTTTCCATTTCCACCACTACCACCTCCACTGCCACTGCCACCGCCGCCTATCTTCTTCTCATCACAGAGGCGGCTCCACATTGATGATGCAATGGTCAACTGAACACTGAAAACAAAATTTTTTGCTTAGAATACATGTAAAAATTTTGGACTAACTTTACTTTGAACACTTAACCCAAATATCAATGAACACCTAACTTAAATGTCAATGAATACCAAATTTTAATAGTCATGAACACCTAATCCAAAAAGAATTTAACATCCAACCCAAAACCAAAACACTCAATCACAAACCAAATACAGCTCACAATCATAATGAAAAAAGAAAGAGAAAAAGAAGAATATATATAAGGGCAAGTAGTATGTTCTGCATTCTTTCTACATCTTTACTGTCGATGGTCTAAATGTGTTAATTTTGCATTCATGAAAAATAACTACATTAATTTTCTTTCTTTAGTTATCTTATAGAATTACGGACAAAAGCTTTAAAAAAAATTCAACTACGTTGCAAAATCCCGTTAACCTGAATAATATTCCTTCAAATTTAAGATTACGATAAAAAATCTCATCATGTCATCCTAAAGAACAACATATTTTCAAGAAGGTCAACCCCAATATACTCGCTACAATTTCTTTTAAAAGAGTTTTAGTGGATTAATATGCTGGTTTAACGTTGACAAAAAATATGAGAACTCGTCTAAAACAACTGTAAAACTTTATCCCCTCTATTCTTGAAATACTGTCTAGTACGCAATACGGCAACTTTCAAAAAAAACTATTTCTTTTTGTAAAAAAATATACTACGTAATTTTGAGTTCTCATTTTGCCTCGTAGTTAATTTTTTGTACAACAAAAGTTATGTTTTTTTTTACTGTAATATTTATACTAATTTATGAAATTTTGTATATAGATTATTGGTAAATAAATCAGCTAGTAGAATTAAGCTAATTTTTGAACACCCTAACACAAATTCCTGGAGCCGCCACTGTCTCATCATCCTCGGAGGCCTTATTAGCTAACAAGTCGTTACTGTCCACTTCATCACCTCCATTGCCACCGCCGCCTATCTTCTTCTCATCATCCTCGGAGGCCTTATTAGCTAACTCGTTGTTACTGTCCACGATCAATTCGAAAACACAAGGATATATAATCAGAGTACTACTTGAACACCAAAAACACAGGAAAATCCCACAAATATATTATCTATATTTTTCCAAAACTTGAAAGGTTTTAATATCACTATTTCCCGACAGTAACTATATTGCGCCCAATGCAACCGATTGAAACAGTTGTGAAAAATTGCAACCCTTAACAGGTTCCATCAAAGTCTCGCGGTCACCACTGAGGATAATTAGGAATTTCAATTTACATCAAACCAATCAAATTAGTAATTAATTTCCAAATCTTAATTAAAAGAAATCAGCGAGGAAGATCTGTTTCTGTGAGCTGCACATTAATTTTTTTTATGCTGACAAAAAATTAGTTTATGAGAAAGAGAGGACTCCATTAATTTTAAGAAAGGGTATGCCTATGGTTGAAGGCAAGTTTCTTTATTTATTTATTTGCAAAATTCAAAACATCTTCTTCATCTTTTTCTGTCTTTTTTTTTATAGAAACAATTCAAGGTTTTGAAGTAGAAATTCAGAAACTAATTTTTTGTTGAAAAGTTTAGGTTTGTTTGGGAAAGAATTCAAGATCTACACCTTAAACTTATGGGATTTCAAGGGGTATTTTCGTAAAGTAAGTAGTGTAGTGGAGGGCGATTAAGTCATGCAATGAAAGGTCCACATTGAGATTTGGCGGGAACAAAGAGGATTTTGGCATTATCAATTCCCTTTATTATTTTTAAATTAGTATTTTAATAGGAATGCATCATTTTAGTCAAGATTTTTTTAGAAGTATTAGTTTTTCTAGTTTGATTTGATCTAGTATTCCTATTTTGTATAGGTTTCTTGGTCAAGGAAAATTAGGATTACTTTTGTTTCCTTATCTTCATTTTCCTTTTTAGCTTTTAATAATGTTAGGTTTAGAAATGGGTAATGATATTAGCACTCCAAAAAACAAAGGAAAATGACTTTGGAATTACACTGAATTTGGAGTGTCTGTATCAATTTTTGGAGTGCCAATATCATTTCCCTTAGAAATTCTATTAGTATAAATAATTTGTGTAAGCCTCAGGGCTAGAAGTTGTTTTGATTTGATTAATGAAAATTGAGAGTTTTCTTATATTGTGTGTTCGTAGAGGGAAAACCTCTAGTTCATACTTGTTCGTGATTGTCCACATTGCACGTTTCTTCTTTTTCAACACGCTTCCCTGCATCAGTTTTCTCTAAAAAAAAACAAGCTTACAAACTCTAAATCTGCAGAAAACTACGTATTTATATAGCTTCCTTTCGTCAATAGTACCCTACAAAGTCAACACTAGCAATACTTAACGTTCAGAATCACAGTCCATACCAAGGGATTTGATGAAACTGCACTTGCTATCCGAGCTGTTTGTTTGATCGGACATAAGCAATAAATCAAATTACATATTTGAGTTGATCACGTATCTAATATTTGGGTTTCTTTTTTACCTGATTAAACATCCGCGATGATATAAAATTTCACAAAATAGGGGCGTGAAAAACCATAGAAGGTGTGTGTGGTATTATTAGTCCAATCACTATTAATTCGATACGATCCTATATAGGAGTAGGAGATTATCTTCCCTTCTACTACTAGACTATTAGTCTTATCAAAACACTTATTGACCAACTCGAGCACATAACAAAAAGAACACCGATTAAAAGGTATTGAGCAAAATAAATTTGTAGCAAAATAAGTTAGGGTTTTTAATTCGATTTCATCCACTTTCATGACTATTTTGCTGTAATCACATGGGTTTCTGCCTTTTGGACTCCATAAACCTTTGGTATCCACTTGACTGAGTCTTTGACTAAAATCCTTTTAGTTTCCCAATTCGCTCTTGGACTTGCAGAGTTTTTTTTGGATTTTTGAAGAAATACAAGCTAGCAATTGTGTTTTGAATGGTTTCAAAATCAGCTGAAATAAGCATAAAATTTGGAATCCTGTTTTGTTTGTCTTTATAGGGTAAATTCCAGATACACCCCCTGTACTTTTGTCATTTTTCAACTACATCCCCTCTACTTCATTTTTAATCACTCGCACCCCTTGTACTTAAGATTGGTTTGGAACTGTTAATATTTCCGTCCAAAGTAACGAAAAGACTGAAATACCCATTCGTATTCCCCTTTCTTTTCCCCCTTTTTTCATTTACGTATTATCCTTTCTCTCTCTCTCTCTACAAAGCTCTTGTTCTGCAATGGTGGAGAGAGAAACGTAAGATCGTGAATCATCTGTTTCAAAGAACAAAAGATTGTGTTCGTAAGGTACGTTGATAGCCTCAAAATCGTCTAGGGTTTTTGTTTGTTTCTGGTACTTTGATAGCCCCAAAATCGTATGGATTTTTGTTCATTTATGGTACGTTGATAGCCCCAAACCTATGCAAGCAAGGTATTTTAAGAAATAAAAACAATACTTTGTTCATTTACTAAAATCTGTCACCATTTCTTTGAAAAATCATAATTTATTTATATAAGGTCCAAAAATACTCAAACCAGCGCCCAAACTTGCGTAACATCCATGTGTATCTACTGTAAAAATTGAAAGATTAGTTATCAACCAAATATTCTCCAAATTTCAAAAGAACAAGCTGTTCTACAGAAAAACAAGGCAGACAAACATGTCTTCATAAAAAATCCATAACTAATTCATTTCAATTCCAAAAATATTGAAACCAACTCTCAAAGTTTCTTAACGTAAAGTATTATTCTCAGTAAAAATATCAGATTCATAACTTAATAGGATAGTTTCCAGAAATAAAAAGAAGATGGCTCTGCCCAGATTTCGAAACATGTGTATCAGTCCATATTCCGAAAATCATAACTAATTCTGTGTTTATCGGTTTTGCATGTTCTTGGTATCAAAATCTTCGTCTTTAAACGTACTTTAAAAGTTATGAAGACTTCAAAAATTGAATTATAGCAGAAGATTTCTCAAAATACGAATTTGTGATGGTCCAGAAAGCTGTCAGGAAAGTTTAAGAAGTTACCGGCAAGAAAACAAGTTTTCCGACGAGAGAATGGTGACGGGAGGTGGTGGCTCGTGGTGGAACTGAGGTGGGGGGTGGAAGAACACCATCCTCCTCCTCTTTCTTCAAATTTCGTAGCTCCCTCTTTCAAAAATTAAAATACATGTTTGACGAATTATCATCGTACTAATATATTTAACGTGAGAGCTCTCACTGTATATATAGGATGTAAATGGGTTTTGGGGGCAATTTGGTCTTAGAAAAGATGTTTTAGAAGGGAAAATTCTCGCCAACAAGCCATTACCTGTTTTTTCGTTATTTTGGACGGAAATACTAACAGTTCCAAACCAGTCTTAAGTACAAGGGGTGCGAGTGATTAAAAATGAAGTAGAGGGGGTTTAGTTGAAAAACGATCAAAGTACAGGGGGTGTATCTGGAATTTACCCGTCTTTATACCCATGGCCTACTTTTGCCTTTATATGTTCTTGCTAATTTTATCCCTTGTCTTTCTGGTATCCAGGTGTGGGATGGGGGTAGATTCTCAGAGTGTTTCAGTGACATATATCCTTTTTGTTAAAGATATGATGTGGCATTACTTATCTCACTAACTTGCGATGTGTTCTCTTCTTCCGTACCAAAAGAATATAAAAAATAAAAATTTGTGATATGTTTTCCTTGACAGTATTTACAGTGCTAGGTTTTGGAGTCAATACAATGACTTTGGTGATGATCATTGTACTCGGAATTACTAATAGAAATGCCATAGGTTGTGGAAAGGTAAAGCCAGTATGACTATATTTGTTTGCTTCCTAAGAAATTAGACGACTTCATAAAGGAAAGAACGATTGTATAACCACATTAGACATAATTCTAATATGTTATTCTCGTTATCTTGTCTCTTGCGTACCTTAATGCCATGGTCTATAAATTTATTTACTTCTCCTGTGTCCTGCACAACTCGACTGTTTTGTTGCCTATCAAAAAAAAAACTCGACTGTTCTGTTGCTGCGATCACTAAGGAAGATCTAGAGAGATCTAGAGGGGCATAGAGATACCAAACCTGTGATGTTGGCGGCTCTCACCAACCTTGCGCCGCCTATGGTACTGCTTTGCATCAGTCAGATCCGTCATGCAACTCTCCATCTGGCTCATCGAAACCTCTCCTCCAGTACTGCAATTAGAATCCTCAGAGGCCTTACTAGATATCTCGTCGTCACTGCCATCGCCGCCTATCTTCTTCTCATCATCCTCGGAGGCCTTATTAGCTAACTCGTTGTTACTGTCCACGATCAATTCGAAAACACAAGGATATATAATCAGAGTACTACTTGAACACCAAAAACACAGGAAAATCCCACAAATATATTATCTATATTTTTCCAAAACTTGAAAGGTTTTAATATAACTATTTCCCGACAGTAACTATATTACGCCCAATGCAACCGATTGAAACAGTTGTGAAAAATTGCAACCCTTAACAGGTTCCATCAAAGTCTCGCGGTCACCTCTGAGGATAATTAGGAATTTCAATTTACATCAAACCAATCAAATTAGTAAATAATTTCCAAATCTTAATTAAAAGAAACCGGCGAAGAAGATCTGTTTCTGTGAGCTGCACATTAATTTTTTTATGCTGACAAAAAATTAGTTTATGAGAAAGAGAGGACTCCATTAATTTTAAGAAAGGGTACGCCTATGGTTGAAGGCAAGTTTCTTTATTTATTTTTTTACAAAATTCAAAACATCTTCTTCATCTTTTTCAGTCTTTTTTTTTTAGAAACAATCCAAGGTTTTGAAGCAGAAATTCAGAAACTAATTTTTTGTTGAAAAGTTTAGGTTTGTTTGGGAAAGAATTCAAGATCTACACATTAAACTTATGGGATTTCAAGGGGTATTTTCGTAAAGTAAGTAGTGTAATGGAGGGCAATTAAGCCATGCAATGAAAGGTCCACATTGAGTTTTGGCGGGAACAAAGAGGATTTTGGCAGGAAAAAAAGGGTTTTGATATTATCAATTCCCTTTATTATTTTTAAATCAGTATTTTAATAGGAATGCATTATTTTAGTCAAGATTTTTTTAGAAGTATTTAGTTTTTTTAGTTTGATTTGATCTAGTATTCCTATTTTGTATAGGTTTCTTGGCCGGTCAAAGAAAATTAGGATTACTTTTGTTTCCTTATCTTCATTTTCCTTTTTAGCTTTTAATAATTTTAGGTTTAGAATTTCTATTAGTATAAATAATTTGTTTAAGCGTCAGGGCTAGAAGTTGTTTTGATTTGATTAATAAAAATTGAGAGTTTTCTCATTATTGTGTGTTTGTAGAGGGAAAATATCTAGTTCATACTTGTTCATGATTGTTCTTATTGCACGTTTCTTCTTTTTCAACACACTTTCCTGCATCAGTTTTCTCTCACCAAAAACAAGCTTACAAACCCTGAATCTGTAGAAAACCACGTATTTATATAGCTGCCTTTCGTCACAGCCCCTAAACCGAGATGTTAAATGTTACGTACCCAATATTTGTTTCCTTAAAATGATAGAGTGAATTGTAAATGAAAGATGAAGAGTACTAGTACCCTACAAAGTCAACACTAGCAATACTTAACGTTCAGAATCACAGTCCATACCAAGGGATTTGATTAAACTGCACTTGCTACAAAACACAAGTTCCAACCTGTTTGTTTGATTGGAAATGAAAAATAAATCAAATTACATATTTGAGTTGATCACGTATCTAATATTTGGGTTTCTTTTTTACCTGATTAAACATCCGCGATGATATAAAATTTCACAAAATAAGGGCGTTAAAAACCATAGGTGTGTGTGGTATTATTAGTCCGATCACTATTAATTCGATACGATCCTATAGGAGATTATCTTCCCTTCTACTACTAGACTATTAGTCTTATCAAAACACTTATTGACCAACTCGAGCACATAACAAAAAGAACACCGATTAAAAGGTTTTAGAGAGATCTAGAGGGGCATAGAGATACCAAACCTGTGACGTTGGCGGCTCTCACCAACCTTGTGCCGCCTATGGTACTGCTTTGCATCAGTCTGATCCGTCATGCAACTCTCCACCTGGCTCATCGAAACCCCTCCTCCACTGCAATTAGAACTTTTCTTTCCATTTCCACCACTACCACCTCCACTGCCACTGCCACCGTCGCCTATCTTCTTCTCATCATCCTCGGAGGCCGCGGCCTTATTAGCTAACTCGTTGTTACTGTCCACGGCATCACCCAGTGCCGTGGCCCCCTTCTTCACATTGTCCTTGATCATGGCCTTCTGCTTCAATTCACCACCTTCCATGGATCAAATGAAAGAAGTGAATAATCAACAAAAGTGGTGTGGAAGCTAGATATATAGGGTGGTGGGAGGATGGGAATTTTGTGAGGAACAAAAAAGGTGAAAAGCTAGAGAGGGTGTGTGAGGACCACCACCATCATTTGTGTGTGTGTGTGTTTATATACATGCATATGTATGTACTTAGACAGGTGAATGTGTTTATGACTATATGAGTTTATGTGGGGAAGTTTTCCAAATGCAGTTATGTAGTACATTCTGATCGAGTGATCTCAATGTTGTATTGTTAATAAATAATAATATTAGCACATCTTTAAAAAGTGAAATTACTTCATTCTTTTCTGTGTAAAGCAATGGAGTAGGGAGCGACCAGGCATTAGCAACTCTTCTATGAGCGTGATCATAGGAACTCCAGACGCGTGGCATAGATGGGAGACCCGATTTTGTCCCGGACCCCTCCCAAATCCCAACATACAGAGAAGCAACAGACCAGCCTTCAAGACTTGTCAAGAAAATATAGTCTCACATCATGCACTTAATAACATTTGGGACCTCTCCACTCATTGCCAATTAATTTTGAGATGGATATAAAGTTTTCACACGTAAAGGTGGGTGAGGTAGTTGGATTGCCGTCATTAAAGGGGAGAATCCTTTACACCTGGTTCCTCAACGCACTTGGGACTAGGGAGGAACATTGACACATTCATCATTCAGACCCAACCTGCTACATATTGTGTTTAAAAATACAATTCGCATTGCCATTAAATGTTCTAAAGAATTGTTCCTTGCTATTGTTTAAATGACCTTGTTAATTGTCTACCCTCGTTTCTGCTTTCTTTTGAAATTTGCCGCACCCCCAGGAGTAGTTCTAAACCGTTTAAAAATTCAGCGGCCCACGCGGGACGCATTGGTTTTCAGATTGTGTGGATTCATTGGGGGAGAAAAATTATTCAGCCCGCGAAGTACACATAATTGGAATATTTTTCCAATTAACCCACCGAAACCAAACCGGCCACACACATCCCTACAAGCATTTGAAGATGCCCTTAATTTGGTGGTTGCTAACTTCTTAGGCCAACGACCATTGAAAGGTTGGTCTTTGGAAAAAATCAATGAATACTGAATAGAATACCGAATAAAAATTACCAAGTTTGTAGCTTCCAACTTTGCCCTGACCATATACGGCAATCTCGTCTTCTGTTAATTGAGCCATCAGATCTCCATCTCTTCTCAACGGGAGAAAAAGACCAGCCAAATAATCTTCTTGTTTCGTCCCCAAATCCGATTCATACCACTTTAATGCATCCCACCATTCCTTCTCTCTTTTAATTACCTTCATATATGTACTCGAAACTTCCATGGCAGAAAGCTTTTCGAGCTTTGGGCAATAAAAGATGACCATCCTTTCCAATTTCGGAGCAATGCATAGGCTACTGGAGATGCTGACCAATTCTGGTAGCTCAAGAAGTGAAATCTTCTTCAAGCTAGGGAGGAAAAGGCCCGACTCTGAGCTGGAACTTTTGACACTCACAAGGCTTTCGATTTTTGGACAGTCTTCAACTATAAGCTCTTCCAAGTTTGTGAGATTAATAAGCATGTCGACTGTGAAAAGGGTAGTCAATTTGGGGCATGTATGCAAGGCCAAGGACGTCAGATTGGACAGAGACCCTTTCCCAATTGGCCCTCTCCAAATGCTCTCCATATTTTTCATGTAGCGAATAATCAATTTCTCCAGTGATCCGAGTACAATTGCTTCATCAAAGTCCTGAAAATCTTCGGATTCATCCTTACCATCTTTTCCCCAATAAAACCGTTCAGAATCAATGATGGTCCGAAACTCATTACATTCCATAACCAAGCAAAACTTCACTTCATTCATGTTTTGATGCCCAAACTCAGATAGGCTCTTAGCGGACCAATGGCGCTGTAGGAAAAAACCATTGGCATGTTTGAATACCTTGGTAATTTCATTTGGTATGCAAATTCCATTTATATACTTCAAACCTTTCTTCAGTTCATCCCAATTGAATTCCTCTTCAACATCGAGGGGTAAACGGGAAATGAAGTGCTCCTTGTGACGGCCAACTGTAAACCTGAAGTTTTCTAAACCTGGAAATATCAATGCAAGGTCTTCCAATAATTCAGCAGTGGGTAAATGCAATTTCAAGGTTCTCAACTCTTTTAAGGTACACAGATCATCTATAATAGCTTCTACTTCAACATCCCACCACCCTCCATATGGAGTCACATCAATGATTAACTCGATCAAGCATGACAGATTTGACAAGACCCTCCTTGGAATTACTGTCTGATTTGCATATCCGGAGAATGACACTTTCAAGCACGTCAAATTAACTAGTTTGGCAATCTCCTTCGGTAGACTAAGAATTTCTGTCCCTTCAAGATCAAGCACCTCAAGATTCGTGAGTTCTCCAATTTCAGGTGGTAGTTCCATTAGAAGCTCACAACCTCTCAGAAACAATTTTTGGAGGGCCACTAATCTGGAAATAGATTGCGGCAAAGACTTTATCTCAGTATATGATAAATCTAGCACGTGGAGGATAGAAAAGTGGGGATTGATTGTTCGATGAACTTTCCTCGGAATACGGTTCAATTCTTCGAATCCTTGTCTTAATTCTTGAGGGTCTAAAGGAGTTTCCTCCAATCTATTCCTGATTAATACACGTCCTTTTGGGGCAGTGCCCATTATCTTTGTTGGGGATTCAAGCGCGCAAACCCACGATCAACACACACAATCGAAGAACAAACCAAGAACAGAAAACAATCTAAAGCAAGAAAAGAACAAGACACAGAGATTACGTGGTTCCGACTTAAGCTGATTGCTTAATCGTACGTTCACGGGGTGCTGGGGTGTTTCACTATGATGTAAAATATGTCAGAGTTACAAAAGGAGGCAGCCCTAACTTTGCTTTTATATCATAAGCATACAATGGACCGAAACCCTAAAAAGGCTGACCCGCACGCATCTCGGTTCACGCTCAGCTTAAATAGATTTCATCCCAACAATTCTCCCACTTGAAAACTGTTTACAGCGGCACCTCCAAATATACATCAACGATCATCTTTAGACACCAACAATCATAAACACCACCAGCACCCAGTCTCCCACTCAAGCTTGGAGACCCACGGAAGCTGAACAAGCCTTCAGCTTCCCCACAGTAACCACCTTCGTGAACATGTCTGCCGGATTTTCACTTGTGTGAATCTTCTCCAAAGTGAACTGTCCTTCTTCCAACAGAGAGCGAATAAAGTGATACTTTATATCGATATGTTTGGTCCTCGAATGAAAGGCTGCATTCTTCGCTAGATGTATAGCACTCTGACTGTCGCTGAACAGTCTGCATTTGTCTTGCTCTTTACCCAACTCTTTCATGAAGCTCCTCAACCATACCATCTCTTTGCACGCCTCTGTGGCTGCAACATACTCTGCCTCTGTCGTGGAAATAGTCACTATTCTCTGTAGCCGTGAGACCCAATTGACTGCTGCACTCCCCAAAGTAAACACATACCCAGTAGTGCTCTTCCTGCTGTCAATGTCCCCTGCCAAATCTGAATCCACAAAACCTTGCAGACAAATATCAGAACCCCCATAACACAAAGCCAAATCCGTAGTACCTTTCAGATAACGCAGAATCCACTTGACTGCTTCCCAATGCTCCTTGTTCGGATTTGCCATGAACCTGCTGACAACTCCCACTGCATGAGCAATGTCTGGCCTTGTATTAACCATGGCATACATCAAACTGCCTACTGCTGAGGCATATGGAACACTCGCCATGTAGCTCTGTTCTTCATCAGTTACTGCATTCCTTTCACTCGAAAGCTTGAAGTGACTTGCCAAAGGTGTGCTAACTGGCTTAGCATTCTCCATGTTAAAACGTTTCAGCACCTTTTTAACATACTCTTCCTGCGACAACTTCAACTTTCCCCTTGCTCTGTCCCTACTAATTCGCATCCCAAGGATTTTCTTCGCAGAACCCAAATCCTTCATTGCAAATTCTTTGGACAGTTGTGCCTTGAGATTCACAATCTCATCCATGCTTGAACCTGCAACAAGCATATCATCTACATACAACAAAAGTATGAGATACGACGTACCAAGCTTTTTAAAGTAACAACAGTGATCCCCATGACACCTACTGAAACCCGTATTAGTCATAAAAGTATCAAACTTTTTATACCACTGTCTCGGAGCCTGTTTCAACCCATACAGGCTCTTCTTAAGCTTGCACACTTGATTCTCCTTTCCTTCCACAACATAACCTTCTGGCTGATGCATATAGATGTCCTCCTCCAAGTCCCCATGAAGGAAAGCAGTTTTGACATCTAACTGCTCTAAGTGCAAGTTCTCAACAGCCACAATATTAAAAACACATCTGATAGTACAAATCTTCACAACAGGTGAAAAAATTTCAGTGAAGTCGATACCTGGTTTCTGCTCAAAACCCTTCACTACCAACCTTGCCTTGAACCGTTTGCTACCATCAGATTCTTCCTTAATCCTGTAAACCCACTTGTTGTGCAAAGCTCTCTTCCCCTTGGGCAACTGAACCAATTCCCAAGTTTGGTTTGATGAGAGAGAATCCATCTCATCATCCATGGCGTGCTCCCACTCCTCCCTGGTCTCAACTTGCAATGCTTCTTTAAAACATTCTGGTTCACCACTATCTGTTAGCAACAAATAATGTAAAGATGGAGAATAGCGTATTGGAGGTTTAGCAACACGTGTAGATCTCCTAGGAGGGGGAGTCTGTGGATTTTCCTGTGGAATGGATTCGGTATTAATATCCTGAGGCTGCAGGACTTTGCTGTCTGGGATCCCTTCAAACTCTACCAAGTCTGAATTTTCCTCAGCCTCCTCGGGTTGACTGTTCCTGTTTCTATACAGAGCAGATTCATTAAATACCACATCCACACTCCTGCGTGTTTTCTGATTTTCAAAATCATACAGCCTATAACCATAGCTATCAGTACCATAGCCTATGAACACGCACTTACGAGACTTAGCATCAAGTTTACCCCTTTCTGCTAGTTCTATATGCATATAAGCAATGCAACCAAAAACTCGTAAATGAGATAAATTTACCTCTTTACCTGTCCAAGCCTCTTCTGGTAATCCATAATTCAAAGGAACTGAAGGTCCCCTGTTGATCAAATACACGGCCGTATCTACTGCATCAGAACTGCTTAGGCAACCCAGCATGTAACCTCATGCTCCTCGCACGCTCTAGGATCGTCCTATTCATGCGTTCAGCAACTCCATTCTGCCTAGGCTTTCTTGGGACCGTTTTTATCCTACGAATCCCTTCCGCAGCGCAATGAGCCTCAAACTCATCGCTACAATACTCGCCACCATTATCTGATTTCAGACACTTCAATTTCTTTCCTGTTTCATTCTCAACTAGTGCTCTCCAATTCTTAAAGACACTAAAGACATCAGACTTATGTTTAAGAAAATAAACCCATAATTTTCTAGTAGCGTCATCAATGAAAGTAACAAAATAATTAGCACCACCATGAGAGGTTACCTTAGAAGGGCCCCACACATCGGTGTGCACAAACTCCAGCTTCTCTGTTTTCAGGGTCCTAGCCACCTTCGTAAAGCTGACTTTCCTCTGTTTTCCGAGAACACAGTCCTCACAGAACTCCAAGTCCAGCGACTTACAACCTGGTAACTTTCCCTTCGACAACATTACTTTCATCCCCTTTTCACTCATGTGACCCAGTCTACGATGCCACGTAGTGCAATCAATCCCTTTTGCTGCCACTGTGATGCTACTATATGTACCTGTAGATACATAGAGGGTTCCGTCTTTCTTACCACGAGCAAGAGTCAAGGCCCCCTTGCTCATCTTCCATGCGTCTGAAGTAAATGATGTAACAATTCCACCCTCTGACAACTGACCCACTGAAATAAGATTCCGTGTTAGACTAGGCACATGTCTAACATTCTTCAATTTCAAAATTGTCCCGTCTGTCTGAGTAATCTGTACATCTTCTTTCCCAACTATGCTGCAAGCTTCATCATCGCCCAAATACACTTTGCCGAAATTTCCTTGCACATAATTTTGTAACACATCCATGCGTGGAGTAGCATGGAATGAGGCTCCAGAGTCTACAATCCAAGACTCACTGCGAGAATCCAGCGAACAAATCAAGCAATCATTATCAGACTCATCAGATACATAGGCAGTGTTCTTACCCCCTTAATTTTTCCCGTTCTGCTGCTTTGCCGGTGCCTTACAATCTCGCCTCCAATGCCCCTTCTGACCACAGTTGAAGCACTCCTCAGTCTTCGTATCTCCTCCTCGAGATTTATTACGGCCCCTGTTATTTGAAGCCGCTCTGCCCTTATTTTTGTTCTTGCTGTTTCCCCTATTCGCAGACCTGCCCCTATCCTCTGTACTCAACGCTGAACCTGAAGCAGTATCCTCACCTGATACCCTCCTCCGAGCCTCTTCGCCTAATATCAAACCAGCAACATCCTCCTGTTTTATCTTTTCGGACCCGGAAGAATTACTTACTGCCACGACAAGTCCGTTCCAACTTTCTGGCAAACTTGATAGTAAAACAAGAGCTCTAATTTCATCATCGAAATTAATACCCATGAATTCTAGTTGATTCGTGACCGTATTAAATTCGTTGAGATATTTAAGCAACATTAGAATTTTCAGGCATCTTTAGGTTAAACAACTTTTTCATAAGATATACCTTATTCACCGCTGAAGGCTTTTCGTACATCTTTTCTAGGGCTTTGAACAAATCTGCTGTAGTCTTTTCTTTGGCAATATTTGACGCAACCGACGGCGCGAGGGTTAATTGCACAGTCCCTAAAGCTTTGTGATCCAAAATATCCCAATCTGCTTGTTTTATGCTTTCTGGCTTAACGCCGCTGATCGGATGATATAGATCCTTCTGATACAGAATATCCTCCATCTGCATCTTCCAGAAAGCATAGTTCGTACCATTGAACTTCTCGATCTTGACTTTGTCTTCTGCCATTGCGTGAAACCCTAGATCTCCTAACCCGGAGCTCTGATACCAGTTGTTGGGGATTCAAGCGCGCAAACCCACGATCAACACACACAATCGAAGAACAAACCAAGAACAGAAAACAATCTAAAGCAAGAAAAGAACAAGACACAGAGATTACGTGGTTCCGACTTAAGCTGATTGCTTAATCGTACGTCCACGGGGTGCTGGGGTGTTTCACTATGATGTAAAATATGTCAGAGTTACAAAAGGAGGCAGCCCTAACTTTGCTTTTATATCATAAGCATACAATGGACCGAAACCCTAAAAAGGCTGACCCGCACGCATCTCGGTTCACGCTCAGCTTAAATAGATTTCATCCCAACAATCTTGTCACCGTCGGAGCCCAATCTCTTCCTTTTAGATACACTACGTAGTTTTTGGAGAGTGCACCATGGGAAGCCTGAAAACTTAAAATAAATAGATATGTAATACTCCCTCCGTTCCAAATTAATAGTCCGGTTCGGTCTCCAATGCATTTTTTAAATTGTTAATATCTTTCAATCTATAATGAATTTTATGTGCAATATGGATCTCATATGATAGATCTCAATTAGTTCTATTATACAAAGTTTTTAAAATCTTTAAATACATTATAGATTGAAAGATATTAACAATTTAAAAGTTGCATTGGAGACCGAACCAGACTATTAATTTGGAACGGAGGGAGTATATCATTGTATTGTAGGAGAGGCACAAACTGCAGATAAACCATGATTCTATGCACATGGTGGAGAGTACGGAAATCATATGTTTCACTGCAAGGAGTTGAACACGTTAGAGGTTCAAGATTTTATGTTTCATCAAGTCTCTTACCTTTAGCAGCAATCTTATACTCGTCCTGTGGGGGCAGTGCCAGTTGTACTCTCGCGGGTTCGTGAGGCTGCTGCTGGTGATCTTGTTGATGTTTGAAACCTTCTCTTTTGTGAGGAGCGGATTTAGACGGCGGCGACGTAGTGGAATGCTGGACCCGCCGCCCTCTCCCCTGATCGGCCATCTCGCGGAGTTCCTTTTTCGGTACCTGTAAAAGGAGAATGCATATGCACATCAACCCTGGTTGAAGAACAACAATGTTACTTACACAACAATCCAAACACAACAACTTACACAACCTCTCACATGCATGTGGGGCCTGCACATAATAGTGTGTGTGGAGCCTACATGTATATGAGAAGTTGCGTAAGTTGTTGTGTGAGTATCATTTTTGGTTGAAGAAGTCACGCCCTGCTGAAATAGTAACTTAGGAAAATAATTCACTCCCTTTTTATCATTCATATTCCTTTTTTGTTTTATTCATATGAATTTATAATATTGTTCTTGCATGTATGAAAAAGTGTATTAAATAAAGGACAATATATTAAATTTAAGTGAAAAGTGACCCAAAAAAAAAGTATAAATTGTAAAAGGGAATTGATTTCTACACTTCTTTTTTTGTCTTTCCTCGCCTCCTTTGGCTTCGTTGGTCTTTGGCCGTCGATCCACCGCCGGTTCACACACTTGGTGGAATCGGTTAGGCCTAACGGCGAGGTGTGGTCACGAGGCCTTTGGGGGTGTAGATCGCATGGTCTCAAACCAGCTCATTCCTGGGTGAGTTCGGTTCAGCCTAACGGCGTTGGGGGCCCGCGTTTTCGGCGTTAGAGTGACATAGATCTGGGTCTTCCAGTGATGGCGGTTTTCGTCCACAATGGCCCTGCTGCTAGCGGTTTTCGTCGGCGTTGGAGTGACAGTTGTGGATTTTCCGGTGATGGCGGTTTTTATCGGGTTTCCGGCGACGTTTGGCTATCTTGCGATGAAGCTCTGTTTTGGATCTGGTGGATTTGGGTCTGTGCTCATGTGGTGCGCCGGGAATTGGAGTTCGGCTGTGTGAAGTGGTGGCTGGGGTTTGGATCTGTTTTTTTTTTTTTTTTGTAGGTTTCTTGTCTTATTTTCAAAAATGATCGGAGAAGATTCCTTTGGCAGGAGAGAAATTCTCGAATATTCAGACAAGTTGGAGTAGATTCCTACACCCTAGTTAAGAGAATTGAGGAAGAGATCAGAGCCTGCTTGGTATCAATGCAGCTATCCATACATTCTGATTTTGATGCTGCTATTTGTCAGGACTGGGGGATCCATTTCAGAGTAGACACTTAGAAGGGTTTGGTGTTTTGTTGCTTTCTTTTTGTTGAGAGCAATTAGGTTTTCTAGTGGCCATAGTTTTGGCTAGAGTCTTGTAATTTCTGTTCCAAGGCTATCTCCTTGGTCTTTTGGGCTTGGTCCCTTTATAAAATTTGCCTTTTTTCCAAAAAAAGATGGCGATGTTGATCGGTGATGGTTCCAATCCGGTGTTGGTGAGGTGGATGCAGCCCCCATAGCTGGGATCTCTTGTCGTCTTTGTGTGCCGAAGTCCGGCCGGCGGCTGTTCAGAGTTCTCAATCGGGCGTGGGGCTGTCAGTTTGTCGAGCTGGATTGCTGCTGCTGCTGTAGAAGATCGTGAGGCTGGGGTTTAGTTGGGTTTGTCAGTTGTGGTGGTGGTCTGTTGTCCTATGACCCTGATTGCTTTGCTTCTCATTATCGTAGGTCGGATTCAGTCGCCGGCCTATACATTTGGGAGAAGTCGGCTCGGCTTAACAGCGAGGCTGTTTTCCGGTGTTTTGTACGGTGATGGTGGCTGTAGTGGTTAGGGTTTGAGGACTGGTTTGGGTGGGCCGGCCCAGGTTTGGGCCGGGTTTGGGTGTGCGGGTTTTTCATTGTTCATTTTGGGTTGGGTCGGGCGTTATTGTTCTTATCTTTGTGGACTCTGTAGACCCTTGAGTGTTTCGAGCTTTTTGTTCTTGTGGTGTTCATCCAACTTTTTGTTGGATTCCCTTCTCCTTTTTTCCATTTTTAATAAAATTTCATCTTTTGCCGATCAAAAAAAAAATTTACATACAATTTCAACACTAAAATCCAAAAAGGAGAGCGTGAACACTAAAATTCAAAAAGTGGAGTGTGATTATAAAAAAAAAGTGTAAAAATCAATTTCCTTGTAAAAAGAGGAGTGAAATTCAATTCCCCTTATTGATACACTAAACAAAATGACGAAACTAACCCCATACATTGTTTTACTACGATCTCTTAAATTAGCTTTTCCAAATACAAAAAGTCTAGAACCACAAACTCACATACTTACATGTGAGTATGTATGTAAGAGCATCTCCAATCCTTACCCATTTTACTATTCATATCCAAAATTTGAGTAAAAAGCCTAAAAAATCATCTCCGATGTTATATCCATTTACCTACTGTAACACCCCAATTTTCTAAGAAATTTTGGGCACATTACTCTTAAAAAAAGCTAACTTTTGCAAACTTCTAGGCCCCTATTTGTCATTATACAAAAATTACAAACTCAAAATAATACAAAAATCTACGTACATTTTATTTAAAAACAACTCCAGAGCGACTCTAGTCCTGTCACGAATCCCAAGC
Source organism: Rhododendron griersonianum (assembly GCA_018127125.1). Classification (NCBI taxonomy): domain Eukaryota; kingdom Viridiplantae; phylum Streptophyta; class Magnoliopsida; order Ericales; family Ericaceae; genus Rhododendron; species Rhododendron griersonianum. Next base: position 37,910,165 of record CM030798.1, on the reverse strand, counting down.
AATATGGGCCCAATCTTTCGTCCCTGAGGTCCCACCTGCATCAACTACTCCACTGTTGAATCCTGCACCCTCTGGCAAATTGATCGTCGTAGCAAACGATTTGTCAGGATACAAACGTATCCTGAGTGATAATTCACCAAGTAGAAATCCTAAAACCCAATACTACAATATGCAGTTTCAACGAAATAACACACAGTTTACAATAATTACAATACACAGTTACCAGTAGCCTTTTATGAATGTATCTTGTATTTAACAGTTTCTACGATTCTCCTCCATCAAGAATCTTTTCCTCCCAACATTTCCAACCATGACCGTCCCATGATTAAATTCGCTCTTGTTGTCCTACAACGGGATCCCAAGTGAATGCATCTAAGTTATTTACCTAGCGGACTCACTTATTACCATGGCAAGAGGTAAAGGTCCCACCGAAGTTAATCATGACTGTCATAACCAGAATCCCAATCTCAAAACTGAATCATCTCTCATAACATCTGATCAACATCTCTTGTAACAACTCATTCTCCCCCCTTAGGATATTGCACATACAACACAATTTCTTCGGATGCACATACAACGCATGAGGATGCACATACAGCAACACTCCTCGGGATGCACATACAGCGCATGAAGATGCACATACAGCAACACTCCTCGAGAACCCGCATAAACTCACGGGGATGCATATACAACACATTCCTCCCAAAATCTCGCATACAACGTACAATCTCCAATCACTTTGTGACAATTGCCTTATTAACATCTATTCAGTTTCAATTCGGCCACGAATACCCCCAAGATACCTATTGTCCAATTTCTACGTTCACATAGCAATTCAAATTACAATAATCCATGTAACAATCAACAGCATACAAAACTCACAAATACAAAATCTGACATAACAATATTCTAATTTATTAAATATTAATTGTCGATTAAGTCAAAATAAGTATACGGCGATTTGAATAAAATCATTATCTTAAAAGATAATGTTTTCTTTTTCTTTTACCAAACTAATAATATCAACTTATATAGCATTCTTGAAATCATTTATTCTATTTCTTTATTATCACAAAATAAATATTTAGTCAAACAATTAATTACTACACTTAAAATTAAGTCTATCTCTCACATTTAGTAATTTTTATAAAACATTTCTACTATTTGTACATTTAAACATTATTTTAAACTCTCATAATATATATTCATAGATTTTACAAACTAGTTTTTATTGTAAAATATCTATTACTAATTTATTTTTTACTAAACTTTATTTATTTATTTTTTTTGTTAACAAAATACAATAAATATTTAATATCAGATTTTTATAATAAGGTGATATGAGAATGTGGCTAATAATATATTGTGAAATTAGATTATAAGTAGTAACCATTTTTTTAAACAAAATAGCTCCTCATTTATAATTTAAATCTAATTCATTACATATTTAATTACTAAGTAAATTACAACATAAATTACGATTATTCCAATAATTATTAGTCGCACAATTCTTCACCTAACATGAATTTTAACTCCACAATTCACCACAATTTCTCATATATGCAACAATTAAGCCGTTTAATCTAGATCTGGGCCAGCTAAAAATCTTTCAACACATTCAGGATTAAAAGCTAATGAAAACAGTACTAAACATTAATTGATAAATTAAAATCAGGTCACCATCTACATCAAAAATTAAGTTTTGGTCCTATTTCCATTAAAATGCCGATCAAGGTTTCGGGTTTCCGGAAAATTACCTCAAACGCGATTCTAAGCTCGGGTAAGTGTTGTACGATGTCCGTAGAACACGGGTGGTTCCGGAATCTCAAGGCGGCGTCCGGTGGCACACATACGCACTGTTTTTAAATAAATAAAAAACTACAAGGATGGAATTTGGAGGAGTGAGGGAGATGTGTGGTGGTGGGTATGGTGGTTATGGTGGCGGGTACGGCCGGAGAGGGGGAGGAGGCCGAGAGGAGAGGTGGAGGTGGTGAAGTGTTTAGGAGGTGGTGCGGCGGAGGAGAGGAGCCGAGAGGTCGAGGTGTGTGGTGGGTGGTCTCGGTTGGAGGTGGCCGGTTGGTGGTGGCACGGGGTGGAGATGGTGGTGAACAGAGGAGATGGCAGGAGGGTGGTGATGATCTCGGTGGTGGGAGATGGGTCGAATGGTGGTTATGGAGGGCCGAGGTGGTGGCTCGGTGCCGAGGGGCGACCGGCCGAGGGAGCTCTCTCTCTCTCTCTCTCTCTGACCGGACAGGAGCGGAGGGGGGAATTGATTTAAGAGGCCGTTCCGGTTTCTAAAAAAAGTAACTTTTGGAAAAAGAAGGTAATTTCAAGCTCAAAAATTATGTGTTTACGTAAATAATTTTCCTACCACTATGGATCTTGTTTGATAGATTTCAACGAGATCTTTTATACGGTGCAAAAAAAATTAAAAAATTATTTATCATTTTCATTATATTTGAGTTTGAAAATTGAAGAAAAAGAACATTTAGAAAAAGAAGGGAAAGTGGAACGGGGCCTAAGAGTGTGGGGTGTGGGTTGGAAAAGAAGGGTCGGAAAAGACTTTTCTTTTCGTCAAGCGGGGGGTGGAAGAAAAGTGGGGGTGGCTGATGTCATCTTGTGGTGGGATTCATACCCTTTCAACCAATAGGAATGAGGGTAATGTTCACCCTTTTAAGTGGAGGATGAACAAAACTCAACTAGTGGCTGGTGGGTTGGTGGAATAGGAATTGAGATAATTATTTCTGTTGACGCGGAAACGTGTCATGCCGTGTATGGTGGTCCGATTTTCGGTTCGAAAGAATTTGAAAATATTACTATAGACTAACAAAAATATTTTTAGATTAACCCCGGTCTCAGTTTACGAAAACAAAATCTCGTTGATCAAAAATAGATTTTTACGAATACGAATACACCCGATTCAATTTTATCGAGCTAATTAGCTAGTTAGTCAATCTAAGTAAATAAAACAGATTATTAACAAGAAAATAATTTTTGAAAATAATATCACGGAATTTTTATTTATTAAAAAATTTGGAATATTACACCTACCCATTTTGAGTTCTACCCATTTTCCTACTAAAATTTGGATAGACTCAAACCCATACCCATTTTTTTCTCACCCTATTTTCACTCTTATTAATTGCAAATTTGTTACTCATTAATTACAAATATGTCATTCTCTAATAGATTTGGGTAAAAATATGAGTTTAACATTGGAGATGTCTTACCTAAATCAAGCTTCTAACCCAAATATCTATCGACAACCACTGCTTAGTGCAGTTGGTAAGTCATTGCCTCATGTATATCGCTGTTGCAAAAAAAAAAAAAAAAACCCAAATATCTATCCAAATTTGGGTCTAAATGTTTTTATGTTTGTGTGTGGATATAGCATTGTTAAAAGTCAAATGCGGGTGCCCTCATCCACCATACATGTATGGGAACACAGCCATAGAAAAGTACTACTCCCTCCGTCCCAAATTGAATGTCAATTTTTGATATCTGTGTCAATTTCAATTCCTTATACCTTTCAATATGGATCTCAAAAAATATGCAATATAGATCTTGTTTAATAGTTCTTGATTAGTTCTATTATACAAAGTTTTTGAACTCATAAAAAATATTATAAATTAAAAGATATAAGCAATAAAAAATTATATAAATTTCAAAAATTGTCATCCCTTTTGGACGGAGGGAGTAGTATGTGTGAATCAGTATAAATACTCCTCCCCTTCTGTAACCAAAAAAAAAAAAAAAAAACCCTCCTCCCCTCCCGTTGTGAGGTGTATTTATTTCATTTCATTTCGGACCGCTCATTCTAAAGTCTTTGTCGGGCAAAGTCTCGGTCTTTCTTTCTTTTCTTTTTTTCTAATGCGATATTAGATTGGTGTTTTTCTGCACTTATCAATAATGTATTCTTGCTAGTCTCTATACATCTGCGCCAATAATCTCCGTCTGTGATTCTCCAGGTAAAGCTCCTCTCTCTCTCTCTCTCTCTCTCTCTCTCTCTCTCTCTCTGTATGCATTGTTTGAACTGTTGTATGATCGAGTACTGTAAATGTATACCCAATATGTTGCACGGATTATTCTTACTAGCACATTGAAGTAGTAAGGTTGAAACTTAGATATGGTGGGGGGAAACTGGTGAGGGTCGATTAAGGGTAAGATTTTCCAATTGTTAGCGTACGCAGGAATTTCACAAATAAAGAGCCTAATGTAAAATTATTTAGTGTGGAGGATGGTGGGCTGTGGCAAAAAAATTAATTGTATTTGGAAGGGGGATAAAGTAAAATTATCAAGGTTTTTGAAGGGTCCGAAAATCTTAAAATTCTTAATCTTAGTATATCAGCCTTAAATTACATTAAAAATAGAGAATGAAGAAGGATACGGAGAGGGAAAACTTGTACACATTGAGACTTGGATTTACCTAATTCTTTGGCAATCACCCCCAAAAAGAAGGTGCATCACACAACACAATTAGAATTGGTTCCAAAAAAAAAAAAACACAACACAATTAGAAGGTAGCAAAAATTTCTCATTTCTCTTTATCATCCCCGATCTAAGCGGTAGATGTCTAGGCATACCAATAAAGCAACATCTACAGTCGTTCGATCATACTTTTATGTTAAGATTGTAGTGTTCAAATCATTTTCTTTTTCAACAATACAAAGAATGTTCTTCTAATAAATTTATCAATTTATCCACCCTCTCTGCTTCACTTTTTAGGCAATGTATCCCCGTTTTAAATGTGGTCGTTTATGTTAACTAATGCTATGTATAGATTGCATTTGTCTAGTAGAGCAGTCGTCCAAAGTGGATAGTTTATTTAAGTTAAGACTATATTACGTTTCGATATACCTTTACGCACGGGTATCCGGTAGTAATTCATAAGCAAATATTAAATGTTTAGTTTGAGTACGCAGAAAGAAAATGTCTATGTTTCTCAAATAGGCCGTGGAATATAATAAGCAACCGGGTGAATGGGTATTTGAGTTGCAAAGTTAAGTGAACTCAGGGTGAATGGGTTTCTTTGCCCTTCTGACGATGTTGTTCCTTATTGGCCCAGCTTGGTGCTTGGTGGTTTTTGGTCATGGTTTCTGTTTTTCTTTTTCTTTTCTTTTTTGAATGAGGGACATAAGGGTAATTTCACTCACCCAAACACCTAGGCAATTGCCGACTAGGTGAAGTGTGAGTGGACCTTATACACACAAGCGCGCAACCCAAACCTCCAATGTGGGTTTAACACACCGAAGGCCAGCCCATCGACATAGGCCCACAGAGCCTCACCTGCACTGGGTGCTGGTACAATGTCAGGGCCCTGGGGGCCTATGCCGAGACCTGCCCAACCGCGTACAAGCACGGTTCGAGTGGGAACAGGTCTGGATTTTTTTGAGTGATTGTTTCTGTTTTCTGGTTGTTGGTCTTTTGACCTTAGCTTTGTTGTTTTGGTTGTTTCTTTTCTCGGGGTTGCCCCTTTGAGGCTGTATTTGGGTTTTGGTTTTTCCTGAATTAATTTACCAGTAAAAGAAATATTTGAGCTGAGCATGAGTTATTTACAGTAGCTTGTGCAGTACTGCAGTTAGTCCATTCTTACTAAGGTTTTCTCTAAATTTGCTTCTTCCAGGTCTTCCACTACGAGTTCTCAGTTTCTTGATGGCTGACCCATTTGCTACAATAGGAGCAGTCACCGGTGTAGTAGGGGCAACAGCAGGGTTAGTGCAGGCTGTTTCCGAAGCTAAGCAGGCATTTTGGGATACTCCCAAAGTCACACTTTCGGACAATCCAGAGGAGATTTGTGATAATTTAAATGAAGCAGTACAAGTTCTAAGTTCTGTAAGGAAGGATTTTGAGATTGAAGTAGAGAAGAATAAGACGAGGGTGCCGTCTAGAACATACATGGAATGGGTACACAGGGTGATGGAGATTGAAGATCGAGCGAAAGATTTAATAGCCCAATATAACAATCAAGGTGAAGAAGAGACATCTATCTGGTCAATTTTTTCGTATCCGGATTTTAGAGAAGAGATGAAACTGATGCACGAGAAAGTAATCAATCTTTTGCGAGAGAGCAATGAAATCAAGGACAAAATGTTGGTCGATCGCGCACCAGAATCTATCGTAAAGAGGAAGGGGCCAGATATCAAGAAATATGAAACACTTCGAAAGCCACTAGAGAAGATATTGGATTGGCTGAAAAGATACGAGGTTAATGTTATTGGTATCCATGGGACTGTGGGGATTGGGAAAACTACCGTAATGCTCAACTTGAATAACCATGATCAAGTTGCCAAGATGTTTGACTTAGTCATCTGGCTCACGATATCAAAAGAGGGGGGCAATGAAAATCTAAAAAGAAAACATCTACAACGCACTATTGCGCAAAGACTGAAACTAACAATGGCAAGAACTAGCAATGTCACTGAAGTTGCCCAAAGAATATTTACTGAGTTGGAGGGAAAGAAGTTCTTGCTCCTTTTGGATGATGTCAAAGAATATCTCAATTTAAATGAAATTGGGATTCCTTTTAGCAACAATGGCAGCAAGATAGTATTGACAACTAGGTTGCGTGAGGTTTGTAACTCAATGGTGGACAAGGCGGTTAAGCTGGCATATTTGTCTCCAGATGAGGCATGGAAGATGTTTCAAAATGTTTTAGGAAGCAAAAAACTTATTGAAGATCTAAGAATCGGGCCACTTGCATGGCGAGTGTGCAGAGAGTGTTGTGGACTTCCGCTCTTGATTGAAAAAGTGGCAAATACTTTCAAATTGAAGAACACTGAAAGTCTTTGGAGTGATGGACTGGATAGTTGGAGAATGTGGCCTAGTCAAGAATGCGAGGGCATTAAGGAAATGTATGAATTGTTGAGATTTTGTTTTAATGAGTTGGGTGATGATCGGTATAAGATATGTTTCTTGTATGGTGCATTATATCCCGAGGATAGCGAAATCAACATAGATTCTTTGTTGGAGTGTTGGGAAGCAGAAGATCTTCTTGGCAATGGCAATGACGCGAGAAAAGTGCGTGTCATGATTGGGGATTTAGTATTGAGTCACCTAAAGAATGTGTCGTTGCTTGAGGAAGGTAAGAGTGATTATCATGTTACCATGCACAAATTCATCCGACGAGTGGCATTATACATATCGGAAGGTTATCCTGAATGTAAACATTTGGTGGAAACTAACAAAGAACTAAGAGAGCCCCCAGATGAGGAATCCTGGAGGGAGAAGAAGAGGATCTCCTTGGGTGACAATGAGTTGGATCGATTGCCCGATTGCCCAGATTGTAACATGCTTTCCACCCTATTCCTACAGAAGAATTTAGGTCTGGAAAACATCCCTCCAGCATTCTTTGAGCATATGATCAATCTTCGAGTGTTGGATTTATCTCATACTGGTATCACGTCATTACCATCATCTCTTTCAATCATGATCGGCCTCAAAGTCCTAGACCTCAGCAATTGCGAACAATTGGTGGAGCTCCCTTCTCACATCGGGGAACTTGTACATCTTGAATCACTTGATATTCATGGGAGTGGAATCACTAATATACCACCGAACATTGACAAGTTGATCTTCTTAAAGCGCTTGTGGGTATCATTTGGAAACGGAAATGACACTCAAGACCTGAGTTTCAACTACGACATGATTTCAAAACTTTCTAGATTGGAAGAATTGGTCATTGATGTGAAATCTCCCCAGCAGTTGACTGATGAGGTGGTAGAGAATATAATGAAAGAAGTTGCTACTTTGCGAAAATTCAAGAGACTAAGGGTTTGCTTTCCCAATATGATTGTAGATGTCATAGAGGTTGCACCCATGACTGTCCGTATCTGCGTTCCAGACGCAAGAATTCTTCTAAGTTATATCAGGAGGAATTGGTGGAAAGTGGTCAGAAGAATTGGGCCGTTCCGTTTTTTCATCGGTTGCCAAAACTCGGAACAGAATCCCAACTTCGTTATATATAAAAGGTATGTCAAGTATTGCAACGGTGTTGGTAGCAATAATCCAATTCTTGAGGTCCTTGCAGAAGCCGAGGGCTTTGATTTAGTCAACCACAAGGACATCAAGCAGCTATCAGACTTTGGAACCACAAACATGAACAAGATCCGAGGTTGTCTTGTTGAGAGTTGCGACACGATTGAAACCATCATGGATACAGTGGGTAGTGAGTTGCTACCTAATTTAGAGCAATTGTTCGTAAGGAATCTGCCCATGTTGAAAAGCATTTGGAAGGAATTAGGACCACTTCAACCTGGAACTCTAACCAAATTAACGACTCTTGTTCTATCCGGTTGTCGAATTCTGGTCGAGGTTTTTCCTCCCGGTGCGATTCAATTGCTTCGTGGAATCCGGCATTTGAAAATTGAGAAGTGCGATGAAGTTGAAGACATAATCCCAGAAGCTGATGTTGTTGGAAATCTACTTGTACTGCCAAAACTCGAGGAACTGATTCTCCTTGACATGGCAAAATTAAGCAGCATTTGTGCCGCTGGGTCATTGGAGTGGCCATCCTTGGAGAAGCTCGAGATCTTCGGGTGCCCAGGTTTGGGTAAATTGCCTTTCAACAAAGGTGACGTTGCAAATCTGGAACGTATCGAAGCAGATGAGGAGTGGTGGGGAGCATTGCAGTGGCAGAATCAAGAGGACAAAGAAGGGCTTCAGAAATTATGCATCTTCAGGTAATGTTTCCTCTTTCAAATGTCGATGTTTTTTGTTGTTTCATAAGCAATTTTTTGCAAGATCTTTCGGAAAAGTCATTTCGTTGTTAATGTAAAGGATTTTCTTTTTTGCCAAAGAACTCATGTTGTAAAAGGAAAACTTTCAAAAAAGATTAGTTCATGAAAACTAATATGAACGATGAGTTGATGTTTGGTTGGGTCCTCGTAAAAACATGTTTCGCTATGAAGCAGGCAGCCGGGACACCTCGGCGAAGGTCAGCCATATATATATTTTTCGTGCATATTTCAAGAGTTTTATACGTAGCTCTATGATAAATTCCAATCACTGGATATGCTTCCTAGGTGAACGTCAAGCTACAAATGTCGGGTAGATATCCGGTACTCTTATCCGAAAGTGTTGCGTGTCCAACATGGGTACCTTAATACATTCAGAAGAGTCCATGTAACATAGCCCCACCGCCGCTAACCACCACCTCTGGCCACCGTTTCCTTCCGCTAGCCACCTCTTTTGGCTAACCTCTAACGACTCCTGCACAGCCAGCCACCTTCTCTGGTGACTCTCTTCCCTTCGGCAACCCCTCTTGCATCTGTCCAACTTCAAACCACCACCTCTGATTACCCTTTCGGCGACTTCCCCACCTCGTCCACTGCCTTTGATGACCCTCCAATGACTCCTAGCTCCCACCTTATGCCACCTCCTTAAGCGTCTTCCTTTCCTCCGGCAACCCCCTCTAGTACTTTTAAAACGAGTGTTTAAACACATGCCTGCACCAAGTATTCTTTTTTTTGTTTTTTTAACAATCATAAAAAAGCTTGTTTTAATATTGCAAACTGGAAGCTTTACAATAACAGTAATGTCTAAAGAAAATTATTTCTTGAGACTGACATAACCGGCGCTAGATGTCTTCATGTTTGTATGTCATTTCCTAACGCTCCGTCTTTTGTAGATCACACAGCAATGCAACTCAATGAAGAAAAGACGATCCTAACGAGCTCTTAAGAATTAGCAACCATGGAGTTTCCCTTACTCATTTGGATGTGGTCATGGGCGGGTGTTGGGTCTCCTGTGGCAAGTTATTCCATTCTTCTTGGTTCTGTACTTGTAATTTCTTGTATGCTGCAGCAATTTTACATGTTTTTGCTTTTGGACCTCTGAGTGGGACCCACTCACAGCGTGAGTATGTGCAAGTCTTTGTGTATATGTGTTTAGCATAGTTGCTTGATAAATGCAGCAGCTGGACTACTGTCGCCTCTTCGTTAGTTGTACCATTGAATACTGTGCACTCTGTGTCGGGCTCACCTAAAACATGAGTATGTGTAAGCGTTTGTGTATGTGTACATGGTGTGCTTGCAAAGTAGCAAAGTTGTTTGATGAAGCCAATAGTTGGCCTACTGTATTTTGTTTGTTATTTGTACTATTGGCAATAAATGCCATCAGCTGTCCATGTACATGTATGTGCGTGTACGATGCACTATGGTGCGTAATTTCTTTTCCCAAGCTACGGGAATTTTTTCAATTAATGGAAATATATAAATTTATTTTATGTTAGACAGATTGAAAACTCAATATTGTATTTTAGACTATAAAAGACAAGAAAAATAATACCTTTTTTTTTTTGGTACGTAGAAAAATAATCTTGCCATACATATTAAAAGAAATTGGTGTTGCTTATTTGCAGATTATACTTTTCTGAATTGTCATTATTTGTGAATAAAATAAAAACTAGTCCTGACCCTTATATATCTCGAGACTAAGTTGAATTGAGTGATTCACAACATACTGGTATTCCCAGTACAGTACTCTTCCAATTGCATGGAAGGGATGAGTTGAGTACGGACTCAGTTCCTGTCCAATTCTATCCCGTCCAGTCCCGTCAACAATAATCGGAACTTTTCATTTTTGTAGAGCTCGTCGAGCTCTTCAAGCACGTAAAAATTCAAGTTCATCGGATACCGATCGATAACTTATTGGAACAAGTTTACCTTGAAACAAATGTATTGAGCACACCGAATAGGAACCATTTGTTTCAGGATAAATGTGTTTTGTTAAGTATCGGTCGGTGTCCAATGAGCTTCAATTTTTCCGCACTTGTAGAACTCGACGAGCTCTACAAGATGAACGGTTCCGATCATTGTTGTGAGCCCGGGATGGGCCCACAAAAACAAAAAAACTGGACAGGAACTGGGTCCGTTGAGTACTGACTTAACTAATGGCATAGTGCGACAGGCAAAAAGTGATTTATCCTCATGCTGGAACCCCTCTTAACCAGTGCCCCTATTTTGTGTTTTCTTTTTCAGTAACACAGGTGTCCGGACCTTCTATTGGTTGCTTAACATAGCTATTGTGGAATTATATTTGGATTAACTACGCCATTTGGAATACACTTGTAGAGATATTTATGACTGGTAATAAACGTTTATTATTACCGGTCATAAATACGTTATTCTTGGTAATTTCCGGGTATTTTTTCTTTGTACCTAGCATTGTCCATCCGTCCCTACAAAGTAAAAACCGATAGGAGAGAGATTGGGGTAGCCGATAAAGTAAGTCGAATCAAGAAACATAACCCAGTCAGGATTTAGCCAACAATACACAACAAACATAAGCTAATGGGTCGATCCTTGATAATTATGGATATTCTGAGGGGTGTTTTCCTTGGGAATGAAGGTTTTATTTACCTCCTCCAACATGTAACCTCGCCGAAGAAAAGAAAATTAGATCGCAGCTCCACCAGGGGCCATTGATTTCAATGGAAGGCTGCTGGAATACCATCTGGACCTGGACATCTCCATTTCCATCCCTCCCATTTTGAAAAGAGCACGCTTCACTTCTGATGGTTTTCTATAAATTGTTATTGACTTCACGTTAGAACCAAATCAACACCTTATAACCTACGGCCTACTTAACATGTTTCGTGCCAGGCAGTCATTTGCCCAAGCCATTGTTATCTTCTCCACCTTTGGGTGCCTAATGGAGTCTGGACCAACCTCCTCTAGTAACTAAAGAGCAATATGAATGAGAGCAAATCTACAAGAGCACTGTCGTTAAGCGTATGCATATGGTACATATGAACCTACCATTAAGCATGTTCCAAAGATATCAAATGATCTAACGTAAGAATTTTTGTGGAGTGGGCCGAGTGGCCAATGAACCAACAAGATAACCACCGCGGAAGGCGCTCCAACAGTGATAACCACAGCATTCTCCTCTAGGGCAATAAAAGATGAAGGTAAAGTAAGAATGGGCAACAGAAATCCACAAATTCAAGGTAAACGCTGACCGAAAGGAAGTCGGGTGTGAGAACATCCGGTCAGTTGGAAAAGCATATTTTGTCGGAAAAGAAAAATCCGACCATACGTATGGTGGTAGGGCTCCTCGTATGGTGGGATTCTCTGACCCGTAGATTGGTTTCTGGAATAGGACTATTGGAACTGCCCTTGTCCTTTCCAGTTGAGAAATTCGACCATGCATATAGACAAAAAATTTATACCTTTTTCATAGATGCCTTTACATTACAGCTTCCGTGTGAAATCCTTCAGCCTAGGAAACACAACCCCCCTCGGTGATTGTGTTGAATTCAACAAGAACAACAAAAACTCTACGCAAGGGATATCAGCCCAGAAGCCAGCTTGCACCCCTTTTACACACAGAAAGAAAACATCTGGCAACTGTAGCACTTACAAAAACCAGCTGACTTCCTGACATCGCCACATTTTTCCATTCTAAAGCTTGTGACTGATTATAAATAGGTCAACTAAATTCAAAGATTCCTATGGATGGAGGAGATATCTCTCATACCTTGTGGCAACACTGGCTGATCTCTTATCCGAGATAGAAGCACGGAAACATGTTCCGTTGCGATATCAAGCCGCTCTTTGGACTTAGCTGATTCCGTTATGAGAGTTGATACCATACTCTGCAACAACTGAACTCTTTCTGCATGGTCACTTGGAACACAATGAAGGAGCTTTGTGGAGGGTATGCTTATTCGTCGCCAACGAAGCGGAAGATACCTTTCTGGGATTTGAAAGCAGTTTCCGGTAGACAGGACACGAAGGGCATGCCGGCAAAGAATCCCAGAGAACTCAAACTGGTGGCAGCTGCAACTTACAATGCCCTCCCGGGGAACCCAGTAGACTTTCCTGCCTCCATCGAGCTTCGTGTGGTGTCTCACGAGGAACCCGTCTTCCATCTGGAATGAGGCATAGTGTGCTGCCAAAATAAGTTGTTCTTGGAGCTTGGAAAAAGCAAAAGGCGTAAGGATCGCCGCGGCATGAGATTCCATTGGGGCCCCTGTCTTGAGGCAAATGTTTTGGAGGTTCTGCTGCATTGTTTGTTGTTCACCGGCTTGATCTTTAAAATCAACGGCAACGGCTACCTGTGCGCAAAAGTCATGACAGTGTGTAGCGGCAACAGTGACTAACTTTTAGTGCACTCTCTTTTATGTTCACAGCATCAAATTCTCAAATTTTCTCCAATCCAGACGGTTTTACATGATTTAGGAAGAACAATAATCAAACAGTAGTGCTACAGATCACGGGTTTATTCACCGCAAAATCTCATAGGTTACGTGAAAAGTTACTATGACAAGACACCTCGTCCAGGACTTGGGTATATTTGATGAAATGATTCAAAATGTACAACAAATATAAAATAAGACAAAATACAGCAGAAAGAAAAACAGATAATAGAAATATCCTTCAGGATTCCCTCCCGTTCACCTCTGTCACTTCTCTCTTCCAACATCCTCCTCTCCCTCTGCACCAAAGGTAGAGACAAGATATATCCCAATCCCCAACCGGAAGTATTTTCAAGGGAACCCTAATATAAAGCACAAAATATATATCCAATACACTACATTACACATACCTCTAAAGAGAGAATGTATGCAAACGCAAAAACATTGATGAAGTGAACTTGGAAGTTAGACCAAGTGGTTGGATGTTTTTTCCAAGTTCACTTAGGTTTAGAGTTAAAGTCCCTTCCCTCTCCTACTTAACGTCGTTGATGTTCTTGCTTGTTCTAAAAAAATAATAATAAAACATTAGATTGATGAAGAGGAGGCGAAGGGTGGTTATTGGTAAATTTTAAACTCAGTCAGAATTTACAATCACATCCCACCTGTCAACATGGGACATGCAAGGAGTGCAAGGCTTTGATCCTACGATACGCCAACGGATGGTTAGCTTATTAGTAACTGTATCAGTTCACTACTACTTTTTCTTTCAACTGAAGTTCGTAGAAACCATTTCAAACACTAGGGCTCGGGGCACAGTAGCTGCCATGCAGGCAAGCTAAACATGCCAAAGAGACCAACAGACATGCAAATACCTCTTTCGTCATTACTCAAGGAGGACAAGGTGCGCCTAAGGGCGAAATTTGATTTTGTCGATCAGTGTCTTCAATTTTTGCAAACAAATGTTAATCCAGATAATGTCCGAATAAAGACAAAATTGTGCAAGACATTATGCGTCCATCCCCATAAACAAACAATATTGATCCACTTAAATAAGAATAGGAGAACATACTTGTTCAACAAAGTGTGCGAGCCGGGTTTGTGCACTCAAAAACCTTTGAATGAAAGCATTAATTGACTTTGACTGGCCAGTTGTAGTCATCCCTGCAAAGAAATGACTTCTCAGGTATGGCAATGCCCATAGCGACCTTAAGGCGAACAAATTGGTAATATGCCTGTTAGTATGCAGCCCAAAGCAATTGACCATGTCTCTCCACCCTAGTTCAAAATCCTCAATCGCCTCGAAATTATAGAGTCGATAGAACTCAGCCTTCCACTCATTGTAACGCTCCCCAAGAACAGCATTAAACCAGGATGGGAACTTTGCCACAATCATCCAAATGCAAAGCGCATGTTTAGTAGCCGGCATCTCCATTGAGATTGCTTCTTTGAGACACATATTTTGGTCAGTTAATAATGTTTGTGGAGCCTTCCCATTCATGAATCCCAAGAATGCCTGCGGCATTTCCGAAAACAAAAATAGGATATCAGCAAGAATTTTAGTTGAAAAGTTATTATGCAGAAAATTTTGGGGGGAAATAAGCATTACAATGTGCAATTGCAGGGAAGTTCCTTTCGACAATTATAATAGATTCCAACCAAAAATGAGATCTTTCCATCCAATTTGAATACTGGGAACAGTGAACAATTTGACAGTCAAGCACATCCACAAGGGGGCCTGTTAGCATTTCACATAATATTTTTCGCATTTTTTAGAGGTAAAAAATCCCCAAATGCATCTTCGGAGAAGGGAAAAGGAGAGAAAAATAATGATATCCCTACCACTCAGGAAAAAGAATTTGGATGAACCCACGCTATTATTCATCAAGCTGATGATGGCCTAAGATCAAAATCCAGAACATATTAACACCTACCAACTGAGAGCAACAGTGAGTTTATTGACAAGGAAGAATGTCATGTTTTCACTTGTTTACCTTCAAAGCCCAAGAGAATGACCTCAAGTTTTCCTCTCGCAAAAGCACGCAACCGAAGAAACAAGGCATGCCATAATTATTCATTCCAACCCAAATTCCAAGTGGCATGTCAAAAGCAGTCAAGCGATGTGTTGTGTCGAACACCACTGCATCGCCAAAGATCTCATACGACTGGACCGATGAAGCATATGACCAGGCAATGTTCTCCAACCGATTGTTTGAATCAAGCGTAAACTCATATCTGAAGTTCTGATCTTTGTCCTTGATGTTTCTGAACATTCTTAACAAGTCTATGCTCTCATCCTCCGGATCCACTTTCCTAAACGATTGAAGTAAGTTCCTCACATCCTTCTCAGTGAACGGCAAATATCCAGGCTCCACACACTTCTCAAGCTCCATGAGCCTCATCATCTGCTGCACTGAAATCCCAGTCTTGGCAAACATGAGTATCCGGCTCTTATCCGTATCCGATATGGTGCGGTAAGCTGGAAGGAAACGGACTTGATTTGGCTCCAAGAGTTCATGGTTATGGTGGTTTGCAAAGCCGGTAACACGCCATTCTGGCGCTCCTAATTCTGTTGTCTTGCTTATCCGCAAATACGCTTGGCATCCACACCTGGAGGATTTTCGGTTTCTTTGTGGTTTGTTTTCATTTGAATTTTTTACCGGAGTGTTGCCAGCACGGTGACAGACAAAGTAGCGTCTCGTAAGCCCTTTACCAACCCCATCTTTTCCTTCTGTGCGATGCCGCCGGATTGAGAAGCCACACCCCTTGGCGAATTCGCTATAGAATTCATAAGCGGCGTCATGAGTACCAAACCTCTGCCCTATGTAAGGAACTGTGTCGCTTGTGGTTTCTAGGGAGAGCCTGGTTTCATCTGGTGATTCTTCCGTGCTACTTGTATCATCCAGAGACAAAGATCTTTGATCTGAGGGATCATCATACATCACCATCATCTCCCCAGCTTCCTCAGACATCATATACTTCTTAATAACTACCCAACTCTAAGGTAACAACATTTTCAGCCCTATAGATGTCACCAAAAGACAGAAAAATGATTAGAATCTTTATAACAAATAGCTCGGTCCCAATAAGCCAATAACTATATTGAAAATGGATAATTACTGAGAGGGCAAAATAACTTTAGTGCAGTATTATTAGACATCAAAAGAAGGCATGGGATAAAGCACAATCTAATGAGTAAAAGCAGCTGAAAATATCAAAATATCGTGTGTTATAATATCAACCCAATTGCACAAGGTATAGCATCTTAATCACCAAACTTCTAGAGATGTACTACATTTGTTATGCAATTATTACACCTTTCTGTGTCTTAGCAAACATGTTATAAAAAAATTCCTCCGAGTAATAAAAAATGAAAATTGAAAAGAGAAGAAAAATTGAATACTTCAATCTCATGGTTTGAATTTCGATTCTTACTAAACTTGACTACTGAAATTAATGCCAAGTAACGTAAATAATGAAGGCACGCCATCTAGGCATCTCGCCACAATGAAATGCGTAAAAAAGTGTACGTTTCTTCTCAATTCTCATACCATTCCAGCAAATTGTTCTAAGAAAATCCAGTTATAGGGTAATTGAAGATTCTTCTCTATGGGACCAAACCAATTCCTCAAAAATGGTTAACCACCGGATATTACCAAGGCAATGCAATTATTTAAGCACTACTTGAAACTGCTCACAGCCAGTAACAAAAAGTGAATCTTAGCTTTTAACAAACTATGACTAGCTATTGCTATTCCAAAGCACCTAAGGGAGGTGGAGGAACTGTGACTACAATGGTCATTTTCTCATTTCGACTATGAAAAATGTGAGATTCCAAGGAAAATCATCCATTTTCTATGTGCTGAATGGTCAACTACGAAAAATCATTGAGTGCTTCCGGAGCCAAGGCCACGTGGCGCTCCACGTCCCTTTCTCCACCCCACATTGGTGTGGACTCCACCACCAAGTGCACGACTCCCGCACACATTGTGGAAAAAAAGGACCTGAAGCACCACGTGGCGGCGCTCAGGAGCCCTGAATTCTCAGTTGTAAACTACCACTACCATAGAACACCCAATGTGATACCAAATCACCACCTTTGCACTTGCATTCAGCAAATCACCACTACAAACATAAATAACTATCCAGCAGAGCATACAAAACCATATTTATATACCAGAAGATGTATCGTACCTTGAAAATCCACTCCCCTATAATTGTAACAGCTTTTCTTTTTCTTTTTCTTTTTTTGAGCCGACAAGTTAGCTAAGCAGCCTCTCGCCGTGAATTTCTGTGACCGTGGAAGTAGAGATTTCAATAACAAATTTACGAGACTATTTGGTGATCATCAGCGGCCGATGATGCGAAATCAATTTGGGGATTAGGGCGCAGAACAAGCCCCGAGGAGAAAATTCTCATTTTCCTTTCTATTCTTTTTTCCAGATTTTGATTTGATCCAGCCATTGAGCTGGGCCTCTGATACCGAATTCGGCCTTAGGGCTTCTTTGCCCGGCCCATAAATGCATTTTGCATCGTGCGTTTTTTAGGTTTTTGATAAACGAGGAACAACTCTGTAGCCGAGTCACAATTGGACCCGACTGCGTAACGTTTTTTAGGTTTTTGACTGGTAGGGAGCTGATTATGAAATGGATTTTGCCGTAGGGAAATGATTTTTGACAATCCCATTTTATCTATTGGCACTATTTTTCTTGTCTTTATTCAAGCGAACATACCAAATTGTACTCAATATACAAAAAAGTGACTCAAGAGATGAGGGTAGTTTAGCAATTTAACATGAATAAAAGATAAGAAAAATGGATAAAAGGGGAGTGTTAAAAATCATTTTTCCTATGCGGAAAAACATTTATCAGAGATGAACCGGAGAATGCATAATCGAAAATGAACAATAGACAAGAAAATGGAATACCAATGGATAAAAGGGAAGTGTTAAGATCATTTCCCTTTGCGAAAATACATTAACAGAGATGAACTAGAGAATGCATAATTCAAAAGTCGCCCATGGATGTGCTTTTGAATTCTGACTGTACTTTTACTCACAAAGTCATTTTACAAAATTTGTTGCGCACATATCATTCAAATAATTTTACAGATTTTCATTATAATTCAAAATTTTCAATGTATAGTATCTACAAAAAAAATTTAAAACCCTCTTTAGTTACCAAAATGGACCTCCCCTTTTTTTTCTTCCCAATATGAGAACCAAAAAAAAAGCTGGCCCTTATTTTGTAATTGGGAGATGGTGTGCACAACAATGCTACGCACCTCCGAGCCGTCGGATCATGCATCCGACGGCTCAGATCTCATCTTAGCAATGAACAGCTCTCGACCATATGGCTTTGTTAACCTGTGATTAGGAGCGGACCTGAAGCCGGCCATCGGGGACTTCTTTTAACAACCACCTCAAGCCGCCCTGGCAGACACCTCCGATGTATCGGCAACACTTCTTGTAGTTGAATTTACTTTCAAGCGGGGGAACATTACCTATTGGTCCATTATATTCGCCCGTTTATCGATTCTATTCAAGTGAATCGGAAAATTGCAACAGTAAATAGAGATTCCAAAAATCGCAAATAACCCCATCCAATGCAAGTGTTGATGAGATCTCCTCTTCTTTTTTTTCACGACAGAGCTAATGAGATCTCGGATATTGAACTGTCGTGTTTCGATCCTTTGCAGCTAGACTTTTTCTTGTTGGAAAACCAGTTTCTGACTTTTGAGTCGAAAATCAAACCACAAGCTGTACTCTGCTTCAGACTGCAAATACATAAACTACAGGAGTTCTCTTTTGCAAATTTTTGGATCTCCTGCCTCCGTTGTCGAGACATTGTTTGGAACCAAGCTGCAATAATGTTCAGATACACAGAGATGGAAAGAAAGAAAGTGGAAGATGAATTCACAAAATGGAACTTGGCAATGTTTTCCTTCTTCCGAAATTGTTTAGATTTCTCTACCAGAGTTTCAGCCAAAACAAGCAGTCCTCCCATTGTGGTTGAGGAATCACAATTGTCTACCTGATGTGCTGTATATATTGTAATTGACAAACCACCAAAACATACAATGGCACACAAAAATCCCTACCAAAAAATATGGTGTGACTGCAAGAAAAGTTGAAAACGAAAAACATTCTCTCCCAAAATAAAGTCTCAAAATTTCATCACTGATTGGCTGAGGTTGAGCAAGGACTCCAGTGCACTAGGTTCAAACTTCCTAGCAAATAGGTAGCAAACAGATGTTTTCACCAAATTATACGAACACAAAGTCCCATTATTCCTTAACGACTGTACAAAAAGTTCAGTAATATTTGCTTCCCCAAAGGCCGCTGGATGTGGGGACCTAATTGACCAATCAACCCACGTCACGGTCCGGTTCGCATTAAGGGATCCATAGAACAAGTGGAGGAAAGTCGGAATGTAGTGCTCATCCGGGTAACAAGAGGGTGTACAATACTTTCTAAAAATGGAGTAGTACTTGGTATCTGAGACTATTATAGCAGCCAAAACACGGTTGACTTCGAACCACTGGGACCCTTTCCGCCAGTCTGAAGGTCTAATAGTGGGCCACATCCAACGGCTGTATCTGCCCCGCACATCTTTGGAGGGATTATAGTATGACTCCACGAAACTGTGGGAGGATCTGGTGAGGTACTGGTACACAGTGGGGAAGTTCTGAATGGGAATGCAGCTCTCTGAGAGAAGCACAAACCGCTCGTTGGAGAAATCGAGCAGAGCATTGGCTAGAAGCCGCCTCTCTGCATCAACCAATGATACCGTCCCCCATTCAACATGCTGAAAGGTGAAAGATCATTGGAGATGAAAGATTGCAACTGGTAAATACTATAGCAGGAAATGTTCAGTTATACACCCATGCCTAAGTCACAATACAAAAAAATTACCACAGAACAATCAACTGTGTCACATAAACTAGAGTGCAGGTGTCGGATACAAGTATGCTAAGTGTTGGATTCATCTAATTCTCAGGTTGAATGCACCAAGACACGGTAAAGTATTCATATTATTAGTACACAAATGCATTTTGTAACTGAGGTAGATGATGCTTATAGGTGCCAAAGAGCATTTCATGCATGATACAAGAGGTTCATGTAACGTTCTACGATGAAGGATGAACTTTAATATAGTCAACATGCTTTCTTGGTCAATGTCCAGCTAAAAAAGTCAGAAACTCATCGCACACCCTTACCCAAGAGTAGGTGATTAACACTTATAAACTATAGATTCAAATCTGATTCCAGATGATGCTCCTCATACTTATTTACTGTATTAATTTTGAGCAGTGAAAATTGTAACCAAAATACAATTTGGTTTAGAGCTTTGGACTTTGGTTTTCTCCTGGTTTGGTATGAAATGGGTCTTATCAAGGACAGTGATGGAACTCTTAATTGATTGGAAAGGTGCTAGAGTGGGAAGAAGGAGGAAGCGAGGTTGGGCCATGATCTCTCTTTGTTAGATGTGGGTTATTTGGCGTGCAAGAAACTGGAGATGCTTTGAAGGGGTTGAAAAGCCTTTGTTTAAAATTAAAAGTGTGATACGGGAAAGGACCGTAGATGTGTTCATGCTTTTCTTAGGTTAGATCCATACCCATTATACCCGACCCTTAACAAATAGTCACTGACAAAGTGGTTCCGCAACAGTGTAGAAAACAACAGCACCACACAAATCAGTTTGACATTGCCCAGAGATAATTCAGGCAAAGCTTATTTACCGAATTCTACCCTCTTTGAAATTGCAATCATTCACTCAGAGAAAAGTTGGCTCATAGGCCTCATAGTGTGTGGCTCAGGGCTAAGAAGCACGGATGCAGACATGAGAGATGACACAACAAGTGGACACGTCATTTCTCGATAAACTAGGACCGAGACACATTAGGGACGCGTCGATCGTAAAATATGAAATTATATATGTATCCTTGGAATACATATAGAAGTCAAGAACATTGTTTCTATCCAATTAAAATGTAAAAAACACACAGAGAGCATTATACATTATAAATATATAAATCAAGAATCATCAAATGAGAGTATCCGCGACTCTAAATAATAGAAATTTTGACTCTAAGACAACTTTTTAAAACTGAATTTCACCTCCTAATGTGTCCTCAACGTGTCCCCGCCCAACTGGTCCTAGAGTATCTGCTATGCATTTGACTAAACAAAATATCACAAGAAATTGGTGTTTAATGCTTCTGTTTTCCTTTCTTTGGGAGTTTTCAGTACTCGTATTTATTTGTCTTCACATTTTCTCTTATTATATAGTAATTCAGAAAATGCAGAAGCAATTCACAACCTTCTTACTGCAGATTAGAACCTCAACCTGAGATGTCAATTGATGAAGTTAAGTGTTGTTGATGTGAAGGTAAGTGTTGTCTTACAACTAGGAACATTAGGAAATAAATCACATTTGTACTTCTCCCATCCAAATAGCTAACTTGGCTCATCTGCCATATATTCCACTATATGTATTCTAGCAGATGGGTTCGATTGATAAGCTAAATCCATCACTTGCATAAAAAGCATTTCAGATAACTTAAACCAAAATATCCCAATTGAAAGTCTAAATACATATCTCGATTAACTCAATGAGTAGTACCATCAGCGCAAATGTTCATGTAACATGGTCAAAGAAACTTAAAAAGAAGATTCATATTCAAGCGAAACATACCTGACTAGGGATTTGACGTCCATAAAAAGCAGATGTATTCAATACATTAAGCTTGTATCCTGGGAGTGCATGCACGTAGATCGAAAATAGCTTCTCATGGCCCTTAAAGAACCTCTCCCACAACGGCAACATTGGAAGCGGACCCCTTGTCAAGAACATAAACGCCACTTTAGGCACTCTATCATAAGGGTACTCTGCCTTCTTCGGCATCAAAGAAGCTCTCCAAAACAGCTCGTCGTCTGACATACCATGCGTCAGATTCTTCGGACTAAGAAAGCTATCCATGCTTAAGCAATCCTCCTTCTCGCATTTCGAAACAACGCTACAGTTCTTAATACTGGTAGTACTAGCCGGCATAGGAGCCATTGCATAATTCTTGTACAATTGATCTTCCTGTAAGCTAAAATGCCGATCAATATGCGAACTTGAACTCAACCCAATAACCACACCCGCAACAAATATGATCAAAACCATGATAAGCCTCAAAAGTCCAACGGAGGAGTCCTTAGTTATCGAACCCGGAGACTTCTCTTGTTCCTCCCTCCACCCTCTACTCCTTGCCATTTCCTTTACCTAATTCCAATCAAAGGACAACAAAAACCGCGTATTTGACTTATTGAATTACCCACCCAAAAACCCTCTCTCACTTTTGCATCCTCTACAAGTAATCTACAGGGTCACTCAAAAAACAACTTCTAACCCAAAAAACGAGCGTGTTTCTTTTTATAACTCAGGTGTCCAGGCCAGCTTACCCGCACTGAAACACGAACGTTTGGCTTTCAGCAGATGCAAAATTCACATCGAGTGTATCATCAAGCAGATGTCGCAATGCATAAAAATTAGACCGAGCCGGGCGATACCTGTAAAGGAAAGAAGATCTGATTCTTTCGCCTTGAGACTTTTATTGCCTTCGAAGAATGTATGAATGAACTTGTTCGGCATCGTTGGATCGGAAGGAGGAACGGTTAGGGTTTGTGGTCAACACATGGTGTTGGGACCCTTCGAAATCGAATTTGAGATCTTGCTGAATTGAGATTCAATGAAAATGAATTTGGCCTTGGCAGCAAACTAGGGTTTTGCTACCAAGGAACTAGGGAAGTCGGTGGAAATGGTAGGTTTTTTTCAGGAGGGGAGAAATCAAAATCGATCAAGTTTCGTACGACAGGGGGAGACGGAAAAAACAAAAAATGGACGTGTTATTTAAAATAAAAAAGAGATTAAATTTTTTACACCGCTGGTATAAAAATTTGTTTCCTCCAAATCAATTATATTGCCGTGAGGACAAGCCGTCACCATAGCACCACCTAAGTACAGGATGGCAAGGGAACGAACCCCCCACTCCCTTGCTACTGACAAGACTTGAACCCGAGTCTTGCGGATGAGGCTTTTGCCATCCAGACTACCAAACTTGTTTGATACATGACATCTTTTAAACGGTGTAAAATAAAATAACATTAAAACTATTTTTTCACACAAATATTGACTGTAGTAAAAAATTTGGTAATTTTTACAATACTTTTGGATTTTTTATTTCGTATATCTTTGATTTTACTTGTGGTAGTATAAATTAGGGGTGATATATTTATACTATTGATAGTTTAAAAATAGAAAAATGATAATACCGAAACCGTTTTTGTCGGTGCCAAAACTCTAGTACTTAACCCTATTTTTAAAATGATAATTATTTTCAGGTAACATACAAATGATGTAGAGAGTCCAAAGACTTCAAATTTTAAAATGAAGCTACTTTTCTACGACATATATGAAACGAGATATTTTAAAAACAATATGTATGATTCTAAGTGGTACGAACAAAAAATCCTTGAATTTAAAAATATGTGATAAATATCTTACAGCATCATATTAAATATTTTCCTCGTATTTAAATAGCCTAATTGGATGTTGTGGGCATAGCACATGATTATGATCTACACCAGCAGTTTTGCTAAATTCATCGGCAATTCCATTTTAATATAATTAAATTTGACATCAAATTCTATTCGTTGAAGCGTATATATGGACACCAAAAAAAAAAACTTGAGAATGAGATCGAGCTACAAGTAATTTTCACAAAATGTCACCGCAAACAAAGTCTGTGCTACTCGAATTTAACAATCACGTTATGCTACCGATTAAAAATTAAAATATTCATTTTCAGGCTTATAGTCAACGAACCATTTTTTAAATATCAAGATGCTCTCATAATAATATTAAAAAACAAGATTAATAGAGTTTTATATAATATAAAGAGGATGAATTTTTTGTTGGGCCCCAACCAACGGAAGGATTTCTTTTGGAAAACGGCAGAATACAATTTGGGCCAATCAGAAAAGCATGAGGGCCTTTATTGGGCTTCTTTATCTGCATACGGTCCATTTGTAATTGGGCTAGCCTCTGGCTATAACACACTGGGCTTTGTTTCTAAAAAATGGGGAAAAAGTTAGGATTTGGGAAAAGCACCAGAAGCTTCCAAAAGCTAGCTTTTGGATTTGGATTTTCAGAATTTTATTCCTTCTTTAGGTTTTCGAAATTCATTTAAATACTTCAAACTGATTCTAAAAATAGAATCTCAAATTTTGCAAAAATAAATTATTGCAAACGCGCAATTATTCCTAAGCACTTCTTTGAAAAGTTAGATCATATACAAAAAGATACATCTTTTTTCCCAAATATGAATAGGTCGGATAATCATGCGGCATTGTTCATGTGGTACTCCGGCAAATGGTTGATCGCGACTAGTTACGTGGAATATCATTATCCCTTGCTTTCCAACTACTCAACAAATGTAAGCTTTCGTGTCCTACCTATGAAACTGCATCGTATGCATCATTGATTAGGAGTATTACGTAAAAATGTCAAATATTACAATAAGAGCATTGAATAGTTTCTCTCTCTCTTATAAAAAAGAAAAGATCATCACGATATCTTTTCGCGGATCAAAAAATATATATATATCACAATATCTTTTCCCTTGGGAGTATATATATTGTGATACCATATAAATTTTGGTTGCCAGCCACATGAAACAGCCCGTCAGTATTAAGAGGTACTCCTAAACTATTATTAATCAAAGGGGAGTGCCTCCGCTCAAATATTCAATAATTTTGTGTTTGGTTGGGAATTTAGTTTAGTTTAGTTTTGATAGTAGGTGGAGAGAGAAATAGAGTAATGATTGAAAATAGGGGTAATAATTGGAGAAAGATAGGGAGAGATGAGGAAGTAATAATTGGAGAAATAGGGTAATGATTGGAGAAAGATAGAGAGAGATGAGAAAGTAATAATTGGAGAAATAGGGTAATGATTGGAGAAAGATAGAGGATAATGATTAAAAACTAAACTAAAACTAAAACTAAAAGGTTAACCGAACAAAGCCGACTAAGAGCATCGGAGTAAACCCAGAAATAGGGTAATGATTCAACTTTTGACCTGTATAATTTTAAGATTGTTATTATAGTGTGGGGGGATCGGAGTAAACCCACTAAGAGCATCCATAGTAGAATAATCAAAAGTCAATAATCAATGGTGGAGGCACATGGGTACAAGGGAGGGCGGCCGACCCCACTGGCTGCCAAATTTTCGTAGGGATAGGTATAATTTTTACCATATTTTTACTAATTTGACCCCAAATTTTCATAGGAATAGGTATAATTTAGCTATTTTGACCCCACTAAAAATTTCTAAATTGCCCCAACTTATTTTAAGTGCATAGAAATTCCAAACGTTCTCTTCTTTTCTAGAGTTGCTAGTGCTAGAAATGAGACTATCATGTATTATTTTTCAAATATAACAAGTCTTTTGGGGCCAATTTTGAGGCAAAAATGAATTATTAGTGCATATCGATCTTATAATTAACCTTTTAATTTAGTTATTTTTTGGACTTGTACATAGAAAAAATATAGTATTGCATATGAATCTAATTTTTTACCCCACTAACCAAAATTCCTGGCTCCGCCCCTGTCAATAATCAAAAGTTGTTACATCATCTTTTGGTTATTCATTTAAGGGGTTGTTAAGGCTAGCAATGTAGAGATCCACAATGACACAATCAAAATTGAATAATCAAAATTTGTCATATCATCTTTTCAATTTATAAAAATCTAGAAATTGTGACATAGAAAACAATTTTTTTTAAATAGTTTTCAAATTAATAAAAATAGGTTATGAGAAAAAGAGAAAATAGTTTTTTTTTTTTTGAAAAATTTGATTTAAAAAAAATAGTTTATGGGAAAAAGTTAAGAAAAAAGTTTTAATAAAAAAAAATGTTTTGAAAAAAACTGGGGAAAACAGTTTTAATGAAAAAACAGTTTTGAAAAAAATAGTTTTTGCAAAAAAATAAAAACAATTTTTTAAAATATTTTTCTTAGAAGCATGTTGAAAATAGAAGAGAGAGAAGATTTTTGTGTAATGATTGTGTACTTGATTGAGGAAATATGGGGACAACTAAAAAAAACAGTATTTACAAAAAAACTTTTTTGTTTTTACACAAAAACGGTTTCTAACAGTTTTTCAAAAAAAAATTCACTAAACTATTTTCTTAAAAAAACTGGGTTTTTTTTTTCAAAAAGAGTATTCAAATTATTGTCAAAAATTTTAGTTTTTAGAATTTTGTAGTTTAAAAAGATGATGTGGAGTTTTGGTTATCCAATTTTGATTATTACATTGTGAACCTCTATATTGCTAATCTTATCAATGTCTTAAATGGATAACCAAAAGATGATGTGGTAACTTTTGGTTATCTAATTTTGATTATTACATTGTAAATGCTCTAATGTAAGCTCTTTTTTGAGCAAATGTTGCTAACCTTAGCAACTTTTTGATTTTGATTATTCCACTGTGAATGCTCTAACCAAATGGTATTATCAGCATCAAAATTTCCTGCTAAGTTTTTTTGCCTTCAACTTAAGACAATAATTAATGCCTTGTTCGTTTCCCTTTTTGAAAAAAAAATTCTAACTAAAAAATACTCATTATCCCTACTTTCAATCATTACTATTTACTCTCTTCAATCATTATTTTCATTTATTTCTTTATCTCTCACCACTCATTACCCTTATTTTCAATAATTATTTTCACAAAAATTTCTTAAAAAATTCTCAAAAACTCATCAAACACAGCATAAGTTGTTTATGTTAACCAATGGTTTTTTTTTTTGTAACCGAGAAATAACCCTGCAGCTGAGCCGCTATCCTGCGTAATCCAAGCATCGAGAAAAACTAGTACAGCAACCCACCGCCATGACACCCCATTTAAATCATGGTACACCAGTTGTGTTTGGTTGATATTTTAGTTTTGTTTTTCAATCATTATCCTACCCTTTTTTTTTCCTATTATTACCCTATTTCTCCAATTATTACTTTGTCATCCCTCTCTATCTCTCTCTACTCATTACCACTCTCTCCAATCATTACCCTATTTCTCTCTCCATCCACTACTAAAACTAAACTAAACTAAACTAAAATGCCAATGATAAAAAAAAAAGAGTAATACCGACCAACCAGTCAACCACCCACCGAAATCGTACCGACGGCTGCCGGAGGGCCATCTCCGGCCACCGGACGGCCGATCCGAGCCGTCCAAAAATTCTATAAAAAAAAACCGAGGGACCCCTACGCGAGAATCAAAGGCATCCGAAGTGTGCAGGGTGCTTGGATCAAGAACCCTTTTTTTCGTGTATATATGGAGGTGGTCGGTATACATATCATTTTCGAAAAAAAAAATGGTGGTCGGCCCAAAGCGTGCCCAATCACGGACTCACGATGTACAAGAATGTTCCTTCAATGGGTAGGCGCTTAAATTGACTTCCGACCATCAGGATTTTGACGCGTGGAAGTAGTTACGTCAAACCGGTATCATCCAATCATTTCTCTCTCCGTGGTACCGGGGACGACTTTCTGGATACTCACGTGTTGGTCGGCGACAAGTGGCACGACCGCCAACCTGAAGCACGTGAGTCTGGGATGGTCGATCACGAGAAAAGATCCAGTGCGGCCTACTCTTAATGTCCACTAAAACCTCATCATTTTGAGGTTTTTTGATTGTCTTAATTAATGGTGTTCTTATCTTCTCATTTTTAATCGAACATTCAAGAATAGATGTAACCAATGTTCTAAAAACCGGACCGGCCGATTCAACTCTTTGAACCTTCAACCGGTCCCTGTTATATGGTGGGTAAACACCCAAAACTGATTTATGCACATAATTGGTCTATCTTGTAAAAATAAGAGAAATCTAGCGGTCCACTTATATTTGTTTTACTAGTACTAGTATTTTTATATACCCAACTGCAAAAATATTTATTTATTTGATTCTTTTACAAAATTATGTATTATTATGTACTAACTGCATCACGGTTCAATCCAATTGACCCAATAGTTAAACAAGTGACTCATCCACCCTGTATTTTCCGGTTCACTCACCAATTTGATTTTCAAAAAATATACTAGGTCGTAACTTCTTCGGTGATCCGCCATAAAATGGAACTTTAACATAGATTTTTTCCTTCTTTTTGAATCTTTTGAAATTGTTCATAGTATTTCTCTATCAGAGTTTCAACCAAAATAAGTAGTCCTCCCAATGGGGTTGAGGAAGTATGGGCGGAACCAGGATTTAGTTGTCGTGAGGTTAAATATCTATAACACATATAATTTTTTAAATTATACAAAAATGAAAAACAAAGAGTGGAAACTGTTCATAAATTAGTTCATAAATCATCTACCGTTGCTAAGGAAAATTATTAGTACTTGTAGAAACTGATGATTCTTATGACACATTTTGTTTTTCAAATATCTCTTCACAATTGTAGAAAAGAAAAAGTTAGTAAAACATACTAACACATTTCAAGATCTAAGTTTATACTAATTACACATTCCAAAATTATCTACCTGATCTGCTACACATTGTAATTGACAAACCACCAAAACAGACAATGGTACACTAAAATCCCTACCCAAAAACCCAGGGGTGACTCTAACAAAAGTAGAAAACGAAAAACCGCTTATCTCCCCCAAAATTAAAAGGTCTCAAAATTCCATCACTGATGAGCTGAGGTTGAGCAAGGGCTCCAGTGCACTAGGTTCAAACTTCCTAGCAAATAGGTAACAAACAGATGTTTTCGCCGAATTATACGAACACAAAGTCCCATTATTCCTAATCGACTGCACAAAACGTTCCGTAATATTTGCTTTCCCGAAGGTCGCGGGATGTAGGCCAGCAGTTGACCAGTCAACCCACGTCACGGTCCGGTTCTCATTAAGGGATCCATGAAACATGTGGAGGAAAGTTTGAATGTAGTGCTCCTCCGGGTGAAAAGAGCGTTTAGGATGCTTTCTAAAAACGGGGTAGTACTTGGTATCTGAGACTATTGTGGCAGCCAAGACCCGGTTGATTTCGAACCACTGGGACCCTGTCCGCCAGTCTAAAGGACTGATAGTGGGCCACATCCAGCGTCGGTATCGTGCGGGACTATAGTACGACTCCACGAAGCTGTGGGAAGATCTGGTGAGGTACTGGTACACCGTGGGGAAGTTCTGAATGGGAATGCAGCTCTCCGAGAGAAGCACAAACCGCTCGTTTGAGAAATCGAGCAGAGCGTTGGCTAGAAGCCGCCTCTCTGCATCAACTAGCGATCCCGATCCCCATTCAACATGCTGAAAGGTGAAAAATGATTGGAGGTGAAAGATTGCAAGTGGTAAATACTCTTAGGGTAGGAAATGCCAAGACAGTCTAAACTCACAAGCTAAACCAAAAGATGAAAATCATGAAACAAGCACATAATTATACATTTTGAAAAGCCCATGTAACACAGGCAGGCAAATTACCTTAGTTTAAGAGGCCATTAACCACGTATAAACTGTAGATTCAGATTTGATTCCAGTTGACACTCCATGTACTTTTATATTACAGAAGAAAAACACCTCCTGCAAATCTGTGTTTATCAGTTTTCAACGGTTAATGTGGTATCCAAAATGCATTCTTTATTCTTGATTTTTGGGATCTAGAACTGGATAGCGAATCATGATTTTCTACAATTAAAGGGCCATGTTAGATGCATACCCTCCGTATTCTACCATCAACAAATAGTCAACGACGGAGTTGTTCAGCACCGGCGTAGAAAATGATAACACCACCCAATCAGTGTGACATAGCGAACACATTCCAGGGTGTTGTGCCGAACACGAAATTGAGAATATAACAAATCAACAAGCGATAAACAAGAACACAAGGATATACGTGGTTCCCCAAATTGGGTACGTCCACGGGAGAAGAGCAAGAGGATCCACTATAAACGGGGAGATAAATAAAGAGCCGGCTATACCCGTAACTCTCGTTGAAGCATCCAATTACAGATATCTAGGGACAAATCTCTGGCGGAACACGATAGGGATACTAAAACCCTAGGTGGAACCCAATAGAGCATAAACCAAAACCCTAATATCTAATTTTCAACATGAGAGACCCCCTAGGGGCCTCTCGAAAGGGATTCACTCAAGAAATTCAAAACCTAATGAAGAAAATAAGGCTATATTTATAGTCACAGATTCCTTCCTAAAACCAATACTTGCCTAAACAAAATTTCTTGCAGCCAAAGTCTAAACCAACAAGAAAACAAATCTTTTAGGAAGTCAAATATCTTTCTTCGACCATCCCAAATTCAAGGCATATCTCTAACACAGGCAAGCTAATTTACCAAATTCTATCCCCTTAGAAAGTGCAGCAATTACTCACTCTAGGAAAAATTCATGCACTTGATGGCTCGTAGTCATCACAGTGTTTCCCTGGAAGCTAAGAAGCACGGATAGAGACATGGGACACAGACACGACAAATGGACATGTCATTTCTCCATAAACTAGGACACAAACACATTAGGGACACGTTGATTTAAGTATATATATACAATTACATCCTTATTCTTTGGAACTCGTATAAAAGTAAAGAACATTGTTTATATCCAATTAAAATATAAAAAGCACAGACAGCATTAACATTATAAAGATAAAAATCAAGTGTCATATATATAAGTATTCATGAACTAAATAAAAGAAATTTGGTACACTAAAATCCCTACCAAATAATCTAGGGGTGACTCTAACAAAAGTAGAAAACTAAAAACCTTATCTCCTCCAAAATTAATAAGTCTCAAAATTCCATCACTGATGAGCTGAGGTTGAGCAATGGCTCCAGTGCACTAGGTTCGAACTTCCTAGCAAATAGGTAACAAACAGATGGTTTCGTCGAATTATACGGACACAAAGTCCCATTATTCCTTATCGACTGCACAAAACGTTCCGTAATATTTGCTTTCCCAAAGGTCGCAGGATGTTGGCTCGGTTTTGACCAATCAACCCACGTCACGGTCCGGTTCTCATTAAGGGATCCATAAAACATGTGGAGGAAAGTTGGAATGCAGTGCTCCTCTGGATAAAAAGGGCGGCTAGAATGATTTCTAAAAATGGGGTAGTACTTAGTATCTGAGATTATTATAGTAGCCAAAACACGGTTGATTTCGAACCACTGGGACCCTTTTTGCCAGTCTGAAAGCCTAATAGCGGGCCACATCCAGCGTCTATATCTGCCCCGCCCATCTCGGGTGGGGTTATCGTATGACTCGACAAAGCTGTGGGAGGATCCAATGAGGTATTGGTACACAGTGGGAAAGTTCTGAATGGGAATGCAGCTCTCCGAGAGAAGCACGAACCGCTTGTTTGAGAAATCGAGCAGAGCATTGGCTAGAAGCCGCATCTCTACATCAAGTAGTGATCCCGATCCCCATTCAACATGCTGAAAGGTGAAAAATGATTGGAGGTGAAAGATTGCAAATGGTAAATACTACAGTAGGAAATGCTAAGACAGTCTAAACTCACAAGCTAAACCAACAGATGAAAATCATGAAACAAGCAACCGTGCACAATATGAGTGATTATTAAGTGCTTTCTTTGGTCAATATCGAGCTAGAAAAGTCAGACAGTCATCTCATACCCTTACCCAAGAGTTTAGAGGGTCAGGCACATAATTATACATTTCGAAAAGCCCATGTAACATAGACAAATTACCTTATTTTAAGAGGTGATTAACCACTTATAAACTATAGATTCAGATTTGATATTAATTATTACAGAAAACACCTCCTGCAAATCTGTATTTATCAGTTTTGAACAGTGAATCCGGTATCCAAAATGCATTCCTTATTCTTGATTTTTGGGATCTAGAACTGGATAGCGAATCAT
The DNA here is from genome assembly GCA_018127125.1 of Rhododendron griersonianum. Lineage (NCBI taxonomy): Eukaryota > Viridiplantae > Streptophyta > Magnoliopsida > Ericales > Ericaceae > Rhododendron > Rhododendron griersonianum. The sequence continues at coordinate 37,878,110 of CM030798.1, read as the reverse complement.
GATTTCTACAATTAAAGGGCTATGTTAGATGCATACCCTCGTATTCTACCATCAACAAATAGTCAACGACGGAGTTGTTCAGCACTGGTGTAGAAAATGATAACACCACTCAATCAGTTTGACATTGCTAAGTGCTAACACCTTTCAGGCAAGCTAATTTACCAAATTCTATCCCCTTAGAAAGCGCAATTACTCACTCACTCTAGGAAAAATTCATGCACTTGATGGCTCGTAGTCATCCCAGTGTTTCCCTGGAAGCTAAGAAGCACGGCTACAGAAATGGGACATAGGCACAACAAGTGGACATGTCATTTCTCCAAAAACTAGGACGATTAATTTATATATACAATTACATACGTATTCTTTGGAATTCATATAAAAGTAAAGAACATTGCTTTTATCCAATTAAAATATAAAAAACACAAACAGAGAATTAACATTATGAAGATATAAATCAAGCGTCATATATATGGTATTCAAGAACTAAATAAAAGAAATTTGGACTATGAGCCTACAGTATCCCCAACACGTCCTCGAGTATCCACAATATGCCTGACGACTAAACAAAATATACCAAGAACTTGGTGCCCGACTCCGCAGTGCGACCAGTGGATATGTCCATGATTCTTAGACTGGAGGGATTCGAGAGAATAAAGATGTTAATGCTTCCATTTTCCTTCTTTGGGTGTTTTCATTACTCGTATTTATTTGTCTTCTCATTTTCTCTAAGTATATGGTATTTCAGAAAATGCTTTGAAGCAATTTACAACCTTCTTACTTGGATTACCACCTCAATGTGAGACGTGCTGGTGATGTTGGGTAAGTCTAGTTGATGTGAAGTTAAAGTGCCAGGAACATTAGAGAAAATCACATTTTTACTTCTCCCATTCGAATAATTAACTGGGCTCATGTGCCATATATTGCACCGTACATATTCTAGCAGATTGGATCAATTCTCAATTAGATCTTCAACTGATAAGCTAAATCCATCACTTGCAAAAAATAGCATTTTGGAAAACTTAAACCAAAATATCCGAACTACAAATCTAAATACTTGTCTTTGACTAAGTCAGTGTGTACTGTCAACAGACTCAACACAAAGGTACATGGTCAAAAAAATTAACAAGATGAATCATGTTCAAGCGATACATACCTGACTAGGGATTTGGCGTCCATAAAAAGCAGATGTATTCGATACATTGAGCTCGTATCCTGGGCGCGCATGCACATAGATCGAGAATAGCTTCTCGTGGCCTTTCAAGAACCTCTCCCATAACGGTAACATTGGCAGCGGACCCCTTGTCAAGAACATAAACGCCACTCTAGGCACTCTATCACAAGGGTACTCTACCTTCTTCGGCGTCGTAGAAGCTCTCCAAAATAGCTCCTCATCGGACATGCCATCCATCAGATTCAAGCTACCCATGCTTAAGCAGTCCTCCTCCTCGTATTTCAAAACACTAAAGTTCTTACTACTGGTAGTAGCCAGCATAGGCGCCATTGTAGAATTCTTATACGATTGATTTGTCTGTAAGCTAAAAAACCGATATATAGGCGAAGTCAAGCTGAACCCAACAACCACGCTCACAACAAATATGATCAAAACAGAGACAAGCCTTAAAAGTCCAATAGAGAAGTCCTTAGTTATCGAACCCGGAGACTTCTCTTGTTCCTCTCTCCCCCTTCCACTCCTTTTCATCTCCTCTATCTAATTCCAATCGAAGGATAACCAAAACCGCGTACTTGACTGATTGGATTACCTACCCAAAATCCTCTCTCAGTTTTGCATAATCTACGGTTTCCCTAAAAAACACGTCTAACCAAGAACACGGACGTTTTTTTTTCTTTTTAATCTACAGACTACAGGGTCACTCAGAAACACCTCTAACCCAAAACGCAAACGTTTTTCTTTCTATTAACTCAGGGTGATATGCGCATACAGGGTCACTCAAAAACACCTCTAACCCCAAACACGAGCGTGTTTCATTTTACTATAACTCTGGCGTCCGGGCCAGATTGCGCGCATCAAAACACAAATGTTGGGTTTCAACAGACACAAATTCAATTCGAATGTATCAAATAGATATCGTTATGCACGAAATTACTCCACCGAATTGGCGATACCTGTAAACGAAAGAGAAGATCTGATTTTTCTGCCGTAAGACATCAATGGCCTTTGAAAAACCAGTGCATTTGAGAGTACGATGCATCTGTTCCGCATCGTTGGAATCGGAATGATGAACAATTATGGTTTTTTTTCTTCTGGTCAATGCGGAGTCTTGGGACTTTTCAAATTGATTTGAGGTATTACTGCATTCAGACTCAACTGTTTGAAGGCGTGTTGGCGCCGAACATGGTCTAGGGTTTAGCGCCGTTAAAAAAAAAATGGTCTAGGATTTTGCTGCGAAGCAACTAGGAAAGTCCTAGTAAACGGAAGTTTTCATCCTGGGAGAAATCATCTCTCTTGTTTTATACGAGAGAGAGAGAGAGAAAGGCGCGGGAAAAATGTGTAGCTTTTAAGGGGTGTTTCTAATAATAAAAAAACACTAAAAATGTAACGAATTTTACCATCTCGTTTCTACTAACAAAAAAGTTTCAGCATTTTATCATCTCATTTTCACTAACAAAAAAGTTATAAACAAATTTTTTTTTATTGCTACGGTAACTCTACTCACAAACATATTGACAACTTATTCATTACCGAAAACAACTTGACATTTATCAACAACTTATTCACTACCGGAAATACCTAATAACTTTTCAACCACAAATAAAAATTTACAAATTTTTCACTATCGGAAACACCCCCTAAGTTTCCCACTTCACAGTTCACTTCTCTCGGTAATGAGCTAAGCTAATAAAGTTTTGATAAAAATTTTGGGCTTTTTCTTATTTTGTTTTTGTTCTTTTTTTTTTTTGCATTTATGAATTTTGCGCCTAATTTTAATAAATTATTGATTCGTTTCGTCGAGATGAATCTAATAGTAAATAAAAGTCACACAAAAAGTTTTCATTTTAATGGTACATCCATCAAGATGCTCTCGAAATATTCAAAACCAGATTCCCATATATAAAGAGCATGAATTTTTTACCACATTTTAATACTATATGAATTTGAGTGAACAGGAAAGGGAAGGGCTGGGGTCTACAGATGCTCCCCAACTATTTTAAGGACCATAGTCCTAATACTACTAATCCAATCAAATCAACCACAAATCACTCAAGGTATCACTTTCAAACCGTTTAAAAATAGTACTCCAGTGTTGGTCCACTAAGTAAAAGTGTGTTTTTTTAGAACCTTGCTAAACACAGACAATCTATGCACAGATTGTGCATAGATTTTGTTGTGGGGCCCACCACGGGTCCCGCACAAATGATCCGAGCCATTCATTAAATGTAAAATAATTTTTCGAGGGCCTTCTCAAAAGATCAGCTCAATCCGATACCTACAGATGCTCGATTCAATCGTCTAACTTTTCATTATTCTAAAATCTGAATGAAAAGTTAGACGATTGGATCGAGCATCTATAGATATTGGATTGAGCTGATTTTAAGCGAGAACCATTGAAAAAATATTTTATATTTAATGAACGACTCGGATAATTTGTGTGGGACCCGTGATGGGCCCCAAAATAAAATCTATGCATAGATTGTCTGTTTGTAGACTTTTTGGTTTTTTAAAAATTTTGTCCTTGTTCAAAACAAAAAAAATTCGTGTACATTAGTTTTGCATTGGGCAAAACTTTTGTGGATTGGAATATTTAAATATCCATCCTCCTTATCCATGCTATATAAGAATTCATCCCGTCTTTTTTTCATGTTTATGTTTTCATCCTCTTAATGTGTGAATTATATTTCTTACCATTTTCCCTATGATATACATATATTATGTTATATTGTTTTCCTAATTTAGTGGGATTTGATTGGATTGTTTTCCCAATTTAGTGGGATTGGATTGAATTATTTTCCTAATTCAGTAGGATTTGGTAAATTTCAATATGATTGAAATTTTTTTTTATCATGGAATGTATTTGAGGAATCAATATTTTTAGGAATATAACATGATAAGTTGACCACATCTTTTCATTTTTTCTTCATTCTTCGAGTTTGCCAACCAGACAACAAAAAGCCATATTTTTCATTGATCTTATTACACAGAACATGGCTAAATTACCATAAAAAAGAAATAACATGACATACTCAAACCGTTACATGATTAAATGGTTAAATTACCATGACATTACATGGTTAAATTACCATGACGATTACAACGTGAACACGATAAATATCCCATGATTCGAACAAATATTTCATGGTAAACGGTTTAAATAATTTATCAAATGAAAATAACAGATAAACATATTTCATGGTAAATGATACAAATAATTTACCATGAAAAATAAAACCAATATAACTGCTAGCGGGCGACAAAGGGCTAGACATCTTGACCATGGAGGCACCAGCGGTGGAGTAGCGGACGTGGCTGATGGTGAAGAGTCCAAGGAGGAGGGATAGTTTGGACTTACAGCCATCGAAAAACCGAAATCAGAGAACCCAGGTTGCAGCCTTCTAGCATCAACACCGATCGCAGCCGCCATCGCAATTGTGACCGCGCCATGCTTCTTCCTTGGACTTTTGCCGAACTGTTGCTGAACTGGTTTGGTGTGCATCTTCCCCATGCGTCGTCCATGCATCTTCCCCATGCGCTGCCGCTCGAAACTCGCCGCTCGCTAGGATTTGGGGGATTCATGTCGTCGTTGCTTTACTTCAAAATCTGCAAATGGAAATGGATGATTTAGCCGCGGTCAAAATTTGCAAATGGAAATGGAGGATTTTGGAAGGGTGGGGGGTGGGTTTAAATGGTTTTGGGAGGTTAGATTATCTCCCAAAAATTTCGGGATTGAAATCAAAGGAAATCACGGGATGGGACGGGGAGGATATGTTTTGGTCCTGCTCTTCCAATGCTATATATATATATATTAGGGGCATTGTTGGTATTAAAATAAATAGGGATGAAAACATAATAGTTCAAAAAGCGAAGGATGAATACTTAAGTTGGATGAGGAATGAGGATGGATTTTTAAGTCTCTCATTATTGATTCGTCTCGACGAGAGGAATCAGAAAAGTAATTTTTTTAACTTTTATCCAAATATTTTGAAAAATAACCACTTTTCAGAAGATTCTTTTTTCCCTTAGAATTGGATTTTAAAAAATATATATAGTAAAAGTAAAAAAAAAAAATCTGATTCCTCTCGAAAGGAATCAATAATCTACAAAATTTGACACAAAATTAATGAACACGAATTTTTTTAATAATGACAAAACCTTCAAAGAGTGCTAAAAGTTAAGTGGAATAGGGGTAGCTCCTCCACGAGGTCACATGTTTTATTCCCACGGTGGCCAAATATTCCAATCATTGGGGCCGCTAGAGGTTTGCCCGGCCGTTAATTTCAAGATCGGAATTAATTGAGGTGCGCCCAAACTGGCTCAGATATCCGGTTATGAAAAAAAAAAAGTTACTCCATATTTATTATTATTATTTTTTATCATTAAAAGTTACTCCGTATGAGATTGGTCCAATGTCAGGATACCGGGCCAGTAGCCACCTCCAAATACATTTAAAATTCATGCCTTTTATAAAAAAAAAAACACTGGTATTTGTGTACCGGCGGATGAGCCGTATAAAATGAACGCCTTTGATCGTGTTTTTTCTTCCGAAACAGGCCCTTACAATTAGGAGATTCGTAGTGTTCGAATTCGGCTTGTTTACTAAACGAGTCTAAAACTATAGTTCGACCTCAACCTCGGCTCGTTTACAAACAAATTGAGCCCTTAACGAGTCGAACCTGATTAATTTACTTAACGAATCTCTTTAAATAAGCCAAGTCTATACAAAGGAGCCAAGCTCATGTAGAGCTTTTGAATGTTCAGCTCCCGAGACAAACCAGATCATAACTAGCTCGGGCTCAATTCGTTTGCAGCACAACTCACAACGTGACCCGCCGCACAACGATATATACAAAGATCCACGGAAGAGAGACAAAACCCGACATCAAAACATGTGTAATTTGCGGGCATTTCGGAAAATCAATGGATTCGTCGTCTTCTCAATCACTCGCTGTCATCCAACCGAACTTTCAAGAAACTTGACAACCATTGTCCGCTCTTTTCCGTTCCATCAAAAAAATTTCCCCGTAAACGACAACAAGCCTTCAAATTCACGCTTTCCCAAATCTTCACACATTTTCCTTTTTTTTTTTCTCCTCATATAAAGCAGATACGTATACGCTTGTCAAGTTTTAGAGAGAGAGAGAGAGAGAGATGGATAGGAGAGATGCGAATGATCTGGAGAGCGAGGTGGGATTGGGGTGCGACGACGAGAAGGTGGAGAAGATGGAGAGGAACGGGTCGTCGTCGTTTTCGGAGAGGAGCGCAGGAGGGTTGAGGGAGCCTCTGCTTCTGAGCAGGAGTCGGATGAACAATACGTCTCAGATTGCTATGGTCGGGGCTAATGTCTGCCCCATTGAAAGCCTCGATTACGAGTACGCATTCGGCTTTCTGGCCTTACTTCATTTGCTTGTTCAATCGTTAAACAGTTCTTTTTTTCTGCGTTTGGTTTCGAGGAAATGAAAAAACAATCATACTAGTTTTCTTTTGGTTGGTTCGGTCCAGCTTACGCGTACCAACCAATGGGACTAACTCTTGGGGCTAATCATATCAATATTTGCTACAATTCTTGCCAACCAAACACACCACGTGGGGATGGCACTATCGTTTTGATAGATTGGTGCACATCTCAAACCCATTAGGCAAATCATGGTTGTTAGCGAAAATAGGTAGCCAAATCCATTGTTTGGATCTTCAAAGGAATAGGCCAAATGAAGGGGGAGACAAAAAGAAACAATTATTTCAGTTTCTCCACAATTCCCGCCAACCAAATGCGCCATTTGGTGATGGCACGATCTTTTCAATTGATTAGGGCATCTCCAACCGACTAGGCAAATAGTGGTTGTTAGCAAAAAATAGCTAGGGAAATCTATTTTTTGGATCTTCAATGCACTATTCGAAGGAATGGGCAAATTGCCTTTTTCATGTGTCTGAGCTAAATGTAGCCACCCTCCAATTGCTAGGTAAATGAGGTGATTTTAGACATCCAACTAATTGTGTACATTTACCAAACTATGTGACAATCTCATGGGGAAATAACAAAAAAATAAATTATTGTAATTTGTAACAAAATTGTGACATGCTCTTAGGAAAATTTGTTGTCATGTGGTCTCTAAAAAAATAAATCATGTGGTCTCTAAATGTTGATTGGGAATACTTATAAGATATATAGTATAGTTTTTTATTTGTTGAAGAAGTAATTTTCTTTCAACGTTTGATGAGTTAGTGTTCATAAATATAGGCAAAACAGAGAGTTGGGTTGGAGAAGATGCATTTAAAACTAGAATAGAGTAAATCACAGATGGGCCTTTTTTTGGTACTTTTGGCTAGACATAGTGCCAAGTAGCATTGGAGTTGCTCTTATTGGCATGTAATGGGTAATAGCATTACAACCTAGTGCTGAGCATTTGTGTTTCAGAAACGGATATTTGTTTATTTGGTAATTTGGGGGTTTATTTGTGTTATATCCTTTGATGCAAAATCAGCATTATGTCAAAATTAGACTAATTTAAATTACTTGCACTTCGTTTGCACCTTGGATTGCTGCTTTCAACATGCATATATCTTGTCTAATTTGTTGATATGTGTTTTTGTAGGATTATTGAAAATGATCTTTTCAAGCAGGACTGGAGATCTAGGAACAAGGTTCAGATATTTCAGTATGTTGTTCTAAAGTGGACGCTTGCACTTCTTATAGGATTGAGTACAGGAGTTGTGGGATTCTTTAATAACCTTGCTGTTGAGAACATTGCCGGTTTTAAGCTTCTACTTACTAACAATCTCATGCTCAAGGAAAAGTAAGCCTGACTTCCACTTGATACAGTTAGGTTAAGGTTCTTATTGAATTGCTGTCGTTATGGTTTACTTCCTCTGGTTATTAATGTTGTATTTTGGCCTATCCCCCGTGGAAAGTCGCAGTATCTTTGGTGCCAGAATTTCACTGTTAGTTAGGAGTATGGTTAAATTTCCTGGTACACTGAACCCTGTAACATCCTGTGGTTCAGAAGAGAGATCCTGCTTTTTGTTTTTCTGTAATGACTTATTCCTGAATTCTAAGCGATAGAACATTTTTCTTGATTGAAGGATAAACTTTTGCTTGGCCTCTTGCCTGATATACTCCCACACCTTTAGTTGCTAACATTGTGGTTCAATTCTATCTGTCCTGCATACTTTTGTTGGAGTATGATGCATGTGAAATCCTTACTCTCCTTTTTTTTTCTTGGGAGGTGAAAATGTTATTAAAGAAGCATAAGTGTGTAGGATTCCAGAAGGGTGCACCCTCCTTGACAAAAAGAAAGAAAGAAAATAAACGAGAGACTACTACTAAAATAAAAAAAGGACTAACGAGGGATAAACCAGCTTTTACAAAGGAGCAAGGTGTGACCCTATTTAGGATTCCGGAAAGTAGAAACCTTATTTCTGATGTCATTTTGGATCCTTCCTAGACTCGATTAGGCAGTTCGGCCTTCTAGCCGTGACCACATGTCGGTCCATTTGTATTACTGCCTGTGGATAGGCCTAGAGCAAGAATTTACAACCCTTTGTAGCATAGAAAATCATAACTACGGGAAAGAAAAGATTGCTTAACTGCTTTATGCAAATTCTGCTGGCATGCAGTGGGCATTTGATTGTTACTTGGATCAGATGCATTATGCTTCGGAGAGCATGCTTTCTTCCCCCAGAAAGTCTGGTTTCCAATTTGTTTTTGTAATACCTAACATAATTGTAGGATATAGGAGACCAAAAACAATTGGCTTCTACCTGTTTCAAGTAACTGTAAGTGACTCCAATTCCAGTGCAGGTATTATGGGGCATTCGCAGCATATGCTGGTAGTAACATGGTTTTGGCAATTGCCGCTGCAGCCCTCTGTGCTTACATTGCTCCTGCAGCAGCCGGATCTGGCATACCAGAGGTCAAAGCCTATCTTAACGGTGTTGATGCTTATTCTATGTTGGCTCCACGTACCCTATTTGTAAAGGTTTGTTAGAACCTCACTTTACTTCTGTGTAGATGTGTGTGTTCGGGTGATATGCACTCACATGCTGAGTCAATTTTCTTGTGACGACTTTCAACTATATATTATATACCTGAAAAAATGGAAGCACCATTGATTAAGTGCATCAAAGTCCGATTCTTTGCCCTTAAAAGGAGTGTTTTCATGATGCTACCTTAGACTACGTTTTTTATTTCTATATCTTTGGTTTTCTCTTCTTTCCTTTAGCCCCTTTTCTCTAATTTCTTAGCCAAAATCACCCTTCTGTACGTGTCTCAAATGTTTCTTGTCCCCAAAATAACAGGCTAAAAATAAGAACTTGGATTTGGTATCTTACATTTGTCATTAAAGCCTCAACCTTTTGAGTATTCCAAGCTCCTTTTGCCCTTTATTCTTATGACCTATTTCTTTCTTCTTGGTTTGTTGAGCTACATTATTACCTGCCACTTGAGCTGCCGTAGGAAGGTGTAAATTTGCAAGCTTTGTTTTCTCAAGGCTTCCAGGGACTATTTTCAGATTGTTAATTGTAATAGTACCTGGCAGCTGCTATTATGAATTTAATGGTAAGTGTAATAGTAATCAAGAATAAATTCAAACTTTTCAGATTTTTGGTTCCATATTTGGAGTTGCTGCTGGGTTTGTTGTGGGCAAGGAAGGGCCCATGGTACACACTGGCTCTTGTATCGCCAACTTACTTGGACAAGGAGGTTCACGCAAGTACCATTTGACTTGGAAATGGCTCAGATACTTCAAAAACGATAGGGATCGACGGGATTTGATCACCTGTGGCGCTGCTGCTGGTGTAGCTGCTGCCTTCCGTGCCCCAGTTGGTGGAGTTTTATTCGCTCTTGAAGAAGCAGCTTCATGGTCTCTCTCTCTCTCTCATGCACACACCTAACTTAATTACCTTTTCTTATCCCCAAATGATAAGTATGGCTTTGGAGTTCATTCTTATGTAGGCACTGACCATGTCCTTGATGTCTTTTTAGGTGGCGGAGTGCTCTTCTTTGGAGGACTTTTTTCACAACAGCTGTAGTCGCTGTGGTGTTGAGATCTCTAATAGAAGTTTGTCGAAGTGGAAAATGTGGACTGTTTGGGCAAGGAGGTCTGATCATGTTTGATGTCAATTCAGCAGTGCCTAAATATAGCACCCCAGATCTATTGGCCATTATGTTACTTGGAATTATTGGAGGCATTTTCGGAAGCCTTTACAATTATCTTGTCGACAAGGTTCTTCGTACTTATAGCATCATCAATGAGTATGTCTGCATGATCCTCCTTGTAATAATAGAATTCACCTAGTTAGAGCATCATATGCCGTCGATGACAATTAACCTGATTTAATTGGAAATAGAATCCTTAATTCTGGCAAGTTTTTTGTGGAAAAACAAGCCTAGAGAATTGTGAGTTATGGAATAGATAAGGTTTTTTTTTTCCTCTCTCTCTCTTTTTCCAATTAAAAGGCGTTGTGGCCATGTTTGATAATAGGTTTGGTGTCATTTGGGAGAGACTGGACTGAATTGGACTAGATTTGCTTAATGTAGGATTATATCCTTTGTCTGTTTGTTATCGGATACGGAATCGACATAACTAGTTTTTAGTCCAAACAGCCTCTATACTCCTTATATGGACCCATGGGACATAGGATGTAAAGGTAGCTGTTTTGTATTGAACCCACCTTCGTATCCTATACCACTATATGTAGGATAAGGCGGACTATTTTGAAAAGAGTCAAATCCAGCAGATATAGTACTGCTATCAAACTCTGCCTATGGATTCTATTCTTTTTCCCTTCTTTAATGAGATATTTCTTTATTACTGAGCTATAGAACAGTTCATTTTTCTTTCTTCGCCCTTTTCTATGTTGACTAGATTGTACTATCCCACTTTCATATGGCTTGATATTTGATGTTATGATTGTTATCTCCATATCAACTCATGTACCTAGCTATCCAATCTTAACATGTTTTTGTTATCTTTGAGTGTTTTATGCAACATCTCAAATTTTCTTATCTCTTGCTGATTGGTGGATACTGAATTGCAGGAGAGGTCCGGGATTCAAAATCCTACTTGTCATGACCATCTCCTTTCTGACCTCTTGTTGCTCTTACGGCCTCCCATGGCTTGCAAGATGCACCCCATGTCCCATTGGGCTGGAAGAAGAATGCCCAACCATAGGTCGCTCCGGAAACTACAAGAACTTCCAATGTCCTCCAGGCCAGTACAATGACCTTGCCTCCCTCCTCCTCAACACCAATGATGATGTCATCCGCAACTTATTTAGCTCCGGCAATGAAGAGGAATGTCACCTCTCTACACTCTTTATTTTCTTTGTTGCCATATACTGCCTGGGCATTATCACGTATGGCATAGCCATTCCATCCGGGCTCTTCATCCCTGTCATACTTGCCGGAGCCTCCTATGGGCGCCTCATTGGGACCCTCATAGTCTCCATCTCCGAACTCGATGTTGGGCTCTTCGCGCTTCTTGGGGCCGCTTCTTTTCTTGGTGGGACCATGAGAATGACCGTTTCGCTCTGTGTCATACTTCTTGAACTCACAAATGACCTATTAATGCTCCCTCTGGTGATGCTAGTTCTCCTTATTTCAAAAACAGTGGCTGATTGTTTCAACAATGGCGTTTACGACCAAATAGTAAAAATGAAGGGACTCCCGTACTTGGAAGCCCATGCTGAACCATACATGAGGCACTTGGTCGCTAGGGATGTTGTTTCCGGTCCCTTGATTTCATTCTCTGGTGTCGAGAAAGTTGGCACTATACTTCATGCGCTGAAGATAACGAATCATAATGGATTCCCAGTGATTGATGAACCGCCTTTCGCAGATGCACCGGAGTTGTGTGGGCTCGTTTTGAGGTCCCACTTGCTTGTTTTGCTTAAAGGGAAGAAATTTACAAAGCGGAGGGTGTTGAGTGGATCGGAGATTTTGAGCAAGTTTCACGCGTCCGACTTTGCAAAGCCGGGATCAGGGAAAGGTCTCAAGCTTGAGGATTTGGATGTTAAGGAGGAGGAGTGGGAGTTGTACGTTGATCTCCATCCAATTACTAATACCTCCCCGTATACGGTGGTGGAGACAATGTCTCTAGCCAAAGCTGCAGTCCTGTTCCGGGAGCTTGGTCTTAGGCACATGTGTGTTGTGCCAAAAACTCCTGCGGTAAGTTTCGATTGTTTACTTTCTCTCTTTACTTTCATTTTTCCTTTCCTAAAAGTTTAGAAGACTTTCTTCCGATTCCTTTCTTTTTGGTCTTGTTTTGTTCTTTTAGGCTTTATTTAGATATTGACTTTGCGAAAGAGATATGTTCTAAAAATCGCTAGACGCTAGTTGGGCGGAAAAGGGCCACCTAGTGCCTAGGCGCCGATTAGTCGGTTGCCTAGGTGGCTAGGCGGGGATGAGGCACCGACTCGTCCCCGCCTAGTCGGCTGCATAATCTAGGCGTTAGACCACCGCCTAGCGCCTAGGCGGCCAACTTTTAGAACACTTCAAAGGGATATGTGGAAGTAAATACTCCAAAGAGGCAAGGAAAATGTAGCTATGATGTGGAGGACATCCCTTGCCTTTTTTTTTTATCACTTCACAGATCTCTCCAGATCCAAACACAGCTGGCCTTAAGCAACTTGGTTTGCCAAAAAAAAAAAACAACTTGGTTTGCAAACTTGGTAAAAATAGACTTTTTATTTCTCTTTTATGTGCTCCTGCTTTCATCTGTTGGCAATAGTTGTTTTGTTCCGCTGGAAAGGCTGTTTCTTTCTTCACAAGTGAAATGCGTAAAATTCCTGTGTCATTTTCTAGAGGGTACTCTTAAAACACAAACTTAACAATACAAAAACAAGCACACCGTAGAAAGGGCTTGCGCCCCGTTGTTGATTATTGTTGTTCATGCTTGTTACGGCATGCTTTTTGTTCATTTTTCTTGCAACTCGTTAGCAATTCCGTTTTTGCAAGTTTTTTTTTCCTAAACGACGCCCGGATATAAAACTTATGGGTTGTTTTTAATTGCTTTTGCAGAAACCTCCAATAGTAGGAATCTTGACAAGGCATGACTTCATGCCGGAGCACATTTTGGGACTTTACCCGCATATTAACCCTCACAAATAACTTGATCCAGCGAAGTAAGCATCGATATTCATATTTTTATTTTTTATTCGACAGTCATTCTCCATTCTTTGTAAATTAGTATAATGTTGTAGTATAATGTCTTCTTATTTTATCTTTGTTATCACCAAATGTATTGTTCTTATTGCTGTCACAAAGTCCACAGTACTTCTTGCTTGAATTCGTTGCTCTGATGACCAAACCCATCCCTTCGTACAGAATGTGTTATAGGGCTCAAACATCTGTTGCTTTATGACAAATTTTTCAATCAATTATGTGAGTTGTTTTGTTCACCTTTTTATGGTACACCCATTTCGAGATTGCATCAAGAATGCTAAGAGATTTAACCGGAATGGGTTTGGCCAAGTGGGGACAAGAAAACAGTATACTGAAGTATTTGCCCAGTCGTTAACTTCAAGACCCTGGAGTTAGTCGAGATTCGAGATGCGTGCACCCCCGCCAAGACATCCGGTTACTAAAAAAAAGAATGCTACTGTAAGAGATCTCCCCCGCCACCCCTCCCCCCTATTTTGATCTTTGATTTACGAGACACAATTAAGCATCGATTATACAATCTTAACTACTTTTCACACCTTATATTTTGCATTCATGCCATGATTGAAGAAATTTGTATACTATACTTATGTGCCGCCGACGTTATGTGGGAGAAGAATGAGAGGTTGAGGATTAAAGGTATTCTAATTCCATTTGTTGCTTTGAAATGGACTGGTGACCAGTGTTGGGTACGGTGGTGTTATTGATGCTTTTTCTAGTGAAAGCAAGATAGATTTGGATTTGTATGTGGGATTTATAACCGTTTTAATTTGGTTTTGCCCGATGGATCAGTCCAAACCATCTATTAGCCGGGCTCAATTAAAGACAGAGCCAGCTTTCGTATGAGTTGGTCGAAGACAAATTGATTGTTGACTTTTTAAGGGCTTGTGGCGTCCATCCTCTTTACAACCTCTTACTGGAGCAGTCTTTACCCGTTTGAGCCACTAGACAAGGAGTCAAGTCGCTCTTTTTCTCTAAAACTAACCCCTATTTCTATGCACGGTCCTCAATAAGTTTTATTTTCAATTATTACTCTTATTTCTCTCTATGTATCTATCTCTGCTCATTTAATAAATAAATTAAAAAAAACACCCTCAATTTGAGTTTATAAAGCTAAGTGCTTGTTACTGCGCCAATTTGAGTTTATAAAGTAGTGCATGCTCCATTCAGTTTCCAATGATTTGGTGCATGATGAAGACTATTTTCGGAAGAATTGTTTTCCAATTGAAATACTAGTAACAAAAATATTCATTGCATATTATATTGGATAATTGTGTACAGAACTGGTTTAAATAGCCCAAGGGTGCGTTTGGTAACTTTTTCAGTTTTCAGTTTTTTTGTTTTTAAGAAACTAGAAGTAGAAACAGGTTTATATTTTCATAAAAACAAAAAACAAGAAACATGTTTGGTAATATTTGTATTTTTAAAAAAATTATTGGGGAATTTACCTTTTTGCAGTTTCCATAGTTTAAAAAAGTTTATGAAAAACAAAAAAGTAGAAACTTGTTACTCCACCAAACAAGTTTTCTTCATTGGTTTTCAAAAAGGTAAAAATAAAGATCAAAAACTGAAAACAAAAAGATTATCAAATGACTGTGTACATACCTGATTTAATTGGTAATCGTGTACATAATTGAGATACAATAGATAATTGTGTAATTGTGCTACTGTGTACATTGAGATACCATAGATAATTGTGTACAAGTGATTTAATTAAAAGTTTTTCTTTAGAATCTTGTACCTTTTCTTTTAGTCGGCAAGTTTCGAGGGAAGACTAATTTCTCTAATATAAGAAAATTACACACATGAGTCTCACGGATTCATTGCTAACTCAGCACATAAAATTATGGATACCTAAGTATTAGCATGCATTTTTTTTATCATTGAAAAACTCGACGGGATCTTAGGAACGAGCAATTGTGAATATGAGAGAGCTTGAATGATGCGTTAGAATTCTGGGGCGAAGCTTTTAAGGAGGGAGCACAATTGGTCTTAACTTTTTGTCCAAAAACCACGATTTTGCTTCACAATCTTGTTTAACTACAATTGTTATTTATGGATGATTAACCTATGAAAACAGGTATCTAACTATCTGTTGGAGTATTAGGGGGTTTTTTGGACAAATAAGCCAAAGTGGCTTATTTTTTGTCCTTATTCAATTTTTTTTGCATTTTGTGGCTTATTGTCAATTTTTTGGGGATTATTGCTTCGTTATGACGAGAGGAATCTAAAAAGTAAAAAATTACGATCGAAATTCATTTTTGTGTGAATAAAGACGAAAATAAGCCAATAAGCCAATTTTTTTCGTCTTTATTCAAAAAAATTGGATTTCGATCGAAATTTTTTACTTTTTAGATTCCTCTCGTCATAACGAAGTAATAATCCCCAAAAAATTGACAATAAGCCACAAAATGCAAAAAAAAATTGAATAAGGACAAAAAATAAGCCACTTTGGCTTTTATTTGTCCAAACACCCCCTTACACGCGATTAATCATATAGCATGTGTACTTTTATGGTACTAAATGCTCTCTCCATCCCCCAAAAATTGTTTTGTTCACAAAATCAAGACTTTAGAAAAATGCATTTTTGGTTCAAAAAATTTAAAATTCTTCTGGCAAGATACTAGTATATTTTAATGAGTTTGTTTTTTGAATTTGAAGAAAAACATCTTCGTTTTGCAAACATTCTTTTTGAGATGGATGGTTTTACGACTATTTGGAGTGTCATCTCAAAGTTCAAATGTTGGTTTCGCCACTAGTAGGACTTATTATGCGGCTCTTTTTAATCAATTGATAGAAGAGATTGTTTACATCATAAAATGAAATAATACATCAATTGTGAGAATCCACGTGATAATCAAGCTTAATAACTCAACGAATACAAGAAATAAGCCCAAAAAACAAACAAACAAAAGAAATATCCTCACAAAGGAAAGAACACCCACAAGCAGATGAGGAGATTCAAACTCCTGACCTCCTAGCGAGATGCAAGAGTTCTGAACAATCGAGCTAGCCCCAATTGATGCGGGCTTGTTCGGACAAATAAGCCACTTGGCTTATTTGTGGCTTATTTTTTGTCCTTATTCAAATTTTTTTCGTACCACTTGGCTTATTCTCATTTTTTTGGGGATTATTGCATCCTCATGACGAGAGGAATCTAAAAAGTAAATTTTTTTTTATCAAAATCCAATTTTGACTTTTTGGCGGGAAAGCCAATAAGCCACTTTTGTGAGACTCAATTTTTCCGGTAAAGCCAAAGGCTTTTGTAGCCGAACAACCCAAATTGTGCGACTTTACCACCTACTAAAAACTTGCACGATAAAAATATGAGTATATTTTCTTTGCACATAATTTAAGTATAATTTTTTTTTTTTAAGGAATAAAAAGAATCAGAGAGGACGTAAGGACAGTCAATAATCTGAGGTGCCAAATAAGAACTTTTCTTTATGATCCAATCGCACAGAAGGCACAACAGTACGTAGTAGTAGTACTTGTAAAAAAAATAAAATTGGCAGACCAAGCGTAACCGATGAGAATATGCAACAATTTTCTTTCCCCTTCAAGCTTGAAAGATGCTTCCACTATTTATCACCCCTCGGTTAAAAAAGGAAGATAAAATTCAACATATCTCACCTTGTATGAATGTGATAGTACAATTTTTTTTTAAAAATAAAATCACAACATCATGTCATGTATCATGCATGCACTTGAGCATCTCCAACTAATGATATCAAATTCGGCGTGTCATGCCAAGTGGAAGAATTAACATGTGACGCAACTCCAATCGAAACATCACATGCTTATATATTATGCGTTATTTGACATCGGCACTCTCTCATGTCAAATTTGAGATAAGATTCTTTCATCGCTTTGCTCCAAAAGTTCCTAAAATACTATAATAAATTTGACGTGTTGGTTGAAGTGGATACTTAGAGATGTTAAATTCTAATATGTCAAATTGTCGCGTAAGCTTCTAAAAAAGATTTTAACATGCGCAGATTCGGCTGTAAATGCGCCAAATTTTCGTTATTAAGAAGGAAAACTCAAAATCTAAACATAAATTGTGGGGGAAAAAAACAAGCATTTTGTTGGATCCCAGTAATTCAGCAACAAAGAGCTAACCAAAGTCAAAACAAATTTGATTGTGTTTTGGACTAATTCCATAAGGAGTAAAAATTTTTTTTTTCAAATGTGGGTAAAAATGGAAAAAATGTTTACTAGTACGTGAAGAATAGGGCAAACTTTTTGAAATGTTTGAATTTCAAACACTACCCCAGAAGGCAATTTCCCAAACTCCAGGGGGACCCTACTCCTGAGAGAAAAATCGAAAACCCAAACCAAATATTACTCGTTTTATTACAAGGAGAGAGAGAGAGAGAGAGAGAGAAATCGAACCATCGAAGAGAGAGATAGTCACCGTTCCGCCCGTTTTCTCTGTTCCTTCCTCTCATAAACTTCCGCCCCCCTATCATTCCCTCTCTCTCCTCCCTCTCTCTCTCTCCTCTCATTTCAAAACTTCAACTCCAAACCTCCGGCCCTCCGCCGTAACCCCCATCCACATACACATCATTACTAGATCTCTCGTCATCTTCTATAAAAACCTAGGGTTTCCTCGTGTCTCTCTCTTTACCATCCCGATCCCTGCCTAATCTCGGGCTTGCCCCACCCAAACTCACGAATCTGTGGAATCCCCTTTGAAGTGATTTGATTCATCGATCGATGGACGCGATCGAGGAATTGTACGAGCTCTCCGATTCGATGCGGCAAGCGTCCGCGTTGCTTGCCGACGAGGACGTCGACGAAAACTCATCATCGTCGTCGAAGCGGCAGACGACGTTCCTCAACGTCGTTGCGCTCGGCAACACCGTGAGTCTCGATTCTACTACTGTTTCTTCAATTGATTCGGTTATTTGTTTGATCGATTTGACGTGTAGATCTCTGGATCTAAGTGCATTTGGTGATTGGTAGGGGTTTAATTGGCGCACCTGAGCTAGGTGCAATGGGAATTAGGGTTAAAGTTACAGAAACCGTGTTTGACTTGATAAATTGCTTGTTATATGCGGTTAGTTTACGAGATTTAGTTGAGTTAACAAGCGAATCAGTGTTTCTAGAATATTGTTGTTTTGGTTAGCAGTAAGTCACAGAATGCGCGTCCGTAGGAGGGAGCGCAAGCACGAAAGTATCTTTAAAAAACATCTCAAAACTAGTAAAATTTGCTAGAGCGAGGATTGAGAGAGTGAGCATAGATGGAGGATTGGAAATTGGAGTGGTGGACCGGTGGTCCTACCGAAAGGCTTATGTGCCTAAGGTTTTGCATTATATACTTAGGCCAGTATCTTATGTTGCTGTTGACTTCTTTGTTAGACAATGTTGGTATTGATTGTGTTCTGTATGTTGTGCATCTATGTTTCCTACTGCTTCCTCTTTAGTCTATTCCAAAATCCTCTCATGGTTTGTTGACGGAGCTTGTGTTTGATTACATTGTTTTGCTTTGCCGCTTTAGATTATAGTTACACACATACAGCTGCTTGCACACAGAGTAGAATTCTCATGAGGCACATTGGCACAATCACCAAGGCGACAAACACCTTAAGATTAAGAATTTGAAGACGCTTAGGAATCTCAATTACCGCCTGTATTTTTTAATCTTTGTGTTTGGACAATCAATGACATCCAAGTTTACTTTGAGATTGGCAAGGCAGCTGCAAACGTGTCAGAAAAAGCAAAGCAACGAATAGGAGAACATATGAGACGAGAATGTGATGATCAGAGAGATAAATTGCAGTCGAATGAAGACTAAATGGTGGCGTTACCTGGTCAGATAAGGTTGTCAAAAGTTGGAGGTGGAGGAAAGAGGATGGGGAAAGAAAGTAACAAAGTTGTTAAAATTATTCAGATTCCTTTACATTTAATTAATAGAGATCCAAAGCAAAGAACCGGCGCATGGTTAACACGGAAGGAAGTTTTCTACAGACTTTAGAGGCATGTTTTTTAGGCTTAGGGCTTATATGCAGTTTTGTCACACTCTTTATGGCATAATCAAAAAGGGTAACTTTAGTCAATACACTTGGCAGTGCCTCAATCAAACTGCTGAGCATAGACCCGATTTCATGAGGAGCACTTATAAGTTCTTCACTACCAACGGATAGAGATTTTTATATTGTGATGTTAGAATTATGTTTATCGTGCTCTGCTGAATCGCATCAGTACACTTCCATCTGAATTGCATCCCCAGTCGGTTTAATGCCAAGGATCTGGGGGATGTTGAACCTAAAATCCCATACACATGGAGAGAAGCGAAGTTCTGTTCTGATTTTTCTTGGCGAATGAAGTTCTTTAGGACAAGCAGCACTTTTTTACTTTGAGCAACCACCCCCAGCTATGCAGGCTCCATTGATGCCTGATTTAGATGGTGGAGGCTAATCCAGAACCAGCATGAACTGGAAGGGACTAATCCATAGTCGCTGGATGAAATTCCTGAATCAAGCTCCAATCGCTTGATAGGAAATGTGAAACTTCTTTTAAATTACAAGTTTACAACTCTGTTACACAATGGCGAATATTCTTTTCGTAAGGATGATGATCATGGGATGTAGATACTTAACTATTAGACTAGAGGTACTTAATGATTTTAGGGAGCTTCAATATCGTGTAGGCGTGTAGCTAGTTTTGATATTGTTGTCTTTTGATTTCTTCTTCTTCAGTTGTACATTTTTCTTGCGTTAACTGTACTCCTCATGTCATGGGTTCTCTAACTGAACAAATTGGTCAGGGTGCGGGCAAATCAGCTGTGTTGAACAGTCTAATTGGACATCCTGCTTTGGTAAGTTCTTTTGCTTTCTGGTTTTTTCCCCCAATGTATGGTTTAGTGTTTATATGCATATAAGTATACATTCGTATATCGGTTTAATGAGTTTTGTTAATAAGATGACTGTTTTTAGGTTTAAGTCGCTAAAGATTGGTTCTTTGTATTAGGTTCTTATTTCCCTGCCTTTTCTTGACAGCCAACTGGTGAAGGTGGTGCTACTCGTGCTCCTATAAGCATTGATTTAGCGAGGGATAGTACTTTAAGCAGTAAATCAATTATTTTGCAGATTGATAGCAAGAACCAACAGGTTTCTGCAAGTAAGGCCTCTTGCCAGTCTATAATCCATCTGTTTCCAATGAATGTTATGGTTTCAGAGATATGGGTGTTTGCATGTGCATACATGCATATATGTTTGATTTATTTCTTACATAAACTTTGTGAGGTCGTTTTTCGATGACTCTGACAGTCCCTGTCCTTCTCTTTCTGGTCAACCTCAGGCGCTCTTCGGCATTCTTTACAGGATAGACTAAGCAAAAGTTCAGGAAAGATTCGTGATGAAATATATTTGAAACTCCGAACAAGTACAGGTTCGCACTGACCTGTATTTTATGATTGTTTATTCAATCGAACAGTTGTGTAGCATGCCACATGCATAGTTCTTCTGTGCTGTTCTGTACCTGCTCTTGATGGTTACTATGAAATGGAAGTATGTCAGATTGCATTCTGCATGGTTCAGTCTTTGGTATCTTGATCTGACGCTAGAAAACAAAGACTTATTAATCAAATGAGAAAAGATCAATACCCTGCATGTGCCAGAAGTATGTCAGATTGCATTCTGTATTTCTGAATTTTGCGGTGCCCTCTGCTGTAAGCTTCAAGTATATAGACAGGAATTCTGTATTATAATAACCTTTGGTTGGATTTTGGAAACCCTTGTTGATTTCTGAAGAAAAATATTGTGGCCAAGAGTTTACCTTAGAAGAGTTTCAGCCGTTCAGAAAAGAGAGAGTTTACTTTAGAAGAGTTTGCTATCAGGAGCTCTGTATATCACTAATCTGATAGGAAGAATATGAATTTCTGATAACATTTACGGAGAATGGGATTGTATTGTGTGGTAAGACTACTCCCTATATACTCCTTTATTTGTCGATTTATTTGTTTGTTCTGGTTCTGCAGCTCCACCGTTGAAATTAATTGATTTGCCGGGAGTGGATAAAGGATTTGATGACTCATTGGTGAGTGTTTGCTTATCAGGTTCTCTCGAGTTAAAATTGGTACTTTTTGTCAGAAGGGTTGACTGTATTTTCTCTTCTAATTGGGTTTGTAAAATTCTCTTCTTGGACGTGACCTAATTTCCCTATCTTTCCTGCAGAGTGAGTATGTTGAACGCAACGACGCGATATTACTTATTGTAATACCTGCTTCACAGGCTCCAGAAATTTCCTCATATAAAGCCCTCAGAATTGCCAAGGAGTACGATGGAGAATGTACGTTTTACTGTTGATCCTGCATCTTGTTTGTAGTGAAATAAGTTTCTATAGTATTGGTCTTATCATGTATGTCTTGTTACTTTACATCCTTTTCTTTAAGAAGATTGATTTAATTAAGCGTTGTCTGTTCTGGTATAGTTACCAGAACCATTGGGGTTATCAGTAAAATAGATCAAGCGGCTTCAGAGCCAAAAACCCTTGCAGCCGTTCAAGCTCTTCTACTGGGTCAGGGACCACGGAGTACATCTGATATCCCCTGGGTTGCTTTGATTGGTCAAACTGTTTCCATAGCTTCAGCACAGTCGGGAAACGTTGGGTCGGAAAACTCTCTAGAGACAGCTTGGCGGGCTGAGAGTGAAAGTCTGAAATCTATATTAACAGGAGCCCCTCCAAACAAGCTCGGCAGATTAGCTTTGGTGGAGGCCCTTGCGAACCAAATTCGCAACCGTATGAAAGTCAGGCTTCCGAATCTCCTCACAGGGTACTTATTCTAGCCACTGCTTGACTTTTCGTTCTCAATTATGGTCACTGGTTTAATTGATATTCATTGGGTCCATTGTTCCTGTCTTGGTATTGCCGTATATACATTCCCTGTGTATTTATGTGGTGAAGTAAAAACAACTTCACTTGCTATGTTTGCAAAATAGAGAGTATGTAAAGTGAAAGGAAAAACCATTGTGTGCTTCTTAGGTCTTTTAATTTTAAAACATACTGTTTACTTTGCGTTTTTTGGTCATATGGTAGAAAAAATTATAGGACCGTATCTCCACCCAACTCCTCTCTACAGGAGTTAATCTCACTGAGTGCAGCCACACAATTGTAGGGGGAGAATTCCCTAACCAAAAGCCTGTGCAGAAACTAGTTGCATGAATGTATCTATTTACCGCAAACATGCTCATTTTCCATTGCTTCTATTTACGTTTGTGAAGTAGAATACAATTGTTTCATGCAGAAATATTGGGTTATTAGTATCAGTTTCGAAATACAGTAGTATTTTATGCTAATAAATACTTACTTACCAAAAGCAAAGTTGGCTGGTCAACGAAGTACCAGAACGTCAGGATCACCCTGACGAAAGGTTCCACATTCTGTTGCCACAGGCCTGAGGGCCTTCACGGAAGGATTAGTTCTTTGATTGAGGCCCTGCTTCAGGTCCAAGTAGCAGTCTTCGTCTCTTTGTGTTTTGATCCTAAGCATACTTGTAGTGCCTGTTTGACCCAGGGTCTATTCGTACGTGTCCATGATTGGTGATAGTTATCCATGTGTCTGTCACATGTTAGTGCTTCAAAACTTCTTTAAAAATGGAACATTGTCATAAAGAACTGATTTGTTTTTGTGTCTTCGTGGCGTACTTCGTTCTTCTTTGGATGCAAAATTTGAACACTTCATGGCCTTATTTTCATGAACCCTAAACCTTAAATTTTTAGAATTCTTTTATGAGCTCGTGATTGCCAGTATGAAAAAGCATATGGGCTCATGAGTGGATAACCGTAGTTGGAAATTTTATAGGTCGTTTTTCTTGTATACATAGAGCAGTTCCTTTTTTGATCATCTATACCTTATGTTGTTTTAAATGGCAGGCTTCAGGGTAAGTCTCAAGTAGTGCAAGATGAATTAGTAAGGCTTGGTGAACAAATGGTTAATAGTTCTGAAGGTACAAGAGCATTGGCATTGGAGCTTTGCCGCGAATTTGAGGATAGATTTCTGCAACATATTACGACTGGTGAGGTGAGAATTTATGGGGGAGAGAAAAACCTCATTTGTGCATATGCGTACTTAACACAGTTCATTGTGATAGAAGAGAACTGCCGGAGTAACTGCATTTGATTACAATTTGCTTTAGTGTTTCATCCTACTTCATGTAATTTTAACTATTATTTCCATTATACACATGTATATTTCCGCGCTCACACAATTGCTTATTAATTTGCAGAAACTCGTAATGTTGGGAATGTTAGGGTAATGAAGCAAGTAACTACAGTGTGGAATATTTTCGTGATATGTTATTCAATTTATGTGCATACCGATGCTCTGGACTATCAATAAAGGAAGCATGGTAATGTGCACATAAATTGAATTGGGTCTCTAGGCCTGCCCTCTCTGATGTTATTTGGCTTTGATTTGGGGCATGGTTCAGCAGCAAAACATGTATAGGGGGGCCACTGTTTCAGTGGTATTTTGAGAGTGGCCACTTTGTGCATATTGCAAAAGTTAGGTCTATCTCCAATCCTCCCCCGCCCATACCCCCAATGATTGGGGACTACATGGGTTCTGTTGTTGTTGTATATCTTATTAGAGAGAAAGCCTATAAGATTCAAAGATCCCTCTTGAGTGGAATCAGTGGATAAATTGCGTGATTATCTCATTGGTTGGAGAACTGGAGTTTATGCCTCTTGCATAGATGACAGATTTCTGCTTGTAAGTCATAAGATTTGCTTGCTTAAACAAGGAGTATACTGTGTAATTCCAGATCACGATCTTTTTCTTATTGCATCTCAAAACAACTCGTTTGTTCATGAATTGTCTTGCCCAATCTTGTTCTCTTGCTAAGGGTTTGTTGGTATGGTTCACGAATCGCAATGCGTCGGTATGGTGGCATAACCGACTATTATGGCATTGGGCAATTTCAATTACTCACTACCATCTATGCTATTGTATGAGGTCTGTTCCCTTTCTCAGCTGCTTTTACAAATATTTATGGCAGGGTAGCGGTTGGAAAGTTGTTGCGAGTTTTGAGGGCAACTTCCCTAACAGGATTAAACAGCTTCCTTTGGATAGACATTTTGACATAAACAATGTCAAAAGGGTACGTTTACTTATTTATTTCAATTGTAAATTTGTAATTACTATCATTTTCAGTTACGGCGTCGGTTTCGTTGCCTGTTGTTCTACAATGACCCTTTTGAGTTGGTTGCAGATTGTGCTTGAAGCAGATGGTTATCAACCTTATCTTATATCCCCTGAGAAAGGGTTGAGGTCTTTAATAAAAGTTGTTTTAGAGATGGCAAAAGAACCTGCACGTCTTTGTGTTGATGAGGTAAAACGAAGCAATACATTTGTGTCCTCCCCTAATTTTTTCTGTTATTTTACCCGTCCCCAACCCATTTGAGAGTTGCAGTTTCAATACTTCTAAATCTCCATATACAGTTTGTTAGATTTTACGTACATTTGTATTATGGCAAATTACTTTACGTACATTTTTTACTGTAGCCATTATACGTACATGGCAGCATAAATGTACATAATGTTGGGAATGTTAGGGTAATGAAGCAAATTGTATAGCCATAATACATTTGTATTAGGGTTATGGCTACCAATCCCCATTTTTCCTTAGTCTGGGTTCCCTGATCTTCTTTTAGGAACCAGAGTAACTGTAGCCACAGAATTCCTGGCCTCAAAAGCGAGTTGTATCATGAACCACATAGTTTGGCTACATCACTTGCTCATTACATTTGTTACTTCTTTGTTACAAATACCCACACAATGCGGTTCTCCTGAGATTGCTTAATCTCATTAAAGTACTCAATACTTTTCTCGTTTGTCTTTCCTTTTTCTGGATTTCACAAGAAGGCGACTTCGATTATATGGGTTCTTGTTGACCCTAGTGTTTCATCTGCATTAAGAAGAGCCGAGAGGATACTTCAACCAAATGGTTTCTGAATAACCACAGGTGGAAAAAAGTGGTTTTGCAGTTTGCCCAAGCTGGCCTCGTCTCTGATGGGCTGTGTAGTATCTACCTATAACATAGTTAAATAACCACTTTCTATTTAGCTCTAACAATTCTTGGTATTTTTAAAACCATATATTGTCGCACCCCCAATTCTCGTACTTGTTGCGGATTCATGTAGTTTAAAAACAAATATTTTTCTCTCTATTTTTGTTTGCGTAGTTAGGGGATGCATATTGTGTTAGTATGTTTATTTGTTGTTAGAATAAGCATTGTCTCTATATGATAGAGTGGATGAGCACTCTTTGGTTAGGGTGAACAATGTAGGAGTCAGCATGGAGAACTTGGGACTCAGTTTTGTTCCTCTTTAGGTTCTCATTTTGTTGAATTTTCTTTGTGATTTCTGGGTGTTTTAGTATTTCGGACTCTTCTTTGCCATATTGGTATAATTTCACACATCACACGGTATAGTTTTTAGGCATTTGGTGGATTAGCGATCACATGGCAGCATATACAATTTGTTAGACTTCTTATTGATCTGTGATCCGTCCAATACTTCTAAATCTCCAAATATACTGTAGGCATAGAATAAACTGTGAAGAAAACCAGTCAACTGTGAAGTTTTCTTCACAGTAGAGATATCATGCTTACAAGCTTTACGTACGTATTATATGAATGGACAATACACGCAGTACATTGAATTTCATTTATCCTTCACTGTATATTCCTTTCATTTTGTGATCCTTTTGTTTTAGGTGCATCGTGTACTTGTGGATATAGTCTCAGCAGCTGCAAATGGTACACCAGGTCTTGGAAGATATCCCCCTTTTAAGAGAGAGGTGATTATGCTCCGCTTCGCTTCTATTTGTTTTTGTTGTTTGTGTAGCTAGATATATTGATGCTTTCATCTGGTAGTAACGAGTACTTAGTTTTTAAGTAGGTTGTGACTATTGCAAGTGATGCATTGGATGGGTTTAAGAATGAAGCAAAAAAAATGGTTGTCGCTCTTGTTGATATGGAACGTGCGTTTGTTCCTCCACAACACTTCATCCGTTTGGTGCAGAGGCGGTATGCTCTATGCTTGGAACTATTTATATGCTTTTTAATGTCTTGAAGATCTAAAAAGTTTTCTTGTCAAATGTAATTGATTTGTTGGTGTGGCAATATTACTCTATTTTGTGCAGTCATTCTATTAACAAATGTTTGTGATTACTGATTACTAACTGGTTTTTGGCCCTAAATGATTCCTTGAAATAATTATAGGCTCTGTAGCGCTAATAACTCTAAGGTCTTTGTAAACTTAAGTTAATCTGGTGGATAATGTGTCATATTTAGTTTTTTTTTTATCCGCTGTCGTATTTAGTTCAATCTGTGGTTTCTTGGAATATCTATGTGATCAGTTGTTGTTTAATTTTTGCCAGGATGGATAGACAACGGCGAGAAGAAGAACTAAAAACGCGATCTTCTAAAAAGGGACCAGAGCCAGAGCATCCCAGTTCAAATAGGGTATATGGGCTTTCTCGTGATGTCAAAATAGTTTGATGACCATTTTTTAAAATTTAAATTCTTCAAATTCCTGCATTTATGTTCAGCTCCCTTGCCTGTCACCTCTTCCTTAGGGTTTAATATCCTTCGATGTCAAATGTTTTCCTAAATGTCTTTTGTGTTCCGTTCTAGGCCTCTAGTCCTCAAACAGGAACTGGGGGAAGCTTAAAATCAATGAAGGATAAATCAAGTGACCAAGATAAGGATGTACAAGAGGGATCAGGCTTGAAGACTGCAGGGCCTGATGGGGAGATAACTGCAGGTTCATGCAATTACCTTTTGCTCATAGTTTTTTTCGATCCTCTATTGATGGTGTGATTTTTTATTCGTTATGTTGTATATAATAATTCCTTGTTGGGATAAAAAAAGCATTCACTACTTACACCCTGCTATTTGGTGATTTTGTGTGAGCATGATTTCTTGTTTGAGTAATCTGATGTATTTGGAGAACCATATTTCTCCCCAGGGTGGGATGTTCCCATTCCCTACACAGAATCAGTTCACAGATGCAAAGACTGTGAGTTGAAGCTCGTCTAAATGAAGTCATTCAGGGCTTTGTCTCTCATCTGAAAGCCACTTTTCTACTTTAGCTTGCTACTTTTTAAAGTGTCTATTGCATCAGACTCTATTCCATTAATATATAAGTTCTTTGTTTTTTAATCATTTATTGAATGTTCCTTGTCTAAGAAAAAAAGAGAAGGGGGTGAATAGCGCCGCCTCATTTTTTGGGAGGTACTGTAGCTTTTACAAATTGCAGATACACTTTGAGGAGTCTGATAAAGGGTAGATTTTATAGATTTCCTCCCTAATTTGGTTTAGGATGAAGTTTGAAGAGCCTGATATGGATGCTCTTACCGGCGTAAAAAATCTTCTGGCTATTCTCTATGGCAATTAGCCTTACCTTTCCCATTGACATGGTCCGCCCAACTGGGTTCAGTTTGTTTGAACCACGCGCTGTCCTAACCCAGTCCGGCTAGTCCGATCCTATTGGTTCCTGGGTCAAAATCCAGCACACTTCACTTTTCTTGCTTAAAAGCGTGAATATAACGACTAGGCAACTTAGCAGCTCTGTTTCTTTGAAGATGAAATTTGAGTGCATATATGTGCTTGATTCAAATTTGGAGGGAGAAAAAAGAATCAATGTGGATTATGGATTAATTTTTGTAATGTCTTGGCCTGCTTAGTCTTCTAACTAATAAAATCATGTCTTGGTACGTAATGGCAGGGTTCTTGTTGAAGAAAAGTGCAAAAAAGAATGGGTGGAGCAGACGATGGTTTGTTTTAAATGAGAAAACTGGAAAGGTTGGTACTTCTAAGACAGCATTTTAGCCTTCCAGAAGATAGGTTAACATACATGAAATTCGGGAGTGAAATGCTCATCTCATCAATTCTACTCTGTTACTTCAGCATCTCTTCAATTGAGGGGCTATAAATGTTTGACATTTTCATTGTTGTTCTGAACCAACTTCATTATGCAGCTTGGATACACCAAAAAGCAAGAAGAAAGGCATTTCCATGGAGTTATCACCTTGGAGGTAATGATTGACTACTATTACTTTCAGATCAGACAAGCATTTACCTGGAGATAAACCTAGCATTTGTCTTTTATTTATCTTTTTTTTTTAATTGGAAAATACACAGTTGCGATATAAATGTTTGAAAGGGAGTGCATTCAGTAGTTGATCTCGGATGTAATGTGCAGGAATGTAATATTGAAGAAGTATCTGATGAAGAAGAAGCTCCTCCTCCAAAAAGTTCCAAGGACAAAAAAGCCAATGGACCGGATTCTAAAACACCCAGTCTTGTGATCAAGATTACTAGCAAGGTTCCATATAAGACTGTTCTTAAAGGTATGCCATTCATCTTTGTGTTGATAAACTGTCTTGTGGATTCTCTTTCACTTCCTTTTGCCTGTTGAAATACATGGCTATGCACATTAAAGTTTCCATGATTTTGCAGCTCACAGCGTTGTTTTGTTAAAGGCGGAGAGTATGGCGGATAAAGTTGAGTGGTTAAACAAGTTAGGACATGTGGTCCAACCTTCTAAGGGAGGTCAAGTGAAGGGTGAATCCGGTCTTCCAATTCGGCAAAGTCTTTCTGATGGTTCTCTTGTGAGTTATTATTTGATGCTTGTTTTGTACTCGTTTTTTCATGCGCCACTATATTCTTTATTTCCCTGACTTTCCTTGTAGTTGCTTTACAATTGTCTTTCCTATGAATTATTGTGGTTAGCAAACCAAAATAATTAGATAAGTGCGATATTCAAGAGAGTAGTAGATGTACGATTACATGGTTCAGCCAGTAGAACTGTTTTCTACCCCTCATTATAGAAAATTATACATTGCTCTCTCTATAGAACAAAAGATATAAAGATTTGACAATGTGTGTGTGTGTTGTGTGTGTATATATATATATATATATCTGATCTCTTAAACCAATCATCCTGTAATGAATCTAGACTATCTAGTTTCTTCGATATGATAACATTTATCAATCAAAATCATCACCTCTAACAGCAAAAAATCAGATCTTTTGTGGTCTTCTTAGTCCTCCCCTCTAATCTTGAGGTTCAAGTATAGGGTTCATAATTTGATGCTAATCTTGGTGTTCTCTTTACAACCATTTTTCAGCTGTAGGTTCTCTTTTCTGGTATTGTTTAATAGTTTTTTAGCAAGTATGTGAACTATTACCCTACTTGCACAATCCAGGAAACAATGGCTAGAAGACCCGCTGACCCAGAGGAAGAACTTAGGTGGATGGCCCAAGAAGTACGTGGATATGTTGAAGCTGTCCTGAACAGCCTTGCAGCCAATGTCCCAAAGGTCAGTTTTATTTTTATCAATGCCTCCCTGATTCGTTAATCTTTCATGGTTTATTTAACATTTTGTTACCTGTTCTGGCCGTGCAGGCAGTGGTTCTTTGCCAAGTGGAGAAAGCCAAAGAAGACATGCTTAATAAGTTGTACAGTTCAGTCAGGTTAGGTGCATATACACACATATATGATTTGACTGAATATCTTTGACCATTATACAAGTTCTTTTGGTTATAGCTTTATTTGCCTTCGTGATGTTCTGTATTTGCGGAAATCTAATCAGAAGCATTACTTGCCAGCAGCGGGGGGGCCACTTTATAAACTTGCCACGGTTTTTGTAGGTTATTCCATTTATAAAAAATCCTACATGGTCAGATATTAAAGGAATAATAACAAGAACTCAGATTTACTTTGTTTATTTGATTCGATATTTAATTGTTCTTTTTTTTTTTTGTGTGCGTGTGTATGTTTTCTATTTTCTTTGTTAGAATC
Organism: Rhododendron griersonianum; assembly: GCA_018127125.1. NCBI lineage: Eukaryota > Viridiplantae > Streptophyta > Magnoliopsida > Ericales > Ericaceae > Rhododendron > Rhododendron griersonianum. Next base: position 37,847,968 of record CM030798.1, on the reverse strand, counting down.
AAATATAGAGAAGATTTCATTTGAGGCATTGAGTAATTGTGAAGACTGAAGGGTTTGTTCCTTTTCTTTTTCTCCGTTTCTTGGGCAGAGTATAGGAAGAAATGTGACCCTAGATGATTGTTCTTCTATTCTGTGAGTCGTGCAAGATTCTGTTAGAATAAAAAGTGGTTTTCACATACAGTTGTAATAGCACCAATCTAGCAGTCCTTTCCCCCCTGCTAAAAGTGATTTTCACATACATTTACTAGCTGAAACGTGCATGTGGATAAAAGTGCTAACCTTTGTTGAGGTCCTGTACCTTTTTCTTTCATTTGTTCAATTCTCTTTCTTGGAACTTTGTGACTTAATACATCTCACATCAATTGCATAGCTCTCAAAGCACGGCAAGGGTTGAGGAATTGCTCCAGGAGGACCAAAATGTGAAGCGCAGAAGGGAGCGTATTCAGAAACAATCCTCTCTTCTCTCAAAGCTCACTAGGCAACTTAGTATTCATGACAATCGGGCTGCTGCTGCCTCCGGCACGTTGGATACTGGCAGTGGAGCAGGTGACAAATGCTTGGACAGTTTTGCTACCTTTTCACTTTATGCTTGTTTTATTTTCTGGAACAAAATCAGAATTCGGATTAATTACTTCAGATGCCAACTCTTAATGTTTAGAACCTATGAATCTAAAGCTCTCAAATACATGCTTGAGATGCAGACCTGAAATACAAACTTGTGTTAAATGTTATACTTATTGGAATGACCAAATCTGTTCATATCTCGGAGTCATGACTACAAGTGCTACATAAGTTTCTTAAATGTGGGACAATGCATCATATGTTGTTCACCTTTGCTGTTGATTAAAAAACTTTCGCTCATTCCCACTTTGAAATTGGGCAATTTTTTGTTCCTAAGATTTTGGTTTTCCATTCCCTGGATTTTCTCACCTTTTGCATTTATTAGTTACTTAGTATTTTCCATATTGACTTCTGCAGAAAGCAGTCCAAGAACTGGTGGGCCTGGTGAAGATTGGAGATCCGCATTCGATGCTGCTGCCAATGGTCCCACCGACTACAATGACTTATCTAGGTCTGGATCCAACGGTCACAGTCGTCGGAACAGTGACCCAAGCCAGAATGGAGATGTAAGCTCAGGCTCAAGATCCAGCAGCCGCCGCACCCCTAACCGATTGCCTCCAGCTCCACCTGGTTCTTCATACAAGTATTAGATAAGTTTGATAAACGACCGATTAATGCATTCTTGCTGGGTGAGTGTTTCCTCCTGCTCCCCATATTTGAGCTCGTCGAGTTCAAACAATATTATAATATGTTTTGTAGAATTGGGTATACGGTTTTTTGTAGATAGATTGCTGTTTGTTTTTCTTTTCTCCTCATGTTCACAGCTGCTGGACTTTTGGTTACTTGCTATGTATTCTTCGAGATTTTCTCTCCTTTTTCTTGAGGGCTATGGATTTAATTCCATCAAACATCATTGGATTTTCCCCCCTCCCTGAGTGACAGTATTCAAGCAAACAACTTTATATTTTTTCCGTCTGTTGCCTTCATTTACTTATTTTTCCTTTTTATTAGTTGGGCTGCGCTGAAGTCTTTGAATATTGGTTTACAGTTTTGGTTCTCCTAGTTTGTGGTAGCAATTTAAAGTTCATTTTCTGGGATCAAAGTCGGAAACGATCTGCCGCCAAGAGGAATATTTGTGAACTTAGTTGAATGGACCTCTACTTTTTAATGTGCCCTTTGTATCTTGATTTGCACAAGAGAAGTTGTGGAACCTGTTGAATGTTCATCTTGTTGAGCAACAGTCTGGGAATTCTGTCAAAATCATGTGGAATTTGGAAATGGTTATAAGTAAACGTGGCTGCAGTCTTGATTTTTGAATTGGATGAAATTTTTCCCCCCATAAAAGGGGAGAAATCTTGGGGCAGCACAATGGAATGAGGTAGGGGGTGAAAAAAGCCAGCTTAGAGAATACTGGGGGACAAAGTCTTGGGATATGTCTCTTGAATTGAAAAAGCTGTTATTTATTTATTTATTTATTTATCTGGTCTTTTGGGGTTATTTATCCTGGAATCAACGTCCAAAAAATTCTTCATAAAGTTTCATTATTCGTTGAGATGCATAAGATCTGGTCAACTGGGAATGAGAGAAGCAATAAGTGTTTGGTCTCCTTGGGTTCGCATGTTCGAATTCTGTAGAGACCAAATATTCTCAACTTTACGGTCAATAGAGAGTTTGTCTGGTCATTAACTTCAAGTTCTCGAAATTAGTTTATGTGCGTGCAGACTGATTCGGACAGCTTGTCATAAAAGAAAATTTGTGCACCGTGAAATATTGTGCATTTGGCAAACTCCCTTCGTTGACCTTGAGTTTGCCGTAATTCAATTGCTGAAAATTGGGTTGATCTTGTTCGTGAAAAAAAAGACCCTGACAACTCGTCAACCTTGATGGGTTTCAATAATTTCGGCTATTATGTGCTCATTTGTTGACCCATTGAATAATAATTTATAAATGGATGAACGAACGAACGCTACCTATCTCATTGATAATGTATAATATTATCCAGTGAGTTCAAGCCCAAGTGATGCAAGGACCCGGGGTGCCTGCCGAGCGGCACCCCTGCCAAGCAGCCAATTCGGGCGTCCATTTCGCTTTTGGACGGTCGAGATGCGCTCGGCACCCCTACCAAGCACCCTTGCTTGGCAGAATCTCCCGATCCGTGATGCAACCATGTGGGTTCTAAAGTAAATTCAACCTCAATCTATGTACAGATCTAAACTACATCTTAGTAAGTCATGCACAAGGTGAAAAGTGGAACCGGAGTAGTTTATATGGCCTCGTTCTGTTAAGAAAAATAAGTACTCATTTTTTAAATTAAAAATGATGTATTTTTATGGAAGAATGATTTGTCTCGTAAAATGAAAAATAAGTACTTAAAAAATAAAAACGTTAGTGGAATAGGATCAATTCATTTAACAATTTTAATTGAAGCCCATTGACTGACCAGCATAGTCTTTTAGTCAATATGGTCCAACTAAGATGGTTGTTATCTTCAACGGATTATAAAAATCATTGAGGCAATAACCACTCCATTGGGCTATAAAGGCATGAGGGCAAAACGGTACATCCACACTTATAATAATTATGGACATGGAGTAATAGTTTATTACTTCACTTATTTATAAACAAGGAAGAGTATCCTCTCTTACAAGGAAAAATAATTACACCGGTCTGGTTTCTCTAGATTTTTTGCCTAATCCGGGCCATTTCAATGATATCGCCCCATCATTTTGTAGAGCCCGTCGAAGAGATTTATCGTGCCAAAAATAACATCGACCGGACATTAAATAAGTACATCGAACCACATTTATCTCATACAGTATAAGAAAACATACCGAACATTATTAATGCAAAATCCATTTATTTCGATATAAGTATCTTACGATCATTAATTTCTCTTAACCATGATTCTCGCCGTGATTTCACTTCCCGACGAGTTCTACAAGCTAAACGGTTTCGATCATTAACACCCGATAAACAAAGGTCCAACACGAGTAATATTGAGAGATCTAGTAATTGTCACCAACTAGAGGCGATCCCCCTTCCTATATAAACAAATTGACCCACTCCTTGTATCATACTCAGAGGTCAGAGAGAGAGAGAGAGGAGAGAGAGAGAGAGAGAGAGAGGAAAGTAAGATCAAGAATGCCAAAAACTTTGCAAAGGCAGTAAAGTCACCAATTATACACAACACATTTGTGTCTATACACAGTTAGGGTTTTTCTCGCAAATTTTTTTTACCACTTTGGTTTTTCATGGTGGCGCGCTCCTGAAACCACTTTCCCGCCATTAGTCCATTTTTTGAAACGAACGAAAACCCCCCAAGTGGTATAAAAAACCCTCTTCCATTCCCCCCGCCTTTGTCTCTATGCTTCACCAGCTGTTTCCTCCCAAACAGTTCTAGGGCTCTCTGTACTTCTCGGCCGGGTGTTTTCTCGGATCGATCTTGCTTTTGGGCGCCGTAGATTCGTTGGGTCGATCGGCGAAATGGGTTCGGCGAGTCTGATGGTGGCCAGCCAGGGCGCCGTCGTCAATGGGGCCCCGTTGGAAGGCGAAGCGAATCCAGGTATATAAAATGCGCACAGATATACGTGCAGATGTATCTATGTATCTTGATGTATGGATAGATATAGATTTTTTTTGATCGCATGTGGATAGACATAGATATCTTTCTAACAATGAGCGGATACGAAGGGTCTGAGTTTTAGATTGTGGTCCATTAATTGCATGCCTACCCTCTTTCTCTCTCTATAAATGGAGTATATATAAATCTCTCTCTCTCTCTCTCTCTATATATATATATGTATGTATGTATATGTTTGTACACATACATGATAAGGCGCTTATATGTACTGTGACTACTGTCTGATTTACAGATGTTGATTGTAATTTTAGAATTTTTTTTTATGTTTCAGTTTGTATATGAGTATATTTTGTCTATTTTTATTTCTTTCCTTTTTTTGTTACATAAATCATAAATGGATATATCCAACAATACATGTATAGGAAGTGTCTGGTATAGAGAAGTTACTGTTATTTTCGATTTTACTGTTTTTAATAATCTTTCCTGTTGGTATACAGTGGGATTGATTCTGGGATTAATTGATTGCGCGTAAGACGGTTCAGACATCAGAGTTATCAAAAAAACAGATTGAGATTTTGTTTTGTTGTTGTTGTTGGTTTTGATTAGCGATCTAAGTGATGCATTGAAGTGGTTGTAGGGGGAGCATCCAACGTTCACTGCATTGGTATTCAATTAGCCATGTGCCAATTTCAAAATCAACAATTTGCACTCTCATTATACGGGCACATTTGCAGAACTTATGGGAGTATTCATTGCGTGCAGGGTCCTTCAATGGTCTTAATAATTGATTGCACTCATATTACAACCACCCAAAGCATTTTGGCCATAACCCTAGTGTAATTTATACAGATAAAGATAGGGAAATGATATTGGCACTCCAAAAATTGATGCAGGCACTCCAAAATACAAAGGAAAGTGGCTTCGGAGTTACACTGATTTTGGAGTGTCTGCATCAATTTTTGGAGTGCCAATATCATTTCCCTAAAGATATTGCAAGTATACTTTCAGAGATATATATGGAACTCCTTCCTCTCTGGCGCACAGGGAGACTTATACAACTCGGCCTTGGGTTTCATATTTTTTTACAAGTATTTTGAGGGTTGGGTAAAGGAAAAGGAAACGGATTTATCTTGTCTATGTTGATTTGCAAAAGAATTTAGGAGGAAACATTGAAATATGTATGTTTAATTAAGAATGGAACTTGTTGAAAAATAAGATTCCTGCAAAAATCTTGCGTTTTTGGCAAGATAAGTTTTATGGACAAACTGTTGGAACAGTTTTTCTGTAAGTGTCCAACGTATCTTGCTAAATGAACAGTAAAAAATTGTATAGAACTTTGATGTTTCAGTACTTTTCTTTCTTGATAACTCAATGGAGCCATAGAGAACGTTTCAAAGACAAATCGGAAATGCATAGGAGGGAGGGAGAGATTTGTGGCCTTTAGTATATATATTAGCACTAAACAAGTAAACAACATTTGTGTGTATGGACATGAACAAAGATAGAAGGAATGCTTGATAAGGAGGGAGGAAGGCATACTATTTCTTGATCTAGTTAGAATCAATTGTATTCTTATGTTTGACTGACTGTATACCATTTGTTGCATCTTATGTTTGGTCATATATGGAATTATGCAATTGGGTTTGTCTACCATATTTGTGCACTCTTTTTGTCTCTTCTTGTTTTGACATATGTGCACCTTACTCTGCTACTGTTTGTACAAACAATCATGCATACCTAACTTACGCGTGCTAACTTGGAAATGCGACTTGTATCTGGTTGTGGACAATGTTCTGGAAATACAATCCCGTCGGCTTCTCATATGACTTGTCCCCTTCTGGATCACCAGCTCGACTATTAGAACTGTCGGCTAGACAACCTGCACGATTAGGTTAGAGCTCGAAGCTACACCAAAGAAACACTCTTACAAGTTGCCTATCTCCTCGTAAAAGTAAACGTCTTGAAGGAGGTCTCGTTTTTGTCTTCCATGAATCAAAATGCTCCTTACATAAGAAATCTGAATGGAATCTACTTTTTGTAAATGGAACTCATAAATCATAACTCAAGGAAAGATAAACAATGATTTATCACAGAGACCATAAATTATTAATTTCCCTGGCAGACACCATGCCCCCAAGTCAATATGACCATATCTATACACTGTTTGACACTATTCTGCATTAATAGCATTTGAATTATATTTCCTTTGTTTCTTCCTCTTTATTTCATTATCCAACCACCAGATAAATAGCATGATCAGGGGAAAAACACAACTGAAATAGTGAAGATTAAAATTTTAACATTAACATGTCAAAATATCCAACATTGATTGTGCCAAGATTTTGTTTTCATTACGTTGACATCATTCTAGATATTCTTGGTATGTCCTCCACTTTTTGTTTATTCCTCTTTGCAACATTCTGTTCTTTAACCACACTGCAATACCACAAATACAAGTTTGGCTTTCGAGACGTATTTTACTCTTTACTGCGGTAGTTTTTGCTGGGAGGTAATCATACGTTCTTTATTTGCACCTCCGAATGGATCTTACATTACTAAATTGTTTCATTTGTGCTTATGCTCTCTGAACTAGTTTACCTACATAAAACAATTCAAATCTAGCTTTTTCCTTTTGCAATAATGACGTGTCTAGAGATGCTACTATCTTTGTTACTATGATCACCTCCGAGCATGGTCTTCTCCTACATCGTTTACATTTCTTACTCATGTATACATTTCCTTCCTTTGTGCTGTATGTGCTTTTTTTCAGTAACTAATACTCCCTCCGTCCCATTTTCATTGTCCTTTTTTGATGTTCGTGTCAGTTTTCAATTGCTTATATCTTCCAATGTGAATCTCCAAAAATATGCAATATGGATCTTATTTGATAGATTTCAATTTGTTCTATAATACAAAGATGTCAAAATCATGAAAAATATTATAGATTGAGAGATACGCAATAGACACAAAAGTGACAAAAGGAATAATGGACAATGAAAATGGGACGGAGGGAGTATCATTTTTTGGGAACAATGGTCTCCATCATCTTGGCCTCTCGTTATTGGGGTCAATTGATTATTTGTCCTTTAACTAGTCATTATCATTTAGGCATAGCAAAGATTCAATGTCTTGCGTGGGCCTATACAGGCTGCAGTTTTTGTTTGCACGTCTTCTTCCCGTCTTTCTGACCAACATTTTTTTCCTTATGTTTGTTAGGGATGAAGGAAAAGAAAACAAGGACTAAACAGAAACCTACTGTTTCTGATCCTAATGGTGAAGTGACTGCAAAACCAAAGAAAAAGCGTTCGTCGGAGAGCACTGAAAATGGTTCTCGAAAAATGCCAAAGCGAGCTGCTGCCTGCAGAGATTTTAAGGACAAGTCAATTACCAAATCTGACAAATCAGAAATGGTAGAAACAAAAAGAGACCACTTAGTAGAAGATGAGTTAGAAGCAATAAGCTTGACTGCTGGCCGTGATGATATGCGGCCAAATAGGAGACTGACGGACTTTGTCTTCCATGATGAAGATGGAAAACCACAACCAGTAGAATGTTTGGAAATGACGGACATTTTTATTTCGGGTCTCATCTTGCCATTGGATGAAACTTCTGACAAAACTAAGGGAAAAGGAGTTAGATGTGAGGGCTTTGGGCGTATAGAAACTTGGTCAATATCTGGCTATGAAGATGGCTCTCCAGTCATATGGGTCTCTACCGATATTGCGGACTATGACTGTGTTAAGCCAGCTGGGGGCTACAAAAGTTTGTACTGTCTTTTCTATGAAAAGGCCAATGCATGCATTGAGATTTACCAGAAGCTTTCAGTATCTTCTGGGGGTGATCCTAACCTTAGTCTTGAGGAGTTACTTGCTAGGGTTGTCCGCTCTTTGAGTGGAAGAAAGAATTTTCCTCGTGGGTTATCTGTCAGAGAATTTATTCTTTCGCAGGGAGAATTTATCTATAATCAACTAATTGGCTTGGATGAGACATCCAAGAAAAACACTCAGATCTTCTTTGAGCTACCCGTTCTTGTTTCCCTTAGGGATGAAAGTAAGAAAACAATGGGTTTTGTGCCTGAAGAAATGGTTCCATCTGATAGAGTGTTAGAAAAAACTCTGACTATTCGGGATGGAGAAAAACTTGAATTAACTACTGCTGATGAGGAAGATGAGGACATGAAGTTGGCCCGCTTGTTGCAGGAAAAGGAAAACTGGCAAGCACTGAGACAGAAGAAAAGGCAGCGTGCGGTTTCTTCATCGAACAAATATTACATTAAGATCAATGAAGATGAGATTGCTAATGACTATCCTCTTCCTGCATATTACAAGACAGATCTTCAAGAAACTGATGAGTATGTCATTTTTGACAGTGATATTGATGCAAATTATCCAGATGATCTTCCAAGAAGCATGCTGCATAACTGGGCTCTCTATAATTCTGATTCGCGCTTGATTTCTTTGGAGCTTCTTCCAATGAAACCCTGTGCCGACATAGACGTCACAATTTATGGCTCAGGGATTATGACTGATGATGATGGAAGTGGGTTTTGTCTTGATGGGGAGTCTAATGGAACTTCTAGTTCTTCTGGGCAACACAATGTCGATGGAATTCCTATATATTTGAGTGCAATAAAGGAATGGATGATAGAATTTGGATCGTCAATGGTCTTTATTTCAATTCGGACAGATATGGCCTGGTAATAACTTATTTTCTCATACTAGAGTTTGACAGTAGCACTAATCTAACTATCATAGTTGTCAAATCGTGAATCGAATCGAGAATTGAAATGGTCAATTTTCGAATCGTGAATCGAAACTGTGAATCGCTCCGATTCGGTCATGACTTCTATAATGCATAGAAACCTATGCTTATTGATTACGGTAACAACAATATATACTGCAAATGAAAGATTTAGGCCTAAATCAATAAAAACATTCTTCTAAATGATTTGATAATAACGTGGAGTATTAGGTAAGCTACTTCTATTGCAACTACCAAGAGATGATGATTCATATATCCTACTTATGGTTCTTTTTGTACAAAAGAGATTTAAGTACAAAACAAATCCTTAGAAGGTCTATAGGGTAGTTATATTCCCTTTATTTTCCTCATTTTCCATTCACTCTCGTAATAAATCTCCTTTTCTTATTATCTATCCATATATGACAAAAGATGACATATAACAATACTAACGACCTTAAAAAAATAGTTTGAACCCTTTTCAAACAACAAAAGAAGCAAAACAAGAGTAAAAAGTAAATTTCGGAAATTTTAAGTGAATCGAACAATTCATTGATTCACGTATGATTCATTGCTATTTCCAATTCAGGCAGCCTATTCGTATCGATTACCCACCGAATCGTACGATTCTGACAACTATGGTAACTATTAACTAATTTAGGTCCTTCTTTTGTCTAGGTATACTTGTATACAAGGGTGGCCTATTATGATTGGGGGCGTATTTAGTTCTACATATCCTTGCATTCCTACAGTCCTAGATATATTTGCAGTGACTGAAGTTCACTCCCCCTTGCAAGCGCGTATTCTGTTTTTATGGTTTTGGCATCAAACCCTTCTTCATCTGCGTACAACTTGTGACCAAGGTTGTCAAATCGTGAATCGAATTGACCCTTTACTGAATTGTGAATTGTAACGATTCAGTTCAAATTTTGAAAATACGTTGGAAATTGTATCTACGCACCCACATAATAAAGATACATTGTAACATTCAAAAATCTAAGTTTAAATTTATATTAAAGTTTTTTTCCCGATTAGGCGATTACCAATGGATGATCACATGGTCTAATAGGAAAGACACTTGTACATAATAGGAAAATAAATAGTATGGTAAAATGGATATGTGCATATAGATGTTAAACATTCATTATAAAAATGAAAGCTTGGCCTCAACACAATAAAATTTTGTACCTTGTTTAGTACGAAACTAAACTAGCTTGTATGGCAACATATGTGGGTCGGTTCGAGGCTCTTAGCCCTGTCCTGGTTTATGATTTAGAGGGTACATGATTTAAAAAGATCATTTTGTGAGACAACGCATCCATATAGATATCATCCTCAACAATATTCAAAGTTACTTGTATAATTACCACCGAGCAAATTAAAATTGTAACATTGCAAAGACATTGAGCACATCTATTGACTCACATCATATTAGAATATGAAAACTTACCAAAATAAAATACATAACTAATACATAACTCATCAGTGTAAGGCATCTTAGTTGTAAAGAACTTCAGAGTGAGTATTTAATCTTTAATAAGATTGAGGAAAAAGGGGTTACCATGCTCCGAATCAAAATAAATACCAATATTAACAAATTTTGCAAATGTGGTTTCATATTAGTTGAAAGCGACATTTATGATAAACCGTGATTCGCCTATAGATTCGTATTGTTTTTGCATGAATCGTGAATCGTACGATTCACCACCGATTCTATATAAACCTTGATTCACTTATAGATTTGTATCATTTTTCGTGAATCGTGAATTGAATCGGGAATCGTATCGTGAATCGTACGATTTTGACAACCATGCTTGTGTTGTGACGGTTTTGGCTAAATGTCAACAATGAAAAGAATATAATTTTGGTGACAGCTTACATGGTCTTCTTGTTTCTACAGGTATAGGCTTGGAAAGCCATCAAAGCAGTACATGCCATGGTATGAACCAGTTCTGAAAACAGCCAGGCTTGCAATTTCCACCATTACTTTGTTGAAGGAACAAAGTCGAGTATCACGACTTTCATTCTCCGATGTCATTAGTAGGTTGTCTGAATTGGACAAGCATCATCCTGCTTGTATTTCTTCCAATCCAGTGGCGCTAGAGAGATATGTGGTAGTCCATGGACAAATTATACTGCAGCAGTTTGCTGAGTTTCCAGACGATACTATTAGGAAGTGTGCTTTTGTGACTGGTCTTCATGATAAAATGGAGGAAAGACATCATACAAAGTGGTTAGTGAAGAAAAAAATGCTACTGAGGAAGGAAGCAAATTTGAATCCAAGAGGAGCAGCGGCATCTGTGATCTCTAAACGGAAGGCTATGCCGGCTACGACAACAAGACTGATTAATAGAATTTGGGGCGAGTTTTACTCAAATTACTCCCCAGAAGACTCAAAGGAGATTGATACACAAGCAGTGAAGGAAGCTGAAATTGAGGAGGAACAAGAAGAAGATGTAGAAGAAGATTGTGAAGAGGTCGAAGAAGAAAAAGGACTTGTTATTGAGCAAATTGTGAAACCTCATTCGGCATCAAAAGAAAGAAAGTCACGCTGTTCTAGTGAGGAAATTACATGGGTTGGGAAAGAAGTTGGTAGAACATGCGAGGGTGGGGCTCTCTACACACAAGCAGCAGTTCATGGAAGCGTGGTGTCAGTTGGTGGTTCTGTACTGGTGGGCCTGGATGACTCTGATGAATGTGCTTCTATCTATTTTGTGGAGTACATGTTTGAAAGCTCAGATGCTAGAAAAATGGTTCATGGGAGATTGATGATGAGAGGATCTGAGACTGTTCTTGGGAACACAGCTAATGAGAGAGAGGTGTTTCTAACAGATGATTGCTTGGAATTTGAACTGGATGATGTCATACAAACTGTGGTTGTTGAAACTCAGTTGAGGCCTTGGGGTTACCAGTATCGGAAGTCTAACGCCATTAATGATAAGCTCGACCGGGAAAGAGCAGAGGAGAGGAAAAATAAAGGATTACCCATGGAATACTTTTGCAAAAGTGTGTATTGCTCTGACAAAGGTGGTTTCTTCAGTCTTCAAAAAGACTCCATGGGCCTTGGTACGGGGCTTTGCCACTCCTGTAAAAGTACAGAAGCCAAAAGGCAGAAAGAGCTCTTTGTGTTGGATTCTTCCATGACTGGCTTTACATATGAGGGAGCTGAGTACTGCATTCACGACTTTGTGTACTTAGGTCCTCATCATTTCGGAGAAGATGAGGACAGCGCAACTTTTAAGGGTGGCAGGAATGTGGGTCTGAAAGCTTATGTTGTATGTCATTTGCTGGAGATTGAAGGAGGCAAGGCTTCTAAAAAAGTTGATCCTAAATCAATGAATGTTAAAGTTAGGAGATTTTTCAGACCAGAGGAGATTTCAGCGGAGAAAGCATACCGTTCGGATATACAAGAGGTGATTATTTTTTAACTACCATCAACATAGTCTGTCATTTATATTAGAAATGATTTGACAGTAAGCCTTCGTATATGAAGATGTGTTTATTGGTGTATGGCAGTAGACAGCCCCATACTTATTTACATTCTAAATGCCTAAAAAGCAAATTAATTAGTTAATACTACCCTGTGGCCTGTTTGTAGAATGGAGTGAAGTTTTTACATTGTATGGATATGTATATTGCCTTCTATGGACATTCTTCTGTGTTATAGATTATAAAAATGTTGTAATCCAGTTTAATGGTATCTGCAGATTTACTACAGTGAAAACATAGTAACGGTGCCTCTTATTGCCATAGAAGGAAAATGTGAGGTCCGAAGAAAGCATGATCTTCAATTTATGGATGACCCGGCAATTTTTCAGCACATCTTTTACTGTGAATACTTTTATGACCACAATAACGGAGCAGTCAAGCAGGTAGCTTCCTTACCCTTGCGTGGTACTAATGTTAATGCGTCCCTTGTCTCTCTCTCACACACACACACACACACATACACACATGTACATCTTTTCACAATTTCACTTGTCATTTTTCTATAGTACATCCTGTTTTTGTTTTTCTTTTACAAGTCTTCCTGAAGTTTTCCTTTTGGATAAGCTTTCTGTCTTTGACAAACTGTATTTTCATTTCTTAAGTCTGTACACCTTTTCTATCTTTCATGGACAGTTGCCAGCTAATATTAAACTAAGCCCATCAAAAAGCAAGGTTGCGGATGATGCTATGAATAGAAAGAAGAAAGGCAAATGTATAGAAGGAGATGATGGGCTTGATGAAAAAAAGGAGGCATCTTCAGCAAATCGCCTGGCCACACTAGACATTTTTGCTGGTTGTGGAGGGTTATCTGAAGGTTTACAGAAATCAGGTAAGCTCCTTCCGTTGTTCTTGGTCTTAATATTAGTCTTTTAACGATATTTTGCCAACTTCAACTCCACTCTGAAGTACTTGGTGATTGATCCATCTGCTTCATAAATACTTAACAGGAGTGTGCCAAACTAAGTGGGCAATTGAATATGAAGAACCTGCAGGAGAGGCTTTCAAATTTAATCATCCGGAGGCCCTGATGCTTATTAATAACTGCAATGTGATTTTAAGGTGGATGCTTTATTTTTTGCCTGCAGTTCGTTTTCTATTGATATTAATTTCAAAGTCGCAATATTAAGCAAAAGGCATCTGCTTGTTTACTCTTAAATTTAAGTTTTGTTAGATTGCATTTTACTTTTCGACACCTTTGTGGATATTCAGCAGACCCTTCATTGATACATTAATAAAGGTTGTATCTCTATTTTACCCTATTTGTGGGAATATGTTTGTCATATTTTTTTTGGGTGAAGTTCCAAATTCTGTTTTTGTTTGAGTTTGTCTTTGATCTCTCATTACTGACTTGATATGCAGAGCTATCATGACAGCATGCGGAGATGAAGATGACTGTATTTCAACTTCTGAGGCGGCGGAGTTAGCTGCAAAGCTCGATGAGAAGGAGATCACTAATTTGCCTCGACCTGGACAAGTTGATTTTATCAATGGAGGGCCTCCATGTCAGGTACATGAAGTCTCTTCCCTTTCTTGCTTTGTGGATAATAATTATTTAGGCAGTTTTGATAAAAGTGTGTAATGGAGCCTATATAGAGCTATTGAACCTTTATTCTTAAATCATCTTCCTTTGCAGGGGTTTTCTGGAATGAATAGGTTTAACCAGAGCACATGGAGTAAGGTTCAATGTGAAATGATCTTAGCATTCTTGTCATTCGCCGACTACTTCCGGCCTAAGTATTTCCTGCTTGAAAACGTCAGAAACATTGTTTCATTTAACAAAGGGCAGACGTTTCGGTTAACCCTAGCTTCTCTCCTTGAAATGGGTTATCAGGTATATTGCACTTCTTTGCCATTTTATGTCACTTAAATAACCCCTACACAATTAACTAGTTTGTCATTCTCATTCAACGTGATCTTGGTAACACAACACAATTTTTTGAACGGTTGGGAATGAGTGGACACGTGTCTTTTATTGTCTTCTTCTCCTCCCTTTCCAATTGCATGACTCAACTTTTCCCTATCACTATTTTTTTTCTCACTTTTCCTTTGTCAATCTTGTATGTTTCAACTTTGCAAATCGTTATTAACTACCTCCTTCATGTCCAATGTGAAAGTGCATCATTTAAGATCGCTAGATAAGTTTCATATCGTATGGATCTTTTCTGATTTCACTTATATGTTCTTTTTGGCAGGTAAGATTTGGCATTTTAGAAGCTGGGGCATTTGGTGTTTCACAATCTCGGAAACGTGCTTTCATATGGGCAGCTTCTCCTGAAGAGACACTTCCAGAATGGCCAGAGCCAATGCATGTTTTTGCTGGTCCAGAGCTTAGAGTTACATTGAATGGAAATACCCAATATGCCGCTGTGCGAAGTACTTCAACTGGTGCTGCTTTCCGTGCAATAACTGTACGTGATACAATTGGAGAACTTCCAGAAGTTAAAAATGGTGCTTCAGCTACTCCGATGGAGGTGGGTTTCTCCTATACGGATTCTGAAGTTTCTTTGCCATGGATGTCCTAACCTTATATTGTGGCTTACATCTTACTCTACTTTGTTGGCTGCACAGTACAAAGATGAACCTGTGTCGTGGTTCCAAAAGAAAATCCGAGGCGATACAACTGCCTTAACTGATCATATTTCGAAAGAAATGAATGAGCTCAATCTCATTCGGTGCCAAAAAATACCTAGACGCCCAGGTGCCGATTGGCGTGACCTTCCTGATGAAAAGGTACCTCTCTCATCTAATTTTACTAGATGGTCGGTTTATTTGACTGGGCTCATATTAAGTGATAGGTGATTTTATAGGTTAAGTAATAGTATTGGGTAACTAGTAACGGGACTCCTAGGTATTATATGTCCCAGGTTTGTGGGATATCTTATGTAAGATATGGTCTCTTTGGATTTGCAGTCCAATCTGATGCTTCCGGATAATCAAACTGGTTTGAACAGTTTTATTCTTTGAAAAGTTGTACTCAACCCTCCTGTTTAATCCCACGATGTGATGCCTATTAATAGTTTAAGTTGTGTCTGGCAGCTGGCTTTAACCCACTTGTTTTCTGCAGGTTCGGTTATCTACTGGACAATTTGTTGATTTGATACCTTGGTGCCTGCCAAACACCGCGAAAAGGCACAATCAATGGAAGGGCTTGTTTGGAAGGTTGGATTGGGAAGGAAACTTTCCAACTTCAATTACTGACCCACAACCGATGGGAAAAGTTGGGATGTGCTTTCACCCCGACCAGGATAGGATACTCACAGTCCGTGAGTGTGCTCGATCCCAGGCAAGTCTGTCACTTGAAACTTTTGGATTCCCACTTTCAGTTTAGTCCAATTTGAATTCCCCTTCCCATGAGCCGCAAGGATCATTTCAAACTAGCTATTCTTGGGACATTGGGGGTTGACTTGGTTGATGTCATGGGTGTTTGGGATAACTGAGGGCTTTGTAACTTAGGCTACCAACTATATGCAAATAATTCCGAAGTCCATTGGTCAATGAAAAACAAGGAATAGTATTGCTACTTGAGTAATTGTGCAAGTGCTGATTGTTGGGTATTTTGATATTTTTTCGCAATTTTCTTCATCTATAAAAGAAAAATAGTGCTGGTTCCTGATCTTTTTGGCATCTTGTGCATGCAGGGTTTTCCAGATGGCTATAAATTTGCCGGAAATATTCAGCACAAGCATCGGCAAATTGGCAATGCTGTCCCTCCACCCCTGTCATTTGCTTTAGGGAGGAAACTCAAGGAAGCAGTAGAGAAGGGAAATGCAAATCATAGTTGAAATCCTCAATGTGTAGAAAGTCCGGGAAATTTGTGTCCGGTATGAGAAATGACTTGTCAAAACAAAGTTCATTGCTTCCTCTATTGCAATGGGGTTCTAGAAAATCTATATTCGAACATTCAAAATCAGTGAATGGTAGTAGTATGTTGCTCGGGTGCTTTGTTCATGAGCTGAATTTTTTCACTTTAAGCAATGAATCACTCCACAAACGGATTGAGTTGTCCATGTAGAGCTTGAGTTTGGCTTGCTAAATGCACTTCTTTTCCTCACTACTAGGCTGAGAAATTTCATAAAATTATAACCAATAAGTGCCCAATCATTTGAGCAATGCTGCATGGACAAATTTATAACAACTCCGGACAAGATTGTGTTCGGAACTTTTGGATGTACATGGACTCACTGCATCCAGTGGGGGAGATTTTTTTTAAATTTTTTTTTCCTTTTCTTTTTTTACCTACAAGTTCCAAACAAAGGTTGGGGAAATAAAGAAAAAGAAGAGAAAATAGTGATTAAGAAGGAAATGAGAAGGAAATTTGGGAGAAAAGTCGAATTAAAATTTGGAATTTTTCCTTCTCTTTGTTAAGAACCAAACTAGGGAACGACATTTTTTTAAGAAAATTACTTCCTCCGTCTCATTTTCGTTGTTTATTATTCTGTTTGTCTCTTTTATGTCTTTTGTTTATATCTTTTAGCGTTGATCTTGAAAAATATGTAATATGGATCTTGTTTAATAAATCTCAATTAGTTCTATAATACAAAGTTTTCAAAACTATGAAAAACGTTATAAATTGAAAGATAGCAATTCAAAAATGACGCATAATTCAAAAATAGATAATGAAAATGAGACGGAGGGAGTATTTTTTTTTTCCACTTCCACAAATTCCAAACAGAGCCTTAGATTAGTGGTAGAATATGAATTGTCGGAAAATAAATAAAATTACAAATAAAACCCCCTCCCCCTTCTTTCACTGAACCGGGTTTGGGCGATTAAACCGTCGTATACAAATATGTGTAGGTATAGATAGTACTACAGAATAAAACCCTCTCCCTCCTTCCCTCCCTCGCAAAGCTAGAAGCATATTACCCGGGCTTCACCGCCGCCAGCCTCCACCGTCGCCGCCTTGCCTTGCCGCCGGAGCCTCCTCCTCCGCGTCTAAACCCTAATTTAAAAAACGTCTCTTCGTTTGTTTTTCTTCCCTGAAAGTGTTCATGGGATCAATGAAGAGGAAATCACTAGAAGACCCATCCGAGGAACAACCTGGCCCTCCATCCAAACAGCAGAGAGAGAATAATGGTTCAGCCGTTTCCGATGAGCCTGTGGCATGTGTGCACGACGTGTCGTATCCAGAGGGTTATGTTCCTCGATCAAATCCCTCGTCAGTTGAAGGTGATTCCAAACCGGCCAAGGAGTT
Source organism: Rhododendron griersonianum (assembly GCA_018127125.1). Classification (NCBI taxonomy): domain Eukaryota; kingdom Viridiplantae; phylum Streptophyta; class Magnoliopsida; order Ericales; family Ericaceae; genus Rhododendron; species Rhododendron griersonianum. The sequence goes on along the minus strand of CM030798.1, from coordinate 37,830,404 downwards.
TCCTTTCACACTCGACCCTTTTCAGTCCGAAGCTATCAAGTGTCTTGATAGTGGTGAATCCGTCATGGTAAAGTTTATTATCTTCTAAGTATTCTTTTTCTTTTTTTACTCAAATTTGTGAAGCATTTTATATGAAGCCCTCCAATGGGCACACGTGAACCTAAGCATAGATTTGAGTAAAACTTTATTAGAGCTTCTTAACTCAATATTTGAGTAATAACACCGCAAAACCAACTCCACTCCTTAACTCAAGCTTATACCAAAGCGAGTTTTTTCTACAGGCTCAAATTTATTACTTATGTCGAAGTTAATTGTTTCTAATAGTATTCATTATGTTACTCCTTAGTAAGAGCATCTCCAGCCCTTACTCATACTTTTACTCAAGTATGAGTAAAAACTTGAGTAAAAGTTTCATTTGGTATCAAACACTCCAATGGATAAATCCAAATCTAAGCACAAATTTCAGTAACATTAATGGCATTGTTGTAAATTTCAGAGGGGAGAAATAGCCTTTTAAAATTTGAGTAAGAATGAGGCTCCCTTGATTTGAGTAAAATTCAATTTCGTATAGTTTTGAGTAGAGGAGTGGAGTGAATTTTGAGTTTGAGTAAGAAAAAGAGTAAGGAGTGGAGATGCTCTAAGACCATGCCTGACCTGTAGCCATAGTTTTGCTCAAATTTGTGTAAAAGTTGAATAATTCTGCATTTTATATCAAGCCCTCAAATGGGAACACTCAAACTTAAAGCATAAATTTTAGTGAAAACTTCATTTATGAAACATACGCAAACCGGACACGAGAGTTAATGTGGTTTGGCCAGAATGTCCACTCCACAGAGAAAACAGTATTTCACTATGCCGGAAACGATTGAGGAAGTACAATGCACGAAATTCAACTCTCTCTCTCTCTCTATCCAGCGCTGAACAGCGTCTCAAAATTTGGGTCTTGCCAGGTGCTTGTCTGGGCCCATGAGCTACATCTCTCATTCATTTCTCTCAGTTGGGGGGACCCAAGATCAAAACAGTTATTACCCAAAATTCTAGTGGAACTTAATTAGGTCTAGTTTTGAGTTTAGGAGTGGAGTGAGTTTTTTGGTGTTTGTAATTGAATTTGAGTTTGAGTCAGAAAATGGCCAAGGGGTAGAGATGTAAAGACTTCAATGTTAAAAGCATTGACTTTTGGTTTTGAATCTTAGGTATCAGCTCATACATCAGCTGGGAAAACAGTAGTTGCACTGTATGCAATTGCAATGTCGTTGCAGAACAAGCAGCGGGTAATATATACTTCACCAATCAAAGCATTGAGCAACCAGAAATACAGGGAGTTCAAGGAAGAGTTTTCAGATGTGGGTTTGATGACTGGAGATGCCACCATTGAGCCAAATGCATCTTGCTTGGTGAGTATGGTGGCTAATGTCATGTTTAGTTTCCTTTTGATCCTTTCAGCCTTTTGCAACAGTAATAATTTGTGGTTGGATTTCAGGTGATGACTACAGAAATCTGGCGCAGCATGCAGTACAAAGGATCGGAGATTGTTCGTGAAGTGGCATGGGTTATTTTTGATGAAGTACATTACATGCGTGATAGGGAACGAGGTGTGGTATGGGAAGAGAGTATTGTTATGGCCCCAAAGAAATCTCGGTTTGTATTTCTCTCGGCAACTGTACCTAATGCGAAGGAGTTTGCGGATTGGGTTGCAAAGGTGATTCAAGATGCCTACATTCTAGATTACTCGATGAAGATGATATTAAATCTATTTTTTCTAGTATCAGAATTAAGTAAATGATGTGTAGCTTAAGAATGCAGTGGACATTGAATGATGTTCAAATTTTATTCGTCGGTTTTACCTCCTTTGAAAACTAAGAGTGATGGCACTTGTAGAAAAAAGAGCTGTACAGTAATACAGAAGTAATACCCTGCAGATTGAGTCGTTAATACCATCCCGGAGGTTGGGGGTGAATGAGGAAAATGCTAGGGAGCAATTAGTGGCAAACAACGAGAAGTTCAGTGTGTGAGGTATTTGGCAAATGATGTGTAGCTTAAGTATGCAGTGGACATTGAATGATGTTCAAATTTTATTCGTTGGTTTTACCTCCTTTGAAAACTAAGAGTGATGGCACTTGTAGAAAAAAGAGCTGTACAGTAATACAGAAGTAATACCCTCTGGATTGAGTCGTTAATACCATCCTGGAGGTTGGGGATGAATGAGGAAAATGCTAGGGAGCAATTAGTGGCAAACAACGAGAAGTTCAGTGTGTGAGGTATTTGGCAATTCTCAGGATTAAATAGGTTGTCTTATGTAGCTACTGATTTTATTCCCCTTACAATTGCTTTGAGTTGTTTTGTGGAGAAATACGCATGCTACGGGTGTTGACATTTTGCCAAATGCAGGTCCACCAGCAACCATGTCATATTGTTTACACTGATTATCGACCAACACCGCTTCAGCATTATATTTTTCCCTCGGGAGGCAATGGACTTTACTTGGTGGTAGATGAGAAAGGAAAATTTCGGGAGGACAGCTTTCAAAAAGCTTTAAATGCTCTTCTTCCTGCCAGCGAAGGTGACAGGAAGAAGGAGAATGGGAAATGGCAGAAGGGTTTGGTGCTTGGTAAGGCTGGTGAAGAAAGTGACATTTTCAAGATGGTGAAAATGATCATTATGCGTCAATATGACCCTGTGATACTTTTCAGCTTTAGCAAAAGGGAATGTGAATTTCTCGCCATGCAGGTATGAAAACTTGCTTTTGGAGAGACTTGTCATTTTACCTGTCCTCTTGAGTGAAACCTCTCCACCATGGTCTTCAATTTTTGTAATGATAAGAGGTTACAATGTTGACAAGAGAGTGCACGTGTGTGTCACACCATCTTGCGCCTGCATTTTATTAGCGCTTAATTTCCTTAATAAATTTGTGGGTAAAAATTATTAGAGTTCTCTTCCTTGAGTGTGTAGTGTTTTCATTGAGCTGCTATTTTTTTTCCTTGTAGATGGCGAAAATGGATCTGAATGAGGATGATGAGAAAGCAAACATCGAAAGTATCTTTTGGAGTGCAATGGACATGTTATCAGATGATGATAAGAAGCTACCTCAGGCAAGTCTTGGTACTTCTTTGTTTCACATGTCTGTGTTAATTATCAGTTGTGAGTTGTCACTTCTATTGTAGTATTTAAATGATATTGATTGTCCTCTTCTTGTTGATGCCATCTTTTTTCTGTATGTATATTTTTTTTTATTACAACTTATCCAAAGAGATAAAGATATTTTTTCTTAATTATTGATACTGCTTTAACATTTTCAACAATTTTCAGGTTTCGAATATGCTCCCCATTTTGAAACGTGGAATAGGTGTGCATCATTCTGGCTTGCTTCCCATACTGAAGGAAGTCATTGAGATACTATTCCAAGAAGGGCTCATCAAGGTATGGTGGAAAAAGGCCAATGTGGTTTAGTTTATGGGATGAAAATATTTATCAGCTCTTTGATGAGTTGTTTGTGTGGTGTAAATTGGATCCCAAGCTAGTTATATTAGCTGAAACAAAAAGTACATTGGACCTCCTCATCAAGAAATGCCATTCAAAAGCATAAAACTGTGCGAATTTTCCTCCTACGGTTTAAGTGAATATTTCCCCAGTACACTTTATTCTGCCCCGTCAGTTCATCAATATCTGCGTACATGTTCTCGATGCTGGCATGCAATTCGGCATCATTTGTTTTTGGTGCTTCATGCTCGTCTAAAGTCTTTTCGACCCGTTTTGGGATTTTGGATTTGTAGGTAATGAGTATAGAGAGAAATAGAGTAATGATTGGAAATAGGGGTAATGATTGGAGAGAGATAGAGAGAAAAATGAGAATAATGATTGGAGATTAATAGGATAATGATTAGAATCCAAAATTCAAAACCCTTAAACGAACGGGGTCTTCTTGATTTCGTGCTCCGACTTCATCTAATGGTATATTTCTGAGATTAAAATGCTTTGGGTGCCAAGAAACATGTTATACTTTAGACTTGGACAACACAAGCCTTCTTTACTTCTTGACCTATTGATATTCTCTTCTCTTCTATATGCTGTTGTTTTGTTACAGAGAATTTCTCTGTTGGTTTATTTACCATCTTTTTCACATTGGAAAATATTGCAGTGCTTGTTTGCCACAGAGACTTTCAGCATAGGTTTGAATATGCCTGCAAAAACTGTTGTCTTCTCAAATGTTCGTAAGTTTGATGGAGATAAGTTTAGATGGTTATCCAGTGGAGAGTATATACAGATGAGTGGACGTGCTGGTCGTAGAGGAATTGATGAACGTGGGATATGCATTCTCATGGTGGATGAAAAGCTGGAACCTTCTACTGCTAAAATGATGCTGAAAGGAAGTGCTGATAGTTTAAACAGGTGGGCACTTAAACAGTTCAATCGGTGCTTCTTGCAGCCTGGTTGGCGGTAAAGTAGTAGGATCTAATATTGTGATATCTATGTGGATTATTGTGGACACAAGGCTTGGTTTGGTTTTGTTACAATTAGTCTATTCATTTGATTTGGAAATGTTGCAGTTTGGATTGGTAATATATTATATTTGCCAACAGTTCATGTGCTCTGTTACCTGGGGCTATATAATGTTTCCAGTTAGTAACCCTAGAAATTTTGCTAGGCTCTGTCTTCGTCCCCCGCCTAGGGAAAATACAAACCCAAAAAGAAGGCCACATGCTCCTGAATCTAGATAAGATGTAGAACTTGAAACAGGGAGAGCAACTTAGTGTAATATTCGAGTAAAAGCTTTTAGATTCTCTGAATGTTTACACAACCCCCAGGCAAGGAACTTTGTTGACCAGTCAGGTTTTCTTTGGCCATTGAGTCTTCCCAAAATGCCGTAAAAGCAGAAACTGAAACCAATCGTAGGGTCTTTAGCCTGTTCTTATTGCTTTCGAGGTCATTATTAGCACTGATAATAGTGGAATAATTTTAGTAGCCGATTATTAATTTATTATACATAATCAAGAAATGGAAACAGTACGATTAATCTGATTTGCTTCCTGCTACTTTGGAAGGAACTTATCAACAAAAAGAACACGATTTTATCTTCTTCTTTTTTGTTGATATACTTGTATTGAGGAACTAGGTTTACTGACACAGAAATCGTAAAATGGTCTTGCGGCATAACAAGTAATGAGATTAGCTTTGATTGTTTCAATATGACTGCCATGCCTAGTGGGCTGGACTTTCTACCAGTTTTTGTGGACGCAAACTTTCTTAGAAAGAAAATAGCCTAAATGAAGAGAAATCGTAAAATGGTCTTGCGGCATGGCAAGTAATGAGATCAGCTTTGATTGTTTCAATATGACTGTCATGCCTAGTGGGCTGGAGTCGCTGGACTTTCTACCAGTTTTCGTGGACGCAAACTTTCTTAGAAAGAAAATAGCCTAAATGATTTCTACTTTCCTGGAGTCATGAGACTGAATCGATTTATGTGGGTTACATTACCACATGTAATGCCATTATCTGTGCAATTCTCAAGTAGTTTAAACCAGAACCAGGTTCTGATTGAATGGGAATCAAAACGAACAAAATCTGGATCATGTAGGTACTCCGTGGCACGGTTTACTTTTTACTTGTTACAGATATTATAGACATCATTGGGATTTTGATGGAAATATCGGCTTCCCATTGGCAAGAATGGAGAAGAAAAGATGAAAGAAGTGCTTCGTAGTTTGCATGTTTTATGAAGTTTGTGTCATTGACACCGATTCGTTTCCCTTCCAGTGCCTTCCATTTAAGCTACAACATGCTTTTGAATCAAATCCGTTGTGAAGATGGTGACCCTGAAAATCTGCTCCGTAATTCATTCTATCAATTTCAGGCTGATCGAGCCATTCCTGATCTTGAGGTGAGCTGTTTTGAACTTGATTGGTTGTTCCCTTCCTCGCTTCTGTCTTCATTAACTTTTGTCTGGACTAAATGACACTATAATGCAGAAACAAGCAAAAGACCTTGAAAAAGAGAGGGATTCAATTGTACTAGAAGAAGAGGATAGCTTGGAGAATTATTACTCTCTCCTTGAGCAATACAAAAGCTTGAAAAAGGATGTCCGTGATATTGTGCTTGCTCCAAGATACTGTTTACCCTTTTTGCAGCCTGGAAGGCTTGTATCCCTTCAATGCACAAAGAGTAACGAAAGTTCCCCTTCTTTCTCCATAGAGGACCAAGTCACATGGGGTGTGATTATCAATTTTGAAAGGGTGAAAGGTCTTTCTGAAGGTTAGTGATCTTCTTTTTGAGTAGGCTTCCCTTCTCCAATTCAAGTTCTCTAACTGTAATATGTCCGTGACCCAGATGATGCAAATAGGAAACTGGAGGATGCCAACTACACAGTTGACGTGCTTACAAGATGTGCTGTGCGTAGGGATGAAGTTGGAAAAAAGACAATTAAGATTGTTCCCTTGAAGGAGCCCGGAGAACCTGCTGTTGTATCTGTTCCTATCTCCCAGGCAAAGTCCCTGATGTTATCCTGTCATTCACTAGCTTCCTTTCTTTTCAAACATTCTGCTGAATATTTCCCTGGGCTTTTCTTTAGGTCCTTTTTCCGTTTTTTTTTTATTCTGCTTGGGTTTTCTAGTTAGAACTAGTACTCCTTAAACTAGGAATGGAATTGATGAGTTGTTCCCTTTTCAAATTCCGATGACAGCTGTTGCAAGCGCCTCTCTCCCATTAGTTCCAGAGGTTTCATTTTCCTTATAAAAACCTAGTTCTCACGAAATGACGATTGTAATGCAATTGCTCAGCGATAGACTAGGGAAGTTTGAATTTTTTCCTGAAAATCTGCAATTGGATGTTTTTTTTTTATGGGCGCAATCGGATGTTATTGGGTGTCAGCAGTAATATTTTGCTTTTACTTAGGATGAAATGCTTACTGTATCACTTTCAGATTGTTCTGTATCATGGGTTGGTGATACTGTAATTGTGAAACTGATAGGTTCAATGGTTTTTACAGATTGACAGCTTCAGTAGTGTGCGTCTACTCATACCAAAGGATCTGTTGCCATTGGAATCTCGAGAAAATACCCTAAAGAAAGTGTCAGAAGTGCTCTCTAGATTTGCAAAAGAAGGAATGCCCCTTTTGGATCCTGAAGAAGACATGAAAGTGGGTCATATATTGGAGTTTCAGATGCGCAATTTGGTTTTCGAAGCTTTGCTTTCGTCTATGTTTTATTTTAACACTTCCATGTTCATTGTTCAGGTCCAAAGTAGCTCATACAGGAAGGCTGTTCGCAGGATAGAGGCTTTAGAGAGCCTGTTTGAAAAGCATGAAATTGCAAAATCTCCCCTTATTGAGCAAAAGCTTAAAGTTCTACACATGAAGAAAGAACTTACAGCCAAAATCAAATTAATCAAGAGGACAATGCGTTCTTCCACGGCATTGGCTTTCAAAGATGAACTTAAAGCAAGGAAAAGGGTTCTCAGGAGATTGGGGTGAGAAAACTTCCCTGTGTTTGGACTTTTTGTTTGGACAAAAGAAGTTTACTTTGGTTGTGGTAATAAAGTAGGCTTATTAAGACAATAATATTTACACTAAATTGAATGAAGTGGCTTATCTGCAGTTATGTTACAAGTGATGATGTTGTGGAGTTGAAGGGAAAGGTTGCTTGTGAAATCAGTAGTGCAGATGAATTAACCTTGACAGAACTCATGTTTAATGGGGTATTTAAGGACATAAAGGTGGAAGAGATGGTGTCACTTCTTTCTTGTTTTGTCTGGCAAGAAAAGCTGAAGGATGCTCAAAAGCCCAGGGATGATCTTGAGTTGCTCTTTACACAATTACAAGATACTGCCAGAAGGGTTGCCAAAGTTCAGCTTGAGTGCAAGGTGTGGATCTTTTTGTTGCCCTGTTCATTATCGTCGCTGTATTTTCTGGAGTTTGTCATCATGGTTTTGAAATTTTGGGATTTCACATGTATAGCATGGTGTATATCTATTAGCTATATATTAATCTTATAGATGATTAAATCGACTTGATAGCCTCCGGCACCGCTTCAATCTTAGGATAAAGTTAATATCCCTCCTGATTGGCATAGTAATCTGTTGCCGGAAAAGAATCTTAGAATTCTAGATCTAGTTCCAAAGAGATTTCCGAATTCCGATTAAGAGCTATCAAAACATGTCCCCAAGGAAAGTAAGTTGGTGGACTAATAAGGATTATGAGTGACACAGTTTATGCTTTAATACCCGTGATGCACCTTCCCGGTCTTTGCTCACTTGTTTTGATGGCACATACTCTGGTCAGAGTTAACCCTTTTAGTTAACTTCAATGGTCATTTTTAAGTCAAATTGCTTGGGGATGAGATCCAGAATTGGTGTCTGATTTGTTACTTTGATACTCATTACTCCCTCAGTCCCCTCTTTGATAGTCATGCACTTTGGTTCGAGTTGACCCAAGTAGTTGACTTCAATGGGCCTATTTGGAGTTTATTTGAAGTCCGATTGCTTGAAGATAAGATGCAGGATTGCTATTTTGATACTTAAAGCATCCCTCTGTCCTTTTTGTTAGTCCATTGTTTTGCTTTTGGCTGTTCTGTAAAGAATGTCCACTTTGGAAAGTCATGGAGAAAAATTTGGTGAAATTACATTCTTTTTCTTCTGTTGAAGTTCAATACCAAAAGCACTTAATCGATTGATTGAAACTGCTGGAGGACAATATAGGAAATATATAAATAACACAGTATGATAAGTATATCTCTTAAAGGGTTGGATTCCCTTATATTGACTAACAAAGGTACAGAGGGAGTATTTGACTTCATCCATCTCTGCCACTAAAATGTAATGCTCCTAGTGAGTGCCTTTGGTTTAGAAGTTGTGCTTTTCCTTCACAGGTTCAAATTGATGTGGAGAAATTTGTGAGCTCTTTCCGGCCTGATATAATGGAGGCCGTGTATGCTTGGGCGAAAGGTTCAAAATTCTACGAAATTATGGAAATCACTGAAGTTTTCGAGGGCAGCTTGATCAGGGCTATCAGGAGATTAGAAGAAATTCTTCAGCAGCTAATACAGGCAGCCAAGTCCATAGGAGAAGCTGAGCTCGAAGCAAAATTCGAGGATGCTGTTTCAAAGATTAAGAGGGACATTGTCTTTGCAGCATCTCTTTACTTGTAATACATGGAGAGACTATATTTTCCATTTTTTACACACCGTAGGGGCATTCAGAAGTGAAATGGTTGTGGAATGAATTATACATGGAGGAAGAGGAGGAAATCAAGTTTTTGTCAATAAGGCAAATGTATCTGCTCCTGTTAAATTTGGTCTCTGGAGATATCTCCACACATTTTGGCCAGGAGGAAGTGCCCCACATCCCCAGTCCTTTACAAGAGCCCATGCAGCAGGGAAAAGAGTTTACTCCAAGGCTTTTAGTTTAGGGAATAGGGATCCAATTTTGGGAAATTAATTGCATTAATGTTTTGCAAGTTCGATGACAAAATTCTTGTCAAGCTAATGGTTTTACCATTGTACCATCACAGTAGTGGTATGTATTTTATTCTTTGTTGGAAAATTTTATCCCTCATAGTTGGAGTTTGTGTTATACAAGATAGTGCCTAACAAACCTCTACGAGTTTTTGATTTGCATCGACGAAGAGGAGTACACTCTATTTTCAATTGTGAGGATTGTAGTCACTGCAAAGTTTGTTTCATGTTTGACAGGAATTTGTGCAGTTGATGCATACTCCTTTTGTCGACTGCGTACCATTTGTGTATGGGGTTAATAAGAACAGGCATCTCTCTCTACACAGAGAGAGAGAGAGAGACTATATGCTACTTTTTCCAGACTTGTCGAAATATATTGTGATGCTTGAGACTTGTGAGTAGAGTTCTGGTATTGGGACAAGCTTGTTATACCTCTTGTATGATCTGAAAAGGACACTTGCTGATCCACAAAATGGCAATGAAATGCTGTAACTTTCCAAAATTACCTAATTGCTCAAACATCTACATAATATTCTGGGAAAAAAACAAACTCATTCCAATATTACAGCATGCACAAACTTTACACACTATTATTGCATCCAAAAAAACCATTGAAATTGATCCTTCCCTACGTCCCAAGACCCGCGATGGTCAGAGCTTCGTGCACTAAGCTATCTTTTCCAAAGGTCTGTATTTGCATATATATATATATATAGAGAGAGAGAGAGAGAGAGAGAGAGAGAGATCTGGGTTTCTCAATCCTTTTCTCAGTTCACTCTCTTACGTGGAAACATGGAAAAAAGCAGCGGATTAAATGCGTGCCAATGCCAACAAAACACCCAAAAAATCCGGCTGCCTTTTCTCTTCTTCTAACTGCAGGCAAAACAGGAACGCCATAAACTGGAGTTGAAACCATGTACTGCTGATAAGATGTGTCGTTGCCGACATCGGAGGCTGAAATCGAGTACATCGAATTCAAATCGGGAGCTATTTCTTCTTGGGTACTACTGAATTCAGCTCGACTCGAGCTGGCCATGCCCGAATCTTGACCAAAGTGCGAATATTGGTCCTGCTCGTGGTCGAACCACGGGGGCAAGGGCGGAGCCGAGGGCTGGACCGGGACCCAGGAGTGATAGTAGTGGAAGGTTGGCGGCGGAGGGGCGTGCTCTTTGATATAGTACTTATTTTTCTTCTTTTTTCTTGACCAGAACTTGAGCTTCTTGATGGCTTTTGCCAACTTCATGGTTGGAAATGAAGTATGAGTTTGAGTTCAGAGAAGAAGATGATACAAGGAGTATATGACAGCCGACACTAGTATTTTCAAAAGCAAAAAGCAGGGGAGCTGGGAATCCTAGGGGAGAAAAAAGGGCATTTGTTTGGAAAATTAAGACCTTGCATTTTCAAATCTCATGACCGTTGGCTTTCCCTTTGGTTCCACCGACTCTCTACAAGAAAAAAGAATGTAGGAAGGGTTGCGAAACGAACCAAGTTTCGTTACTCGAGTCTGAGCTTGTGTTCATTCGTCGAGAGCTTGTTCAAGATTGGAACAAACCAAGCTTGAAAATATTTTTAAAATTCATTAATATTTCAAACCAAACTTGAACAAGCTACTACTCTGCTCATTCAACTTATTACGTATAAAAATTCAAGCCACTTGAGATCAGTTCGTGTTTGGCTCGATTAAAATTTGTTTGAGATCGGTTCGTCTAAAAGACAAACTGAACTTGAACATATTTTTGAAGCTCGTTAAGTTTATCAAACCCAGCTTCATCAACTACTAGTTTGGCTCGTTTATCACCTCTAAATGTGGGTACTTTTTTTCCCCCCTTTTTTTAATGTGGGGTACCTTGATCATCTTTTTTGCACCCCTTTTCATTAGGCTTCTCGGCCACCCTGAACAAGTAAAATTATATTTGTGAAGGAAATTACTACAAGTCTGAGAATTTTAAAGTTACTCCGCTACCAGGAAGGGGGAAAAAAGATTTCCCAAGACCGTGAAAAGGGTAAATCCACAAGAGTCCGACTACTCACACAGATTTTCTGTGCACAGATTGTGCACAGATCACTGTGTGGGACCCCTAGTGGGCCCCACACAGTGATCTGTGCACAATCTGTGCACAGAAAATCTGTGTCAGTAGACTTTCTGAATCCACAATTGTGTATGAACGAGCAAACTTGACCTAGTTTTAGGGCCTGTTTACTTGGTCAAAACACAGTTAAGACACACCGGCATCTCACAGTTAAAGCTAATTTAAGCTTGGTCCAGAAGATAATCAAGCTAAGCTTAAACAAAATTTTGAACTTTTCTAATCTTGGACAACCTCTTGTCTCAATATTAGTCTAAGAAGAAGAGCGTCAAAATCATCCCCCTAACTTGAACAAAACTTAAGAAGAACCCAAAATAAAAGTAAAAATGCAGACTGAAATCATTTACAAGTTCTGATTCCCAAAGCATTGTGAGATCTGCCACCCCGCTTCCCAACTTCTACCGCCAAAAACACTTGTATGCGGTAGACAAACGATTATATCGTACGTATAATGTTCTTAGCTTTCTTTTAGGGAAAAAATGCAGGAGGCAACGGAAGGAAATTCGGAGCCCATATATTATGTACAGATGACAATAATCCATAGTCCGCGCGTATATTAAACATCTTGACAAAAAATGAACAAAGTAAAAATAGGGCATTTCTCCTACTACTCAGTGTCTTTAGCTCAAGATGTAGCAAGAGCAGACACTTTTTTTCTTACCCCAATCTGATGAGGGCCCAAACAAGCCACCACAGCACTACGAGATTCCATTGGACAAAACAACAAACAACAATAATGCAAACATATCCTTATCTGGTAAGGCAAAACCCAGTGGACTATACCTCCCTTTCTTTTTTGTCTCACCAGTGTCTTTATTGCATCAGGCTTAGACGAACCGGCCTTCCCAGCATGGGCTAGTTTCCGCAGGCAGCATCACTCCCCCGGCTAAAATACAAAATCAACGAACATTATCAAGGTCATTCTCCCACATCCATCCGGTTTTTTGTTTTCTGTTTTTTTGTTTACATTTCTTTCCTGGAGCTTTTTTCCTCATAGTGCATGGGTGGTAGTACACTAGTGGCAGGGCCCCACGTCTGATGAACGGTCTTCAGTGGCAGCCGCAGCATCCGAAGCTGACTCGCATGGTTTGACCTCCTCACTGACAGGAAGTTTAACCTTGGGTGATAGCTTATTTACTTCCTCGTTTGTGTAGATAAAGATCTTCCTCACCATGCTGCAGAACTCACTGAAAATAACCAAGACGATAGAGATAAGAACCGTTAAGTCATTGAAATGTGAGGATCTGCATTTCTGATATAATTAGAAACCAGTGTTTCATTTCAAGCATCACAGCAAATCTGTCAAATATAGGAATTCCGTTCTCTAATATACAAATGCACAGAAAAGGAAACAAATTTCTAATCTCTAATTCAACACTGCTGCAGTTCTCAAAATGATTCTGAGGTCACTTGCAACCTAGTGTTGAACAAACTATACCTGTGATTCTTATACATCTGATGCAAAAACAGTTCTTACACTAGAACCGTACTCTTCTAAGTGCAACTCAAACTCTGATCACACTTCAACTCAGCCTTTACCAAATTTGGCGGGAGAAACAAACAATGTTTTTCTATTTTGATCGGCTTGGATGAAAATACAAGACCACAATGAGCAAATAAGTATATTTGTACTTCACATAATGCTCTACTTCAGATTAGAATTCCACCAAAACTAGAGAACCAGAACACAACCATAAACCAATTGTATAGTGTGGGCATAATGCTACCGTATAATAGGAGTCCAGGAACATTCCCTCTGAGAGACCGAAATGGCATAAACGTTCTAAAGGCATATAAAAGGAGATTAAGGTTTGTCACTTAACTGCCATGGATCATCCCCAACCATCATCATGTCATCTTCATCGTCTGTATAGACAACTTTCCATTTCTTTGCTAATCCGCAAAGTTCACCTTCAATCTCAAACATTTCCTCCAATTTACACATCAAATCCTCATAACTATCCAAACGTGTCAAATCTACAGCCCGCCCAACAGCAATTCCTTGCATGTGTACCTGATAAGAAATATATACATTCTATCAAAACATTTCCATTCCAAGGAAGCATTCTGCTCCCACTTCGAAATTAGATGCCAAAAGGAATTTAGTCAACAAGGAGACAACTGGTTCTCAAGTTGCAAAATTATGTTCAAACTACTTTACTCTAAGCACAGATACAGACGCATAACAGACATGTCGCTTTCCCAAAAGTTAAGTCACGGACACATTGGAATACGTTGAATAAATGATACTCCATAGATATTATTCCCTCATATAACAAAAAAGAAATTATTTATGTCAAATTAGGCAACAAACAGGTACCAAGATAAGTAACATTAGTATATCAAGATATAAAGAATATTGACGTATCAGTGCCGCTTCAAAACATTAAGTTTCTAACAATGTCAAATTAATATAGAACAAATTCAAAGTTTCCATTTCCTTCTGTTCTAGACTAATCAATATGAAATTCAGTTCCCTTTTCTCTTATGATTTGTTGAGAATGAAGGCCAAAGTACCTTAGTGCAGCTCCGAATTTGTCTGCTTTGCGACTCCTGGGGCAATATCAGGCATGACGATTTCTCAGGTTCACAACTCACAGACGGGAAATCAGATCTATTAATATTCGAAGGTTCCGAATGCCTATCGGATTCAGCATCCAAAGAGGGAACTGGCCGCTGCTCAGCCACTGCACCCGATGCTGTGATCACAGGTATAGTTTGTTCAGCAGCAGAATTGTCAAGGAGCTCAATCCCAAAGAGCCTGTAACCGTTTGTAGTGCCCTGTCTCTTTTCACTGGATTCCTTGTTAACAACAGGGGGAAAAGAGTCTGTCCTGGGATCAATTTGGTTACTAGAACAATACATTGACTTGCAGGAAACTGGGGCCAGAGAACTGTTCTCGCTGTAGCCGTGAGAGCTGGCCTTTGTAACCGAGGAAAATTTGGGCGAAGGATAGAGATCCCTTCCATTTTGCAACTCACAATATGAGAAAGCTGAGGGAGACTCAACTGGGGCCTTCCACATGCCTAATGGAAGATATTCAACATAAACAAAATTCATTAAAAATACACACAAAGTAGAACTCCAGTAAAGAGGTACTCCCTCTGACCCATAAGTCTTGCTCCTTTTTTGGGAAGCAATCCCAACTTTTTAAGGGGCCATGCAATTAATGTAATACGATTGTAAAATATAAAAAAACTGCCCCCACTTTCATCCCAAAAAGGAAAGAACCAATAATACGGAACATATCGAGTACTTGACAAACACTGCCATACCTAATGCAGAAAGATCTGGAGTTGGTGAGGGCAAAACTGGAGGTCGAGCCCGCTTCCTCTGCAGAGGTTGCAAGCTCGGCGGAGATGCTGCTACTAGTGGCTCTAATTCCCATGGTGAAACTCTTTCTGGACGTAAAATTGATGAAGGTTCATCCCATTGAACCTGAAAATAGGTACGCGAGCATGCTCAACTTGAGATGTACAAATGAAAAGCTAACATATGCACAAACTGCAAACAAATTAAGACAAAATCCCCCAAAAAGTGGTGGGGTGCTGCCTCAGTTCAATGCAATTACCTAGCAACTATACATGCTGCCCTGTTAACTACATGCAAAAGGCATTCACAAAATCTAAAGATTGTGCTCTCGGCCTCTCATACGTAGAAGCATGTAAATGGTCGTTAAAGTAGCAGTCACAGTAAATCCAAACCCAATGGCGAGCTCGAAGGAAGAAATATATTAACCTTCAACGATCTCCATTCAGAATTGGGCCATCTAGATGATGGGCTTTCTCCAACACCAACGATTGTTCCGCTGAATCTGCATTAGTATGCACCACAACCATTGGTAAATGTTTCAAAGTTCCTAATTTTGACAAATCATAGGCCAGCTACGCATAATACCTTCTTTCAGGAACTTCCTCGCCCTCAAACCTCATCTTGAACCTCATCCCTACAGATAGCTTGTGACTTCGGGCTTCAAGGTACCTGTTGACACTAACAACGAACTCGGAGCGACTTGTTCTGCCACAAAAATTCAATAAAATCGTTATTTTGCTAAAAAGGAAATTTAGCAAAAGACTTGCTTCGGTTAGTCTATGAAAGGAAATCCATACATCACCAGCAAAAGTTGTGGATACAAGGGAAAAGAAACTCAAAGGAAAACATAACTAAACCTTCATATGCTATATGAATTATTAAAACATACGAGTAAAGCAAAAACGCCGGCACTGTCAAACAAGAAATGCAGTATAATATACAGTAAAAATCTGAAAATCTATGCATTCCAAATCTAACATACCTAAAATTAACACTTAGTTTCTCAAAAGAGATACTATTAGAAAGCTGACACCAATAGGAAGTACGAATCCGTCAACGAAAATATCTAACATTTATCTCTAGACTCACAACAATAACAAGAAGACATAACTCTCTTTATGCGGCTCCCTGCTTATTTAAGATACAAAAACTCATACTACGATTGACAGATTGAAAGTAAATACCAATCAGACAAAAACAACTAGAATTATCACCAAAGCAGTACAAAAACATCTCTCTCTGAGCAAAGATGTAAGAGAACCTTGGCCAATAGAAGACAGAAAACAGGGTCCCAGTGGATATAGCATGAGATGCAGTAGCAAGAAGCCCGATATGCATGCTGTGAGTGGATATAACAGAAGACGGCATGTTGTTTGGTTGTCTCATGAGCTTCCTTACTCCTACTCGCAGCTCCCCATTCTCACCCCTACTTGAATATTTAAGTAAAATCCATTAGAATCTCTCATTTGACAAGATAAACAAAACCAAACATGTTTAATACATTGCGCATAAGAACACTTGCCTCAGAAAAATAAAAGCATCACCAGCAATTAATTTCTTCGCACTAACAAAGACACTCCAGCCAGTTGTGAGTAAGTGGCGCCTGGGTTGTCCTGAAAGCGACATGTTTGTTTTATATCTACCAATCAATATAAAACAAAAAAACAAAGGTCACCAAAACTCAGAACACGTTAATAATTACTGCCAACTACCAAGCACCAAAATCCTGAAATCTCGACTAACAAGTACTTTTGTGTTGTTGATGTGCCATGACAATGTCCTTTTGATAACAAAATAGTATCCCCAACTCATTAGTAAGAGTGTTAAATGAGAAAGAACAATGTACCGTAGAGAACCAATAAAGTCAAGCAGATCAATTCAGTTTGCAACGACATTCCAATTAGCGATCCAAACATCTATAAAATAAAAATAAAAAAAGAGGATTTCTTTTTTGTTGTTGGTAAGCGTGTGAGTTGATAACAGAGAGGTTACCCTCAAACCAAGAACCTGCATGTCCACAAACCACTAATGCCATTGAAAGGAAGTTACCGTTTCAAACGGTTCATTACCGATTACAACTCTTAACCAACCACACTCTCAAACAGCCACCTACAATTTTTAGTTTGCAATGGACTCCAGTATCAACATACTTGGTTCCAAAAAAAAGGCAGACAGAAAACCGCCTACCCTAGGAGCTTTAATAAATGGAGGATGAATAATTAGACATATAGTGCACTGAGCAGAGAAAATAAAAGCAATCGCAACCAGGTTGCCTACATTATCAGTAATAGAGTATTTAGCTCCATTGAAATTACTCACACCATGAAGCAGTAAGTAACAGAATGCTAACCACGAAATATGTGACGAAAGTGCCATTCATTGCCACGAAGATCAGTTGCAACCAGTTCCTGCCAGGGTGGCTGCTGGGACATATCCTGAAAGAGGAAACTGGAAGTCAGCACCAGGCACCAACGACGACGATGGAATACAATATGGCGATTCTTGTGGAAGTTGATGTATAAATCCACAAAAGCAAGACTTAATAGGCATTTTAGAGCTTACCAGTGGAGGCAAGCAATCATCCGCATGCCTCCGAAGAACAGAAAATCCACCATGTGTGCTTGTGTCAGACGCAGTAAGTGTCTTGCAAAATGAATGGACATTGCAACTTTGAGGTTCCGGAAGAGGTGAATCTGGGCTGGTGACCTCGGTTTGCTGATCCACACAAGGAAATAATAGGAATCAAACCGATAGAAAAGAAATAACAGTATATTGCAAGTCTGTAAGCAGTTATGGTGAATACTGCACATGTAAGCTTATGACGCATTCACATAAGAAAAATCAACCAAAATAATTGCCGGTTTTACAACCGATAATAGGGGAGAGAACTCACATCTGCTTCGGGTAAAAGAGTTATCTGCGCATAAACTTCATCTGTTTCCGGGTCAGCCTACAACCCAAGTTGATAATTACTAAGTGAACCCTTAAAGAAAGTACCCAAAATTTATGGTATGGCCCAGAAAAAGATAAAAGAGAAATTTAGTCAGAAATATGTGCATGATAATGCTAATACATACCCGCAGCTGAACATACATTACTTTGCAAAGTATTTTCGCTGGAAGATTGAATGAAGGGAGTTGTTGATCCAATCCTTGATGGGTTGATGCTTTGAGCTGTAAGAAGAACAACTGTAAGTCAGTACATACAGAAGGTGAAACCAACTTGCATGGAAACAGGGAAGGCTATGGATACGGGGAGTAGAGTGTGTGTCAATGGGTTACACTCAATCTTGGGAATGTTGAATAAGTAAACTCTATTACACAAAGTACCCACATCACTCATATGCAGAAACAGCAAGAACTCTAAGAGAAAACAAGAAGATAGGAAGACAACGTCACAACAGAGCTAAGAAAACAATTACATTAGATAATCCTGCTAATTAACCAAACTCTGTCAATGCCTCTCTACACACAAATATTGCTCATATATATCAGAATAAATTAAGAAAAAGGAAACATGAAAAGAGGCAAAGCACAGTAAGACTACCCACCACTAAAAGGAAAACTTAATTCCTATGATTGCAAAAAAATTCACAAACAACCATAAATTGGCATATTTGTCACTGTACACAGACAGACAATCACACCTGTTCCATGTGGCCTTCAGGAAAGTAATAAGCCCGCTCTCCTTCACGAGGAAGAGTAACAAGGGGTCCAGCACAGGCATGCCACAGTTCCGTGTATAGAGCATCCCTTGCAGTCCCTAACATTTAAAAACGAAGGAGAGAGAACTTCAAAGAACATAAGAGGGCAAAGAATATAAAATACAAACAATCTCAAGGGTGCTCTAGTGGCAAATGGATAATTTCTATCGAACACTAAGTATTTGATTCAATCTTCCTTTTCGCCCCATAAATTTAAGGAACTGAAACTTATAAATCTTGGAATTCTTCTAAGACCTGGAACTTTTATTAAACTCAAAAAGGGATCCAACTTGGTTCGCATGGGTCGTACTTATATTTTTAAAGTGTTGCTTCCATTGTATGCGAATACATCAGAACACTGAGTACCCGAATTGGTAGACAAACAACATAGAAGTCATTGAAGAATATGTCTATCGTAGGCGACCACTACCCATATGGAATAATGAATGTTCCACCTATCCAAGGATCTTGAACTACCACCAATATTACTCCCCAGTCCATATTGCTAGTCCACTATGGGTATTCCAACTTTTTAAAGAGGTTGGTAAACATTGCTTATTTGCTTATTTTGTCTCTAAATTGTTTTGCAACTTGATTCAGACACAAAATAAGCAATTAAGAAATGTTTAGTACTGGACAACAGTTTAAGTGGACGAGCAATTAATGCATGCCTACTAGCCTACTCAGAAAGTTTACTTGATTTCTAACATTGCCTCGTATTCTCTACTTGAAAAGTATTTTAATCATTTATAAGGGATAATTTGTGAAAATCTAAACACTTTTTCGTTCAACTCTTCATAGAGAATAGAATTTTGAGATCTCAAAATGAACTAGTGAACCAATATTATGGGGTAGAGAAAATTGAATATAATCACCAGTATACCATACCTGTTAGGTGCGACCCTCCAGAGATATCCCCGGCCATACGTTCCATGAGAAGATTTCCTCAATATCCTCAGAGGCCAGAGCTATCAAAATTTCTATGAGATATTCTCAAACTAAGAAAAGCTGCTTCTGCAATAGTAGTGGCTGTCGTAGTGGTGAAGGATGCAGCGACTCAGCCAACTACTAAACAAGTAATGAATAAAATCTCCAAAGATGTAATAATCAGGAAGATCAGTAATAAGTAGATGGCTTCTTAGGCAGCCAATTAAAGACCTCGTTACAAAGATAATGACGATTACTCTTCACTTTCTTGCCTTAAATGCAGCAAAAAAGAAGCTTGGCTTTTCTAGTAAGCTTGGCTTTTCTGGTACTTTAACCGCAGCGTCCAAAGATAGATCACCCTAAAAGCATGAAACCTTCACGTGTCGGATGATACGCTCTGAACCTCCTTTACGCTTAAAACTCGGCAAAAAAAAAATTCCTACAAAATTAAAATCACAAGCTTAGATGCGTGACCAGTAATTATGCCCCGTCACTGGATGCAGTAACATATCGATCAATCTCAGTCCATCTGTATATGAAACCCTATGTACACATTCAGATACACATAAGCGCGCGCACGCACATGCTTAAAATTACAAGTAGAACGATATACAAGCTCACGTGTAAGGTGTTTGAAATGCAGTGTGGAAGCTAGAGAGAGAAACGGAGATTTCAAAGATGTCTTCATCAATACCGTGAAAAGAGCAGAGAGAAACTCGACCAATATTGCTCAACACTAGCATAGGAGAATCGAGATCAACACCAGAGCCAGGCCTGACTTTTTGAGGGCCTAAACCAAAGATCAAATATGACCCCTTTTTTGTTGGACTATTACCAAGTAGGAAGCCCCCTAACATTAGTAAATTTTTGGTGGCCTAAAGCGGCCGCGCCTCGAGCTTTAGCTCAGGGCCGGCTCTGATCAACACTGATAATAACACAAAGGTACAAGGCTATATGCTCGATTTAGGCGAATTAGAAGCAAGTAGCTCAAATATACTTCCGATCCAAAAAAAAAAAACATACACACGTACAAAAAGATATTTTGTAATATCGAAGGTGGAAAGGAGTCAAAGGACCAATTGAAACGGAAGAGAGATGGAATCGAAGCAGCGTATAATCAGATATAAAGCGAAAACGGAACGGAAATGAAACGACAATAACCAGAGCAGTTACCTAATACGGTGAAGTGATTGTGAGCTGGGGAGAATCCGCCATTTCTGTGGCAGCAGAGAGCTTCGGAGGTTGCTGAGACATGGCCAGATCGGTCGAAGCAGTTAGGGTTTGGGAAAGGTAAAGTTACGCGAAGTGGATGAGAGAGAGAGAGAGAGAGAGAGAGAGAGGAGATGATACGCTGGTCTTTGCCTGGTCGAAGCCGACACGACCACTGCAAGTAAATGCGCTGTTTAAAGCAATTACCTGGAATATAAATCTCGATTTTCTATCTTGTTTCTCTTTCTCGGTACACTTGAATGATAGACGCGTAATTCGTGGTACTATCTGCGTATGTGGAATGGGGGAGGCCTGCTCTGCCTTAGGCTTTGTTTGGAATCCAAGGGATAGTTAGGAAAAATAATGGGAAAATGACGGCACAGGACGTGTTTTGATAATTAATACCTGTGAAGGACATACTGAGAACATTTGTTAAAGTTGAAAATGTCATTGGCGGGTATTAATTATCAAAACACGTCCTTGGTCGTCATTTTCCCAAAAATAAAGGAAAGTTGAAAGAAAAAAATACCGTTGTTTTTTTTATTATAAGAGAAAACAACAAATTTTAAGATTGTGAAGAGGGAAATTTTCCTTTTCCCCAAGTTCCAAACAGAGCATTAGGCATGTTCGATTGATGTGTCTAAAAAAGAGGCATTTTTCGAGTAAAAAAAAATGTAATCTGAATCGTTTACTATGCAAAAACTTAATGCACACGACAAATATGTAAAAAAACCAAGTCGATCGGATATCGGTAACTCAGACAAATCACATTTGTCCATAGTATAATTTTTTAGACATTCATAATTGTCCAAAAAAATTGTTATTTCTCTGAAATTCGATCGATTTGAATTTTTTTTTTTTACAGGTTTCTTCTGCAGATCGAGCTCTGCATAAAGAATTGTTTACATCGCAATTTTCAGCACAGGATAATATTGGGCACAGCTACTACGTTGTGCCTAAGGCACATCAGGCCCTTGTGTGCATTTATAAGCAAAAGCAAAATGAGTTATGATAAATAAAAATCTCAAACTATTCAAAGCTATGAGTGCGAAATTTGAGAGCGTGAGTGGAGGACCATACTTACGCGTCTAGGGATGTACTCTCTGCTTATCCCCTCTATTCATATCCCTCCATGTTTTTCTTGTGTGACATATCTCAAACTAACAAACATACTCCAAACTTTTCACCTCGCAGACGCAAAGAATAATATGTCTGCAATAAAAATAGTTTGATCGAATATAAATAAATAAATGAACAAAGTTGTATTTTGCCCAGTAAATTGTAAGGTTTAAGTTTACACTAAATTTACGACATTTTACCAAACAACTTGCATCGTGTTCATATGTCTTTTACTATCTGATCAAACTAATATTTCGCACAGATATTGTTCTTTTGTGCGCTCAACAAGATAAACGATTTGGATCGAAATTATGGGCCGGGAATGAGCGCACAAAATATAAGAATGAAGTAGGAGTAGTAGTACCTGAGCTTTTAGTAGCTGCTGCTGTTTGCTTCTCGCTCTAGGATTTGTCTATCTCTCTATGGTGGACTTTTAATTAGAGAGAGAGAAAGAGAGGGGGGGGGGGCTGGCAATGAGGGATGTGGTTATTTATAGTGATTTGTTTATTCTTAATTAATGAGAGGGGGGCCGGCAATAATTAAGTGAGGGCGGCACGCATCCAGAGGATAATAGGGGGGATGATTAGGGACAAGTTGCAAAGTAAACAGCGATCGAAAGCGTGCCCCGATATCCCTACAAGTTCCCCAATCGTGTGTACGCGCGGCACAAGGGATTAAAAACAATTAAGTGGAGTAATTTATAACCGCACACAAAAATACAAACTCCTCCGGAGTGGGGTCCACATACACATGAGAAATAATACCCTTGCTGTGAGTGTGGGTGTGTGATTGGGTGTGTGAGTGGGTGTGGTGGTAGAAGTCAACAAGGGTGAGGCTCACACACACTGCGTGTGTAGTATGTGTGGGCTCCACTTTTATTATGATCGTGGGTGTGTGAATGAGTGTGGTGGTAGAAGGACTCCGTGAGAAATGGGGTCCATACACACAGCGTGTGGGTCTCACTTCTTATGTGAGTGTTTATGTATTTGTGTATGTGAGCGTGTGTTTGTTGAAAAAAAAGGCCCGAGTATACTAGAAATCTGATACTCCGCATTAAAAAAATAAATGGTAATAAAATATGGGTTATTTTTTTTTCAAATTCGGATCTCCGTTCTCCGTTCGAGGCGGATTCAGAGGACCGAAAATATATCCGATCGGGGATCGGGGAGGATTTGAAGGTCGGGTGGAAGGTTCGGATTCGGATTCGAATATGTCAATATCCGCCTTCAATCCGCCCCGTTGCCATCCCTGAAAACAAGGAACCATTTATCCAATCCCATGTCTAGGTAATAAAATAAAACGGATTTTTTTGAAATATCTTAGAGAAATAAATGCTTAAAATTCTGGTAGTTGTCTGATTTTTTTTTTAATCTTGAGATCTTGGCCATTTACCTTTTTGTAAGTCTGCTAAACAAACCAAGCTATTCGAGTTTGAGCTCGTATTCGCTCGTTAAAAGCTCGTTTGAGATCAATTTGTTAGTATTGTTACATAAACAGACCAAGTTTGAACATTTTTTTTAAGCTCTTAACCAAACTCAAAAAAACTACTACTCGACTTGTTCATCTTATGAAGTGAAGTATAAAAAATTTAAGCTGCTCGAGATCGGCTCGTATTTGACTCGGCTAAAGTTTGTTTGAGAGTCGGTTTTTTATATACTCAAGTTTAACTTTAATATATTTTTGAAGCTCGTTATGTTTTTAAACCAAGCTCGATCAATCACCTGTTCAGCTTGTTCATCGCCCATACCTTTTCGTGGGGCTATCAATTGCGATTAGTGTGATTACGTAGATTCTGTTCAACTTGATAAAATTGAACTATTTACGTTCCTCTACTCGTTAATTTATTCATACTTCAGAGCAAGCTAGCTCATTCTTTCTCTGCCTATTTCCCCCATTTGTTTTAGGGAAATGATTTTGTCACTCTTTTTTTGTTAACGCCACTCCCCTGCCCCGTTCGGTTAAATAAGCCAAGTGGCTTATATTTTTGTCCTTATTCAAATTTTTTTCGTATTTGTTAGTTTTGCGTCAATTTTTTGGAGAGATTATTGCATCTCCATGACGAGAGGAATCTAAAAAGTAAAAAATTATGATCGAAATCCAATTTTTTTTGAATAAAGACGAAAAAATTGGCTTATTTTTGTCTTTATTCAAAAAAATTAGATTTCGAGAGAATTTTTTTACTTTTTAGATTCCTCTTGTCATGTAGATGCAATAATCCCCAAAAAATTGACGCAAAACTAACAAATACGAAAAAAAATTGAATAAGGACAAAAAAAATAAGCCACTTAGCTTATTTAGCCGAACGGGTAAAATATTGTGAAGTTTTTCACCAATGTTTATTTGTCGCATCTTAAAATGTCCCGGAAAATAACTGAAAATAATATAAAAACGCGACCAATGAACATGAAACAGTCGTCATTCGATGTATCTCTCTATTTTTCTGTGCTTGGCTTGGCGACCTTTTCTAAATGGGTGAGCATTTGTATGGTTTAGCGTATGGTGTAATTCCAAATGTGTTGTTGCTGTGTTATTATACGTAGTATGGTCAAGGTTCAGACTTGTCTATCCCCTCCGACCACGACCATTCTCCGGTCTCCTCCAACAAATATACTAGCAACTATCGCTGGAAGTGAAATTGTGACAATATGTTTTCTCTCTCCTCCAACCACGATCATTCTCTTGTCTCTTTCGATATATATCACAACAATCGTTGTAAGTGAAATTGTGTCTGAGTTGTGACATTATGTCTGTGCGGTGATACGCACATAGATCGGTTGCAGTGAAATAGATTTACTTATTGCGTTTCATTCAGTTATTACGTGTAAGTAGGATACAAGACACTGATATGTAATATTATTATTATTATTATTTTTCCATTTGTTAATACAAATTAGTTTGTCGGGTCGCTTAGGTATTTCTTTTAAACTATCAATTTAATGTGATTCAATCACATGCGTTGTCACTACTTTATTTATTATAAGGTTCACAGTTGCCTCTCCTTCTCCGACCACGGCCATTCTTTTGTCTCCTTTGATACATATAACAACTACCGCTAGAAGTGAAATTGTGTCTGGGTCACGACATTATATGCGTTCATGGGATGATACGTACAGAGAGCAATTGTTACGAAATAGATTTACTTATTGCAGTTGATTCAATTACTTACGTGTAATTAGGATACATGACGTTTTCATTTGTTAAGGAGTACAATTTAGTTTGTCGGGTTGCGCTTAGGTATTCCTTTTAAGCTTAAAACAATTTTAATGTACGTGATTTAGTTATGTGCGTCGTCACTACATTATTGTACTAGATATAGTTAAGGTTCGCACTTATCTCTATAGCACCAATGTGTACGCCATAAATTTGGTGCTCTACGTGCACACCAAGTTCCACCCCAGTATGATGAAACCAAACACCCCTGCACCTTTTGTTGCGCTAAAAAAATTGACTCAATTCATCTAAATTAAACTGAGAACTTGACTGTTTTTTCGAACCTCCTCGCGTCGAATCGAAGGGTTTTGGTGACGGATAGTTAAAAAAAAAAAAAAAAAACGAGTTCCAGTACCGTTCAAAAAATAAATAAAAAAATCGGCAGATGGTTGAGGAGATGGGCGAGAGAGAAAAAATTAGTTAGTGCCCATGGGGTACCGTATGATCACTCCAACAAAAAACACTTTTAACGACGAAATGTGGCGATGAAATCAAAAATTCGTCACCAAATGATACTACATTTTAGCGAGGAAATGATATTTCGTCGCCGAATTGGACCTATTTGGTGAGGAAACCCATATTTCGTCGGGTTGTGGGTAGTAGGGATAGGGGAGGAGGTAGATGAGTTCCAGTGACGAGAAGTTTTTATTTTGGCATTCATGATTTTGTCCCCAAGAAAATGCTAGTTAGAGCAAGGGATAATTTGTTTGGTGGAAGCCTAAGAATTTCATTAATAGCAACAAAAATACGAACGTTTTATCGCTATATAAGGTAGGGAGAGACCAACATAGGGCCAAGGAACATAGCTCATAGCACTGATCTGTAAAACAAAAGGGACACAACATTACGTTGTTATTGGAGTTTGTTCCACATCTGTTAATTATCTCCTCTAAAACTAGTATATGAGTATGGACGGCCTCTCCAGTCCTTGCCAATTAATTTGAAGTTGGATGCTTTAACATGGTATCAAAGTTAGAGTTTCGGAGAATTTGTTCCCCCTTGTTTGTGCCATAAGTGCACCGTTACTGAGCACGGTGTGAGCATGTGTGCGGCAAAACAGAAAAAATACAATAGAAACGTAAAAAACTAGAACTAAGCTACGTGCATCGAAAGAAGACCCGCAACCGTTGTATACACCATCGAGGGATAATTGTATTTTTTTTTTTTTGAAAAGGGGATAATTGTAAATTAACAAGTCAAATTTGATAGAGACAAGGTAATAGTAATAAGTGGGTGGAAAAAGAAGTTTCTTGCAATGCATGTGCAAGTAAAATGATCATAGTGACGTTCTCAACCCCTTTAGGCTCAGTTTGGATGACAAGAATCTTGAGGAGGAATGAGAATGTGATATCATATTTCAATAAATTCGACGTTTGGAAGGAATATGAATAGGAATGCGATGTCACACTCTCAGGATTCCCATATTTGGGAGAGACAGAAATAGGATTGTAATTCCTGACGACACATCCGACCATGAATCACTTTACCAGATTGAATGAAAATTTGATCTCTCCCTTACCCCATGGGAATCCTAGATTTTTGGCTAATCAATAAAAAAAAGGAAATATTGACTTTGATAAATTTTCAAAATAATTGATTTATGCATAAGATTACTGAATTAGAATGGTGCTACTGGTTCAGATTTTAACGGATATAAAATCTGTACCACTATGTACAAATCCCTTTTTAGTCTCGTTTTGAATCTCAAAAAATGATCGGAACCACTCATTTTGTTTTAAATACTTTGTTTACGGCTCCTACGAAAAATAAATTCAATCCGATATCGGTTAAGACATCTACAAAACATCCAACTTTGCCCCAAAATTCAAGCCTGAATTTTAAAGCAAAGTTTGGATGTTTCGTAAATGCTCTTACCGATACTAGATTGAGTTTATTTTTTGCAAGGACTATAAGCAAAGTATTTTAAACAAAATAAGCGACTCCGATCATTTTCTTGAGGCCCAAAATGGACTCAAAAAGGGATTTGTACCCACTGGTACAGATATTATATTTGTACCATTAGACTTTCTGACTGAATTAATCAAAACATTAGAATTAAATTCATTCATGTATTGTATTCCTAGGAATTTCATTCTCAATAATCATATTTCTAATCCCACTCAATAAAATTCCTAATAATTTGATTCATAATAATCACAACTCTATTCCTACCGAAGATTCTGTTAGTAATTTATTTTAATCAACGGGTATCTGTAATCTTAACGTGGGGAGACTAATGAGTATTTAATATCATGGAGCTCGTAATATAATTGAGATAAGGATGAGAGTGCAATTATAATTCTGTAGTGAGATAAATTATAATTAGTGAAATAAGAAATAGAATCCTGGTGGGATTAGGTTTTCTTATTTACACTGGGAGCCCAAACTTATTACTCCTTAGGTTCCTATCGTAGCCCTATATATACACGTTATGCTCTCTAGATCATACATACGTTTTCTATTGTTCACGAAATAGAGGTAGACTTAGAGAGAACAAACAAACCACGAAAGAGTCCACATTCGATTCGTGTTCTAGACGTGCAGGGAATACGATAGAAGATCGTAAGGTGCAGTCGAGCAGTATACGTGGCTTATAGCAAGACGCGCTATAACAAGTTCAACCAGCGTTCGTGTTCACAAGGAGTTGAGGTGAAACCCTAATTCCGCTTTGTAGGGTTTTACAATTTTTGTTGTCCAATTTGTATACCTCATTACTGGGTTCTGGGAATCGTTTCCCAACAGATTCTGAGCACAAACTGAGCCTTAGTTCTTTCCAACCGGGCTTGTAGTGAGGTGCCGTTCCATTTCAACAGTAAAAGGAAGTTTAGGAAAAGGAAGGTAATTTTAAGCTAAAAAATTATGTGTTTACGCAAATAATTTTTCTATCAACATGGATCTTGTTTGATAGATCTCATTGAGATATTTTAAACAATGCAAAAAAAATCAAAAAATTATTTTTCATTTTCATAATATGTGAGTTCGAAATTACCTTCTTTTTGAAAAGGAAGGGTTAAAAAGAAAGTGGAACGGTTTCAGTTCTGCTGTTTTTTTAGGTTTTTCTTTCTCATAAAACCTAAAAAAATTCACTTTCTCATAAAACCTTTTTTTAAAAAGAGGGTAATTTCGAGCTCCAAAATTATGTGTTTACGCAAATAATTTTCCTACCAATATGAATCTTGTTTGATAGATCTCATTGAAATCTTTTAAACGGTAAAAAAAATAAAAAAATTATTTTTCATTTTCGTTATATTTGAATTTGAAATTACCATCTTTTTGAAAAAAAAGGTTTAGAAAGAAAACGGAACGGGGTCTCACACCATTTGTTTAAGCCAAACTTTAGATTAAATTAGCTTTCTCTACGTGTCTCTCAAATCTTCGTTAATCTCTCGCCCTTTATTTTTGATACATATTTGTAAGAAGAAATAAAAAATTAAATATTATGACTAGATTTTTCTTTGAAAATTTACCAAAGACAAAATAAAAAAACCAAAATAGATACAGTATGTTATTTCATTTTTATTTCCAGTTTCTGAATTGAAAACTTAAAATACTTTGGAATAAAATTTTAATAAATTCACTTACAAGAGAACTTAGAGAAATAAGTTGCTGAAAAAAAAAACACAATTTAGTTCAGACCAAAGCTAAATTTTTTTTTTTTTACCCAAAAAAAAAAAACCTAACCAAAAAAAAAAAAATGTAAATTGGAAAATCCATTTTTTTTTCTCTCTTCACTCGGTTACATTGGGCCTTTCGAAGTTCGAGCCCAGAGAGTAAAGAACAGGTTCATCACGGCCCAATAATCTCTCTCTCTCTCTCTCTCTCTGTGTAGCGCCATTGGCGACCTTCGCAGGTTTCTGCCATACACTGATACACACCTGATGATGATGCAAACATAGTACATATACAGGGAGGAATTTGGAAGAGACTACTAGAGGGAGAGAGAGAGAGAGAGACAGAACCCTAGCAGGTGCAAACGAAGATGATTTTGAGAACACCACCACCCAAAAAGCGGAGGGCCGACGACTCGGGGCCGCCGGAGAGCCCAAACTCCGACGGCCAACTCGTCATCTTCGAGGACCTTCCGGTGCCGGAGCCGTCTCACGACCACTCCGAGCAAATGCTGTGCACTTACCAATGCCGTCAGATGGTAATTCTAATTATGCTCATCAACAGTCAATGATTTAGGTTTTTCATTGCCTTCTTGTTGAGCTCATACGCTACCTGTGTTGATGCGATTCTACTAGTTTTGTTTTAAATTTTTCATTGCATTTGGAAGTTGAGACTTGAAACTTTGTTAGACCTGCTGGATTATGTGCACATCATATGTCTTTTCACTTTAGTGCTTGTGGAAATGCAACAGCAAGTTGCATTGTTAGTTACCTCTTCAATTGGTGCTTTTGATGGTCTGCATGTGTGTGGATGATGTAGTGTTCTGTTAGTCTCGCTAGATCGAGCTTTGCTAATCAAAGTATTTGAAAAATAGAGGCAATTGGCTTTGAATCTCAGTACGAACCGATGAAAATCCACCTGGATTTGCTACCACTGCTCCACTGAACTGCCGAGAGGTGATTGAGTGTAAAATGCACGGAAAAATCTGAAAAAGACAAGGAATAAGGAAAACCAAAACATACTTTTGCTTGGTCAAGGCCATCGTCGCCTAATAGGCCATGACATTCTGTAACCTAACTTAAAACATAATGGAAAAGAAGGGATATTTCCTATTTTGATTTGATTCTATTATCTGACTTTTGAAAATGCATACCATTGCTTCATTTTGATCATGGACCTTTTGTTCTTGTAAGCTGCGGCAACTAGTACAAGACTACAGGTTTGGCCACATGTTCTATTCTCCTTTATTTTTCAAGCTTACTGTCCGTACGTCTAGCCTATGAACAAGTATCGGCATTGGTTCGACATTTGTACATCTGTATGGCCAACTCACAGAAGATAGGGTATGAGTACAATGTAGAAGAGTATACTTATAATATAGACAAGCAGATTGTGTGAGCTAGTGTAATAAGTGGGAAAAGTAATTGATGGCTTAGTTGATTAAGGATCTGTTATACAACTATACAAGACACTCGAGCATATCGTACAAGTACTGTATTCTTTCATTAAGTGAATTTGATGGGAAGTAATATCATGCGAAATTTAGATTCTAGAGCTAGTACTCCCCACCCTCATTGAAATTGTGTATAATTTGTATTTTGAAACTTTTGACTGTGGATGTAAAGTTCTCACTTCTGAGTATTAGGGTTGCCCTTACTCTAGAATTTTTAGAGATCTAATCGGTTGGTTCTTATATGGGCTGGATTTACTTTGTGACCAATTGTAGGTTAAATCGGAATTTTTCGATGCCTTAAGCAGTGCGGAGAAGCAAGCACATGATTATAAATCTAAATTGGAGGCACTAAATGATGACTTTTGCAGAGCAGGTGGGTCACCTATGTAAGAGTGCTCCAACTTCTTGTTGAGATTATGTTTGGCTTTGAGCTTAACCTTATCTATTGACTAAGTACATCTTCTATATTGTGGAGGAATTGGGTGGTATAACATAAACCGACTTGATTTTACAGTAAAATACCGTGTCATTGTTTAACTTTATAGCACAAGATGTCGAAAAATTTGACTGCTTTTGCAAATTTTCCTAATAATATTTTAAAATCTATTCTTCCAAGTTCTTCTCTCTGAGATCTGACGGTGTCCGTTTATGAGAGATTGTGTTATCCGTTGATCCTTTTCTACTTTTTACAGAAACTGAGAGGAAGAAATTCAGAGATCAATTTTTCTTTGCGGAACAAGAACTTGCTGCTACTAAAGGACGTGAACAGGCTCTACAAGAGCAGCTGCTGAAGGAGGTCAATGATTCTCAGGGACGACTAAAAAATCAACTTAAAGCATGCAGTGAACTTGAGGTCCAGATTTTATTGCTTGCTTTTAAATAATTTGGTTACATGTCATGAACGGCTGTTACTTGGAAAAGGCTTCTAATCCAAGTTCACGGTGCCAATTTGCTGACTTGCTGATTCTATAATTTCATGAGTTCATGTCCTCTTAAACAAAAAATACAGTTTGGTAATGATGCACCTTCTTACGTAGTTGCATTGCATGGCCAAATTCTCAATGTTGTTTTCTTCTTTTTTTGGTTGACGTCCTTCTCTCTTGGTTGACATATGACCGAGGTCCTATCATAGGCTCAATGTTCATGCTATGATTACAATGTATTGTTGAACCTAGGTAGGCGTTGCATATGCAATGAAAAGGACATAGTTGGAGTGTTAGAATGGAAATCATGGCAATAGTGAATTCATTCTACAGGAACTCTGTTCATTACCTAAAGAAATGTCATTGCAGCAAGTTTCAAAATAAACATGCATGTTTCTGCATCATAAAACTCATTGACAGTCTTACCAGTTTACCTCAGTTTTCTAACCTAGCATTTGTTGTCTCCTCTATGCATGTGCACACTAGTTGAGTTATGAGCTTTCTTGAATTTGTTCTGACCCATATACTGCAGATGAGTTTTCTTGTATTTTCCTCGGCCTGTTCATGTTGATGCCAAAGCTTAATGGAATTGACATTTGTTAAAATCTTGACCTATAAAGCTATTACTTTATGAATATAGTTGCTATGGATATACCAAAACGAAATTCTTAGAAAATTTCGAATGTGGTGGAGTCAGAATGATCGTTGTAAAATTGGATGCTTAGTGCATCATACATTCAGCATTTAATGCATAATATTGTCTTGTGACGAGCCTGATGGTTATGCTGTTTGCTCATCAACATGGGATGGGATTAACAAGACTCATCTTATTATAAACTTGACTCTTTTTTTGCTTTGATTTTAATTGTTCAAGAGATTTTGTTACACTTTTTTTTGACTACCGTATTTTGCTGTGTGTTTGTCTTATGTTTGGATTGCAACAGTTCAAGAATACTTTCTGAATACAACTTAGTTTTCTTTCTTCCTTTTTCTTTTTCATGTTGACAGTTTTATCAATCTGGAAAATTTGCTGACTCGATCAAAGCTGTGAATAAGTGACTTTTGACTTTGAGTTCTAAAGTTAAACAGGCTTCGGTGCTCCCAGCTAAGGCTCTACTGAAAATGATTGGAGACTTGGAACACATGGCCACTGAACCTCATATTCACTAAATAGTTACAGGCTAGATTAATGTTTTCTTTAGGATTTAGTATCAATACGTTTACCAGTTCCCACTCATATACTTGTACGAGCAATGTGGTACATGTGATGGTGAAAATGGTTGTTCTCCTGTTCTTGCTTTTGATCACATTCTACACTTGTGACAATGATTCCGCTCGCTCAAAATTAGTGGTAATATGAAGCCATGACCCATCCGAGTGTATCTGTGTAATCGAAAGAACTCATGGGCTGTTTCATTGAATCAAAGGTGGTATGAGGCTATTAGCGGAGTTGGAAAGGCAAATTAAATGAACTTCTAGGAATCCAGACTACCATCAATGGTGGTTTTACCATTTTTGGTCTTGGCATGAGATCTCGAACATATAAGCAGTAAACCATACCATGCCAATGCACAAATTAAGTACTGGTTTTCAAGTTTGAGTTTGTTTTCTGACCCGTGATCGGTGATCCAAGGATTATCAGTTCAGTTGGGCTACAAATTTTAGAGGTAGGACCAAGTTTCAAAAAGAACTGAACCAAACAAAGTGAAGTGGATTGGGATAGTTGATCTAGCATTCCTTTTTTGTACCTTACCAGATGTTTTTTTTTTTGTAAATTAGTCTTATTTGTGACTACTGACTAGGTACTGCAAAATAGAGGTGTTTCTCGATAGCAGACAGACTTTGCTAATTCTGCAACTGTTTAATTGGCTATATATTTTGAGGGTTCAATTCCACTATCCTTGTATTCCTGTTGATAATATTTCCTTCTGTATTTTCCCCCCTATAGAATTTTGATCTTCTTTGATTTATTTGTCTTTGCCATCATTGCCAGCTAATAGTTCATGCAATCCGTCTATAGGTGAAGCTCCAAAGTGAAATGAATCTTCGCAAAAAAGCTGAGTCTTCAGCAGCTTCAGCTGAAGAGAAGGCAAGCCTATTAGAGGGAAAACTGACCCATCTTTCAGAAAGCATAGAGAGGGAAAAGAAGCACCTGCAGAAGGAGCTTGCACACGTGAAAAGTGATTCAAAATTTTCGCTTTCTAGAGTAACTGCAGATGTGAGTTGCTAATGTATTGCTGAATCTGAAGACCGCTTTGTTTGTTTGTTGGAATAAATTTTCAATTTCTTGTTTAGCTTGAAAGGATGGAATGCAGAGCTAATAATGCTGAAAAGGAATTGGTGCTGCTGAAACAACACCTTGAAGAAGCTAAAAAACGGCTTGATGAGGTAGCTGGTTTTGCAGTTTTCTTCTTCGTCTTCTGCCCTATGTACACATTTCATTTTTTTTCTTGTTCTTGAATCTCGTGCCAGAATGATGGTAAATACAATTGTTAGTAAGGGATATGGTGTTGTAGATTTTATTAACGTACAATATTTCTTCCTTTTCGTTTGCACATATATTATATCTTCTTGTTGTATTTACATTTTTTTTTCCAAAAATGTATTTCTTTTGACATATAAAAAACATATAATTAGGCATGGTACAAAGTTAATGTTTTGTATATAAACCTAGGGGCACCCTCACCTCGAGTTTGGGGGTTGAGGACTACCCAATATGTGAAGTTGTGAACCATGTTATCAGTACTCTAGGGATGGTGAGTGTCCTTGGCCTGCACGCCAGGCAGCAAGTGCTGTGGAGTGAGAATGTTGCATCTGAGGGAGGGTGCTAAGTGCAGTGTCACATTGCTTGGGTACCCTGGTAATGTGCAATATACAAGTGTGGGAGTGATGATCTAGGTTAATGGGACACTAGTTAAATGACCAACCAACCCACCTTTAGTGTCTTGGTTAGACATTAGTGGATGTGGTGAAGGAGGGATTTACTCTTTAATACAGTGTTGGGCTAAAGTAAATGTTTGTTGTACTTAAAAAAAGAAACTATATCTTTCTCTGTTCAATCAATTTTCTGATTCGACTGGATTGGGGAACCCCTAGCTTAACCTCTACTATATCCAATCAAATGATGTCTAATACCATTGTATATAGAAACAGGCTCTTCCTGCACATCTAAGGTGGTTTACCTTTTTTAGCATCCTTTAGGTTTGTTACATTGTTTTCTTATTTGAACATGTGTGAGAAATCTCTCTCCCTCCCTCTCTGTTGTGTGTGTATCTATACTACATACTAAGCAAATGTAGTTTCTAAAAATAAAATCGGGCTCTCTCCTATGTGGCATTCTCTAAATGAAACTCTCTTTTTTCTACACTTTTCAAAATACGAAAATTAAAATGCAAGAGGTTAGAAAACAGCTTTTAAACTTTCTTTTTTCATACTCAAACATTCTCATTAAAACTTTTCCATTTAATATTAAATCATAAATAATCAGGAATAAATAACATAACAAGATTTTAGCCTTGGCTATAAATAACATTAAACATTATAGAATTTTTTACGTTTCTGTGCATAGTACGGGCATGACGCTTGTATATATACACACATATTTATATTATGGACACAAAATATAATTATGTGTATATGTCTATGTGTCAGATTCTTTCCTGTTCCATGGTTCTGCAGCTAAGTTGGCTCATATACGAATGTATGCAGTCAATTTATATTTTTGTCTGGGTATTTGACGACTCCATTTTACTGAAGTATGATAGCATTATTTAATCATTCTTCTCACATTACTCAGAGCTTGCATCAGAAGAGCGAGCTAGAGAAGAAACTATCAAGTTTCACATTTCCAGAAGTTTCATCTACAGGGAGCGATATTTTGGTAAAGCATCTGCGAGAAGAGCTGCGGGCTTTTGTAAGTATGCTTTTTCCAAATTTTTATCCTTCGATTTTTTGCACATGCCTTTTTACTAGAGTCACGTCTGGTTTGATTTATTTCTCATTAAAAGCCAATCAGATCAAGTTATCATGAAATCCTTTGATTCTATTTGTTTTCTGCACAAATTATAAAATTAAAAATTGTTGAGCTAATTGATCAGCGTAGACTGGTGACATATGTTCAGTTCATCTCAGACAAAACATTTTGGTCTCCCCCTCAAAAGAGAAGCTAATATTTATGCATCTTTGTAAACTTCACAAAATATTTTGGATTGTCTTTATTGGATAAACAAGATATGTGGTTTTGCATGGTATTGGCATCATTGAATCACTACCTATTCATGTCGAATCCCACTTCCATGTTGAGGTACTTTGCATTGAGATATTGCTGTGCTCTAATAGTTTTTTGCAAATTGTAGAAATGGTGTCAGTAGTTGTTCTTACTCCCTGGAGAACTTCTACAGCTGTAATCGTCTTTGTTTTTCTTCTCTGTTTGCATTGACGTTGATTCAGGAGTCTGAAGTACGAGAAGCAAGGAAGTTAAAAAGCTCTCATGAAGATATTGAGTTATTGAAGGAGAAACTGTTGGAGGAAAAGGGCCGGAGGGAGAGGGCTGAAGTAGAATTATTTAAATTATCTGATATACAGTTGAGCATGACGAAGTTGGAGGAGGAATTGTCTTCTTGGAAGTTGTTGGTGAGGGACATTCCTGGTGTATCATGTGCTGAGGATATACCTATCAAGTTTGCCGAATTACAAAGGTGTGTTCTGTATTCCACATATTTTCTTCTACCTTCATTTTCCTCGTCTTGTTGAAAACTGATGTCGCTTTTTGGATCTCTTCTCTCCGGTAGCATGTTTAAACTCAATGATTTTGTAACGAAGGAATGCCTCTGGTCTTTCTAGAATGTTACTATTATTCATCATCTTTAATTGTGCACACTAGTTTCTGATGAAGTAGATCTATGAGATATATAGCTGGACTGTGGAGTCTGTTTCATTGGAGACTACATGCCACTTTTGTTCGGCATCCTTGGGATGATGTACATCGATGTTCTCTACCATGATTTTCCTTCTTTATTTACAACAAGAGCAAAAACTATTTTTTGTATTCTTTTCCTTTTCTCTTTATTGTAAACAATGGATCTATTCAGGTGCACTCATCCCCAACTTTGTGCTTTACTTCTATCAGTTAATCAATCGTCATTTGTGCAATAGGGGAAAACAGGGAAACGTAGAGATACTAGGTTTAATTTTTGTACTTCAGAACCCACTCATTTTGTGGCTTTCCTTCTGTAGAGAGGTGATTGAAAGCATGGGGAAGGTGGGCGAGGCCAATGCACGCCTGAAACAAATAGAGGTGTCTTTGGATGCTGCAGAACTTGGAAAACAAAATGCTGATGCTGTAGCTGCATTGGCGACAGAGAATGCAGGAGCTTTAAAATCAGAGGTCAAGCGGATTGAGTTGATGGTAAGGATTACATTTGGTGCTTGTGAACTCTCTTATTCTGAGTCCTAACATGCTTATGTTCCTCAACATGAGTGGCATTTTGTTTTTATTTTCTTTGCTAAGGGGACTGTATTTTACCCTCTTCCTCTATGGAGTATTTGGGGTGTATTCAATTGGGTTTAGGTATGTGGATTGTGAGGGGGCAAAACAATGGAAAATAAATTAGTCTTTGCGATATAATTCTTAGGGCTCTAAGGTACATAAATCGTGGTATTGAGATACGTAACGGTACCGCTGATTCGGCCATGTATCGGCCGATATCTGACAAGCCCCTTGAAATATCTTTAAGGTTCTTCTTGTTTATTGTGAACTTTGGGGAAAAATGAGAGCCACCAAAATTGGGTTTCTCTCTCTCACACTTTGCATTTATATTGACAAGAGTAAAAGTACATATTTTTCTTCCTAAGTAACAAATACATAACAAAGTAAACCCTAACTTAACACTCCCCCTCAAGTTGGTGCAAAGATATCTATCAAGCCCAACTTGAACACAATGGGGTGAAAAACCTTACTACTAAGCCCTTTTGTAAATATATCAGCTAACTGGTCCTCAGACCTTACAAACGGCATACATATCAAACCCTTGCTCAACTTTTCTTTTATGAAATGCCTATCAATCTCGATATGCTTCGTTCTGTCATGTTGCACAGGATTATGAGCAATATTTATAGCCGCTTTGTTGTCACAGTAAGTTTCATAGGACCATCATCGGAAAATCCCAAATCCTTCAATAAGGTTTGGAGCCACAAAAGCTCACATATGCCATGAGCCATAGCCCTATATTCGGCTTCTACACTGGATCTAGCTACCACTGATTGCTTCTTACTTCGCCAAGTAACCAAATTCCCACCAAAAAAGGTGCAGTAGCCTGAAGTAGAGCGCCTATCATTCACCGAACCAGCCCAGTCTGCATCAGTAAACGCTTCCAACCTCAAGTGACCATGATTGGAAAACAAAATTCCTTTACCTGGAGCTGATTTGAGATACCTCAAAATACGATAAACTGCATCGAGATGTGAGGTACGAGGATCATGCATAAATTGACTAACAACGCCCACTGCATACGTTACATCAGGTCTGGTGTGCGCCAAGTATATTAATCGACCCACAAGTCGCTGATACCTCTCCTTATCAGTACGCTCCCCATATCTCCACTAAGTTGATGATTTGCCTCAATAGGAGAATCTGCAGGTCTACAACCCAACATACCTGTTTCTTCCAAAAGATCAAGTATATACTTCCGTTGGGAGATAAAATTACCCTTATCAGACCTTGCCACCTCCATTCCAAGAAAGTATCTCATTGATCCCAAATCCTTAATCTCGAATTCTTGAGCTAGACGAGACTTAAGGTTATGAATCTCATTCACATCATTGCCTGTCATTATTATATCATCAACATAAACAATAAGGACAACAATTTTACTAGCACCTCTCTTGATGAACATAGTATGATCTGCATGACTCTGTTTGTATCCAAAACTCAACATGGCCTTTGAAAATCTGCCAAACCAAGCTCTAGGTGACTGCTTCAATCCATAAAGTGCCTTCTTCAATCTACACACCTTTCCCTCACTTGCAGAGGAAGAAAAACCTGGTGGTATATCCATATACACCTCCTCCTCTAAATCACCATGGAGAAATGCATTTTTCACATCAAACTGTTGAAGAGGCCAATTCAAATTAGCAGCACAAGAAAGGAGAGCTCGCACAGAGTTCATCTTTGCCACTGGAGCAAACGTCTCCTCGTAGTCAATACCATAGGTTTGAGTAAAACCCTTGGCAACAAGTCTCGCCTTGTATCTCTCAACTGTACCATCAGCATTCTGCTTAACAGTGATTTCTTTCCTCCTGGAAGTGATACTAGCTCCCAAGTGCCATTCTTTTTTAAAGCTGTCATCTCCTCTACCATAGCTCCTTTCCACTTAGGTATCATAAATGCATCCTGCCAATTCTGTGGAATAGATATAGAAGAAAGAGACGAAACAAATGCATGGTATGAAGGAGATAAACGATAATAAGAGACAAACTGGGAGATGGGATGTTGAGTGCATGACCTAACACCTTTCCGAAGAGCAACAGGAAGATTATCAGAGTCAATAAAGGGAGGTTCAACAGGAGAAGATTCATTACTAGATGAGCCAGGTGAGGGTTCGGGTTCTGAAACTGGAGTAGGCGACAGTGATTGGCAAGGTGGCATCGCACAGATAGGTTGTCCCTTTTTCCGTCGAGAAAACTTCTGCAAGTTAGGCAACCTATGCGGGTAAAGCCTATCGTCATCAACATCTCGTCCACTCATGTCATGTCCTGCTCGTTCTTCAGATATAGGTTCTTCTCTAGGGTTTTCTTTCTCCCCCTCACCATAACAAGGTATTGGAAAGTAAGACCATGACTCCTGATTATGGGACATCAACATCTCTTCCTCTCTACCACTCTCCCCCTGAAGAGATGGACTCGAGGAAGGATAAAAAGACTTAAGCTCCCAAAACGTGACATCCATAGAGACAAACATTTTTCGGGAATGTGGGTCATAGCATTTGTAGCCTTTCTGGGTAGGAGAGTAGCCAAGAAAAACACATTTACGAGCTTTAGGATCTAACTTACCACCAGGATGTTTAGGAGCATGAGCAAAACACACACAACCAAAGATCTTTGGCGGAAGAGAAGAGACTCGAAAATTGACAGGAAGAAACTCAAGAGGAGTTTTGAACTGAAGAACAGTGGATGGCATGCGGTTGATAAGATAAGCTGTAGTGAGAACAGCTTCTCCCCAAAAGTGTTTAGGGACATGCATAGTGAGCAAGAGAGAGCGAGCTACCTCAGCAAGATGACGATTTTTACGCTCAGCAACTCCATTCTGCTGTGGAGTACCAACACAAGTTGTCTGAAAGAGAATGCCATTGTCATCAAGGTATGCTCGAAAGAGCCCATCTAGATACTCAGTCCCATTATCACTACGGAGAATCTTAATGTTGGTGTCAAATTGAGTACACACCATTTTATGAAAGGATTTAAAGCACGAAAACACTTCATTTTTAGATCGAAGTA
Organism: Rhododendron griersonianum; assembly: GCA_018127125.1. NCBI lineage: Eukaryota > Viridiplantae > Streptophyta > Magnoliopsida > Ericales > Ericaceae > Rhododendron > Rhododendron griersonianum. Next base: position 37,790,919 of record CM030798.1, on the reverse strand, counting down.
AGTACACCCAAGTGACACGAGAATAACAGTCAATAAAAGTGACAAACTATCGATAACCAGAAAGTGAGGTGACAGGAGAAGGACCCCAAACATCAGAGTAGATAACCATAAATGGAGAAGCACTTCTTTGATTAACAGGAGCGTAAAAGGAACGTTTATGTTTCGCAAGCTCACAAGCTTCACAAAAAAACTGACTCCTAGGACAGTGCTTAGTTAAATTAGGAAAAAGTTTTTCTAAAATTCCAAAAGAAGGATGACCCAATCTTCGATGCCATTGATATAACAAAGGAAGAGCAGAACCCGTATCTGCTTTAAGAGCTTGACCACATGACAGAGGTGGACAAGATGAACGAGGTGCAGACTCCAAAAAGTATAGACCACCATGGGCTTTACCACTGCCAATTACTCTCCCCGTATCCAGTTCCTGAAAGACACAATGTGTAGGAAAAAATGTCACTGAGCAATTTAAGGAATGAGTAAGACTACTAACAGAGAGAAGGTTAGTAGAAAAATTTGGAACATGAAGAACTGAAGAAAGTGAGATGGTTGGAGAGTGGCGAATGGAACCTTTTCCTGAAATAGCAGATAGGGATCCATCTGCGACTCGGACTTTATCCTTACCGGAACATGTAGAGTAAGAGTCAAAAAGAGATGAACAACCTGTCATATGATCTGTAGCACCAGAATCTATTATCCAAGGAAGAGAAGAGGAGGCAGTAGATGCAATGGGTTGGATACCTGTGTGAGCAAAGGAGGTAGTGGAAGTAGAAGCTGTGGTAAACGAAATGTCAAGCTTAGCTATTAGGCACCTGAGAGTTTGTAACTCCCCCTGAGAAATGGCACCAACTGAACCATACTTGAGATCCTCCGCCATACCAACAGAACGGCGGTAAAGGACTACGAAAACAGCCTCAAATAGTGTAGAAATAGTACCAAACAGTGCCGAAAAACAGCATGGGGCACCAAACAACCTCAAATTGCAAACACCACAGATCAACACTAATCGCAGCAAATCACAGTCAACGAGACAAAACCAGCTGAAATCTGACTCGAAATACCGATTCGAGTGCCAAAATAGTCCAAACGGCGTAGAGCAATCCTGACTAGTGTTCAAACAGTACCCAACAGTGTGTAACAATACCCAAACAGTGCGAAATATTTCTAAAGAGTGACCAAATAGTGCCAAATAGCACCCAGACAGAGTCAAATAGGGCTAAAGGCTACAAAACAAATCTGCAATAGCCAAACAGAGGTGCAAACAAAAAACCACAGATCTTGCTCTTAATCAACTGGCCTCGAAATCACCATAAGGCTGATTTTGGAGCTTCAAAATCCCTGTTCTGGAGCGAAACAGAGGAGCGATAGCAACAACGTACAAATACCAGTTGATTTTCAACAGAAACCAGAATACCTTAACAATCCCAAATCGAGCCTAGACAGACCACCGACAACTCAGAAAAACCTGAAACGTACCTGTATGTAGTTACCCAGTGGGTTTCGGAGACAGATGCGAGTTGTTAAGGGCAAACAAGAGTCATACGGTGTTGGAAATGGTCGGGATCGACTGGAGTGACATCGTACGGCGTCGGAAGTGGCTGTACGGCGTCGGAAAGTGGTCATACAATGTCGGAATAGACCACGGAGGTGCCGACAAGGCTCGTCAGAGGTCAGGCAGTGGTCGCACAGGTTCGCCGGCGTCAGAAAGTGGTCGACGATGACAAGGGGTGATCGTCGGAGGTAACCCAGTTCCGAACAGCTTTGAAACTTCAAAATACCAACTGGGTAAAGTCACCGGAGGTCTGGCGAAGGTTAGAAAGGGCCGGCGAAGCTCCGGCGAGACCAGACGACGTCGAAAAAGGCCGGCGAGGCTCCGGCGAGTATGGGTAACGTCGGAAAGTGGTATGAACTCAAGATCTGAGTTCGTCGGAGGCCAGTTGGTGTCCGACGAGTGCAGCGAGGCACTGGGTCGACATCATCTCTGGTACCACGAGTTTTGAAACAAGAAGAAAAGGTCTGGGTCTACCTTGTCAAGAGAAAAGAGCCAGTGGACTGCCTTGTACTAGTTGCTTAGATCGATCGGCGAGGCTTGATGATGCTGATCGACGATGAGAAAAAAGAACGACAGGAGTCCCCAGGTGTATGCTTTGATACCATGTGAACTTTGGGGAAAAATGAGAGCCACCAAAATTGGGTTTCTCTCTCTCACACTTTGCATTTATATTGACAAGAGTAAAAGTACAAATATACCCCTAAGTAACAAATACATAACAAAGTAAACCCTAACTTAACATTTATCCTTATTTCTTTCCATTTTCAAATTTGGTTTAAATGCTCATGGATTTTATGGCCACAAGACTGATATCACTGTGTTCCTGTTATTTGTTTGGCAGCTTTCATCTGTTACTGACGAAAGAGATCGGCTGAAAAATGTCGTCGATGAATTAAAGGTGCAGAATAATGTGGCTGCAGGGGGTGATTTAGTAAATGGGACTCTTTTTAAGGTTTTGCAGCTTCAAACCTATTTTATTTGTTTCTCCCGGATATTTTTGTTCCTGATGGGTTTTTGTTGTTTTGATTGCCAAGGACAGGAGCTTGAATCATGTCTTGCCAAAAAGGAAAGCTATATCAAAGAATTGGAAACTAATTTAGGTGCACAAAAAGAAATCAACAGTCATCAGCACAATGAGTTGAAGGGGCTCAATGAGAGGTTAAATAATGAGGCAAGAAGAATCAAGTCATTGGAGAGGGAGGGTGACCGTCTTCGTTCTGAAATTTCCCTATTGGAGTCTAAGGTTTGTTTACCATAGATAAATCTATTTGGCATCCTGCTGTTTTTTGATCATTCTAACTCTTCAGTAGTGTTATATATTTGTTCCTATACCACTCACATTTTAGGTTCGTTAGAGTTTACTTCTAAATGTTGCTTCTTCCAAGGGCATGGGCAAGAGAGGGTTCAGAAAATGTTGACCCTATTACAATGTTGTACGCATATGTCGTGGTATTATTAGGTCATCAACGTGGCTACTTTATATTCCAGTTAGAAATTATATATGGAGTCTTTGGTTTTAATACTGCAGTTCTGTGGCTACAAGCATATTTCATTAGGCAGGGAAAAATTGTGACATCTGATGTTGTATCGGATTTTACATTTTTTGGGTCACTCTGTACAAACTTTGCTAGAGTGAAGGTTTTAGATATATTAGTATTGTGGTTCTAAGGCATTCTTTTAGTTTAAAAGGTCTTAGTAACTATGAATTGTTGAACGGATAAAAAAAGACTATGAATTGTTGAACATAAAATACTTGCAGTGTACACGACATGCACATACTACAAGAAACAATGAGACAAGGTAAAAAGCTCCGAGTGTGAGGGAGTGAAGGAGGAGAGATTGCTACTGGAAAAGTTGATATAGGATGCCCAAATTTGGTACATTTTCTAGCAAAAGCCAATTTAGTGTCGCCTATCAAAAATTATAATTCCCAAAAACACCAATGATGGGCTTTTGGACGTGTTCCCAAATCAAAACTCTTCAATGTTAGTAATACTCAGAACAACTATGCTGAAAGAAAAAGAAAAGTCACGTTCAAAATAAAAAGCTGTCATTTTTCAGCAGAGTTGGTCCAGTTGGAAGCATGACAAAAGAAAGATTCTTTTGTGGCCAATAACACATCATGAATAACAAGTTCATTATACCTAAAGCATTTTTCTTTGTATTCCCTTTGCAGCTGGGTCATGGTGATTTTTCTTCTGCAAATACAAAAGTTCTGCGAATGGTGAATACCCTTGCAGTTGACAATGAGGCAAAACAGACGATAGATGCTTTACAAAGTGAATTACAGAAGACGAAGGAGAAGTTGCAAGCTGTTGAAGAGTTGAAAAAACAGTCAGGTAGCAAAAATTGTTCTGTAAACTTTTCACATACTTACTGTTTGTGGTCCTTGTATAGGTTGTTATGATGGTCAATTATATAAGTCTCGCGTAACTTGTTGCATGGAGAATTTTATGTTACTTTGACCATTTTTTTTTTAATGTTTATTTGTGGTGTACTTTCGCTCTCTTCTGCAGGGAAAAAGTCACTAAGTTGTCATTCATGAAAATTAAAGTAATGGGAATAGGCGATGTGCAAGAACCAAACTTTCCGTTTTATGGTTACACCATTCAATGCATTCATCTTAACTCTTACGGATTTTTCCTTTATTCCAAGCATGACATCTTTAAATTGGGAAAACTTGCACTTGCTTTGTCAAGTAACAAGGTTATCTAAAATTCTCGGAACTAGGTTATATATATGAATCTGGTGGTGATCACGAGGACAATAGCTGTTCTAATTTTGCATTATTCTGCTGCGAGTGATGATGCTACTTCGTGGTTGGGCTGATATATATTTGAAAGGAAATGAGCTAGAGCTATTAGGAAACTATCCATATGAAATCCTTTAATGGATATAGCTAGAAACTTGAGTGCTAGCTTGTTGATTTTGTCAGAAGCATTGAATTTTCCTATGTTGTCTGTCTTACAATCGAGCCTGCATTCTGTTAAACTATCCAGGTGATGCTGGGACACTTGTAGACTCCTATATTTCTGGAAAGATAGTGCAATACAAGGAGCAAATTGCAACACTTGAAAAACGCGAGGAAAGGTAAGTGGTTGATGGAAGTTTTTGCTGCATAGCTTTGAGTTAACTTTAATCCGATTCGTCGAAATTGAAGCTTCTGAATGTGTTTATGGACCAGATACAAGACTGTTTTTGCAGATAAAATTTCAGTGTTCCGAAGGGCATGCTGTGAGCTTTTTGGTTACAAGGTATTCTTCTCTACTCTCTTGTTGGTTCTCCTATAACTGCCTCAATTCTCAAGTCTATCCTTATTGGTAACACAGATAAGGTCTTACTTTCAAAATTGTGAGGTCTTACTTTTTTTCCCTAAAAAATCCCTAGCTGATCTGATAATGGGGAATGGGAAAGGACCCAAAATCACAGTGTGCTCTTACAATCTTGATTCTTAAAGTAAATACCGAGAATAGGCCAGCTAAGAAATGCTTAATAGGAGCTTTTGCTTCCTAACACCAAATTTACGGCCGAATAAGCTTATGTACTCTCGAAGTTTTTCCCCTTCCCGTCTGTCTGTGTTTCTCATAGGATATGGTTTTGGAACTCGCATTTTGAAAAATAATTACTTATGCAGATTGTGATGGATGATCACCAGCGCTCTGATGGAATTCCGGTAACGCGTTTTACTCTCCAGTCTATCTATGCTCAAAGTGATGATGAAAAGCTACAATTTGAATATGAATCAGGGAATACAAACATTCTGGTAAGTTGCACAATGGTTTACACTTTACAGTTCTTCTGGTCTGCTGTCTTCAAACAAACCATGATATTGTCTTGCTTCATAATCTTTTAGATGGCCATTAAAAATTGATTTCTTGGCTTTTGCATTGAGATAAAGAGCCTCTTCCTTTGACACTTTTCTTTTGATAACTCGGTATCCAAACCAATGGACCTACTAATCTGGGGGCAACTCCACCGTCCACTAAAGGGGGCCCCAATTAAAGCCGGGTATCTAAGCCCCGTATGGACTTACTGACACAGGAATTGATAGCACGCCTGTCCTTTGTCTATTCCATTATTATCTTTTATCCAGAACCTGTTTTCATTATATACTAATTTTCTTCTTCCATCTAATAGGTAAATGATTACACCTCTCAACCTGAGATATCCCGTCAGGTATGGAGCAAAATCTTCCACAATTTTACTTTAAAAATGTTACTGTTTAGGAACTGGCATAGTTGCCCTTCTCCAGTCCTCTCGATGAGATGGAGTTCATTAAGCTGGTTCAGTGAAAGTTTCCGCCGGTGGAACTCGCTAATAGTAACCGATTATTTTGTGGTACAATTGCAGGTTGATATATTTATCAGAAAGATGAATTCAATTCCAGCTTTTACTGCCAACTTGACCATGGAGTCTTTCAACAAGCGAACTTTATCTTGATGCGTGTCATCGTGTCCTTCCAATTCCTGGAAGAAGTTATGATTGAATTTCCATGTGGAAGACAAGAATGTATGTTTGTATTTAATTTTTTCACGATTAAGCCTGGTATGATGCATTACCGGAGAGCAAAAGTAGGTTAAGCTGCGCTCATATTGACTGGACTGAGTTAATGCTAGTTTTTGAAGATAATTGTGTGATTTCTTCAGTTATATGCTTTATTTGATTGGCCTAGAGATGTTCAGTTTTGTGATAACTGTGAAATTAGGAAAGCATACCGAGTTGTGTGGCTCTGGCCCGTACCCTACAGCTTTGGATCTGGGATCTGTGATGGAAAAAGAAAATGATGGGGGGAAAAATCCAGTGCAATCGTGTCAGCAAGTATAGATTTCAATAGATAATTTTGATTTGTTTTTTACACCGCGTCAGCAAGAAGTGTAAGAAGATTAAAAGGGAGTGCGAAAATCATTTCCGAATTTTAGATAATTGGTTATGTGGCAAACAGACGGGGACCGAATGTGGTCCTGTTGGCCACGCGTCTCGTGTTTTGTGTAACTAATCTGGATAATCAGGAAGAAATTGAATTCCTTTCAAAATTTCCTCCGTCTTTAGATCGACTTGTTTCTAATCTTCATTCTGAAAGCAGACTCAGCTTATGTTTGAGTCTTGAATTTTTGAAGGAAAGAAAGGCAAGATAAGTAACTTGTCCATCTTCTTATGGACATTAATGAAAACAAATTTTTTATTTTCTTGAGAAATACAATCTTGGTAAATCTTTCTCCAGATCCAAATATAAACGAAGGGAAAATAGCTTATTTTTGATACCCTTTTTCTCACCGCCTTTAGGCCATGTATTGGAATTCTCCTAGAAAAATAACAAATCGAAGTGAGATGGCACTGACCGGAAAGAAAAAAAAACAATTGGGCGATGAAATACTGTGTCTGTGATCCTGCCCGTACATAGCACGGGTTTTGTGCTAATATAGCCGTAACGTCAAATGACAAAGTGATGCGCTCTGTTTTTGAATTACGGCAAACAATTCCGAGTGGGAGCCAAGTGAGAAGAACTGTGAGAAAAGGAAAGAGTTGTTCATTGATACTACAATGTCAATGTGAAATTGGAAAGTTGAGAACTCATAATGCCACCTTCTTTGACAATGTCAACAGGAGCCTACACTTGTGCACTTATAACCTCTTTAGTGCTTTAACCAAGTCAAAATTTTGTAAGATGATGCAAAAACAAGAAAGTCAAAAATTCTAGGGGAATTATAATGTCAAAACTGTTTTTGTTGGTGTCAAAACTCTGAGTAATTATTCAATACTTCCGGAGTATATGAACAGTATACTCCCTCCTCTCACAACACATGTGGGTCCCACATGTGTCCCCCGTGTGGGCCCCACATGGTGTGTAAGAGCAGGAAGTATACTGTTCATATACTCCGGGAGTATTGAATAATTTTCGCAAAACTCTAGTGTACAAAAGGTATGTACCATGTGCAATGTACAAGACTTTTATGCATTGGAGTTTTGGCACCAACAAAAACAGTTTTGGCATTATCATTACCCAAATTTTAATACTAGTCTTTTGTACCTTTTTTTGTGAGCAATAAATATACGACAAAAAAATGTGGAACACTTTAACATCTCTCTCCCTCCCTGGGCTGACCTCGTTATCCTGGATCACAATATACCATGGATCCATCTCCTCTCCGGTCTATGATTTGGACGGGATGAGACAGTCCTGATCATGACCGTCCATTGGAAGATTCAATGGTTTGGATTTCCTCATAAACTCTTACCGGTCAGAATTTAAAAATACATTCAAACCATTGATTGCAGCAACTGAATGGTCATGACTAGGACTGTTTCCTCCAGTCCAAAATATAAACTAGAGAAGATCTAGATCTAGATCCATATACAATACTCTTTTTTTGTAGTTGTAGAATCCAACTTGAAACTAATCGAAATCTTTCTTTAACTTGAATTGATATGTATGAAAGAAGTTGATTTTTTTCTGTAAGCATCCCTCATGTCATCATGTGAACGAGGGTATCACTATTGTCAATCGGTTGACTAAATTGTTTAAAGCCAGTATACTGCGGCCGATTCGACTATCCATTTATACTGCGGCCGATTCGACTATCAATTTTGATAATGGACAGTTAAGATTTGTAGAAATTCGGATTAAATTCGAATTGTCTATGCTGAGATAGACGACCGAATCAACCGCACTATACGGTGTAATGTAGTAGCACCCCCATTCCGTCCACAAAATACTGAGAAAACTTTTGGAGTTTACAATCAACGTTTTGTCCAAAAACGGTCCAATCACTCAAATTAGACCATAACCTTCACAAGTACTTAAACTGACGAGGACCAAAAGTTATTTATTGCCCCAGCGGTAAGGACACATGTGCCCCGACCCCTCTCTTTATCACACATTTGTATAGATCTAACACAAAGTATGTAAAGCTCACACAAATGTGTGGTGAAAAGAAGGAGTTGGGGCACTACGTGTCCTTGCTGCTGGGGCAATGAATAAGCTCTCGATGAGGACAGGGTATGAAGTCAGGATTTGATATTCATATGGGATTCTTGGATCAATTTATAAGGTTGTGTTTAAAGAGGACGTTTGGTTGAATAAGGTCCTTTGTCAACTTCTATTCATTAATTAATTCAAGCTGAAGCAAGATTTTTACACTAACAAAAACGGATCAAGAGCGTGGGTATTCAGGAATCGAGATTGATTTTCAGCTTCCCACTGCTTGCAAGTTGACTAATGCTAGCATTAGTGATTGACCGAGTAAGATTCTTACACTAACAAAAATAAATCATCAAGAGCGTGGGTATTCAGGAGGCTGAGATTGATTTTCAGCTTCCCACTGCTTGCAAGTTGACTAATGCTAGCATGAGTGATTGCCCGAGTAAGATTCTTACACTAATAAAAACAGATCAAGAGTGTGGGAATTCAGGAGTCGAGATTGATTTTTAGCCTCCCGCTGCTTGCAAGTTGACTAATGCATTAGTGATTGCCTGAGTAAGATTCTTACACTAACAAAAACATATCAAGAGCGTGGATATTCAGGAGTCCGAGATTGATTTTCAGCTTTCCACTGCTTGCAAGTTGACTAATGTTAGCATGAGTGATTGCTCGATCAAGAGCATGGGTATTCAAAAGTCGAGATTGATTTTCAGCTTCCGAGTGTTCAAAAGTTGAGATTGATTTTCAGCTTCCCACTCTCTTTGCAAGTTGAGTACTAATGCTAGCACTAGTGAAGGTCCAAGTACGAAGATTCTTATTTCTTACACGGAAAAAACTCCATAACACTCTCGTTTGAAGTAGTTGGTGTTGACTTTTGGAATTTATCTGTGTTCTTTTTTCCAGTATTTTTGTTCTTCAAAAAAGATGACCACAAAAGCTTGTTCGTCAAACAATACTTTTCGAAACATATTGCGGGAAGAGTTTTAAAAAACAACCAATTTTTTTATAAGAAAACAGTTTTCGATTTCTGAAAACTGTTTGCGAAAAATAATTCTGCAAAGCTAACTGTCGTAGAAATAACAACCAAACAAGCAGAGACACAGATCTATGATTTCTTACCGGGGCAGTTAGCCCAACGATTGTGTAGTTCAGCAATTGGTACTTAAATGCAGCGAGGTTAGTTTAACTCCTATAAAGAGAATGTTGATACTCCTATAAACTAATACCTACGGATTATAAATTTACAGTACCAAAACAACCCACAATAGGCATAGAATCAAACCAATCCAATCCAATAAACTATGGTTCGGTTTCGGTTTTAACCACGGTTTGCTTTGAACTAAACTATCATCTTCAAAAAATATTTGAAGTACTTAAAATTACGAAGATAAAATTAAAAAAACGTATATTAAAATCAATTTCATTGAAATTACCAAAACAAACTAACATCAACCAACTAATTTAAGAGTAGAGTACCAACATTTGCCTCAAACTAATAAAATGAAATACTGGTAAGTCGCTAAAATGAACCAACTAAGAAATACCACCTACTAAACATCTTAAGATAGTTTAACCAAATAAAAAATCAAAAATAATTCCTAAAACTATAGAATTGAAATGAGGCAACAAAATGGCAGTAGCAGCAGCATGATACCAACCAACTTATGTTATTATATATACATATATTATACGGTTCGGATCGGTTTGGAACCATAACCGTGAACATGAATCCACAAACCAAACCATATAATGCGGTTTCTAATTTTTTTAAACCATTACCAAACCACACTACTAAAAAACCGAATCAAATCTTTCGGTTTGAATTGGTTTGGACTGGATTCACGGTTTGACGGATTTTTTGCTTATCCCTACTTTCCCAGAGGAATTTCTCTTAGATTACAGTAAATGATATCAACATTTTGCTTTCCTTTGAGAAAATTCAATGCCAAGTGGCAAAGGCCAAATACTACAACACAATTTCTGAGGGTATAAGCTCAAAAACTACTGAGAGCATCTCCTACCGAGCTCGGTAGAAGATGCTCTAATAAGACAAGAGGGTGAGACTTTTACCTATACATGAGTATGGATGCAAACTTCTCTTTCTTTTATCGACGTGATACTAGAGTAGTCGATGCATAAGTAAACCAATGAAATTACGTCATTGCGGCGCATTGAGAGCGGGTTTTGATACGGATCCCATAAACTAACACTATAATTTAACCGTTGATAAATTTACAATCCGATTTGATGTTGATCACATCAAACGAACAATATATGAAGTACCCTTATTGAAAACAGGACGTACGAGAAGGGTACGCCGAATATCGAACCCATTGCCATCACTGAGAAAACATAACAATGTGGCCGGGCATGCATGATGGGCGAACATTATAATTGATTTGGAGATAGTCTTTTTTACGGAGGCTCTGTGAACAATCTGTTCATGGAGCAGCGCAATCTCAGTCGTATATTCGCGCAATCAATGTCTGAGATTTGTTTTCAATTATGACAAGTGACAATTAATTCTTCCCCGGAAAAATTTCATTAACATTTTGACCGTCCAAAACACTTTTGAACAGTCACGATTAAGTGCTGTAGACACTTGTTTATAGCATCTCCGTAAAGAAGATTTTCTCATTGATTGGTTCCACCCAAACGAATCCTTTTGTTAGTATTTGTTTCCTGCCCGATTCCACTTTCGATCCCACTGGACTGAGCTTCGCTCTGTTGATGAAAAAGAAGGTCTAGCTTTGTGGTGATGGGAAAAATTCTCAGTGCCGAGTGGGTACCACAAGTGGTGTCCGCTCAGCCCATTCAAGCCGTCCATTGCATTTTTGGACGGCTCGGATTTGGAGAGAGAAAAATGAGAGAGAGTGTTGGAGTGAGAGAAAAGAGAGTGTTTCAATCCGAACCGTCTAAAAGTGTATTGAACGATCCGAATGTGCCGAGCGGATATCACGTGGGATATACCCACCCGCCACCGAAAAATCTCACCTTGTTTGGAGTGAATATTCTTTCCAGAAAGAAAACAGTAGTAGTTAGGAACTTAGTATTGTAGCCATTAAGAATCTTGAAAGTACTATCAAAATCTACCAGGATCAGATGATCACTTTAGAGAATCTGTTGGAGATACATCTGTTTTTCTGAATTCCCTCATTTGTCCAGATCCGGGAAAATCTTACTGGAGTACACGTCACTTGCTGAAATCTCGCTATTGCTTTAACGGTTAGGGGAGTTCGGGTCAGTTTATCGGAATTTCCTCATTGGTTCAGTCAAAGGCATACTGTTGATGCCGGAACTAGAAAATTCACAAAAAACTACTTTCTTGCTGTCTAATTCTAGGAATTAAACCCTGGTAAATTGTGTGAGAAGGAAACTCACAAACCAACCAAACAAACCCTAAGGACATTCTCTCTCTCCCTCCTTAACAATCAACAACTTTGATTGCAATTCCCATCATCACTTCACAGCCATTGCCAAGAAATCATGCACCATCTGCTGCAACAAATAATGGAACTTTTCAAGTGTGAGTTTTTTTTTTCCTTCTTTAAATTAATTAATTTGTATTTGCATATAGAGAAATTGTCCACCCCCAGTAATAAAAATTATATTTGTGAATTGCAGATTTTCTTGTTCGAGTACCAAGGCTACTTGGGTGATTTCTTACAAAACGACTATTTTCTTTTAAAATGGAATTGCCACTCATCAATTTAGATGAAGGGTCCTTCTATTGTCGGTAACTAAATAAACTGACAAAAGAATGCACACTTCAATGCATTTTTTTATATTTCTTAATACACTTTCACATACTTCTATATAATCCCCGTTTGATAAAAGTATTAAAGGGGTGAGATTCGTAAAGAGATAGGATTAGGATTGTGATTGATAATGAGTATGTTTGTTTGAAATGGGATATAGATGATGAGATTATTAATATCATGTTTGTTTCACATGGGATAGGATTGGATTGGTAGTATACATTTTCATTTTTGCCCTTATGCAAAACTGATTTAATTTCTTGATGAATATTTTATGGATCAAAATTATTTTCCAAAATACAATCAAAACATCAAAAAAATACTTTTTAAAAAAAATTTATTACCCAGATGATTTCAAAAAAAATTATCGCCAAATTGCTTCGGAAAATTACTGAGAATGGGTTTCAAGTGCCTTCCGAGAAGAAGCGACGAACCGTGGCATTTTGGTCAATGCAAAAAAATGGGTTGGGAATGGACTGCCAATATCACCTCCCATGGGGGATTCATAATACCCCCATTTTGAGGGATTCCTACTCCCATTGGCTTAGCAGTCCTCCCCAACATTGTGAAACCAAACATAGAATTAGGAATCCCAACTCCTTCATAATCCAATCCCATCTCCCATACCTCTTAACAAACGGGGCCTAAACATTCTAACACACCTTTTCAACCTTACTAGCAGCCTAATGAGCTGTTTTTAGACTCTATTAGGATGCCAAGACATGACCAAGTCTCTCGTTTTTCCGAATACGACGATTTCATGAGTAAACTTCACCAACTACAAAACTTCTAAACACTTAGGAGCTTTTGACCTAAAAAAAAGGCAGAGAATGTAAAAAAGCAGATCGAGAATGTTATATAGAAGAAAGAATATTATACCAATTGACTATGGTATTGGTATACATAAAGTAGCAATATCTCACACTTAATTAATTATCGTGTCAGCAAACCAATATAAGTACTGTCCAAATCAATGGATAAACAACGTTGAAACCTACAAATTTGAAGAAGATGACCAACATGACACCAATTTTTCAATTAATACACATCCATATATGGGTCGTATTGGAGTGCTACTAACTAAAGTGCACTATTACATGTTTGTCTACGCCTAGCTACGTGAATATTACTCCTAGTATTTTCTTTTACCCCTAGCTGCAAGGTAGCTCAGCGCGCGATTTAAAATCTTCAATGTAAACACGCGCGCGCATAATTCCCGAAGACGAATCTTTATCTCCCGTTGTATATAATGGGTGTTCCAAGAGGGTTCATGCATGTGTTCTTTTTCTGCCATGGTGAGTACCATATGAGTCTGTCATGGATAAGGTTTTCTCATGAGTTTCAAAAAAAGAAAGAAAGAAGAAAATAATTTTTTCCATCTTGTGGAAGTCATGATGACCATGCCAGTAAAAGTCTCAAAAGCACCTAAAAAAGAAGACCCATATTATTTGGTGCAACTGTGGGAATGCTCAAGCCTGCAATATGGGTGTTGAACAAGAGGTGAAAAAGGGGGTTGGCCATGGAAAGTGGGTGGTAATGGCCCTAAAAATAGAGAATGGTATGGAATGGTTTGGAGTGCTCAACCACCAACTTTGAGCCTTGCTTTTTTGACATTCTAATCAACACACCATTCCTCCTTTCAAAAAAATTACTGTAAAAAAATCAAATCAACACACCATTGGGTATGGATAGGTGGGTTAAAGACTCATCAAATGGGCAAAAAGTTATGGTAATTTATTTTCACACCCCCTTTTTATTTTTATATATATAATTGCACTCCTCTTTTTGTTGTCTTGTAATGTGCAGTTATACAAAACCGGCCAGAGTGTGAAAATCACTTCCCCTGGTTTCCTTTTTGTCTTAATTGCGGCTTAGAGCAAATGAAATCGTGTTGACTCGTAAGCTATGGTGCATAAATATTCTACCAAGAATTTAATCGGTCTCTCGATTGTACCCCTGATTTTTTGTGAACTTAATAAGTTCCATCCACTAGCGTTCTTTACATTGAACTTAGTTGTGCCGAAAGGCTTGGAATTTGAGGTATCTGTTGTGACGAAGGTTGATCTATCTTCGATTTTAGTCAACTAAATAATTAAACAAGACACTGTGGTACCACAATCAATTATTAATTAGTCTTTCAACCTAAAAATTTCAAAATTACTTTATGGTTTGATTAGAATGTAGCCTATGTAGCTAGGTTTCAAGTTAAAGCACAAGGATAAAATAGGGCAAGACTATGCTTATCCATTCAAAGGGTTCCATTTTCCCATGATAGTCATTACATACTTGATTAACTGTAGAGATTTGAATTTATTTATTCCAAAAGGACAAAAAACAGTACATTAAAATATCCACATATTCCTTTAATTTAACTAGATTAATGATGGGAATTGGAACTCAGGTCAAAGCAATTCCTTTTGCCGACTTAATTATGAAAATAGGCTTGACATTTGTCCTTCGTACGTGGCATTCTTCAGCAGGCCAGGAGTAGTCCAATTCTTTTTTCTTTTTTCTTTTTTTTTTTTCATTTGTGTGTTTTAATTTATTGTAATTAGGTTTGTTTGAAATTTTAAATACCAAAGTTTTATTACGAGACGGTACCTCAAGTTTTAGTGATATATTCCCTCCCTCCCCTTATGTTTAGCTCTATTCTAAAAACTGCACGTTTTTAAAAGAGACCGACGAAAGGAGATCACGGAGGTTGTTTTTTTTTTTTTTTTTGGATAAATGACAAACGAATGATTGTGGAAATAAGAGTCTCACATCAACTAGATATGAGAATGATAAGTAATATATAAGGTAATGCCCACCAACTACTATTAATCTAATTTATTGGTTTTGAGTCACGTGATAAGATTAAGAGTTAACAGATACGTTGAATTAGGTCGTTACAGGTATTTCTGTAATTGTTTCTCAAGTAATTATTTTCCCTAAAAACTCGGAAAAGAAATTTCAGCAACCATGCAGAGACAAGTATTGAAAGCAAAAATCAAACACCACCATCTAATCGTCATAGTATTCATGTGTTTACATATATTGGAAACTGGACCCTGTGGTGCAGGAGTGGTGCAGTGCACAATTGTAGAACACTTTTAACAATTTTGAATCATTAAAAACAGTTTAGGACGGTTCAATTGTGCACTACACCCCTACAGTTCAGGGGTGGACTATAGAGTCCCTGATTATCATCCCACGTATCTGTGTATGACACTGTGAAAAAGATGATGGGTCCACTTTGTAAGGTAATGGGATCCACCCCTATTCAAAAGCCTTGTCTCCTCTTTAATTGTCCCCCACATTTGTCCCTCAAAACTCCCTCCATCATTCTACTTGAGAATCAAGCATTAATATTACAAAGACTTATAGCTAGATACATCATGTATACTGTACATGCTTAATTTGGTTGGCATGCATGCACTAGAACAATATTACTTCCTTAATTGCCGTCAAACCAATGAGATACTGCCACGTTGCATGCACCATTTCCATATGTCACGTGAAACAATAATGTTACATGAACAACTTTTTACCACAACCAGCCACAACTGCTGACTCAGTACACCTTAGAAGAAAAAATTGGCATTATTGGTTTCCTTATTCCCGAGTCAGCAGTTGTGGCTGGATGTGGTAAAAAGTAGTGTATGTAGCGTTATTGTACTTGAAACTGAATATTGCCAGTTCCAAAACTAAAATTTGCTTCTTCCCCGACCCTAGCTAGATTGTATTTGGCCTGGCAATAGCGTCGGCTTACTTGGAATTCGAAAAATGATAATGATCACTTCTGGCAAAAGGGGGAACAAAAGTTGGTAGGATTAGCTTAGAAAAGAGACTTTGCTCCATTTCAAGCCTACAAAAGGTTTTGGGAGTGGTTTATAACTTTATACTCCTAGCTAGTACTAGTACTAGTAGCATGATATTCACAAATTCCGGCCCCTCATTACTTCAAACATATGCCTAGCATCTTTATGATCAATTTTTCCTCTAATTTTGCTAACATATTGGATGAATTGGAATTTTCATTGTTGAAGAGGATCGATGGCAAGAGTAATGATAGGCTATCCTTGAGGATGACACCATTGAAATGTAGATGATGTTTGGCACTTCAAATAGGAATTCACCAGCTAATGCTATCCTTGAGAGCGAGGCGGAGGGAGGGAGGGTGGAGGACAATGTCAAGTTTAATGGTTAATTGACCACAAACTTATCTAAAAGTTTGAATTAATTGTTGGGGTTAATTACTCTATAATTTTATCTTTAAAAAAGGATTAAAGGTTTAAAGAGGCATGAATAATCATATGTTGTTGACACCCCCAAAGGGAGAAAAAGTTGGCAAGTTGCCAAAGAGAAACAAAGTACACATCACTCAAGCTAAATTTAGATACATCAATCTGAAACTATCAATATCTAAATCAGCTGCCAGGACTAGCATCGCCCCAGAAGCAGCACAAGCACCCACAGCAAAAGCAGAAATTATCACACCACATGTTGTCAATTAATGAGTTTCCTTGTAGCATCAACCACAAGCTTCTGATCAGCAGCAACAGATAGACACCATTTTTTTTTTCAACAGCAAAAGAAATTTATTAATCTTTATAAAAGATTACAAAGATTAAACGGATCAAGGGCACATCGGCAAGAAGCCACCCTAGACCGAAGGAAGGCAAGACACCAACCGAAACACCAAAAACAAAAAGACACCACAAACAAACACCTAAAGAAGCCAGACACCAAACCAACCAAAAAACAAACCCTCAGAAGCCAAAAACCTAACGGCCAAACAAAACCCAAAACCATCACCTAATAAAAAAAAACACCTAAGCAACAGACACCATTTTAGAAGCAACAAACAGCTTCAGTAGCATCTGCCTTAACCTCAGCATAAGCTTTCTTCTTTTTTTTTTGGTCAAACGGAAATTATATTAGCTAAACTAGAAAATCCGAGTCATAAAGACAAAGTACCATATTACAGACGATCCTAAAACAGAGGAAATACAAAAAAACCATAACTAGGTTCTAAGATGGCCAACCCCCATGGCATCAGCAAGGACGAACTTCCCGGCCAACCCCATGACATAATGGAGAAATTTTGTTCGTTTGTGTGGCATTTCCTTTTTGAAAATAAACACCCACACCACTATCACTATATGTGGAGTTTGATATATAGACACCATTTTGTTTTCAACAGCAAAAGAAATTTATTAATCTTTATAAAAGATTACAAAGATTAAACGGATCAAGGGCACATCGGCAAGAAGCCACCCCAGACCGAAGGAAGGCAAGACACCAACCGAAACACCAAAAACAAAAAGACACCACAAACAAACACCTAAAGAAGCCAGACACCAAACCAACCAAAAAACAAACCCTCAGAAGCCAAAAACCTAACGGCCAAACAAAACCCGAAACCAGCACCTAATAAAAAAAAACTCCTAAGCAACACACCATTTAGAAGCAACAAACAGCTTCAGTAGCATCTGCCTTAACCTCAGCATAAGCTTTCTTCTTCTTTTTTTGGTCAAACGGAAAATATATTAGCTAAACTAGAAAATCTGAGTCATAAAGACAAAGTACCATATTACAGACGATCCTAAAACAGAGGAAATACAAAAAAATCATAACTAGGTTCTAAGATGGCCAACCCCCATGGCATCAGCAAGGACGAACTCCCCGGCCAATCCCATGACATAATGGAGAAATTTTGTTCGTTTGTGTAGCATTTCCTTTTTGAAAATAAACACCCACACCACTATCACTATATGTGGAGTTTGATATATACTTTCTTATATCTTATAATTGTGTTGAATAGCATCATCAACTTTGCATGAAGGAGATGGATAAATCACCAACCAAGAATAGACTAATTAGACCAATCAAATCACCCATTAATGAATTTGTTAATCACATCACTGCCCTACTCGATCCCTCTTTCACATTTGTTTTGAGCTACCGACAACCTTTTGACTTTGGCTTCTTTGTCCTTGCCTAAACCCAACACACATTTAAATAAAACTTAAGCAATTAATAATTAAGCTCCCCATTAACCCATATATTCCACTATCCCTAGCTATCTAGCACAGCTAATTAAAATTTGACCATTCCCTTTTCAATAGAGTGCATTGCAAAATTTGCAACCACTCATCTCACGACTTCTACGAGACTGTTTGTGAAAAACCCTAGATTGCCTAGGTATATAGATTTGATATATTTGATCTCTCAGTGAATAACCCACCAATCAATGTATCAACTAGCCAATTGCACAAATGAAAAGCAACTAAACAAAGAACACAACGATGTACGTAGAAAACCCGTAAATGGGTCGGGAAGAAATCAATGCACTAACTCGCTGTGTAGTTACAAGCAATCTTATCTACGATTACGAATCTTCACAAGTCTCCCTATGATCTACTTTTAAAATAATCGTTCAATACACCCAGTGATTGATTGCAGCTACCTTGAATCCACAAGCCTTTCATTTTACTCCCAAAGATTCACCACCGAAGGATCGACTTTATATTGCGTAGGTTCTCACCCTAGGGCTTTTCGCTTTTCTAAACTACATTGAAGAAGATGGTAAACTATTGGAGCTAGATCTTCAATATGCCTCAAGGATCCATAGATCTGTATTAATCTCCAACAACAATATATCAATGGAACACTCCCCAATCTCTCTAGATAGGTTTTTAGGTCTTTTTCGCACTTGAGATAGAGAGTATGTCACTTGAGTCGGTCAGAATATGAAGATCATGCATATTTATTACATCTGGGTCGGACCAAAGTCGCTTGAGTGCATTAAATTTTGCTCGAGCGCATTGAGTTTCGCTCGAGCAGTTCATCCTGCAGCCACTGGATTGCAGTAGGGTCGGCTAGACAATGCGTCTGACAAGGGCTCAAGCCACTTTCTGGAAACTGAATGCATGTCTTCGAATGTCCAATCCCTTGCCTAACGTCTAACACTCGTTCGCACAATACGAGACACATCGATTCCATTCCACTTACCTAAACAAATAGTCTAAAATGATAGTAAAAAGAAAAATTACAACCCGATAAAAAAGATTAAAGAAAAGGTGTATTTTGTTAATAAAATTGCCAACACATGAGGAGCTCGACTTTTTGGAGCTTGCAGTTTGAGTCATGGATTTGCCCCTAAAAAAATAAATATAAATAATTTTTTTAATGTTAATCTTCCGTAAAACCACGATTCACAAACGACCTAAGAGGCTCAAAACCTCCTCTTCTTTCCCCATCTCTTAAGATTAACCGTCGGTATCGGTAGACCCTCATTGAGAAGACCCCATCTCTTAAAATTAACCGTAATTAACTGTCGGTAGATCCTCATTGAGAATAATCCATGATTATTAATTGTTTATTACTATATAGTATAGCCCACTGAAATTTGTAAGGACCACATTTAGATAAGGAAAAACTACAGGGTCTACTACTGTGATACTCCCTCCGTCCCTTTTTAAATGTCCTGCTTCGTAACTCCAACTTATTAAAAAGACATCATCATTGTACCTTTCACATCAACTTTTTCCTCCACTTTCCTTTACTTACCCATTATCATTACACTTTTACTCACTAACTTTTCAAAATGGAATCTACTTTTAGGGACAAAATAGACAATTCACCAACTTTTACCCACTAACTTTACAAAATGGACACTTATTAAGGGACAGCCCAAAATGGAATACTGCACCGTAATAAAGGGACGGAGGGAGTATAGTTTATAGATGATTTATACAGGAGAAATACTTATGAGAGAATCTTCTTTTTTTTTTTTTTTTTTTGCTTTCTTTTATTTAAAACTTAATGGACATATATATACCTCTTCAACTCTCTAAAGGCTAAAGAGGAGGGACCACCAAAGAGGCACAGCGCGCATCAGTCAAACTACTGCACCGCCCACATATATATAAAGAGTATCACTAGTCATTGTTTACGTGGCTTCTACGCAGCACAAATTTTATCAGAGCCGGCCCCGGGATAACTCCCGCAAGCTCTCGGATTTGGGTAGAGGTGGCAATCTCAATCCATATTTTTTTAATCCGTCCAATCTGTCCACTTATGATCCAACCCAACCCGTCTATATTATATAATGGGTTGATATGGGTTAAACCCATATAAATTCATATTTTAATGGGTTTAGATGGGTTAAAAATGAGTTCAATATGGGTTGCTATTAAACGACCCAAATAAAATCTAAAATTTTCGAATGTCTGCAATTCCCGTATGTCGGCTTTTCAATCCCTCTCGGCTCTTGTTCTTTTACTCCCAGGAATGGAATTCCTCCTCCACACACACACACACACGATGCAAAAAATCTGACCTGGGAAAAATGGTGTGACGAAAAAAATTGGAAAGATTGGATAAAAAATGAAAAGATTGGATCGAGCACCTGCACATGTTAGATTGAGCTGATTATTCACTGACTCACTTGATTTTTTTTAAAACTATTGAACGGCTCGAATCATCTGTGCGGAGCTTGGAGTGGGCCCCGCGTGCGGTCAGCACGTACGGTTGGTGGTGTTATATATGCTCGTTTTCTGACTTTCTGTAGCAGTTTCCGTTCGTGTATCCCCACGCAGTGCTAGTTTCACGAAAAAAAAATCAGCGCTGAGTGGGTATCATGGACGTGGCACCCGTTCGGCGCATCCGAGCCGTCCATTGCATATTTGGACGGGTCAAATTTGGAGAGAGAAAGTGTTGGGATGAGTGGAGAGAGAAGATTTCAATCCGAACCGTCCAAAAGTGTATTAGATGATTCAGATGTGCGGAGCGGATACCACGTGAGATATACCCACTCGGCATCGAAAAATCTTTAGTTTCACACGCCACACACTAAACGTCCATGTTGTCCACACATCTAAGACATCAATCAGGACTTTTAAAATCTCGTTGAATCCCCACCATATTCTAATTTTCTGGTAGGGAACAAAAACATTTTTTTGGGTAAACCCAACAAAATTAATCATTTTTACAAAACAAAAAAAAAAGGTTTCAGATTAAATGAAGAAAATCCCTTGATTTTGTTTTTTTTTACTTGCATGTCATTTTTTTTAGTGACTTAACAGCGAGTGTGCAACCAGGCTAAAGCAACCCAAACATCGGGTCCTGTAATGGGTGGAATATGACGAAACATTTTTGCTAAGTGAGTGAAAGACAGAGAATAATCGATATTAGTATATACTCATCCTATATGGTATCCCATTTGTCAGGAGACGTACGTAAAGATAAAAACGGCCGGCCGGAATACCTTAATTAATCATTTTATGTGAAAAAAGAGTGTAGGTGCTTATCCAAAAAGGAAAAAAAAGAGAGTGTAGGCTTTGAGTACTCTTGGACTTAATTTGGAGTAGAGTACTCCGCATTCTCGTAATTTCTACAGCAGAAAAAAGCTGATAATAATTAGCTCTTCTCTCTTTTATACTGTAATTATATATATTCTTCTGTTTTGGCAATAAATAATTAAGTAAATGATTTTGGAGTTGGAGAGAGACTGCATTGCACGCGACACTATAATACACACATGTGGTGTGAGTTTACGAATACTCTCTCTCTCTCTCTCTCTCTCTCTCTCTCTCTCTCTCTCTCATTTGTTGACAAAAAAACTCAACAGTTGGAGGGGCAGGGCCGCAGGAGTTGTGATTATAAATTCGGAACAACTCAAACCAACTTGCCCTCACATTCAGCAGAGAGATAATATAGAGAGTACTTCTACAAAACTCCTCCTCAACCATCTTCAACAGTGCTCAGAGAGAGTGAGAGATGGATGTGGAGAGTAACTACAAAGGAGGGGAGACAATTTCTGGAGAAGAAACCACTGTGGATTGGAGGGGAAGACCCTCCGACCCCAAAAAACATGGTGGAATGAAAGCTGCTGCCTTTGTTCTTGGTCTGCCTCTCTCTCTCTCTCTCTCTCTCAATTCATTTGGTCGAACTATTACTATCATGATTTTCAATCGGTGTATCAGAAACGTGATGATATTGGTCATACGACCGTATATCGGCCGATTCCAGACCGCATTGGCCGATACGTGAGTAAATGACGGTGTTGCAGGTCTAAAATCCCGTTACGTAATACGTAACAGCCAGCCTTTGTTCAAAGCTCTGATTACTAGCGAATTGAATCTTTTTCTCTCTTTCGATAAAAAAAAAATTTATTTAATTTATCTTAGCTCTCTCTCTATTTTCAATTACTAATAGTATATGGTTAATTAATCACATATATATCAAGTCAAGTGGACCATATATTGGTGTGTTTAATTAGTAGTACTAATTAATTTGTGTAATTATATATTAATGCCATGCAGGGCTGCAAGCTTTTGAGATAATGGGGATAGCAGCAGTTGGAAACAATCTGATAACATATGTGATTAATGAGATGCACTTCTCTCTCTCAAAATCAGCCAACATTGTCACCAACTTTATTGGCACCATCTTCATCCTTGCACTCCTTGGTGGCTACCTCTCTGATTCCTTCCTTGGCTGCTTCTGGACCATGCTCATCTTTGGCTTTGTTGAACTTTCTGTAAGCCCCACACCCTACCCCTCTCTCTCCTCTCTCTCTCTCTCTCTCTCTTTTTTAAGCAAGAAAAAAAGAGGATTTTTAGTCAGTACGATTTTCCCTAGCTACTCTTTTTGTCTGCTTCTAACTAACCACGATCTTCTTGATTAGAAAAAGCAGCAAAAACAACAAACTAGATCTCAACCAGAACCGAAAACGAATCAAGCTGAGCTATATTATTGTATATAGTAAGTACGTTTGTTGATCAAATTAACTTCATTAATTTAAAAGCTTCAAAGAGATTTAAAAATTGTGTATTAATCAAGTTGTATTTGTTTACTAATCAAGCTGATCATATTCACAAATGAGATTCGGTCGTATCGATCGTGACAAATTTAGTTCTCGTTTGACTTGTTTACGCAATGAGTCGATTTCGAAAAAAGCTACGTACATAACGAGTCTATCTCAAACAAGCTCGAGTAGCTTGATTTAGTTTATAGTACTCCTACTCTCAATTTTTTCCGTAACGCACATGCAATCTTTGTTTTTTTCCCGATAGATGATTAGGGGTGTCCGGGCCAGCTTACACGTATCTCAACTATTCCCCTTCTCGGTCCGGTTAAAGACATGCCATCCATGCAACCTCATACATATGAATATGGACGTAAAAATAATTTTGGCAACCAACATAACCTCTTTAGTATTTCCAAAAACAGGAAAAACAAAAGGAAATGTTTATTTATGGTGGCAAAAACTAGATTAGAGATGCATAATTACAATTTTCATTTTTTAATTTCTTTTGGCTGACTTCATACACAGGGATTCATATTACTATCAGTCCAAGCCCATCTCCCCCAACTAAAGCCTCCACAGTGCAACATGGCCGCCATTAATGGAGACCCATGCCTGGAAGCAAAAGGGTTGAAAGCCCTGATCTTCTTTGTGGCACTATACTTGGTGGCCCTGGGGAGTGGCTGCGTGAAGCCCAACATGATCTCTCATGGAGCTGACCAGTTCAACAGAGATGATCCAAAGCAATCCAAGAAGCTCTCCTCCTACTTCAATGCCGCCTACTTCGCCTTCTCCGTGGGCGAACTTGTTGCCCTAACTGTTCTGGTCTGGGTTCAGACTCATTCGGGCATGGACGTCGGGTTCGGCGTCTCTGCGGCCGCCATGGCTATGGGGTTGATTAGCTTGGTTTGTGGCACTCTGGTTTATAGGAATAAGCCCCCTCAAGGAAGCATCTTCACCCCTATTGCTCAAGTAATTAACTTTTGAGCTCTCTAATTTATATTTGTCTCCATATATAATTGGTTGGTTGTTGTTTTGTTTAATCAAGAGTAGTGATATTCACATCAATACATCATCTATATGGGTTAATCTATCTATCCAAGAAAATATAGTATATGTGCAAAATTATGTATCATTTTGGGGCCTTTCATTTCAAATCACAACACCGACTATTGCAGCTTAGATTTCAAAACCGTCACCTGTTATGTTATTCTAAATTATGTGTTCGTTTTTACGAGTTGATGCATTACCATCTCATATTTTTTCGATATATGAGTTAATCACGGGACTTTAAAATTTTAATGACAGAACTAACCTTGAGTGGCCCTGGAGTATCTTATTGATTATTACCCTTTTCCATCCTATGTGCTTGAATGTTTAAAGAACATGATCTCTATGATGACTTTTGGACTATTCTTCCTCATATGCATGTGAGGCTCTGGGTTATTTAATTGTCTGTAAGCCAATTTGGATTTCTCAATGTTATTTTATGAACACATTTTTTATTATATAAGGTGTCCAACTGTTTGACTATATGTGTGGACTATGCATGGAATCTTGTTTGCTTATACTAATTAATCAGACTTAATTAATACGTAACTCTGTGTTAATTAACAAAGATAATGTAGATACTACTAATTAGTGCAACCTCATGATTCATGATCCTAGAAAAGACTAAATTTTTTTTTTTTATAAGTATGTCCTACTGTGAGGGGACATTAATTTATGCCTGATGGGTCATTGGGCTTCTTAATAATTTAAGGGGATAATATCACTATCTTCTTTTTTTTTCCTTTTTTTTTTCCAGGTTTTTGTGGCTGCAATTCTAAAGAGAAAGCAAGTTTGTCCATCCAATCCACAAATGCTTCATGGGAGCCAAAGCAAGGTGCCAAAAAATCACCTCAATGTGTCTCCCAATGCTGGTGGTCTTCTTCATACTGAAAGATTTAGGTAGGGATATGAAGAATTTAGTTAACACTTCTTTTTTTTTTTTCTTGGAAAGAAATTTATTAATCTTTGAAGATGATTTTTTATTTTTATTTATTTATAGCAATAGTCTTTACATCTGAATTATTTGTGTTTGTTTTCTTATTCCTCACTGAAACACCAAATAACCATGGATACAGTGGCGGCTCCAATAATTTTCTCGCCTATTTCTTCACAAGTTTAATCGCGTCAAATGAACTAGTACTCGTTCTTTTGATATATGGAGAAATTGTAATTTTGAAGGGTAAACTATTGAGTCTATACTAACTTGTAAATTCTTTCCTTGGCACACTACATTGGCTCCTTCATTCAAATATATGTCCCTAGCTAATGGCACCAAATTTCAGGTTTTTGGACAAGGCTTGCATCAAAATCCAAGATGGTTCAACAAATACTACAAAAGAGAGCCCTTGGAGACTCTGCAGTGTGACTCAAGTGGAGCAAGTGAAGATCCTCATTTCCATCATCCCCATTTTTGCCTGCACCATCATCTTCAACACAATCTTAGCACAACTCCAAACCTTCTCAGTCCAACAAGGAAGTTCCATGAACACCCAACTCACAAAATCCTTCCACATCCCCCCGGCTTCACTACAATCCATCCCTTACATCATGCTAATCTTCGTAGTACCCCTCTACGACGCTTTCTTCGTTCCTTTCGCCAGGAAAATCACCGGCCATGAATCCGGAATCCATCCTCTGCAGAGAATAGGGTTCGGCCTCTTTGTCGCGACCTTTTCCATGGTTTTGGCCGCCCTGATGGAGAACAAGAGGAGAAACTCGTACGTGGAAGAAAACAAAGTGATCTCCATTTTCTGGATCACCCCGCAGTTCGTGATCTTCGGACTCTCGGAGATGTTCACAGCAGTTGGTCTCATTGAGTTCTTTTACAAACAGTCCTTAAAGGGAATGCAAACATTTCTAACAGCACTGACCTATTGCTCATACTCATTTGGATTCTATTTGAGCTCTTTGCTAGTTTCTTTGGTCAACAAGATCACTTCTTCTTCTTCAACTAATGGTGGTTGGCTGAGTGAGAATGACCTAAACAAAGACAGGCTTGATCTCTTCTATTGGTTGCTTGCAGCTCTAAGCTTCCTCAACTTCTTCAACTATCTGTTTTGGGCTAAGTGGTATTCCAAGAATTCCAATTATCAGATCAGCTTTGGTGGAGAGGAATTCAATAATTACAGTTTCAACTCTACAAAGCACAATGGAGATGACCATAGTGGTCCTTGAATGGATCTTAATTGCATTGTATATCACTCAAGCTAAATGAATGTTTTTTTCTTGTTTTAGTCTTTCCTATTGCAAATAGAAATGTAGAGAGGTTTGCCATGAGGCTCCTTCTAGGCTAAGCTAAAAGGCACCTTGTAAGTTGGGAATCCATGTATATGCATCTTATAATGAATAATGATGATATACAAACAATAAAATTACAATGGGACAAATTTGAGTCTTATTATTTCAACTAATTAAATAACCTCAAAGTGATAAATTATTGTAAAAAGTCAGTGTCATAATTTTATTTTTTTTGGGTAACGGAGGAACATCCTTACAGCCAGGCCACTAAATGAATCCAACTGCGAAACCCAAATCTCCGGGAGAGCTAGTGCGGCTACACCAGTCACAGCCTCTCATTTACTTTAGGGTACTCACTAGTCACCCGATGGGGAATCGAGGAGCAGTAACATTTTCCTTTTCTTTTACACTTCACATCTCCAAAGGCAAGGACAGTGTCACTTTCTATTGAGTATTAAATCCTACATGACATCTATACAAGATCGTCTAGCAGACACGACTTTATCATTTTAAACTAAATGAAAAAAACCAACAACATGGTATGTTCCTTAAAATCTACAACATCATCTGGATAAGGTATATATTCAGTACTATAAAACTATGCAAGAATAGCAATTTCCTTTTCTATTACCTTTCCTAACCGGCGCAAAATTGGTGCTGAAGATATTACTTAAGCATAATAAGAAAATCTTTAGCCCTGGTTCAATCATTGGCCTTATAGATTGGTGGTTCGATAATAATTTCTCTAACCTTGAGAAATCGATTTGGGAAGTTTGTCTTTATGCTGTGATGTGGTCTATTTGGTTGGCAAGGTTTTCAACAATTCTGAGCTAGAGGTTATGGAAAAGAGTCGCTATTTGGATCAAAGCGAAATTTGATACTCCAAGCTTTATCAAGTGGAGGACTTCAAAAGGGCTTTGGATGGAATCAGAAGAATTAGAATTTGAGATGTACTTATTTTAGGTGTTTTCTGGTTCTCATCCAATCTTTTATTGGATGTTCTTTTATCTTTTATTATTTTTTTGGGTCTTTTCGACTTTCACTTGCATTCTAGGATGTAGGTTAGTCTTTTGTTTGATGTAACCTATTGATCTTAATAAAATCTTCTTTTTTTGCTGAGCCAAAAAAAAAAAAGAAAATGTTGAGCATGCATTTTCATTATTTAAGGTTCAAGATGCGAGCTTTTTGTTTTTAATCTCCTGTAATATTTATTATCAATTGAAGTTCTTATTCTTTCTCGGAAAAAAGAGAGGTTCAAGATGCATATTCTTTTTGTTTGCTTGACATTAGAAAGCCTATTCTAACCTAAATTCAAGGTATGATGAGAAGGGGAGAGTGGTAGGAGTCGAACTCTCAACCTTTAAGTGTTAAGAGGTCTACCAATAACCCAATTTCTTTACGTACTTTTCAAGATACGTATTCTCATAAGGGCCGGCGCACACAAGGCCGCTAGCCCATTCAATGCACCCAACCCGACCCATTTTTTTAAGGGTTTGGGGTGGCATTGAGGTTTATAGGACTGGACTGGGTAGAGTTTTAAGCCAGTTTAGTGGAGTAAGTGGGATGGACTCAGAAATATTTTCTCAAGGGAAAATGACGGCCCATGATGTGTTTTTGATAATTAAAACCCGCTAAGGACATGCTAAGAACATTTGTTAATGCTGAAAATATCATTGGCGAATATTAATTATCAAAACACGTCATTGGTCGTATTAATTATCAAACCTAATTAGGCCCCTGCCGGGCCAACATAAGGTAGTATGTTTTGTGTTTGGCATCCATGATCCAACTAATTTAGTACTACTTAAGAAAACAAAAAAACTACTACAAGTATATAGCTGTTGTTCTAGTTTAGGATATATTGCTAAGTAGAAGTTGTACTATATGAGTGTCGACGTTGAGATTTTGAAAACGATTTTACATGAGAACTTTGCTAAAATTATAGGTTTTGAAAAACCAAATGGATTAATTAAACAGGCTTGGGTGTACATAGGTGTTTCATTATTATGTAGTGCAAGCCTGACCGAATATGGTCCAACCCGTTGGATGTGTGCCCCTAGTTGTTAATAGGTGGAAGATGCTCTTTTCAGGTCCCCAAGGATGTATTGGGATTGGGAAATTTAGGTACGATCCCAATTGGAAGATTAAACGTATTTTCTCCTTTTGATCACCACATTCTGTGTCGAGGACCAAAAAGGAGAGAGGAGAGGCCCCGGGGGGGTGGGGGGGTCTCCCACCTTTCTAATTACTGTGGTGTGGGATTAGTGCCTTTCGCTTTTACTAATTACTGTGCTTGAATGAGAGAGGAGAGGGGTGGGGGGGGGTCTCCCATCTTTCTGTGGAAATATAACTAGTGATGTGATGCATGTTGATGAAACATAATGAAACCCCTATCAATGAGGTCAAAAAAGAAAAGTGGATTCTAGAGAGAGAGAGAGAGAGAGAGAGAGAGAGAGAGAGAGAGAGAGAGAGAGAGAGAGAGAGAGAGGAGGGGAATCCATTAGAAAATCTACTGGGTAAGTTGTCCCCATGTTCTTCTCTTTCTTTCTCAAAATGATTTACCTTTCTACAAAACGACATGTCCCAAACATGTTCTTGGGTTAAAGCTAGGCCTTGCCCTCCAAAGATGCTTCACCATTTCTGTCTTCCTAATGCTACTGGTTCAATTTCAATCAAAGTGTTGGCTAAAAGAGTAGTATTATGGGGCCCCCAAGCAACCCATATACTTTTACTATATGGTATCTAGCTCTCTTTTTCTTGTAAAAAAAAATCTCTCTTTTGGTCATGGATTTGATGATAATTTACTGTACTAGTGTCGCCAGTATTTGAGAGAAAGAGGAAGAATCAAGACAAAATGTTTGGGTGTCGGTTCGACATACAGTTTTGCAGAACACTTTCCTGTCAGAAATTAATTTGAAGGAGAATCGCCCATTTCACAAAATGCCTTGCAAGTGCTATGTATCCGTCCTGGGAAAAAAAAAAAACGTGGTTTTCGAGAATTCAGATACATCTTTATACATGCATAGAACATTGGCAAACCAAACAGGCAAGCATCATATAGAAACAAGTTTAAAACATGCACACGAACACGCAAACACACGGAGAGAGAGAGAGAGAGAGAGAGAGAGAGAGAGAGAGAGAGAGAGAGAGAGAGAGAGAGAGGGCCACCCCTCCCCTCGGAGGGTGCAGCTAAGTGGACAACTGTAGTTTCTGGAAAAGGAACTTGTCCACTACCCTTTTAAAATTTCTAAGGTGTGTCCACCTTTAACATATATGACCAATCTAATCACCACCAGATTGAAAGTGTGATCCACCTACTCAAGATTAAACAGAAAGAGAGGAATGGACTACCCAAAATCAATGGAGTTGGGCTAGAACTGTCCAGAAAGTGGTTCCACCACCTGTCACACGTTTCGTGGTTTAGAACACGAAAAAAGTGGAGTTGGACTTCTCTAGCAATTTAAGCTCTTAGATGAGTTGCTCATTTAGTCTTATATGGTTGTATTAAAACAGACATAGATCCTGTGTTTGAAACTCACTCATGACTGATATACCGTATACAAGGATGTGTTTGGCATACCATATCAATACCACAAAAAACTGCCGTTCAAAAAAAAAAAAAACCACAACGAAGCTCTCAAAGTGGCAGAGAAACCAAACCAATACAACAAAGAGGAATAACATGTGCATGATGCAACTTTAGAACCATTGCATTCTCATTGAGGTGACACTTTCAGAGAATGACATATATAAAGAGAGAAACTCAGCAATTGGTGTCTTATAATGTATCACTAATCACCAGAAACTGGTAAAATTGGTCATACATAGCAATTCGATTTATCTGCACAACATAAAAATAATAACAATTTGGATGTCTGTAGAAGCTCGTCAGGCTTTTACAAGAAGCTGTATCCGTAACTCTTTATTCTATTAATACATGAATACCAACTATCATGGCGACTCATAAAGGAGAAGAGAAGCAAAACCCAGGCCAAAATTCTTCGTAAAAGTCACTCCAACCAAAAACAGGCATAAATTCTTCTAAATAGTAAATACTCGTCAAACTCGTCGATAACACTTCTTAACCGGCTTATCGCGGAGCATACAGAAGTTCAAGCTCTACCTGAGAGATCCTTCTTCACAGCTTGATACCAATTCAGCAAGTTTTCTCCTTGAAGGATGACCGCCAGATCTATTGTCAGCTTCATTCCTGGGAATGCAGGAAAAGCAAAGATTTTATTGCCCAAATTCGCTCACAGCATGCTAACAAAACACTAACTGCAGAAATGGAGCTGCTAATGAGAAAACATGACGTTTTCCGTGACATGGACTAATATATTCAACCTAGTTTTTTATATTTCATCCAAACACACTAGTGTGGGTAATAGAGAAACTTCATTGGAAGGTGAAGCATTGGTTAGCAAGTTTCAGGAAGAAAAATTACCACACTTTCTCCACTTGGAATCATCGCACATGATACATCTACTCATGTATACTATAAAACCATATGTAAAAAAGAAACTGCAAAAACACATGAACGACCTATGTGTCTCTAAGTCTAAGCACACTCAAGAAGCACCACTGAAGATAGAGTACACAAATACCTTATGCATTAAACACTAATACACTTTAATTTTATGGAGCACACTAGAGTTATACATTACCATAACGAAAAAAGCAAAAAAGATGCTAGTGTCCCTCTGAAAACAGCCATTCACCTAATTTTTGCCTAGAATAACGAACTAGTGCGACTGATGTTATGTCCAACAAAGGAGAACCATTCGCCTGATTTCTCCAATGAAGAATTTGGTGTTCCTTGAATGTTTTTGATAGCTCCATCAAGAGAAAAGATGATCTTCTACTTTGGCATTTATTTCAGCAAAAAGGCAATTGGATAAGCTACTTGAGATAACATCTAAATAGCAGTAAATTTTGCAACTTGAACGGAACATCTGGTAATAAGGTGGATGGAAAATGAAACGAACTGCCCAGGAGGGCAAAAAACGATTTTTCTCTTCTGCCCATAGACATAAAGGGGATAAGGGAAGGGGAAGCTGCAGTTCACAGCAGTAAGGATCGAATCCAGCCATGATGTTTAGTAAGGGAGCTCCTCAACCACAAGGCCAACCCCTTGGCCTCAGGAAAGAACTCTAAACAATAAGACGGAATTTTTTTTTAGAGCCTTTATTATGTGATTGCATGTCAGGAATTGTTTTCCTATGGTACCTAGAGTGGGCAAGAAGGTGGATTCACAACAATTAGTTAGTAGCAGGTTGGAGAAGGCATTAAAGCAGTAGAATTATTCATCTAAACAGTAGGAACAGTTAGTTGACAACCCCAATACGTGCCCAAGACAACTCCTCCTAACGTATCAGTAAACACAATCTTCCAACACATAAACATCAAGACTTCAATTTAAGAGGGTGAATAAGTACAGGATCGACTCATCACTCAATGCTAACCACACAAGGAAAGTGGTTTTACCAATCTAAACGGAAAAATACATTCATCCAATTTTAAAAACTGTTGTGCCCCTGTATACCCCATATTTAGCCTTCGACAGTGCATCACCATTGGTAAAAGTACAGGTTGCTGTTAGCATTAGTATACCCTTAGCCAAGATATGCAACATAAGCACCCATAAGTAGGGATGGCAATGGGTCGGGTGAAAAGAACTGCAACAGATGTGCACTCTTCCAGCTTTTGTTTTTAGGTAACCTTTTCAATAGTTTCAATAAGGGTTTTGAATCCCGTATCACACTGGCCGGTACGTACTGTTTTCGGTCAAATCCGCTACCCTAGACTTGTAATTTTGTTCCGGCTCAAATACTAATCGGTACCGGTTGGTAACGGCCAATACCGGTCCATACCGGAAAGTACAGGCCCATTATAAATTCTCTTTTCTTTTTAAATAAATGAGTGTTTTAAGCTAAATTTCTCAATGTGGGAAAATAACACTAATAGCAATAAATCCGAAACGGTACCTGGCATCACCGGTACCGTACCGGTAGTACTCTAGCCAGCACTTCATTTAGAACCTTAGTTTCCATCACTACGTTAATTAGGCACTTTACTTTTTGAAGTACTCCATATCAATTTTTTTTTTCTTTTTGAAGTACTAAATTGTGAGTATTATCAAAACAGATACAAAATATGTTCCCAGATGACAAAAATTGCACACTATAGTGTTTCTTACTTGATGAAGGTACTGGTTGACTTTACTGCTGGTTCAACCTCATGATTGCAAACCAAATGTAGACCTAAGAACAAATGACTCGGCATTTTGTGCCTATTAGTAAGCAGGTTAGTAAAGGTCCAGTTTACTTTCAGTTTTTTGAATCCATATGCAAAGGAATGTCAAATTCCATATGCTCTCTTTTTTTCAAAAAACGTCCCTGACATCGATACTTACCAGTTATCTAGGTCCAACCTCAGTATCACTCAGAAAGTTTGCAATGACAACCGGGGCTACTTCAAATCAACTGAATGAAAAGAAAAATTCAGCGGATGTTAGGCATATGAAGCCCTTGTAAGTGTAAATGCAGTTATACAAATAAACACTACAAGTACTTCAAAATTCAAGATCAATTGAGATAGATGTCAACTTCAACAGTAATTTGAGAGCTGCAATGGGAGGTTTAGAGCATCTCTAGTGCCGTTGCTAAAAATTGTGTTATATGACATAAAGTGTATAAAGTGGGTCCCTACTTTTGTTAGTTAAGAGTATAAATTTAGGAAGTAAATGTGTGTTGTAGTGGTGCAGTTAAGATGTTTGGTAGTGTATAAAAATATGTGTATTAAATATTACCCACCAGTCAATCCCCTCTCTCTCTCTCTCTTTCTCTCACCTTTCTCTTCATGTCTCCATCAGCTTTTACTCTCTCTCTCTCTCTCTTCACTCCTCTGCCCGATTCTCTCTCTTCTCTCACTCCCTCTCCATGTGCGCTTGTAGCTACACTACAGTTGGCGAGACTGTAGCAATGGAAGGCCCAATTTTGCAGTTAGCAACGCACTAACACAAGCACTAGATGCAAATTTTTGCTTTTGTTTGTTAACTCAGTTAATTTCTGAGCAAATGCACTTGCTAAACTCAAGCACTAGAGATGCCCTTACACGGGTTAAGAGAAGTGAGAAGAATGGAATACACGTCCAAGGAGCACAACAACAGTCGAGCAAAACTAAGATATGAACATCTCAACCTAATCTGCTAAATGCTCCACTGGCCTAAACTCCCTAACAAAGGCACACATATTTTCAGTCCCTGCTGTATCAGGTTCTCTCACCACTACCAAATTTACCTCCACTGACTAGGCTGTTGAGTTCCAGAAGGTCAAAATGGCAACTCTTTATTCATTTTAGAAACATTCCTTGCTTATACAAATGAAGAGCAGCCAAAACTCATATAAGCCTTCAAATTTCAGACCTCAAATCCAAGTAACCTTACCCCCTTCCAAATTTTCAGCAAAACCTTTTACCCATATAACTCAAGCATAATTATTCGCAGGGCCTGACAGGAAAAATAAAGTCTTGAGACTCGGAGGTGAGTACACACGCAAACAATAGACTCTCATCCACCTAGACAGTGTTCTAAAAGGCGCTAGGCGCTAGTTGGGCGGCGACCAACCGCCTAGCGCCTAGGCCGCCTGGGTGCCGCCTTGCAATTAAGTTTTTTTTTTTGAGCGTC
Source organism: Rhododendron griersonianum (assembly GCA_018127125.1). NCBI lineage: Eukaryota > Viridiplantae > Streptophyta > Magnoliopsida > Ericales > Ericaceae > Rhododendron > Rhododendron griersonianum. The sequence continues at coordinate 37,756,926 of CM030798.1, read as the reverse complement.
CAAACCCTAGGCGCCCACCTAGCCTCCCCGAGCGCCTAAACAAACCGCCTAGGGGAAAATCATGGCGGCAACCCGCCGACTAGCGCCACAGAGAGAGAGAGAGAGAGAGAGAGAGAGAGAGAGAGAGAGAGAGAGAGAGAGAGTTATTGCACACTGCTAGACATGAAATCGATTAAAAGACAGCATGACCATGGAAGATCTTAGTGTGAATCTTTAGCAACTAATAACTATATCACTTACGCCATTTTAATCTTCAACCTCTGCTCTGATTTCCCTTAGCAGCTCTTCCTTGTATTCCTCAAAACTACCCGGGAAGGTCCTCACAGTTCCATTGTCAACCACCCAAATCTCGCTCTTCTCTTCATCGTCACAAACCCGTGATATAAGTCTCGAATCATGACTGACGAGAACAACGCCACCGGTGAACTCGTCGAGTGCATCCGCCAGTGCATCAATGCTCTGCATGTCCAAATGGTTGGTGGGCTCATCCAATAGCAAAATGTGCGGCTTTGACATAGAGATCGAAGTGAAGACAACCCTAGCTTTCTGGCCCCCAGACAACTTCGCAATGGGGGTGAGATGGTTATGGCTTGGGAGGCCAAATTTTCCAAGCTTTGCACGGACAGCCTCCTGCTTACTAAGTCCTTCTTGATCCGGATGAAGTCGGAGAAGATACTGAACTGGCGTTTCCTCCATCGAAAGAAGATCGACAAAGTGCTGTGAATATCTCCCAATCCTCAACTTTTGGCTCCTTCGTACTTCACCCTCAGTTGGTACCAAGTCACCGGCAAGAAGGTTCAGCAAAGTAGATTTCCCAGCTCCATTGGGTCCGATAATAGCAACACGAGTACCCATATCAATACCAACATCAACATCAGAGAGCCTGAAATCCTCCCTGTTTGGATAACTGAAGCTGACTTCAATTAGTTGCAAAAGTGGCGGTGTTAGCTCAGTGGGTTCAGGGAAATGGAACTCCACAGTGTAATCTCTCCACTTCTGGGGGGCTTCTGGCATGGGTTCATCATCGTCCACCTTTCCCTTTCCTTTATTCTTCGATGCTTCTTTGGAAGCTGCAAACTTGGCTCGATCCTTGACCTTCTCTTGTTGAACCCGATTCCCAGACCTCTTGGCAGCTTTCACCTGCTTTTCATAAATCTCAAACTTTTTGTTCATCTCTTTCCTACGCTGCTCATACCCACCTTCAAAATCATCGAAATTCCCACGGTACACATGGAGTTTCAGATCATGCAGGTGGATAATCTCGTTGCAAACTGTATTAAGGAAATCTCTATCGTGCGAGACAACAACTAGAGTTTTCTTCCAGCGGCACAAGTACTCCTCCAACCAGAGAACAGCCCGCAGGTCAAGATGATTGGTTGGTTCATCCAACAACAATAGAGTTGGTTGCAAAAAAAGTGCCCTAGCCAATGAAATTCTCATCCTCCAGCCACCACTAAATGACCGAGTGGGGCGACCCTGCATTGCCTTGGTGAAACCTAAGCCAGCGAGAATCTTCGATGCCTGAGCCTCAGCAGCATCTGAACCCATTATCTGCAATTGTTCATACAATTCAGCAAGCTTCTCTCCAGCATCATCATCCCCGTTGGAATCATCATTTTCATCCTCAACCCCATCAGCAGAAGATTCATCTTGCAAAGATGCAACCTCCTTTCGGAGCCTAATAAGCTCCTCGTTAGCTGAAACAACTGCATCCAGTGCAGTTTTATCATCGCCAACCACCTCTTGCTCAACCAAAAGCACATCTATATTCTTAGGAACTGGAATCTTCCTCCAAGCTAGGAGCTTTAACAGAGTAGACTTGCCCTTTCCATTGGGTCCCACCAGTCCATACCTCTTCCCATGAGATATCTTCACCGAAGCATTTTTAAAGAGTTCTTTTCCCCGAGCCGCTACGGAGAAATTATCCACAGTTATATCTTTCACATTAGCATCTGCTTCATTTTCACCATCCAGAACGGAGGCACGGCTACCAATAACAACGGTAAAAGCATCGTGATCATCCTTTAGGGCCTCATGTTTGGCGAACTCAGTTGCATAAGCAACTAGCATATCTTTCTTCTCACGTTTCTTCAACTCTTTGTCAGTTACGGAGATCTCAAGAGGCTTTGCATCACCACCCCTCTGTTGCCGGCTGGGATGTTTATGGTCTTCAGAAGCATCGTCATCTTCCTCATCTGAGGGTGGGAGATCCAAACCATCAACATACGATGGTTTCGCAGGTGCTTTTGCCTTGGGCTTACTGGAAATAGAGCTCGAGAGTGTTGACCCTTTCTTGGCTTTATTATCAGGTTTCTGGTCCATGCTGGCAAGCATGGCTGAGACAGAGAGCTTCTCCTTCTTCACATCTTTGGCAGCATCTTTGCTGCTGGGCTTAGCCTTTGAAGCTGCTCCACCCTCATCGGGTTTTTTCTTTCCCATTGCTATGGCTGATCTGGTCAGCTATTAACTGAAACAAAAGTAATCACAATTCATCAACTTTGTCAATTCCAATAGAGCTCAAATTTGAAAAAAAATAATTGAGTCTGCATACTAGCCCCAACAAGCATACTAACATATTTATCTTTGCAGGAATGGGGGAAGACTGGAGAAAGAGAAGAAAAGCTGATTGTACAGAAGCTGTGGAGGATATTTTAGCTTCTGTTTGCGGGTTATGAATGTTTACCTTCCAAAAGGTGCAACAAAACACGGGCTTAAAATGAAAAGGAAAAGTAGAACATGGAAACAGATAAAGTTTGGAAATCAATTATCAGTTCGAAATCTAATCAGAACATTTTACCAAATAGTGAATCCTGAACTGTAAAAGTCACTATAGTTAACATCTAGAGTTTAAAACCAAAATCCACATGTATCTACAATTATACACATTAACCACGTATATCAATATAACTAAATCTCCTCTTTCCCCTCCTAGAAGGGTGAAAAAGTGCTGTTTCATCCACTATGCATAAAGGAAATAGAAACAGAACCACATCGCAATGTTTCGTACATATCATAAAGAATCTTAGTGAATCCCAATGAGCGCATGTTGAATCATAGTGAATTGCAAATGAACTGCATGATTCATATCAATTCCAACTCACTAGCATAGTAGCATGATTCAAATCGAATTAGTTGAAACTCAAAACACATCGTCAATTGCACAATTCTAAATTCTAACCATCATGACTAATGTAATATCCATTTGGGAAATAGTGACGGTTCGAGAGCAAGGATAGTGAATCCAAGCTTCTCGCTCAAAGATACATTATCACCCCAACTTATTTTGCTATTCAAACAAGTTATTGATGAAGCAATCCATTTCCATCTAAGCTAGTCTTTGGCATTGAATTCATCACAATGAAGGAAATACACCAAAAGAACAAGCACAAGTCCATCGTACAAAAGGAAAGAGTTAAAAAAAACCCAGAAAACTGATTAAGCGAAGACAAGAAACACAAAGGATATCTAAATACAGGATACGTGCGCAAAACTAAAATCACAAAAAACTGCGACACTCAACTTCCATAAATTTTCGGTTTTTCGCAAGGTGGTAGTGTCTTTCAATTACTATTATTTGGTGAAAAGAAAAATATTGCGATTCTCTATAGTTTTGTTGAATTAAGGTACGAGATTGATTTGGTTGAGTGATAATTTAATCGATTTCACATCTAAATTGAATTTCACTAACAGAAAAAAGTCGAATTAGCTAAATTGTCGCCACTCGATCAAAATCCTGGCTACTCTGCACGAAATCATGAAAACCAACAAGGGGCGCTAAAAAATTTAGTACTTTAAATTACTGGACCCCAAAAATACTATCTTTAAGCATCTAAATTACGCATAAAACAATTTCTCCACAGAGAGAGAGAGAGAGAAGGGGAGAGAGAGATATATTTATAGAGAGGGAGAGAGGGAGAGTTACCTGTTCTTGTCGTAGACGGAGCCGCCGATCGTTAGCGGAGCTGCCACTAAGCTTTGTTAGATTCGAGATTGAGATTTTGGGGTTTCTGATCGTCTCTCTCTCTTTTTCTCTCTTCCTGTAATTTAGGGCTGATACACATTCCTATATATGTGTAGTCCTAGTTTCACAAATTTTACCCCGAGTATTTTACATATAACCGACTTACCCCCAACAATTGTATTCGAGTTACATTCTTAACCCTGCAGTAGTAGTGCAGTGTCCCACCTATGTATCAAATTATCAATAGCTAAATATCTAGGCTACTGATTTTGCCACACTCTTTTTTGTTAACGCCACACCCCACAAGTGTATTTTTGTATGCGGGATGTGGCTTTAACAAAAAAGAGTGTGGTAAAATCATTTCCCAATATCTATTGATACATGATGTGCGTGAGCATCAACATATTTAGCAAAAATATCTCAAACCACAAAGATAGAAGAAAACAAAAGCGGAAAGCCAGAGTTGGGTGTGTGAACGGAAAATCCTACTAGTGAATTACGTAACTTAGATTATCTAATAGTTTACTCTTTGTGACATACTCTTGTGTTATTGAGTTTATAATCAGAGACCGTGATAAAGGTAAATAAAGATATTTATTTTACGCGATGATATGGAGGCCATGGAGAGGAGCTGACCCCTAGACGACTAGACACCATCTCTCAAATCCTAACATTTGGAAATAATTTTTGCATCTCATTTTCTTATCGACACACAGTATACATTGTTTTTTCTAATCTTCAAGTCATACACAACTACACTAGAAGAATGGACAAATTCTTTTTCTTAAGAACGCATACAAGATGCGTCACTACAAAAAAGATAATGGGAACCCCGCTATTAACAAATTCATTTATGTTCTGAATTACTCCCTCCGTCCCTTATTTACAGTCCAGTATTCCATTTTGGGCTGTTATTTAATAAGTGTCCATTTTGTAAAGTTAGTGGATAAAAATTGGTGCATTGTCTATTTTGTCCCTAAAAGTAGATTCCATTTTGAAAAGTTAGTGAGTAAAAGTGTAATGATGATGGGTAAGTAGGGAAAGTGGAGGAAAAAGTTGATGTGAAAGGTATAATGATCATGTCTTTTTAATAAGTTAGAATTACGAAGCAAGACATTTAAAAAGAAACGGAGGGAGTACTATTTATTTCTCTGAATTACTATATAGATACTGCTTTATATCTTTCGCTTTCAACCCAATCTATAAAAGTTGTTAATCGGGTCATGAACATCATAGCAAATATGATTAAAACATTTAGAGCTCCTACATAAATAAGAATCTGCGCAGCAGCTACAAAATGGGAGTTAAATCATTGATAATACATAACATATAGCTAGCTTGACGAAAAGAATTGATTTATATATGAAATTAGAAATAGACGCGAAAGATACTAAAGCAATGTTGTATCAAACTACATGTCTTCTTGTACTTGGATCTCCAAATTTTTAAAATGCTCCAAATTCAACTTGAGTATCCGAATCGGGGTCAATACCTGCAAAAACATCTCTGAACAGGGTTCTAGCACCATGCCAAATGTGTCCGAAGAAGAAGAGCAAAGCAAATGAAGCATGCTCAAAAGTAAACCAACCCCTTGGACTACTATGAAAAACAATCAAATATTTGTGTGACTAATCCCTCTCCCTTTCTTTTCTCTTTTCTCCTTTTTTTAGAATATGAAGGAGGAAAGAATAAAAGTGTATTCGACATTTTCGAAACTCGGATTCACGTTTGAATTAAATTCAAATTAATAAATAATTGAGGAATAGGGATAGAGCGTCACTTCTTGATAATGGAATCCGTGGACAACCAATCAGGGATGGTCATAATAAAGTTTACAAGTCGTTTTCCGATTTGATTCAAGGAAAAGAGGGAAGATTTCGTGAGACCTTAGTCCATGATATTTCCATGAGGTTCCTCTTTCTTATTCTTAAGCAAGTCCCCAAGAGGGCTCAGTTCATCCATAATTTCTCTTTCATCTTTCGTTTCCTCTCGGTTAATTGAATCTCCCGCTCCAAGTGGAGCATGCATGAAGAAGTCCGATGCTTCTTCTATTCTTCCCGGGTACAAGTTATGTCTTTGGAATGAAAGAGAATTTCGAATCCGCTTTATATGTGAACAAAAAAGCTATAAGTAAACCAGTGAGCTGAGTGTTGCATATGGAGTGATGTATTTATTTTACACCTTCTACGTCCTGAGCTGTGAATCTGTGATGTGCATATTTGCACTCTAATTAAACAGCTTTTTAGCGAAGCTTATGTTGTTGAACACCTTCTTACTTTCGAAGCTGGGAACCGGATTTAGCATCATGATCGCAAGAAGAAACCCATCCCCAGTTACAATATTAGCCCTCCTTTCTTGCGGATATGTTTTATGCTCCTACCAAGAGTTTCTGACATTGCTCCAGTAGCATGCTATTGTTCGTTCTTGTTATGCACCTGTGAATTCATTCTCTTCCATTGCGGGTGATTGACATTTGCTAAGTGTGTCACTTTCCTTTTCGTCCGGTAAAATCTGTTGTCTTGTTTACATTGAATCGGGCAAGATTAATCTGGGCTATAGAGTCCTTCCTTATAACAGGCTCGACTAAGTGTTCATGCATCTTTGCATGGGGTCATTATTGATGCTCGAAAAGGATATTCCAAAGCTTTCATATGTTGTGTTGCCTTTCTTGTGTAGTGGTGTGTATAGGCTCTTTAACCTTTGTTTTAGCTAACCATATACTCCATTTGTCCCTTTTTTAGAGTTCAGTATTCCATTTTGGGTTGTCCCTTAATAAGTGTTTATTTTGTAAAATTAGTGGGTAAAAGTTGGTGCATTTTCTATTTTACCCCTAAAAGTAGATTCCATTTTGAAAAGTTAATGAGTAAAAGTGTAATGGTGATATCTTCATAGATGGTAAGTAGGGAAAGTGAAGATAAAAGTTGATGTGAAATGTGTAATGATGATGTTTCTTTAATAAGTTGGAGTTACAAAGCAGGACACTTAAAAAGGGATAGAGGGAGTATGTGTATTCCATGCCGCCATCTAGTTTTTGATCTTCTCACTTTGATTTCGAAGAAAGCAAATACCTTCTTTCAAATATCCAGTGTCTTAATCAGTATTTGCATGTTTTTTAGATTGGCAACAAATTTATTGAACAAAACTTGACAAATAATACATTAAGACAAAGCCCAAAAACACCTAGGGACCAAGCCCAAAACACCTAAATAAGCAAAACTCATACAAAGTATGGGCCAAGTCCAACCCAAGAAATTCCAAAACCTAACCCTACCCTACCCATGAGCAAAACTCATCAGCAATACTGCCGCCCACGTCAACCTTGCAAGCAAACCACCACCGCCGCCTGAATGGAGCACCCACCACCAGAAGATAACAATCGGCGAGGGCCGCCATCGCGAACCCCACAAGTGGGTGGACTGTTGAAATATGATAAGCTTGATTTACATGTGAGAAACATGTTCAATGATTTGCTAAGGATTTGGATCAGACTAAGAGATTTGTCAAAGATTGAATAGATAAGATTTGGTCTTGGAAGTCCAAATTGGTAGGCGCACGAGTGATTTCCTGGGATTTGTCTTTTGTCTGATTTAGAGCTTGTAACCTATATATATATGTGTGTGTGTGTGTGCAAGTTGTAGTGTAAATGTGTGGGAAGTGAAAGTGGGGGGATATGAGAAATAGAGTTGCGAGAAGTACTGTAATTTTGTAAATGTATTTGTGTTAGAAATCAATAAAAGATAGTTTGTTCGGTGCATAAATTTGTGCCGCTTCAGCTTTCAAACATGAACCCCAACAAAAACCGCCGAGAAACTGTCAATTTGGACCCCGTAAACGGCAATATATTTGCATTGCTAAAGGATCAAGCAAAATCAGATGACATATCGAAGGCGGCTTTCCATACACCCTGAAATGCTTTTCAGTTACTTGGCTTTGGCTTTGTGTTTGGATTGGCTTGGGGTATATATGGCAGAGTCCCCTCTTACAAGCCGTTGCTCAAAAATCGCAACTTCGCGTAGCGTAGAATTTGTGCGTAAAGCTGGTTCCACCACTTGATTCATTGCATTGGACTTTTTGCATTCTTACAAGACGAATATATTTCTGGTGCTCATATTTTTTCTGTCATCCGTAGGTTCGGGTGATGTCGGGGTCGCTTCTTAATCCTGGAGGCGCTCAGCTCGGGTCTGCGTTGCAGTTAATTGAGGCAATATTTTCCTGCTTCTATTTTCATGGAAACTGTAATTTGTTTATAACTGGAACTAACAGAATTCGTTTATTACTGGAAATAACAGAATGCAACAACAAACCAAAAAATAACGACGTCGGAAACTTTCTGGGCCAATTTCAGGCGTCCAGAAATTGGCTATCGCGAGGCTAGTATTTGATACTACTATAACCTTAAAGCAAAATTCGTCCTCCACACTGGTGCTCTTGGGTCACTTGAACGATTGCCTCCCAGGATTACCTGATTATCGAAGAACATATGCAGCATACCAATATGTTCTTACAGGCGAACCAGGAAACTATGTAGAACTCTCCGAATTTACGGATGTTATGTGCATAATATATGCCAAGAAACGGGTGAATAAAATGGGAGGAATCGGGTCTTACTTATAGAGAAATAGCACCTGCTTGAAACCGAACAGCCAACGGAAAAAGTATCGGGCGCCTCCATTGGCCGATGAACCAGTTCGTTGAAAAGACGCAAAGAAAGGGAAAATAAAAAAAAATGTTAGGGAGAATGAGGTATTGGACCAAACTTTAATTTCTGTAAAAAGAATTAAGTGACTTGGGCCATGCCCATTTTATCTTATGACCCAACCCGGTTTGAATAGCGCACGCATGAGCTAGATGGCTCAACCCCTTATAGCTTGGGGTAGAAATACCCAAATATTTTTAGTTGCCACACCAATGTGGGACTAAGCATTTTTTTTTTCCCATCTAACAATGTTCATGTAAGCACTCTTATTGTCAATTTCTCATTCACCATTAATTGATTTTAGTCAACCTAGTGTTCGATGTTAATTTCTATACAAGGATGAACACAACGGTATGTGGGTCAATCCACATCAACATGTGAAAACCACTAAAAACTAGGCTCATACTAAGCTAAGAATCAATTTTCTCCAACAGAAACTCTGCCCAGCAATCAATTTGCTTCTGATACTTAGTCGACCTAGTGTTCAAAGTTAATTTCTATACAGGGACGAACACAATGGTGTGTGGGTCAGTCCACGTGCACATTAACATGTGAAAACCACTCAAAACTAAGCTCATATTAAGCTAAGAATTAATTTTCTCCAACAGAAACTCTACCCAGCAATCAATTTGCTTCTGATACTTAGTCGACCTAGTGTTCAAAGTTAATTTCTATACAGGGACGAACACAACGGTGTGTGGGTCAGTCCACGTGCACATTAACATGTGAAAACCACTCAAAACTAAGCTCATATTAAGCTAAGAATCAATTTTCTCCAACAGAAACTCTGCCCAGCAATCAATTTGCTTCTGATACTTAGTCGACCTAGTGTTCAAAGTTAATTTCTATACAAGGACGAACACAACGGTATGTGGGCCAGTCCACATCAACATGTGAAAACCACTCAAAACTAAGCTCATACTAAGTTAAGAATCAATTTTCTCCAACAGAAACTCTGCCCAGCAATCAAGTTGCTTCTGATACTTAGTCGACCTAGTGTTCAAAGTTAATTTCTATACAAGGACGAACACAGCGGTATGTGGGTCAGTCCACATTAACATGTGAAAACCACTCAAAACTAAGCTCATACTAAGCTAAGAATCAATTTTCTCCAACAGAAACTCTGCCCAGCAATCAAGTTGCTTCTGATACTTAGTCAACCTAGTCTTCGATGTTAATTTCTATACAAGGACAAACACAACGGTATGTGGGCCAGTCCACATCAACATGTGAAAACCACTCAAAACGAAGCTCATACTAAGCTAAGAATCAATTTTCTCCAACAGAAACTCTGCCCAGCAATCAATTTGCTTCTGATACTTGCATAGGTTTTGTAGTTGTATATGTATATGAACATTGATAAGTAGTTTTCAATTTTCGATGCGTAGCCATCATCTCTCGGTGACTGGGTCCTTGTCCTTATTTTTGCATTTGTACAAAGTTAGTCTGTTGAGGTTTGTGTTAATTTGCTTTTAATGGCATGTGATTTATGGAGGAAAAATGAAGGGGAAGAGGAAAAAGGTTACGTAGCTGTCGCTAGCTTTGTTCCGATTTTATGGGGTTCCTCGCAAGTGGACGGTAGAATTGGTTTTCAAGGTTAGTTTGAGATGCACATAAACTGGCCCGGGCACCTCAGTTATCGTAAATTTTGTTGCCTCATTAGTTAGTCTCTCTGTCTTTGATTGTTTGGTTTAACCCCCTTCACCTTCTTTCTTCTTCTCTTTATTAAACTTTCATTTTTGTGACGATTCTTAATTTTTTTGGTGCAACGGAAATTATTTTTGCGAGGATTCTCACGCAATGCTGCGTGCCTATTTTTCTTGGCGTTAGTGGATTTTCACCGATTAACGAGCGGAAGAACGAAATTGTTAGAAAACTTAAAAACAAAACACGAAAGCGTCTACGAAAGAAAAATAAAAGGCTCAGATTCACAGTGTCGTAAATCTGAGCCTTTCATTTTTTGTTCCGCGAACACTTTCATATTTTATTTTCATGAACCGTATCGAGCCTCGCCGCGGAATCAGGGGAAGAAATTGTAGCAAAACTGTTTTCAAACACGGATACAGTAAAAAAGATTGATGTGGTAATTGCTTCTTCTGATAGATTTGTGTCAGATTTTGTATTTTGTATTTTGGCCGAACACATGCTCTGATCATAATGAACAGGGAAGCTCATGGCATAGGGTTCTCAAGTAGTACTTCCATCACATCCACCATGTTTTTCTGTGTTTCATCAGCTCTAAATAAGCCCATCAGAAGACCACTGTTTGAGCTCAAAAGTTGTTTCATCAGTCACATTAGTCAGCAGTTTTTACTGTCACCGCACAGCAACAAACAAACATGTACAGTTGCATCTTTTTGTGGGTTCACAGCGAAAGTCGAAGGCGACTTGGAGGATGGAGCGTCTCTCTCTCTCTCTCTCTCTGGATTTTTAATACTATTGAGTTTTTGGTGGGTTTGTGGTGTGTTCTTTTGTGTTTGGATTTGACGAGTCATTCGTTTTCGGTGTTTTTGTCTTTCGGTGGTCGTCCGTCTGGTTGTTTGGATTGTTATGGGGCTTTAATTAAGCTTGTTTTGGTTCTTGACTGTTTTTGGGGTTCTTGGCTGTTTTCGATTTTTGGCGTCCGATTTAGCGTCTTGCCTGTCTTTAGGTCTCGGGTGACTTTTTTCCGGTGTGCCCTTAATCCTTTTAATCTTTGAAATCCTTTATAAACATTAATAATTTCCTTTTGCTTAGCAAAAAAAACACAAAAGTCGAAGAACACAAATTCGGCAATTGTAACTGGAGTTGTGTTTTGAAAGAGAAAAGATATGATACATGAAAGTATCCATGAAACAACAACGGATGGTTTAGATTCATTTTAACCGTCCGTTGTTGTTTTCATGTTCTCATTTCATGTACTGTGCCGGGCCTTGTTTTAAAAATTGTGTTTTTTTCTCGTTCCTAGTTCTTCATACAATGCTCACATTCGTGTATGAATCCAAGAAAAAATGTGGCCCATGTGTGTATATATGTTTATTTTTGCTGTGTTTGGTTTGTATTTTAAATTTTTTTTGAAAAATAGCAGGGGTAATAAGTGGAGAGAGATAGAGAGAGAAATTAGGAAATTTTTTTTGAAAAATACTTTTTAAAAAGCAAAGAGAACGAGGTATTAACTTTTCTTAAAATGTAATTGTCGTGGATCCCACTTATCACGTGGAGGGGTGTGTTACTCCGTAGTATTTTTGTATTTAAATCTCACAATGTTTGCATGAGTACTCAAGAGTCAAGACTGTATCTGCCTTTTGTGTTTTCATGTTCTTGCCTTCAATTAATGTTTACTATATATCTAGGTAGACTAGCTTAAATATTTTCATCAATAAGCTAGAACCACTCGTTCATACTTTATAACTCCATACTTAATTACAAGTGTTTCAATACACGGAACCGTACGCGTGGAGCCATACGCTTGTGAGTGTGAGTGTGTCAACGAATGTGTAAGCGAGTGTAGTTCTGGCATATTTGTCTTTTCACATCCTCGACACCCAATTTCCAGTACCTTAAATCACAAATATATACTTTAGTTCGTGAAATGTGAAACGTCCTATCTTAAGAATGGTCTGCTCCTAAAACTCAAAACCACCTCGTGCAACTCAAGTAAATTTCGGGATTCCTATTAATCATCGAACAAATTCTCTGGTGACTCTTCGGTCTTTACATGTTATCATACTCTCACTTAACCAACCTCGATGATCATCCGTTGACGACACAGACAAAAGGATCTTCTCGAAGACTTTGTGGTTCATTATCCAATACTCCAAGGACTTCGAGAAAAAAAAAAAAAAAAGATTTATGGCAAATGGGTCCAATTTGATCTCTGAAATTCATAAATTCCAAAACATTTAACTCCCATTTTTGTTGATCTCCATATCCACCCAACACGTAGAAGCCTAAATAGCCTTACATGCGGTGGGGGGGCTCACTCTATAAATGCCTCTCATTCATTAGTACAGCTAATGGGATTGCTACTATTCACTGACCCACAACCATACTAATGCATGTTACACTTGATCTTGGCCTAGGATCCTGGGATTCTCTCTCCTGCCTAGGATTGGCAATGGAGACGGATCGGAGCCGGAGAGTACTATCTTGATCCTCGAGCTGTTAAAGCATCCAACTCCAAAGCAATTGGCTAAGAGTGGAGAGGCCGCCCAGGCTCATATACTAGTTTTGGAGGAGATAATTAATCAATGTGGGACAAATCCCAATACTCCCCCGCACGTGCGACCCCTGACTCGCACGTGGAGAGGTCAACAAAGGATCCGGAGCACACGGATCACAATGAAATAAAGTGCAACAATGGCACAAACAAAGGGGAAAAGCCTCCGAAACTCTAGCTCTGATACCATGTTAAAGCATCCAAATCCAAACCAATTGGCAAAGAGTGGAGAGGCCGTCCAGGCTCATATACTAGTTTTGGAGGAGATAATTAACCGATGTGGGACAAACTCCAACACTCCCCCGCACGTGCGACCCTCGACTCGCACGTGGAGAGGTAAACAAAGGATCCGGAACACACGGATCACAGTGAAAGAAAGTGCAACTATGGCACCGACAAAGGGGAAAAGCCTCCGAAACCCTAGCTCTGATACCATGTTAAAGCATCCAACTCCAAACCAATTGACAAAGAGTGGAGAGGCCGCTCAGACTCATTTACTAGTTTTGGAGGAGATAATTAATCAATGTGGGACAAATCCCGATACTCCCCCGCACGTGCGACCCCTTCCCATCCTCGTTTCTGTCCCGATCTCCAACGGGGACGGAGATCCCAGAGAAGAGATTCGGAGATCCAAAGTTTTTACTAAAAACGAAGGGAAAAATGGACCACATACCATCCTGTAAACTGTAAGTGGGTTTGGGGGCAGTACCATAGGATCCCTCAATCCTTCAGCCAAAGGATTTACGTACATAGCCACATGCACACACAACTTTGCTGATACAGTGGGCAGATACGTCATTTCGCGCTGTTTCGGCCCCAATAAAATTTGGCTCAGAATATATATCATGCATCCACATTTAGTTGGGGTTGGTTAATTGTAGCCCTGTATTTAGCTAGGGTTAATTTGTGGCCTTTATTGAAGTTTTTTTCAAACTATCTGAAATGGGGTGGGATATTGGTGTAGTCGAAAAACGAAGGGCATTGTTGTCAATTCCCAACAACAATGCTCTTTTTTTTATTAATAAGCATAGCGTGGCGCCGACTAAATTTCTGCCCAGCCGAAACTGGACTTCCGTCTTGGCCAAAATTTCAGATAGCTCAGAAAAACTTCAAACAACTCTAGATAGCTTTAGATAGCTCCGAAAAAGCTCAAAACCGAACGGCTTCAAAATTGAGCAAAACACTTCAATTTCAATTAATTTACTTACGCCCTTGGTCAAAGACATTTCCAAATGAAAGTCACCTTGGGCTAGCTATATGTCGAAAATAGAGTAAGTATGACATACTGTACTTAATTTTTAATGGATATTCTGCAAATTTTAGTCTGTTTTAGTAAAGCCATTATAAGTACTACTAATCTGACTTTGGGTGAACCTGTGATTATAGGGGTGATGAGGACCCCACGCAAAAAACAAGATCCCGTAAATATTTGAACAAAGCAGCTGCTGTAAAAAAAAAAAACAAAGCTTCCCTCTCTGCTGTCATGCGAGCAAAGCAAAGTCAAAGCATACAACTATCCAACCAAGCATGCATGCCTCTCTCTCTCTCTCTCTCTCTCTCTCTCTCTCTCTCTCTCTCTCTCTCTCTCTCTCTCCTTTTAACAAACGGTCTCTCTCTCTCTCTCTCCCTCTCTCTCTCCTTTTAACAAACGATCCTGCTAACAAGCATCACTGGGACATAAGTTTAGTGCATTAGTTTAGTAACAATAAATTATGTGTTTACATTTAATATTCTCCATATTAATTGTCTTCTCATTAGTAATTGTTAGTTTCAAGATAAACTGGTGACACCTAATACAGCATTGGAAAAGTTTTGACAATGTCCAACATTACCCTTGTAGTTATATTATGCCCTTCATATTTGTTCTTAAAAAAATAGGCGGTGCCTTGTATCATACTATGGTGGAAAATAGAAGTAATCACAGTTCAAAGACAAATGATTCTTCCTAATTTTGTGTAGTATTTTTCACTGTTATTTACTTTTTGTGATTTTTTTGTTTCATTGTGTGTTTCGCTTTTCGTTGTAATTCTTGGGATTAATAATCATTTATCTTGACGAGATGAATCAGAAAAATATAAAATGTGGACCAAAGTAGAAAAAAAATTCAAATGAGACAACACTAAAGATGAAAATACCAGTTATTTTAATTTTTTAAATCTTTAGTATTTTTTTTATATCGGTCGTAATTTTTATCTTTTAAACTCCTTGTCGGGATAAATGATTAAAACAATAAAAATAAGGCGAATATAAAAACTTGGGTTATTAAAAGTCCGAAAACTTAATCAATGATTGTGGTAATAATATTCTCGAAAGATAGAAGAAATTCCTAATATGAACTCTTTGAAGTGTTGAATTGAAAATTCGAAAGCTGAATATGTATGGTCATTTGAAATCAAAGTTCACTTTAGGAGGGTAATTAAATAGGACATACTTTGCACTTATTAGAATAACGTTGAATACAAATAGTTGGATAGCTCCACATTTAATAACTCAATTAATTATATGACTATCCCAATGGTTTAATTTACAACAACTTCTTTAACTCATTTAATACAACTTAGAAGGTCCCCAGGGGCAACCATTATCACTGCTACTATATAGATAGCTGGGATTTTGCAAATGCAGAATGACGTGAATTCAAAACCTCTCTCTCCACGGCCCGTTAGGAATGTACCAGCAAGAGAATAAAGTGAAAAGAAACTAAGAAATCACTAATTTTTTTGTTTTTACGTACCCCAATCTCCTTCTCACACATGCGCGCACGCTCGCGCACACACATATATGAACACATCTATATAGGTATGTATAAAATTTTGTGTGCGTGTTTTATTCGTTACGTTTAATGTTGTTATTGAATTACTACTTCTTCTTGGCTGTTGATTTTGTCACTCCATTTTTTGTTAACGCCACTCCTCTGTAAGTGTATTTTTGTTTAATGTTGTTATTGAATTACTACTTCTTCTTGGCTGCTGATTTTGCCACTCCCTTTTTTGTTAACGAGTGGCAAAATCATTTCCCTTCTTCTTTTTTTACTTGCGAACAACGACAACTGAAAAGACTCTGAAATGACCAATCCATTGATTTGAAAAAGTAGACTTAAGCAAGTAACTGAACCAAAATAAATGGAGAGAGATTACAAAGAAAGTTTAGGTTAGCTTGTAATATCACATAGTAATAAATAGACCAGCAAAAAATAACTTGATTTTTGTGTAAATTGGAAACCAACCGGCACATCTTTCTGCATGAAAATTATGCATCACAAATTTCTGTTTCCACTGCATTAACTTTATTTATTCTATTCAAAGCAAGTTATTTTCTCTTTCATCACATTAATTGTTGATTAATATATAGAAGGGTGGTGATGGGGAAGGAGGGTAATTACGCGACCATTCTGGTAGATGGGTAGGAGGTTTTCAAAGGAAGAAAACAGCGAATTCGATCGAGTCTGATGGCGGAAGTTTAGGCTCTGCGAGATGGGCTAGCTCTGGCGAAGAATGAAAAACATAAGGGAGCTGGAAATTGAGATTGATGCATGCTTTGGGTGTAATTCAGCTTCTAAATGAGCATGACATTCGAGGTGGTGCATCAACCATATTCATTGTGAAGGGAATCATTTGTGCGGATGTATTGGCAAAAAACGCACCGATTTCGACCGGACATTTATATATCTACCCTTGTATTTTTAAACGTATTGCTGATATACTTTATGCGAATTTGATATGAGTGGTATACATCCGGCTTGTAAACCCTTAATTTAAGTTTTTGATGCATTGTTCATTAAAAAAAAAAAAAGAAGAAGAAGAAGAAGAAGGAGAGAGAGAGAGAGAGAGAGAGAGAGGATACTAACGAATTGTGTAAAAGGAAAAGGTGGCTCCTTTTTATGTGTGTTTTGTTTTTTTTGTCCTTCAAAATTGCTTTGAATCTCATGCCTTGTTTGGTTGGTGGTAATTCTTTTGCCTTTGAGTCTAGTCCGGACAAAAATTATAAAGTTGTGGGAATGTTCCCAACGGCTACTCTTTTTTCTTTTTGTTCTTTCCAAAAATCATTATCAAAAGCAAAGGAGACAAGTTTCCATCACAAAATGGGTGCCCCACTTAAAGACAGAAAGCTGCATACATGTATAGATATCTTTTAATTTTTTTTCGACAATCGGGCGTGTCTAGGCCAGCTTACGCCCATCTCAATTAATCCCTTACCGGTTCGATCATAGGCAGGCCATCCGCACCGGAACTAAGGGATTCACAAGAAATTACTTTCTTGCGGCCTGACCCCAATAATTCAACCCTGACCAATTGTGTGGAGATCATCACCCTTTCGAATTGTCTAAGAGAGATGACATTTAATCTTCATTATTAGCTCTTGAGGCAAACTTTAGAACTCAAAGGGGACCATTTTCAGTTGATATCTTTGTACTTAAAGTTCATCTGCAGGCATTTGGCTATTAGGTTGCGTTTGAGTCTTGTATTTTTGTCAGGATATATCAAGAAAACATAAAAGAACATGAAAATATAAATAAAATAGAATGAAGATAAGCTTCTTCGCTTCAATTTATTCTTTTATTTTTTGCCTTCCCATCTTTCTTAATATATTGCCCTAAAATTTATAATCTAGACACAGCTGTGAAGAATTCGCTTTCATGACGGGCCCCTAAATTTCGGGTGATATTTAACTCAAAATTATACTTTCATTAGGTTGAAACATGCATATCACACTAGATATATGCATGTATGAAAATAAGCGCTTTTAACTTCAAATGATATGGTGATCACATTTGGATACTATCTTTTTAAAAATCATTTGATGTGTTATTTTACGTGACGAACACATTATATGGTAGTCCCTGCATAACACGTGATTGGTCTATTTATGTAAGGTGACCATATCGAATGTGGTAGGCAAGAGTAATATATCAAAGTTGCATTTTTGTTCTAATATATAGGAGTACTATATAATTGTAGTAGCTAGCTACAACCATAATTTTCTCAAAGACATCATCTTCCTTCTTTTACGGCCAGGGTACGTCGGGGCCAGCTTACGCGGAATTGGAAATCATGTGGTGCACAAATTTTGACCGATAAAAGAGAACAAACATGTCTGAACTATTGATTGTCGAGATGGACGATCGGGATCTGCCTTGTAGGGTGCACTACAGGGAGTGCCCTGCAGGGGTTCCCGGATCCAGCTTATGCACACATCGACTAATTTCCTCCCCGACCCGGTCAAAATTTAGCCATCCACGATTCCACGCCAAGACTAGGAGATTCACAAAGATGTCACCTGTACCACAGTTGATCATCAAAGCAATTTCGGTCCTTCTAAATAGATATAGGCCCATTATCTATCTTGATCTGTAAGCAACGTAACTCGTCAGTAGCCTTATAGCCTCATCATGTGCGTCACAAGCTATTTTCTGCAAATAGGTAGACAAATTGTAAGGAAGGAAAAGCTATTGAAAAAGAAGTCGTCGGGCGGGGGTAAGGTAAGGTTGAAATTATAAGTCGGGAGAGGAAAACAGAGAAAGTAGAGAACAGAATGATATAAGATCCATGAGTGTGGGTTGAGCTAAAATGATAAGTCTAGCAGCTTTCGAAAGATGCTCTGTACGCTCAGTGTGCGAAAAGATAATGCCGTATTCTGAAAATTTAAAGGCCAAGTAACCAAAGCACATTCAAGGCTGCCATATTTGTGAAAGTATGAGCTTCTACCCAGTTTCTCATCTATGAGAGAGAGAGAGAGAGAGAGAGAGAGAGAGAGAGAGAGAGATTACAGAAAGTAGTTTTCATGAGTATGCATGAAGTTAGCAAGGATGATGTATATGCATATTGGTCACAGGTGCAAAGTGAGTAAATAGTTCATTTCTATGGCAGAAAAACTAACATGGTGTTGAGTATTTTGCAAACCAAGCCTGCGGCAGCCTTTTGTTCTCCAACTTCTATGATCTCTTTTTTTTTTTTTTTAAATCAAAAAAAAAAAAAACACTTCTACGATATCTTATTTTCCAAAAAAAAAAACAAAGTAGAAAAAAAGCTAATAATCTCATATTTCTCTGACCAAAAAGCAAAATATACGGGTGCATGATTTTTACTGTAAGTTCGAACTTATGAGTACTATGCTTTAATCATGCATGCAAATGAAAATTTGATTATGACAAGCAATGTTAGGATCATCACATACACGCACAGAGATATACGTGGTTCTCCAAAACCGGGTACGTCTACGGGAGCGAGAGCAGCTGCTGTTCTTTTATTATCACAGTACGAAATAGGATTTACAACATAGAGTATTTATACTGACTACATTCTAACCCTAATCTGGTATTTGATCTGTATCCCAAAAATACTCTTGTAATTACCCTAATCCGCTACGCTACACTCATTGCGCTTCGTTCTACTCGTTCTGCTCCGCTCCGGCATCTGGACTTCTTTCTAGAACTCCTTAGTATCTCTCCATACTTACATATGAGCCACAATTCTAACAAGCAATATCTAATTGGAAGCTTTTTAAGTTCTTTGATTTAAAGTCAACTTGGACTTGTGGGTAATACTATCATTTTCTTGATAAATCGGAAATTCATAAAATAAGCAGGAAGAGCAGAGTCGTAACATTAAAAACTACAAACACTAAACAAGGCCTAGCTAGGTGCTAAACTGATCAACTCCTAGACAATCTGCAATCACAAACTCCCTGGTCGACGGAGGAACTTGATTCGTGACAACTAGATCTAGCTTCAGCTTGCTTAGCTCCCAGACAAGCTAAGTTATCAGAGGTTTGGTTAGCTTATCGGTAGACTTGGTAAAGCTAAGTTGTCCGAGGATACGCTAAGGTGATTTGGGTCCTTCGTTTATATGTTCCACTGCTATGCTGGACTCAGATTCGATTTAATTTATCGGTAATATTCACTTTTTATGTCCCAAAAATGTGATGTGCTCTCATTTTCCCTATAGTATGCTGATCGATGCATGATGAGAGACAATGAAAAATATAAAAAAAAATCCGCGTACGAATCTAGCACTGAATAATTTTATCAATAACTAAACATAAGCTCTAAAAAGTAAAAAGCATGCTCGAGAGAGAGAGAGAGAGAGAGAGAGAGAATGATTGGCAATATTGTTAAAAGCATGCTCGAGAGAGAGAGAGAGAGAGAGAGAGAATGATTGGCAATATTGTTAAAGGAGGTCTAGGTTACCAAAGATAGGGAAGTTGGGATAAAAGCTTGTCTGGGATTGTTAGAACTAAACTGGGAAAAAGAAATGAATTATAGGCTGTTGGGTCTGAATTAAATTTTTAATTAAAAAGTTGGGCATTTTGTAAAGTAAAATGTTTGAGTGGGGGGTTTTTGGGACCATTTTTCTGAAGATAAGCGTGGTCGGCAAGGAACAAATTGCATGCTTTTTGGATATACCAAAAAGTTAATTGTACTCTTGTATAAATGACAATTGCTTCTATCTAATTTTTTTTTCCCAGAAGATTCGAATTTTAATGTCCATGTTCAGGTTCTGTTTGGGTGTTGTATTTGTTGATGTATTTCTGGATAGACAAGAGATAAGCAACCCAAGCACTAAAGTAAGAAAGTTATCTCAATATATCGTCTAGACATGAGCAACCTGCTCTCTAACACATATTGCACGTATAGCGAACCGAATCGGTGTCGGGTTTAGTGTGAGTCGTCGAGGAAGTAGAAATAGAATAAACCCCTTACGGATCGTGTAGCTAGACTGAAGCAAAATTGTCAGGGAGCACCGATGGGATCCATACTAAAGCAAACAGAACAATAATATTAACGAACATGCGACCTCATAAAAAAACAAACACTTATTTGCTTTATCATTTTTACGTGGTCAAACCCATCGGGGGATTACCAAGAAATCCTTAGCAGAATACCTCTTTTTTTTTGCTCGGCAAAGGAAATTTTATTAGAGCTCGAAAGGGTACATCGAGAGGAAAAGTTGGGGAACAAATAGCTCAACCGAGCACAAAGAAAACAAAAGCAGATCCCATCCAGCAGGAGTTTGGACCTAACCAAGGCTTTGGTAGGTTGACTCTTTAGGTCAACAATAAACTATACATATAGGGTATATACATATATATACCTACTTCAATTATGAATATAAGAAATATTATAATAGCGACTTCTTCAATAGTGGATAATGCCTTCACAGACCTATCATCCTGTGGTGGCCGACTTCAGATGATATCCACTATGAAAGAGAATATTTTGTTTTTGCATTATATATATAATGTCAAAAAGATGAAATTATTTGGACGATTGATTTTCTAATTTTAGATTTATCATTTGATGAAATTATTATTTTTATGATAGGCAAAAGAAATTTAATCTTTGAAAAAAAAATATAAAGATTAAACGGACCAAAGACACAATAACTAAAGCAACCCGAGACTCAAAGAAAAAACCGGAAAGGCATGATGCCAACCACAAGCAAAGATGTACCCTATATCAAACCACCCAAATCAAACCTCCCAAACAAGCACCCTAAACCAAAAAACCTAAAACAATAAACTAACCAAGGCGTTGGTAGGTTGACTCTTTAAGTCAACAATAAACTATACATATAGGGTATATATTAGGGTATACCTACTTCAATTATGAATATAAGAAAATATTCTAATAGCGACTTCAATAGGGGATAATGCCTTCACAGAACTATCATCCTGTAGTGGCTGACTTCAGATGATATCCACCATAAAAGAGAATATTTTGTTTTTGCATTATATATATATATATACAGAGTCAGGATCCTATGAGGGATCCTTTATGGTCTTACCGTAAGGGACTCCCATTTCCCGATCGAATTGCAACGATCCAAGCCGCTCAATGTGTTCAGAATGTGATTTTAAGAATATCCGCAAGAAATCGCCCAAAAAAATGACCGCGAAGGACTTGATCCGAACAGTTTTGCATAAAATACATTTATAGCGTTTCTATGAAAGATGAAATTATTTGGACGATTGATTTTCTAATTTTAGATTTATCATTTGATGAAATTATTATTTTTATGATAGGCAAAAGAAATTTATTTAATCTTTGAAAAAGAAATACAAAGATTAAACGGATCAAGTACACAACCACTAACACCACCCGAGACTCCAAACAAAAAACAGGGAAGGCATGATGTCAACCACAAGCAAAGACCCTACATCAAACCACCCAAATCAAACCTCCCAAACAAGCCAAATAACCTAAAACGAGAAACCGCATCTTCCAAAACATAAAACTTAAAGATTTCAAATAAAACCCGAACACGAGCATGAAATTATTGGGGTGAGGTTTTTATATTGGATCTTACCATAACTTAATTATAAAAACTACAAAGAAGGATCAACATGTGAAAATCAACTCATAGACTCGATCGAATGGGTCCCTTCTTCTGTGGGAAAATATACAAAATATTTTTTCATATTTGATTTTTGACATGAGAAAATAGTAATGATCTGTTCCTGACATTCACATGACATGTGCTAATAGTAGTACACTACTTATGATAACAGTCGCCTTGTTCGTTTTAGGATCTCAAAATTTCTGAACACAGTCTCCAATAAATTTTTTCTATCTATTTCTTTTGTTTGATGCTGTGGACCCATGTGTATCGAACTGTTCTGTACACAATTATATACGTTCAAAATTGTGTTCTAAATGTGCGTGGGTATCATTGCTCATTGAATAATGAACCCAAATTACACCATATATAGTTGGTCTTTTTGAGTTTGAGTTCCGATATGGTGCACATAGACGAAGGCCCCCTCAATTTATGGTAATAACTATGATGCCCCTGTAATTGTTGAGATCTTCATATATAAATATATATAGAATGACCTAAGTTTTTCTTTCTATCAGAACGACCTCCTAAGTTTTTGAAGATCCTTTTCATTGCCTCTATATTCAATGAGTATTCTTCAATGAAGAAGAAAAAAACTCATCACCTTGTTCCTATGTTTCAATTGTAATGATGAGATAATTTTCCTGAACGATCACGCATGTACGAATTTATTATTTATTGAGAGATCCCTTTTTTTTTCTCGAGTATACTTACCCAAAGTCCAATTGATCGTTACCGAAAGAAAAAGATGTTATCCCTATCGCTCAGGAGAACCACAAATAAAAATAAAAAGAAAATAGAACGGTAAAACAAGTAGAGCCAGGGACGGAATCAAGATTTTACCATAGCAGTGGCGAAATGTATACTAAAAAATACAGTAAAAAAGATGCATTACAATATTAATAATCATCGACTCTACAAAAAAATTAAAATAACATAACAAAAACTATAGTACGGAGTAAATGGTATTTGTCATTTGCGTAACGAGTACGAAAAAAGATTAACTTTAATTTTTTAGGTTAAGTTATTTTAGGGTTAAAGTGTGAAGTTTTTTTCCCTTAATTATACCTTATTCTTTATATTATTTCACTTTGGCGCATTGAATTTAGTTTTGAAATACTTTGTTGGGTCTCATTTCTTGAAAAACATAGAAGATTTAGGACTAGTATATAACGAAAAATAATGAAAAAAATCTAGCGGTGGCGATACTATATATGTTGCGGATAATTTTTTTTATACATATAATAATTACAATTTCTAAAAATTTTGTCGTGGTGGCCGCCGCCACTAGACCAGAGACGGAGGGAGGTGTGGTCATATGGGGGCCAAGGCCCCCGCGCAGTTTCGGGTTTTTTTTTTAAATATTTAGATTTTTTTTTGTTTTTTTTTGTTTGGTGAGAACATCTAGGTATTGTATTTTGTATTGGGTGTTATTTAGACATAAAAAAATGTTCATTTTTTTGTCCCAAAACCCAATTTCTCTCTCTGTGCACAGCCTTCCATAAGTTTTTCTTTCAATTATTGATCTCATTTCTTTTTCTATTTCTCTCTACTTACTACCTAAAAAAAACCTCTATCAAAATCTAAACCAAACAAACTATTAGATTCCCAAACCTTCAAATTTCAAAATCTTGTTCATAGGTCGGCCCCCGTGTTTACAAAATCCTGGTTCCGTCCCTGCACTAGACCCCCTGGTTCCATCCTTGAGTAGAGCACGATCTTATCCTGTTAACTTGCAAATTTGTAAGGATCAAGAAACTCTAGTACTATTATCAAAAAAAAAGAAACTCTAGTACTCAGTACAAGTAATAAATTGTGCTGGCAGTGATGGGTAGATGGGTTTCTTCTGAAGGAGATGAATAATTTGGGAGTCTGATCTCCTTTGTCCCGAAAGTTTCAGTGTCTCTGTGTCGAGAAGTTTTTTTTTCCGTTAAATTATACGACTTTTTTAATATTTTAAATTTAACGGCCGAAAATTTCTTGGCACAAATGCACATGAGTTAATGAGTTATTGGCACACAGGATCTTGCTTGAATAATTTGGGCTCTCTGTTATATCTTGAAAATTGTATCATCAACTGCATTTATTTTTGCGGCCCCCAGCTTGTACAGTGCCATAACTACTTCACCCATTCCAGTATGTGGAACAAAAACTTTCTCCAAGGCAGAAAAACACCTCAAATAAAGTACTTAAATTGAAAAATAGTGAATATATATGGTTAACTTACATTCAACCCTCTCCCACAAATTTTTATTTTATTTGAGTTGAGTGTACTTGCTGTTTAGGTAGCCAGGCCAACAATAATATACTCCCTCTGTCTCAAAAAGAAATGTCTGGACCCCAAAACGAGAACCTAAAAAGAATTTGAATTTTTCAAGAAAAATTCAGACTTTTTGCAACAATTTACTGGATATTTATGAGTTCTTTTAATTCATAAAAAAATTAGAATTTTTTCTTGTAAAAAATATACTACTCCCTCCGTCCCTTTATTACAGTCCAGTATTCTATTTTGGGCTGTCCCTTAATAAGTGTTCATTTTGTAAAGTTAGTGGGTAAAAGTTGGTGAATTGTCTATTTTATCCCTAAAAGTAGATTCTATTTTGAAAAGTTAGTGAGTAAAAGTGTAATGATGATGGGTAAGTAGGGAAAGTGGAGAAAAAAGTTGATGTGAAAGGTATAATGATGATGCCTTTTTAATAAGTTGGAGTTACGAAACAGGACATTTAAAAAGGGACGAAGGGAGTATTATTTTCAAGTCCTTTTTTTACATAGCGAACATTTATTTTGGTGTGGATGTAAGTACTATTTTCAGTACATGTATCCAAAAGGTGTTTTGAAATCGTATAAGAAACAAATATAAAAGGTGTGGAACTACTAGCTTAGCTAGCTAGGGGAAGGGAAAAGACGAAGACAAAAATTTAAAGAGTCTTTTAAATATGGGGTGGAGTACTGTGGAATAAAGGAATGGATAATGAAGAATATATAAAGTGATTTGGATAACTTAAGAGAGGGAAGACCGAATATCAAAATTGCACACTTATTTGTTTGAAACATAACATGTGAAATATAAGTAATTATTGATAAATTAGTTTTTTTTTTAAATTCCTTGTATTAAAGTGGTAAAGATTCTTATTAATAAATTGCCAAAGCTCCTGTTGTCCATTGGGTTATTGGTATTACTAAAGTTATGACTTTATTTGAATCAGCGCGGCTAAGAATTAATCCTACTCTCATGCAGGAAATTTCAAAGTTTTTACACGATATCAGAGCGTGATTCATTACATCTCATATGCTACAAAATAAACCACACGAAGAGATACCCAACCAAGGGAAAATTGCACGATATTAGACTGAAAAAAGATTACGCATGGGAGACTTTAGAAGCGGCCGCTACACGTAGAGGAGATGTAGGTATAGAATTAAAATTACTACACGTAGAGCATTAAAATTTCTGCACCTAATAACCTAAGTTTTTACCTTAAATCTAAAGTTTTCTACAGTCCCTCTCCTTACATGTGAAAATGGAATTTTAGCTAAAGTCGCCATGACTTGTTCATTTTGGGTTTCGAAATTATTTTTAAAAACCTCTCTCGAAACTCAAACCGATCGAGAACCTAATATATGGGGTCATGCGTTGTGTTGTACTGCCGAAAGGGTCTTTAAGAGGCTCTTTACCTACCATTTCCCATCAAATTAAATTCAGTTCATGTCATATGCAGTTACTTCTACGACAGATTCTGACAAAATTACCAATTGAAAATGACTTTCATTATCAAATTGGTTTCAGCACCATGGATCGATAAAGATGATTGCTGCTTGCAAGAACGTTGAGCCTGTGATATCTTTATTGCATTCTTTTTTTTTTTTCATCTACTGGAGTATTTTTCATTTAGCCCTTGATTATTTTGGAATTACCAGATTTTCTTTTTTCTTTTTTAAGTAAATTACTTTTAAGTGGTTTTGGGTAGCATATGATTGTTGGAGAACCCTGTTAGGATGTTTTCCCTTCGTTGTGATGCTTCTTGCTCATACTCCTTTTATTAATCATTGACCTCGCCAATAAAAGGTCTTAACCACTGAGACTCCTGTTAATCAATATTTCTATCCGGGGATTAATTTTCGGGGTTCGGACTTGTGTTTTCTAATTAATGTCTTGACTAGCCGACTGTCGAGCTCTCCGTGTACGCAGCATCTACCCGCCAAACAATCCGTTTTCGGAATCACAAATGTACATGGTGAAATTTACCAGAACAAGTTCAACAAATTAATTTGGTCCTGTTCAAGATCTCTGTATCTTTTAATTACTTTTGAAAACAACATATAAAATCTAGTACAATCATGTTATATGGACTTTATTGTACATTTGTACTCGCTAGCTGAAAAAGATATAAAATGCCAAACCTCATTAAATTTTTAGCATGCATCTTTTGTGACTCAGTCTCAAGTGTAGTTCTAAATTTTGAGTTGTTTCTTGACATATAAGATTAAATTCTCCCTTGTGACTCGTATATCTCCCGCTACCTGGAAGTCACGTCTCTTATTTTACCACACTTGCGTCTGAGCTAGCTTACGTCTACCTTGACTAATTTTGATCGAGAAACCAATCTTACCGTCCAATACTCCAATTGGTTCCTATCTATGGAAGCCACATCTTACTTCTTTGGTCAGTCCCAAAACCCCTCTCTCCCTCTCCCTCTCCCTCTCCCTCTCCCTCTCTCTCTCTCTCTCTCTCTCTCTCTCTGAGTGTCCTAACTTGTCATCACACTCTCTGAGTGTCCTAACTTGTCATGTGATGACTTCGCAATGAAATGAGGAATACATGGATAAATTTAAGTAATGCGAGTGTTTGGAGATCGAGGTGGGACTTGGGAGCACGATATCAAGAACCCCGAACACGGAGGTTCTCATCTTACTGTCAGTATAAGATCCTTGGAAATTACATACTGTCTGTTCGATAATTAACTTGAGAGTCCCTGAATTAGTCGAGACGTTGTTAGTAATTAAGCTGGTCAACCTATAACTTTGGAGAAAAGTATTTGTGTATATATACGCATATTTGGGCAAAAAAAAAAAAGAAAGAAAAAAAGAAAAGAAAGATAAGTTTTCCCACAGCAGCAAGTCTAGAACGTGAAGAAACATGCCCACTAAACAAAGCCATGCCTTCCATTTTCAGCCAAGGGAAATTATGTACCACTCTTTCACTTTTTCACCATGGACGTGCTACTGTCTATACTTTTTTTTTTTTTTTGATACTTCAAGTGTCCGGGCCAGCTCGCACCTTGACTAATTTTATGAGACCGATCCCACAGTCTATTTTAGGGGGGTCTCAATTAAAGTCACAGCAAAGCTCTGTGTGAACTGACTTCAAAAGAATTAATAACACCTAAAAGTTTTCGAACCTGAGACGTTAAAAGAAAGCAAATTCCTAACCGTAGACCACAAAAGCAACCATGAATAATTGGTAAGCATTACACATAGATGGGATATGTCAGGAACAAAAATTGAAATTAGACACAATAAAGTTAAATGGCATATAATAATAACAAGAAATTATTAGGCCTTGGATCTTGATCAATCATATATTTTTTTTATCCCGTTAGTGGACGATGTAATTGGTCTTTCATAAATTATCGAGAAGTACGTACGTGTGACTCGGACGCCATGAAATATATATGAAGGGAATTAAATGACAACTGAAATTATCTCTCAATATGAGAATTAAAACTTCCCAATAGAAGGTAGATTCTACTAACATTAGTTATCTTTTAACTGAATCTTGAAATGGAAGACATTTTCTTATGGTGGGTATGAATTTCGGATTTGTTAAGAAAAAATTTGCGAATATAGAAAAGAAGCTGCAAATTTTCTTTTCCTAGTCAATTTATGAGCACTACATAAAACTATTTCTTCGCTGCTCAAAAAAAAAAAAGAAAAAGTAATCCGAATTTGTCAAAACAAAAATGGGGCATTCGCATTTGGCTTGTTTTCGAAATAACTCTTAAAAATCTCTCCTTCTCTGTCGGCCCATTTCAGTCCACGACTCCGCCACCTCAAACACTCTCCAACAATTTCTCCCACCGTCGACAAAAAGCTTCGGCGACTGCTTCGACGACCGTCCCACCCCAACCATCACTTCTGCCGATCCTCGAACGACTTCCCCATCTTCGCCGACTCCTATTGTAACTCCTTTTCCTCCCTCAACGGTACACCCATCTATCCACCACCTCGTTCAATTTCAAAATAAGTTTCTTGTTTTTACAAATTTATGCAATAAATGTATCCCCCAAAATTGTTTCTCTATTTTTTCCATTGGGGCCTTTATATCCGTAATAGGGAAGATTTGGGAAAATTATACTTGAGTCCAATTCTTTTCAAGAATTATTTAGTTATCTCTCTCTCTCTCTCTCTCTCTCTCTCTAGTACTCTCTCTCTCTCTCTCTCTCTCCATTGTCCTCTCCACTCTAGCTCTGACACACCCTGCCCTCCATATGGCGTAAACTTGATGCCTGATAGTGCAAGCAAAGCAAGCAAGCATCTCCACTTTTTTTTGTCATTTCATCGCACTCTCCATAATCACCCTTGTGTATTCCCCTGTCTGTTTTTTCACTTCTTTTGTTTTTCTCTCTCCTTTATCCCCTTTTTGAGTCCTCACTACTGCTATAAGCTCATGTTTTAGTGCTTCACTAGCAAAACCCACCTCCCAAAACATCTCTCTAGTCTCTACCCCCCCTTTTCTCTCTCTCTCTCCTCTTATTTTCCCTTCTCCTTCATCACCCACTTGCTCTGTTTTTCATAATCCAAACCCCCCCCCCCCCGGTTTTCTAATTCCTACAACTTTGTCTTCTCCTGTAGCTCAATTTGTCTTTTGCTACTGGAAATTTGTTTAAGCTTCAGATACATGATTTTGGAAGTTTTTATCTCTTAATATCTACCTCCTCTGTTGCAATGAACACCACATCCGCAATTATTTCTTAATCTCTCTCTTCTGCCTCTCTCTCTCAGTCTACTCTGTTCTCATGGCTACTGTACACTTCTGCTAGTACTTCACTTGATAAAAAAGCAGAACTTCAGATGAATATTTAAAATTCCCAGGCACTGATTTTCCTGTACTTTTAAATTAAATTACAGCAGGTATCAACACCCTCTCTCTCTCTCTCTCTCTCTCTCTCTCTTCAAAGCTTTTTTGTTTATGAATTTGGTGAGTGTTGTCACTTCCTTTGATCTGATGAAAAAAGGGACTATGTTGAAAATAAGGTGTCAAGAGTCCATTATTCTAGTTATAGATTGTCCTGCTTCCAAAAGAGTGGACAACTCTTAATTATATTTATATTACATGTAAACCCCTGGACTAATTTATTTACTATTAATTCTTCAGTCAACTCCCTTAATTTCTAGTTCTCTCTCTCTCTCTCCTGTCTTGTTTTTCCCCTCTCTCTCTCTCTCTCTCTCAATCATTTACTAGAAGATAATTAAAATGGAGATATCAAGTCAAGAAAGGGAAATCCCAACCCAAATCCAAATCCCAATCCCAATCCCAATCAACAGTTCATATGGTGGGGGAGGACATGGGCATGGAGGCCACATGAACATCCTCCATGATCCAGCCCCTCAAAATCACATTATTCCCACTTCAGCCCCTCAAATTCAAATCCCTTCAAATGCCCCCACAGTACCCACAAGTCTGGAGGACAATGTGGTGCCCTACAAGAAAATGGTCAGGTACAGGGAATGCCTCAAGAATCATGCAGCAACCATGGGTGGAAATGCCACAGATGGGTGTGGAGAGTTCATGCCCAGTGGAGTGGAGGGTACCCTAGAAGCCCTCATCTGTTCAGCTTGCAATTGCCACAGGAATTTCCACAGAAAGGAAGTTGAAGGTGAGGTACCCTACAATTCTTCCTCTTGTGAGTGTCATTTTGGGCCTTCTTCCCATCTCAACAACAACAACAGGGCTAGTAATGGGAGGAAACTCATTTTGGGCCACCACAAGGGTATGTTAGGCCCAGAAACTTTAGGGTACCCTACTGGAACCCTCATCCATTCTAGACCAGCCCATCATCAGATGATGATGTCGTACAATGTGGGGTCCATGCCTTCAGAGTCTGATGAGCAGGAAGGTGGTGGTGGTTATGGTGGTGGGGTGGTGGGTAGGCCACTGCCGCCACCACATCTGGTGAAGAAGAGGTTCAGGACAAAGTTCAGCCAAGAGCAGAAGGAGAAAATGCTGAACTTTGCTGAGAAAGTTGGGTGGAAAATCCAGAAGCAGGAGGAAAATGTGGTGCAGAATTTCTGCCAGGAGATTGGGGTCAAGAGAAGAGTGCTCAAGGTTTGGATGCACAACAACAAGCACAATCTGGCCAAGAAGATCAATTCTTCATCCTCTGAGCAAAACCCAATTTAGACACCAAAGAAAAATGGGAAAAAAAAAAAAAGGGTGAAGGGTGGTTGTTAGGTGAGTATTTTCCCTCTATTTCTTTTTCTTTTTTTCCTTCCTTTGTTATTATTGTTCTTCAACTATTTTCTTTGTCTATTTTGGAGTTATATTCTTATGTAGAATAATACATTTGGTGATGTAATGTAGTGGTTGGATGCGTCAGTAGTGAGGCCTTATGCCCCCCATGCACTTGGGCATAGATTAGGTTTAATGAATGATAAAAAAAAATAAAAAAAAAATAGTGCAAGGGAATTGGGTTGATTTAGTGCTTACTACTATTGTGGATCGATGATGTTTACTAAAAATGGGTTGCTTAATTTACTCTAGGGTGAAGATTGGGCTGTTTTAATGGTAAGTCTTGTAAACTTATTTGTTCAGAATTTATTTTGGTGTTTTTTATTTTTCGTAACTTTTTTGTTTAGCTTTTCGTCGTAATTTTTGGAATTAATCGGTCGTCTCGATCGATGAGATGAATCGAAAAAGAATAAATACATTGACTGATGTTAGAAAAAGTTCACGATACATTAGACAACAAAGACTACTGTTTGATACTTTTTTCGTCATTTTTTCTGCTTTTGGTAATACTGTTTTACTTTCCAAAACTCCTCTTGTCGAGACTCGAGACGGGTGATCAATCCAAATAATATAACACAAATTTAACAAAAATTATTCAAAAAAAACAAACAAAACACACGAAACGAAGGGAAAAAAAAAACGAAGGAATTTTCCAAGAACCCACCCTAATTTAACTGAGTTGATGACGAAAATTGTATCAGTTGTCTTCTTAATTAAGATCGTTCTTAAAATAGAAGTGTATCAAAGTTCTTATGTAAGGATGAGTTTCTTGATTTTTTGATCAAAGGAGAAGAGACTCTGGCGTTGGCTCATTTGTAGGAAATTTTTCCGGACTCATTTGGATGACTAGAATAGGCTATTTATTTTAATAACTAGTTATTGCCAACCATGCTAAAAAAATTATATTTGACAGAATCATACGATATTGGAATGCGCGCAAGTATTTCTAAAGAAATAAATTTGTCACATTGGATCAAAACTTATTTATTTGGTAGTACTGTATAAATGAAAAGTGATACTCCCTCCGTCCCTTTATTACAGTTCAGTATTCCATTTTGGGCTGTCCCTTAATAAGTGTCCATTTTGTAAAGTTAGTGGGTAAAAGTTGGTGAATTGTCTATTTTGTCCCTAAAAGTAGATTTCATTTTGAAAAGTTAGTAAGTAAAAGTGTAATGATGATGGGTAAGTAGGGAAAGTGGAGGAAAAAGTTGATGTGAAAGGTATAATGATGATATCTTTTTAATAAGTTGGAGTTACGAAGTAGGACATTTAAAAAGGGACGGAGGGAGTATGATACTATTTTTTTTTATTGGCAAAATTGAAATTTATTAAAATGCGGGAAAAGGAGAAGGGGATCCAACAAAGAGTTGGACGATACAGCACCAGAACTTGGAACACCCAAAGGTCTATAAGGGTCCAAAATAGATAAGCAAGAAAGCCCAACCCTACACCCAAAATAAACATTGAAAGCCCACAACACCCAAATTCGGTCCAAACCATGGACCAGCCCACCCTAACAAACCCTCAAACCCTAACCATCTTCAACAACCACCGCCGCACAAACCACCGGAGATCAGCCTCGCCGTTAAGCCGAGCTGGTCTCTCCCAGATATAGAGACCGGCGGCGAAGACCGGCCTACGGAAATGAACATCGAAGAAAATCAGGGCAAAGAGGAACCCACCACCACCAACAAGAAGCCCCAGCAACCCCACCAAACACCGATCTCAATCAGCAACAAAAAACCCCATAGCGACGAACTGTTGACTCCTCGCCAAACTGAGCTACTCAGAATGGCCGCCAACAGGACTTCTGCACACAAAGCGACCTGAGCAAAACAGCCATGGGAACCGCATCCACCTCACCATCACTGGGACAAACCATCATCGATTAACACCGCAACTTTACAAATCATTTTTGGAAATTTGAGAAACCTGCAAAACGAAGGTTAAAGAAAACAGCCTAATGAACACCACCCAACTCCGCCACCACAACTACAACACCCGCTAGATTGCTGCCACCAACCACCCCTGCACCTCCGAAACTCATTGAACCACCCATCACCGCTAGGCTCCCAGAGGGACCAAGGACCCTCCAACCGGAGGCGGAAGGAGCAGAAGCACAACCGCCTCACCCTCCCACACTAGGGAAGGAGGTGGAATGAACCAGACAGAGAAAACAGAGGGAAAAGAGCAAGCGATCTGAGAGGAAGAGGGAAAGGTAGAGAGGGAATAAAGGGGAAAGAGGGAGGAAGAGAGGAGCCCGGGGGGAGGAGGGAAGGAGGTGCTCCTCCCCCCAGGCGGCGGTGGTTTGGAGAAGAACCCTAGGGGGAGAGAGAGAGAGAGAGAGAGAGAGAGAGAGAGAGAGAGAGAGAGAGAGAGAGAGAGAGAGGTTTTGAGTTAAGTGATATGATACTATTAATCGGTATCAAATCAATGTAATTCTTGATAATGTCAATGATCTCGATTAAGTTTTAAAATGAACCATTTCAACGTATATCCAAGTAAGCTCGGAAAGCACACCCCTAAATGAGCCCAATAGCGCAAGTCGACAATAGCGTAAGCGCGCTATATATATACATGCCCATTGGGTTAGCAAATTACATATGAGAATAAATTTTATTCACCGCCGGTGTAAAACCCCACTTTTTCACCACCGTCTATTATGGGTTCCACCAAGTATCTATTATTGTAATCTGAACCATTTATATTATAAGACCCGCAGTATAGTATTACCATGCAAAAAATCAACTTCATCGAAAGTCGATAGATATATCAAATTTTGAATTTTGATTTATAAAATAGACGATCTGATTTCTATCATTAATAATAAAGATAAACTGTTCATTTTACAAAGCAAAATTCAATTTTTGATACTACTATCAATGTCCAATCAAGTTTATTTTTTGCATGGATACACTATTATGTGAGGTCTACAAGATGAATGGCTCAGATCAACAATAAATACACGGTAGGATAAAAAAACGGTGGTAAAAAAAGTAGGGTTTTCCACCGCTAGTAAAAAAAAATTAATCTCATTACATATACTTTGCGAACACTAATAATCTAGTTAATTTAACTAGAAAAAGGTGTTTTTTATTTGACAGGTACCCAGTTGAATGTCATATCATATACTCCATAATCCAATGGAGTTTCAATCATCGAACATCTAAATTCGCAGTTCTCTACCAATAATAACAGAAAATTGGTACTCAGAGCAATAAAAAAAAAAATAAAGGATATAAATTTGCAATTAGAAGTGCATGAAATTGAACTGGAAAAAGACAACGATTGGTAAACCGAACTAATTTTAAGCCCACAATGGATTTTATGTTGCAATTTCGTGTCATTATTCAGTAGTGCTCTTGGAGCCCCATCGATCGCGTGGCATCCCACCGATCTTTTCAACTACACATTTGGGTGGAATTCACACGATTGTGTGGTGGAGAAGGTTCCTGAAGTACCACGTAACTGTGCTCAAGAAGCAAGTAAAATATATTCAGTTCTATCGGATTGGCAATTATAGATTAGAAACTTGGATAAAACTTCACTTGGGCATACATTAGTTAGTAATTGTTTTATTATTAGTTTTTGAAAAATTATGAGAGGAGGTTTAGAAAGACAAATTCATAATAACATTCTGTTGTAGAAAACAAAAAGCCCATGTAGTCAACTAAATTGTGTCCCCGGCCAATTTGGGATACAATAATCTTTCATGCTTAAAATTTTCATCACAAAACAATTATTTGTTTCATAAATTAGAAATTGATTTGACGCGTCCTCAACGTAGGTTCTCATAGAGATGCACCTGATTAAATTCACCCCAAAAATATGTTCACGTTAATATTTTTCAGTTCTAGGTTGAGGAGTATGAGATTCCAAGATGTTGTACGTTATGTTACTAGCATGTGAAATAATACGATCGAACAATGATTTTGGCACTTTATTTTTTTATAACCACGCTCTAATATTTGTCTCTCTTAGTATCTTTGTTATGTGTATTGGAGTGTAGTTATCCAAAAGTGAAGTGCCAAAATCAACTACAAATAATAAAACAAAAGCTAAAAATAATTAATAAATAAATAAATATATATATATATATATATATATATATATATATATATATATATATATAACACTTACAAAAACCTCTATGATGTGATAGGAGACAACTCATATTTTTGAAAACGAAAAAAGGGTTCTTCTAATGACAGTCTACTGGGTTGTCAATAAGCAAAAAAATATATAAAAAAAGCATGCACTCCGGTTCACTTTTTATACTTTAATATACTTTCATACATTTTTTACACATTTCAACCTTAACGATAGCCCGTCGGTTAGTCTACGGTAAAAATCTTGGTCTCCATTAGGCAGTTATGTTAACAGGGATGCAACGCAACTTGAGTCCATCTCAACGATCAGAGTCATTCATTTTTAAGAGCTCATCCGCTAGACATCATTAATTTGTTTAAAAAAATTAAAGTCGATATTACATATTGGTTACTACAAGGCTGAAATAAATGTATGGTTAGTATGCAGACCGTCTAGCTAGTCTGTTTTAAACAAACGTGATTCATTTAGTACTTTTAATGGATGATCAACCGGGCGGATACCAAAAATAAACGGCGTAAACCATCGACATGAAACTCGTGGTGGACCGTACCCGGGTGAATGACTCCATGTGATCCAAGATTTAAATTTCAAATTGTCCATATCATTTTTGATATGTAATTTAGATGTCCAAACCAGCTTACGCACACCTCGACTAAATTTTTAAAAATGAAAGGAAAACCAGAGGTTGTGCTGTGATTTTCTAAGAATGTCTTCCCAACTATAAAATGCAAAGACCCGTTTGGGTGAATGGAGTAGTGCACGTAATGAGTATGTAATGATGGCATCACCACATGCTTTCACTGAATAGAAGGGATTTTGACAAGGCTTAAAAAGCGCTCCTGTGAGTTTTCACATGCATCCCTATGGCCTGAGAAATTTTTCAGTGCCGGGTGGGCACGGTGCCAGGTGGTGCCGAGCACGATCTCGGCCATCCAAACTTGTTTTGAACGGCTCAGATTTGTTTGGGTAATTTTTAAGTATGAAATTACCAAAAGGTCCCTCCAAGCCCAAACAGATCTTGACCGTCCAAAACACGTTCGGCTCGGCACTGAAGTGTTTCTCCTATGGCCTATTGTCTGCCTGAAATCAATGACACATTTCAACCATAACTTGACTACCTTATTAAATATTCCTCATGTCATTGATGGTTTTTTTCCTCTCTCATTTTCATAACAAGTCATTCCGGGGCCTGTTTGCACGCACTTCAATTTATTTCGAGGGCCTGAAGTTAGCAGCAGAACAAACTCTCCAGTGGACCCAAGTTCGGAATGTTTGGCCTCCGTGGGATTCAAAATGCAACCTCATGGAGAACAAGCACTATTTATTAATTTTCTCATGCTCATTTGGCCAAAACGAAGGGTTCTCATGTCATTGATGTTAACCCTGAAAAAAACAAAAAGCAGTAAGCAAAAGTAGAAGCTCATTATGGGCATTCCCTTTGGTAACCATCTTGAAACCGATAGTTTTAAACTGTCATGTATTAAACCCAGCAAACAGGAGAGCTTAATTGTAAGGGTGATTTGATGCCAGATCCCATTTTCTTTCCACCAAATGACCGAGTCAATAGGGTGAGTCGTGACCCTAGGAGAAAAGGAAGAGACCGACCACGAAGATAAATTCCTTCCCAAGGGGTTGGGTTTTTTTTTTTGAAAGGCGAATTTTTTTATTAATATTTGAATAGAGGTTACGAAGATTAAGGGGAAAAAATTACATTCCAAGGGGTTGGTTTGGTAGTCAATATTTGGAACTTCACACGGTTGAGGTCTCATGTTCAAAACCTCCCAAGTGCTATATTAATTCTTTTGGGATCAATCGATACGGGACTTTGCTACGGCTTTAATCGAGGCTCCTTCCGGTGGACGATAGGATTGGTCCTCAGAATTTAGTCGAGATGCGCATAAGCTTATCCGAACACTAGCTACCTGAGTTATTAATAATGGACTAAAATAAGCCATAGAAACAAAAACAACTTTTGAAGGCAAATACCAAGGGGCTCTGCATTGGGAAGGATCCAATCCATTGATTTTATTCGGCTATTCGAGTGCTTTGCGTACTCAAAAATCACACTGATCGGAACGACCTGAATGAAAAACACGTTTGTATTGAGAATTTTTTTTTTTTTTTAACATATGGTATGAATTTGGGACAAAACTTCAACATATGCTTGTTAATCATATCGCTATTGATGCCCTCTAGCGTGGCATTTTGGGCATATGTGACAAACTCAACAACCCAACAAATTGTACATGTTCAATTTTTTTGGGGTATAGAATGGACCCATATTGGGCACACAGTAGGGCTGTTTTGTCCCACCCATAGCAACCCCAAAATCCTATGCAATGATGTGTGTGCGAACTGTGTGCGGAAATAGAGCACAATTTGGTTGGCGTAATCATGACCCGATTTCCTTATAGGAGTACATAATTTTAAAGGTTTGAGCAATGCTATACACCACATTTTTTATTCCATAGATACAAGTGTGGTGGACTCCACACAAACGCTTGTGTGAACCACCACACTTGTGTCTATGCAATAAAAATACGGGGTCACTAGACTTTCCCCAGAAGTTTTGGGCTCTGGGGGAGGAGCTAACAACCTTTGGGCTTCATACTAATAGAGATATGCTAATGAAATTTCCAATTCATGGGCCTTGGGTTTCATAATAGACTACCTAGGGTAAGGCCCTGTACCGTAGTAAATGGGGTCTGACCTCCTCCGTTCCGAAAATTCATGTGTCAAGGGGTTTTTCTGCCATTTGATTGTGCCGAAACACCCCTTGGGCCTCGGCACAGGGGCTTTCAGCCAGTGGCGGAGGCATTGTATAAGCAGTGGGGGCATGTGCCCCCACTGCAATTTCTAATAATACCAGTTTTACCCCTGAATTACAAAGGCCGTGACAAATTTGTATCCAACATTATACACCTTTTTCCCCTTATAACACTTACATCCCCTAATATCTTTGTAAAGTTTCAAAAAAAGCTTCTTTACGCATTTGCTTTTCATAAAGACCCGTTATCTACATGTACATTGTAGCAAATTTTACTTTCTAGGTTCATTTCTTTTATATTATAGGAGTAGTTGTTTACTATGAATGATAGGAAATTCGAAGACAATGTTAATTAATGGTGTCCCCACCGAGCTAAATTCCTGACTACGCCACTGCTTTCGGCACAGAGAATCTTGTCTTGTAACAAATACCACACCACAACAACCTACCAGCCTACCAATGAGTATATCAAAACTAGTTCAAAATTAGTAGTGACTGTGTATCGACGCCATTGCACACAAATTGCATTCGTAGAGCATCATCTTCTGCAGATCTCAAACGACAAAGATTCAGAAATTTAACGCTCTTTTTGAACCAAAAACCAATCGACAAGAAACCAAATAGACGAAATTAGTGTGGGAAGTCCGAATGCAAAAAGTGTGTCAGTGTGTGTGTGTGTGTGAGAGAGAGAGAGTGAGTGTGACAGTGAACCTTGGTGCTCGATGCCTCAGAAATGGTACGCTGCCACTAAACCGGCGATAGTTTTTGTGGAAACTTTATATCCATCTCAAAATCAATTGGCAATGAGTGAAGAGATCTCATATGTTATTAAGTGATCATCCATTCCACTTCCAAGCAATATGGGACTCTATTTCCTTAACATCCCCCTCACGTGCAGCCGCGTTTGAGGTCTATCACGTGTGGCCACTTTTGGATACTATCATCGTGCAGCCTTTTTGCTGGTCTGTCATCGTGGGGTGTGAATTGTAAATTTTTTTTAAATGTGGGGTGGAACGGGCCCCGCTCTGATACCATGTGGAAACTTTATATCCATCTCAAAACCAATTGACAATGAGTGGAGAGGTCCCAAATGTTATTAAATGAATATGTAGAGTTCTTCAAGTCTTTTTTATTTAACCTTATTATGTGTGTGTAATATATACGGAGTATATAGTAAGCTTCTAATGCGGACCTCCGCATCCAAGCAAAGTGCGGACCACCCCATTTCTTCCCTTTTCTGATTGAATTTTTATGATCCGAGTCGTTCAATGTGTTTAGAACGTGATTTTAAGGGTACCCGCAAGAAATTGGCAAAAAAAATGACCGGGAAGGGCTTGATTTGAGCAGTTTTTATTAGGGCTGCTCAAAAAATCCGGTGAACCGTGAAACCGGTCCGGACCGAACCGATCCGTACCTTTTGGATTTTGTCCGTGGATTAATGGTCCGGACACGGATTGAAAAATTAGAAAACTGTGACTCGCGGTTCGGTCCACGGATTTTTATTACAAAACCGTGGATTAACCGAGCCGAACCGTGAGATATTTATTTTATATAAATAATATATATAAATATATATGTGTATTTATATACTAATAAATTGTTAGTAATGTTAACACTTTTTTCTAGCAATTTTAGTATTTTAGTAGTATCTTAATAATGGAATATAATGTAGATGTACATAAAATATAAGGAGTAAATTATAGTGTTTTCATATAAATAACGGGTAACCGTAGTTGAGTTTCACTAGTTCGTTTCTTTTTCATTTTTTTAATGTTATGTACTATAATAATACAATTCTACTAGTATTTAGATTCTTTTGAATTTGATTTTTAAAATAGGTTTTTGGTAGTTTATGTAACAAGTATTTTCTAGTGGTGTTAAACTTAATTTTGAATGTAACATTCTTCCCTTTTAGTGTGGGATATATGCTTAAGCTTTATTTTTGTTAAAATCTGTGGATAAAACCGTAACCGATCCGCGAGTCACGGATCGGATTTTATTTTGTAAAAACCGAACCGTAGGACTTTTGGTCCGGACACGGATTTCATTTTATAAAAACCGTGACTAGCGGTTCGGTCCTCGGATTCCTAGAAATCCGAACCGAACCGGACCGCGAGCAGCCCTAGTTTTTATTTGAACCGTTCAATAAAAAAATAAAAAAAAACTGCTCGGATGAAGCCCATCCCGGTCTCTTTTTTTGCTGATTTCAAGCGAGCACCCTTAAAATCACGTTCTGAACACATTGAGCGACTCGGATCATCAAAATTCAATCGGGAAAGGGGAAGTCCGTACTTTACTTGGATGAGGAGATCCGCATTAGAAGCTTACTCTATATAAGTACCTCTGCCCCTGTTTGTGTGTCTGCCTAACTTGGCCTAGGGAGGAGGAGGAGGAGGAGGAGGGAGGACTGGGTACTGATTTGTTCAGGCAAATGGATTAATTAGCACGAAAACAGTACTGTAATTGTCCCGCCCATATTCTTGTACTCCCAATTTGTGCACAAATGTACACCGGGTTGCATGGGATCCATTTTGGAAATCCACCCAAATGGCACTCCATACTATTAAGGGTCCCCGTAAAAACAATACTTAATAAATAGCTTCGTCGGATATCGGTAATGGCTTTGCTCAATTTTTTTGTCAAGAAATTGAGCAAATAATTGATCAAGCCCTTATCATTCGACTGAAATACTTTTTTTTTTTTTTGACAAAGATCCTTACAAATTATTTCACACAACGCGCATTGTGCATTAGTGTACACTAAATGGTATACCCATACTTTTATTGATTGATGATTTGACTTGCTATGGATACACACAAAGCAGATCACTTTGTGGGATCCACTCTTTTCTCAACAAAAATTCAATCCATTCATGACATTTAAAATAATTTTGCACATTGCCCCTGCAAAAAAAAAAAAAAAACCAGCTCTAAAATGTATATCTAAAAAAATATAGGAGTACTATAATTGTTCGTTTTGTTTCAATAGTTGGTGTTTAGGAGATACTCA
Source organism: Rhododendron griersonianum (assembly GCA_018127125.1). Lineage (NCBI taxonomy): Eukaryota > Viridiplantae > Streptophyta > Magnoliopsida > Ericales > Ericaceae > Rhododendron > Rhododendron griersonianum. The sequence goes on along the minus strand of CM030798.1, from coordinate 37,716,341 downwards.
GATAGCTCGGGAATTACTAGAATTTATTCAAGTACCAAAAACATTCTACATATATTACCATACGTGCTAGTCTAAAAAACCCCTTTGTCTCGTGAGAGATCGCAAGGTTGAATTTAGATAAATTTAGAATCTTGGGTTCTTCGAAGATTTTTGTCTAGTCATTAATTTCAGATTTCGAGATTAGTCCAACTGCACATAAGCTGATTTATACACCCGATAAAAAAAAAAAAAAAAAAACCCGGTTAGTCTAAAATTAAGTACTCCGAAACCGAAGGATTTTTTTTTTTTTTTGATCCGCGAAACCGAAGGATTGTTATGCGCAATGACACGCTAAGATCTCACTAACCACGTGTCTCCATGTCCTTGGGCCACGTCAATAATCTTGACTTCTGAACTCCCTCTCCCAGTCTCCCTTGCTCTAGGAAAATTTTTCAGTACCGAGCGGGTATCACGTGGTGCCCGCTAGCGCATCCGAGCCGTTCATTGCGTGTTTGAACTGCTTAGATTTGGAAAGAGAAAAAGAAGAGAGAAAGTGTCGGGTGAGAGGAGAGAGAAGGTTTCAATCTGAACCGTCCAAAAGTGTATCGGACGGCTCAGATGCGCCGAGCAGTACCACGTCGACAATATCCGCTCGGCACTGGAAAACTCCTCCTTGTTCTAGAAATTTGAAGATCTCTCTCGCACCGCAATCCAAAGAAACCTCCAGAATTATCTACCAAAAAGAAGGCCAAACTCTCTCTCTCTCTCTCCTATATAAACCGAACTCCATCTCCCTCCCTCCCCCAACTATACCAAGAAAACCAGAGACAAAACAGTCTACACAAACTCACATCAAACACTCTTAACAACAAATCTCTCTCATCAACAAACTCACTCACATCCCAAAACAACCAAAAAAATGGGCATTCCAAAACTCACACCGATGTTCCTCCTAACAACAGCAATAACTCTGATCGCTCTCAGCCCAACCCCAACCACCGCTCTCATGCCCTACACCCGAAACCCAATATGGGACTTAATGATCCCACCACCCGACATCGACCCGCTCCGCATCCTCGAGCACACCCCGCTCACCATCCTGAAAGACGCGGAGCCGCTCGCCCTGGCCCGCTGCGACTGGAAGGAGACCCCCTCGGAGCACGTGATCACGGTGGACGTGCCGGGGCTGAGGAAGGAGGACGTGAAGGTGGAGGTGGAGGAGGAGAGCAGGGTGGTGAGGATAAGCGGGGAGAGGAAGGCGGAGGTGGAGGAGAAGGAAGGGGAGAAGTGGCACAGGGCGGAGAGGGTGAGTGCCAGGTTCGTGAGGCAGTTCAGGCTGCCGGCCGACGCGGACCTGGAAGGGGTGAAGGTTAGGTTGGAGAACGGGGTGCTGACGGTCGCGGTGCCGAAGGTGGCGGAGGAGAAGAGGAGGAAGGGGGCCAAGGTGATCAGTATTGAGGAGGCCGGGAGCGGTGGCGATGGGACTGTCAAGGCTACTACTAATAATAAAGGTGAACTGTGAATGGTGTAGTTGTAGAATGTGCTTTGCTAGCTTGTTATTATGCTAATAAAGTGATGACCTTTTTTCCGTAATATCGATGTATAATTCCACTTTTGGTGATGATGATAATAAATTGAGATAATGTAATGATGGAGTTCTTTGAATCTTATTTAAATGTGATGTCTTTTATTCAAGTATTGTCCGTGTGAATAAACATTAGATTTATCTAACAGAATATAGGAAATATGTTTACAATTTGAGAGTTGATTTTAGTTAATAGTAAATTTAAAAATTTTGGCACAATAATTTTTTTTGCTCTGTCATGCGGTGCAATAGTCCAAACGGAGCTATTATTGTGGGAGGAAAATTGTGAGGTACCTGGGTCAATCTTAACACTACAACTACTACTTCGGTCTTTGACGATCGACGAATAAAATTCGTCAATGGAAAGGTAAAATTTGTCAAAGTTTTCATCGTCATTTGTTTCACGTGAAAGGGGTACCACCAAAAACGCAAAATAAGTTTTCGTCGTCATTTGTTTCACGCGAAAGGTGTACCACCAAAAACGCAAAATAAGTTTTCGTCGTCATTTGTTTCACGCGAAAGAGGTACCACCAAAAATGCAAAATGGAATTTCGTCGCCAAATGATACCTTCTGGCAGCAAAATGAGATTTCGTCGTCAAATAGGTCTAATTTCCAAGATTTCGTTGCGATAGATCATTTGTGTTGTAGTGTTAATATATAGTCCATCCAAAAGGAGTATCACTCTTTCATTGCTGTCCCCCCTGTATTGTACCACCAATTCCATGTACATGTCACAACCGTATTTCGTAGATTGTAAGAATTAAAAAAGAAAAGAAAAAGATTTCTTTCAGAATTTGCCCTTTTCATTTAAACCAGACGAATTACCCATAGGAAGTGATCACAATGGTGGAAATAAAAATCACAAGATACAAAATAAAAGCAATTAAAGCACTAAAAACACCAGAGCTGACTGTTGGCTTTGGCTTTTGCTTTTGCCTAGATAGTATTCAACTCCTTCCAGTTCCTAGTGTGGCCCTTCACCACCCACCTCACCATCCCAATATAAAAGAAAAGTTATTTACGTATAATTTAGTTCCAAGTTTTTTTTTTTTTTTAACGGCAAAAAAAATTTCATTAATCTTTGAAATTGTTACAAAGACTAATTAGGACAAGAAGAACGGCATCGTATCCCTAACATGATTTGGTTCCAAGTAGATATCATATACTCTGCAAAATATTGTAACCACCAAAAACCAATGCAGGACGAAGCTTTTCATTAACAACACACATAATAATTCCTCATAAAAGTTCGAAGCCAATCGAAATTGCTTCATCAATTTATTTTTCACGACACCCAAGTCGTGAGAACGAAGAATCGAATGCAGTTAGATGAAACAAGGCATTTCAATTGTTGATTACCGCCTTGAATTTGACAATGCAATAGTTAGATGAAACAAGGCATTTCAATTGTTGATTACCGCCTTGAATTTGACAATGCAATCCAATGCACACTTGAATTCACTGTCTTCCAAGGCAACGGTGAATCGACAGTAGCCAGGGATTCCAGTCCATGAGGCACTGTTAATGCATAAACCAGTGGCCTTGAGCATGGCTTCTCTGATATTTGAGTCCTCAATCTTGGCTTCAAAAGCAGTGGGTTCTTCCACTGCAAGTTTCTTGCCAAGATAGGTAGAAGGCTTTGCCACCATCGAAACACCAGCACGGGCTTCAAGAACCTCCCACCCACAATTCTCGAGAGTCTATTGCATAGACATCAAATGGAAATTTCATGAGAATGTGCTGTAACAAAAATTACCAGTACCAAACAAGCAGCAAACAAGGTACTCCAAGAAAATTATGGGCACTCATTAGGGCCTAGATAACTCATTTTGGAAGATTTAAGCGCCATTATTGATGTGTATGAACTGGAAAATATTTTTGTGCATACGAGTTTGTATCAAAGGAAGCATCAAGGGAATGCCACCAATATACAACGAAGTACCGACAAAAAAGAGGCCCTAATACAAATCCATGCAGCCTATAAAACAAAATGAATAGGTCAAGATTAGGGTTACTGTCCCTCGACCCCCAACTCCACAAACTACCTGGGAACTTTGTAAGTTTCAACAAAGAACTCTCCATCCCAACAAAAGACCAAGGACTCCTGAACTGAAAACTATGAACTGCAACGGACCATCTAATTGTTCCAACACACCAAATCACAAAAAGTGGGGTTCATTAGATTTAAGTTTCCTACTATAAAGCTTGAAAATAGCTTGAGTTTCTCAAACACTGGACGAGTCAAGTTCGAGCTAGGAGCTTAGTTCGAGTTCATCTACTTCTAAATGAGCTGAGCTCGAATGCTCCAGAGCTTGCTCAGATAATTTGCAGCCTTCAGCAGTACAACTATCTACACCACAATTATAAAGCACCAACGAAAAGAAGAAAAATATGAAACCTCATGAGATATGGAAAACCTATTGCAGATAATGCTTACCTCTTTCAAGCGTTGAGATCTACTTGCCACAAGCTTTTTTTGTTCGGCAATGGCTTCCATTAAGTCTCCTGCTTTCTGCTGTCTTAGATCCAGCAACTTCTTTACAGTGTATTTAAGAGTGCTGTGAGGTTTGCTTAGTCCTGAAAAGCTATGGAATGTGTCAACCAAAAAAGACTGGTTTAGAACAAGAAACCCAAACGTGAGACCTCCAGTAAGCATCTTCAAAGATAATCCTCCAAGCAAAGACACACAAAAAGTTGGTTGCCCAGAAGAATTCAGTTTTGCTAAACTGTGCTCCAAATCCCAACCATTTGAGTCCTCAGAGTGAAATTCCAATCCTGAGAATGAAGTATCAATAATAACTCTAGCCCCAAACTTAGCACAAACAGACAGTATGTTTTCCATCTCTTCATTGGTGTAAACTAAGCCAGTTGGGTTGATTGTCGGACCACAGATGTATACCCATGGTTTCTTCACAGTGTCTAATATGCCGGTAAGTATCTTTTCTGTCAGCTTAAACCCTGCTTCAGATTGGGTAGGGATGGTCACAATGTTTGCTTTCAGAAATCTGGCAGCAGAAACGTAATGCCCGTTTGAGCCAGCTGGGAAGCACAAAGTTCCACCTTCTTGGATGCAGCAGAGGACAAGCTTATTGAAAAGAGGTAGTGGGAAGTCTGCATATACGAATTCTGCATTGTTAGATGTTGGGAAGCCATAATTGCTCTTAATAAACTGTCTAATGCTGGTTGTCACATCAATCTCTGATTCTGCTACATTCTGTCTTGAAAAACTTTCAAAAATAGCAGCCTTGACAGGAGAAGGTATTGGGAAAAAGCTCAGATCCACATCCATATGAACTAAGGAAGAGTCATCTGCTGCAGTTATTGACAACTCAGCATGATCAAGGACTGAGATGGTAGAACTAGTGAATCCAATCATCTCACCAGCTTTTGCCTTCTCGCTTTCTCTCTGAAAGTAAAAGAGGAAGAGTCAATGGAATTATCTATGAATGCTCTTTTGCAGAACTTAGAAAAGCAGGTTTTTTCCAAGATTTTCAAGGAGATCTTAAAGCAATTCGCATGTGACAAGTTGAAAATGATATCTGTTAGAATATAGCATTAGTAATAGTCCCACATTGCTTAGTTTACTTATTCAATATGTGAGTCACCTAAATAAATAAGATTGTTATGTGTTAGGGTTATTCAACACCCTTCACACCTATCCTTCCTAAACAACATGGTATCAGAGCAGGTTCACCATCCACCTTAGATATAAAAACCCTAGCCGCCACCCTCTACCGCCATCATCATCTCACCACGAAACCCTAAAATCACAACCCTAATCCTGGCCTCTATCTTAACCATAATCTCTTCCACCCATTGAAATCCCAAATCGGACACTTAACTGAAATCTATAGCCATTGATCACTGTTCACCAATTACTGTTCATCATTGACACTGTTCACATATTACTGTTCATCGTCAGTACTATTCACTTATTACTGTTCATCGCTGTTTAGTACTGTTCCATCACTCATGGCTGGTTAGATCTGTTCTATGGTTCTGCTTTTGGTTGCCGAAGGTATATTCGTATTGGTATTGTTGGTATTTGTTTGATGCTTATTTTTAGTTGGTGGAATATTGGTAGTTGATTCGTTCGTTGCCTCTCATTGCACGATGACATATTTGTAATGAAATCTGATTATGATTTTGCTTCCGCTATCTCTGGTGGGTGTGGTTCTTCATTCAGCCATGGTCATGGTCGCAACCGTGATTCTAGGTATCGTGGTCGGGTTTTTGGCCATGCTTTTGGTGAGCGTGGTAACATATATTGTTTTGTCGTCTATTTCGTTGACGTTGGTAGTTGGTTGATGGTAGTTAAAGTTGGTTGTTGTTGAAGTCGTTCGTTGATCGTTGAAATTGTTCGTCGGTCGTTGAATTCGTTTGTTGTTCATTGGTCGTTGAATTCGTTCGTCGTTCGTTGAATTCGTTCGTCGTTCGTTGTTCGTTGAATTCGTTCGTTGAAGTCGTTGAAATCGTTGAGTCATTTCGTTGGTTGAAGTCGTGAAATCGTTGAAGTTGTTTCGTTGGTTCAAGTCGTTTCGTTGGTTGAAGTCACTCATTGGTTGTTGCTATTGAAAGTTGTTCTATTGTTTTAACAAGTTTTTTCGTTATTGCTGTTAGTAGTTGAGGTAATTGTTTCGTTGGTTGATATGTAACAAGCTGGAGAGTCTCCAGCTTGCGAGGAGTGTTAGAATATAGTATTAGTAATAGTCCCACATTGCTTAGTTTATTTATTCAATATGTGAGTCACCTATATAAATAAGATTGTTATGTGTTAGGGTTATTCAACACCCTTCACACCTATCCTTCCTAAACAACAATATCCATGGGGTAACATTAGACTACATTTAAGTTTTCACTAGTGAATCAGTGATACGGGCGACTAAAAGTGTTCATATAGCACCAATTAGCATAACATTTTGAAGCAGGAATTAGAAGTGTTCCAAAACATTTGCTAGTTTCAAAGTTCCAAGGAGGTACAGCAAAGGGATCAACAATTCTATGGGAATCACAAAATTTTCCACACAAAGTACGTCGTGTGTCATAATTTCAGTGGCGCTTCATCATCAGAACAAATTATCACATTTAAGGGTTATTTAGTTTTCATTTGGGGATAGGAAATGTTAAAGAACTGATGAATGTAGATGGAAACACGCGTGACGTCATAAAATATAATGCCTTCGTGTCCGGTGAGTATGGTTAAAGTTTCTACGAAAATTCCCAGGTCTCCAACAGGAAGTATTTACATACTGAAAGCAGAATACTTGGACACTGAAAGCAATGTTCGGACTAGATATCATTAAAATTGAGGACAAGTGTAAGTCTGATTAACCTCTGCAGGCAGATGTCGATCAGCTAACTGAAAGGCTAGAAGGTCATGGAATAGACAACCATAGTAGTATTGACTAATCGGCGCTGTATTCCCTTCTAGTAGTTCCACAGTCTTGGACAATGCTTTAAAGATGGTCTCCTCTTCTGATATCACAAAAGCTACTTCCAAATCCGAGTAAACCTGTTTAGAGAGATTTTAACTACCACTATAAGCATCGTAATCAATCTCTGAATTCGTTGATCACAGCGAAAAGATCCAACTGTAAACAAGCCAAGGTACCATAATTGATCAAAATGGGAGGGAAAAACCTGATTTTTTAGTAAACCACATATAATTGCAGCGTGGGGAGGCAGAGGAGTTCCGGCAAGATATTTCAAGACACCATTGGAAGGGGGGAGGCTCGATAGCTCAAAGTGGTCTGATATGTCCAAGAAAATACGAGATCCAATCTCTCTTGTAGTATCTAAAAGGTGCTGGAAAGCAGAACTAGTAATTGCCTCAAAATGAGCCATTCCTGTAACTACCACTTGTGGCTTCAACTTTTTAATTAGCTCTATCATCAAATCTGACTGGCGCGGGGCTTCAATTACAGTGAGAACATCTTCTGAAAGTTTATCAGTCTCAATATTCTGAGAAAGAAACATTCATAAGGTTATTGTAACAGCAGCCGAAATGAACTAGTAGCTGAGAGAAAGAAACTGGGCGAAAGATCACCACCCAAATTACTGATGTTGGTTTCCTACAGGATATGGATTTCAACCACCATAATGGATATTAGTCATTGAACGAGCTTTCAACCATAAATACTTGCGGGATATCGTTGAGAATCATTATAGAAGATAGGAAAACGCAGTTTTCTAAATAGAAAAATTGGTAGGAAATCTTTATAGGCCTCCTTTTATCTTCTCATAGGCCTTGTCTTGTACTGGATAATATTATGTCCTTGAAATCTTTCATATGGAGATCATGACGTCCACAAATGGAAAGGTATAGCTTCTTGTCAAATGAGATCATAGGCCAAAATAAAATGGGTGGGAAAAAAACCCTCTTTACAAAAACCAAAAAAGATGAACAAAGACAGAAATCATAAAAACAAACTCAAATCCCTATTAACTAATTAACTGAAGATCTTTAGGGAGAAATGTTTGCGGGAAGATCAGCCCATGACCTGGGGAAGTAAGGATAAAAGAATCTTATATGTCTGATGGTACTGCAATGATTTGGAAGCCAAAACCTAGGCAATATACCTAATAAACCTCAAATTTGCTTATCAAGTGAAACTACGGTATAAAAGATCAAAACATAGGACGAGATATTTATGAAACCATCACAAATATGCATACCTCTATTGTCAACGATGTTAACCATTGCTTGGGCAGGTGTCGGCTCAGATGTTCATCAACAATGGCGAGTCGTGGGGAGAATAACCGCAGAGCATTCTCTATCGCCACATCCCTTGAAGGAAATACAACGATATTCTTGCACAGGGATAAAGAACAAAGATGTCAGGAATGTAGCTTAGTTTCCATAGTTTGGACAGTACACAAACATATCTGTTCCTGTAACCCAAAAGACGTAATTTAATGTGAACTACTCTTAATCCGATCCAATAGATGAAACTTAGTATGACCTACAATTAGTATGATAATATCTACACACACATAATCAATAATTGTACCTTAATATTTGGTTCATGTCACATTCTTATTTGCTGTGTGCAGTTCTCGTTAACGGTTGACACGGTAAATTAAAAGGTTATCCAAGTCCATTTCGGGTTATGTGAGTCTAAACGGAATTCGAACTGTGTAGTTTTTGTGTTTTTGGAGTGGCAAAAAGTAGTAGACCTTGAGACTGTTAACTTCATGCTGCGGTCGAGGCGTGAAGACGGGTCGTTCCTTAGAAATGCCTACCCGCCAGGAATAACAAGTTTCAAAAGAGGAAAACAAATCAGCTGCCTTTACACCCTCAAAATACTATCAATAAAATTTTGTTGATTCAATACACTTCCTGTCAGAAAATTTGTACAAAACAAATACACGTGTATATATATATATATATCTTGAACGAGTAATCGAGAAGATTAAGAAATGGTACCGAAGATAAAATACAAGCTTGTTTTTTGCCTATCAATATCCAGTTCGAACAATAATCAAGCGGATTTCAACTTTTGCTGAAAGTAAGCGCAGGTAAAAATGCCTATATGTAGGTAGATCTCTCTTATATACTCTATATACTCTTTCTGAAAACCCTCGTTGAAGAGCTCAGGTAGATACTCTGCAATTTGGGTTCCCCGTATCTCCCTTTGGTCAACATAGCTTGAATAACGAACCAAAGAGAACCGAGTCAACAAAAGAAAAAGACTGGAGCAGTTGAATGACTAACCAAAGAGCATTGAAGGAGAGAATTGACCATCGAAGTTCACTTACATCTGCATTAATGGGAACATGGTGGTAAGTTTTCATGAAACCAGAAATCAGATTGCGAAATCTTTTGCTTCCAGCTGGTGGCTCGTATGGGAAAAATGAGCTCTTTTTCAAAACACTGGCAAGATAAGCAAGGAAAGAAATCTTCTCATCCGCCACAGAATCATCCTCAAATGATAGATCTAGAGAATTGCTGATCTCACGGAACCCATTTTTAAGAAAATCAAAAATCATCTTAACCTGTCACCATAACACAATCAATACCCTTTGCATTTCCTGCGTCATAAAATGCAAGGCAGACTTTCATGAAGTGCGCACCTGATTTGGTTGACGAAGTTGACAACTATAAACTGATAAAGCATGAGAAATACGACCACCAGCCTTTCCATAGGCCCAAGCAGTTCGAGCGCAAATTGGCTGATCTCCAGCTAGCCCCATGAAGAACTCAAAACGATGGGGACTATTCTTTTCAATCTCAACCAAAGCTGAAATATCTGTGTCAGAAGCCTGCAAAAGAACAAAAAACATCAGTAATGCTGCATTTTGGAGGAGATATTATTTTCAGTTAAGAGGGGATATTTACCTGAAGAATTTTTGTCTGCCAAAGCTTGGTAACCTGGAGCCCACGCCGTTCAAACAAGCGTTTACAAACACCTTGTCCTGGACGGCCTCCCATATTAAAGATCATAATTCCCAAAGGTTTGATGACAGAAATTCCTTCTTCAACAGCCCTGGCAATGAGACCCAGGCCAAACTGATCCTCAACGAAACCCTAAATGGAAGAAGATAGACAGTGTTACAACAATACCATCTCAAACAAATCTCTACAGCTAAAAGTGGACTAAAACCAAAGAATCGTATAGCATCCAATATCATTTAATGAGTCATATGCATTGGTATGTAGATGGTATTGACAAAGAGGATGGTGTGAATATAATTTGACTCAAAACACGGTCAAGACAAAAACACATCAAACGGGCAGAAAATGAAATAACTAACTGAACACCCCCAGTGACATCACAATCTCCAATCCCATAATTTTGCATCATTCAAACTTTAAAAAAAAAAAAAAAAACGTTTTCCCTCAACAAAAAGGAATCATTATTTCAAAATAAGAAGCCAATTAGAAATGCAGGTATCCAGTATTCAAATGCTTAGATCCTAACTGTCTAAAATGTATCAGCATTAAAATATTGCCAACCTGAAGTGCACAATAGTTACTCAACGAATACAGAAACTCCTCGCTTGCATTTTCCGTAATCATCTTGGACATTGCATCTGGGTTAGGGTTAAGAATCTGCAAGAAAGAGTCAAGCATGCGAAATAAGAAAATTGGTTCCAGAAACCTTTAATTTCCAACCATAGTGGAATTTTCCTACATCTTTCATCAGATATAAAGTTATAGAGACAAGTTTATTTACGTGAAAAACCAAGAAAATATAACACGAGGGATAAGAATACCTGAGGTATGCATCCAACAATGCGTTCGAGTTCTATGTGATGATCTCTGCAGTAACCTAGCAGGTCAGATTCATGAAACTCCACCCTATCCAGCAAAGTCTTCCCTTCCAAATCATAGACAGGTTGACCATTTTCATCCAGTGCATTTAGATATAAGTTGATCCAAGAAATCTTGATAGCTCTTGGATTAATATCAAGTCCATACACCTACAAAGTGTTGATCAGACGCTAGTTAAAGAGCTCCCAACACCAAAAATCAACAAATATGTTGATCATGTAGAAAATGAAAGCATCGCCTCTGCATGCTGTCAAAAGCATCTAATCAGTAGAGGTGATGCTTTTATTTACTAGATGATCAAAGAAGCATCATAAACTTGTATATTAGCATGATAGGAAGAACTATAGACCTTCAATGGTAACCACTTCTCAGCTATGGCAATGGATATCCATCCGTTACCGCAACCAAGCTCAGCAACTGTCCTGTCCTTGAAGATAGAGTCAGGATTTCTATTTAGTCCTTCATAAAAGGTGAAAGACCAGTCCTCTGGGATGAAGATGCTAGGGATCACCATCATTGTCAGTTTCTTCCTCTTCTGATAACCTGCGATGGCAGCAGAAAGTATCAAAGCATGTGATGCAACAAGCAGAGGAGTAAGTTAAAGTGGTATAGCGTTGATCTCAGCAATGAGATAAATGACTGGCTAGACTTGCAAAGATAAATCAAAACCAAGTGATTTCATTAATGGCATGCGACTCTCCAATGCATTTGTGGAGGGGCCGAAATTCTCGGAAGCAACCAATGCTTGGATGGAGGCTCAACAGCAGAGAAGGTTGTATTTGCAGGGTAGCTATTCACAAGAAAGAAACGGATTGCAGAAGAACATGCAAGGTGCCTAGAATGACTCTTTCTTTTTGCATTCTAGTGTATGAGGAATAAGAGAAATAGCTTTAGTTTTTTGGAGGTCTAGAGGACTTTATACAGGGTTGGGAAAAGGGAGTCCAGAGCCCAAGACTCCGCAATTGCAAGGTTGGGAAGGGTCAAATGTAAACACGTAAACTCTGCTCAAGGCCCACCCTAACATGTTTTCTCTGCATGTTGCCCACTACATAATGAAAAAGGATATGGAAAAAGAAAGACCAATAACCAGAAGCACAGTCCGAATCATAAGAGCGCGCACACAATTTTTTATTTATTTTTTGATCGGCAGCGCACACACAACTTTAGTAGCTGTAAGTCGATATTAACAAAAGGGTGTCAGCCCATTGAAGGCTGAAAAACACAAAACAAAAGATCTCGAATTGATTTCATTAACATTTAACACTCAGCAAAACAAAAATGTGGCACCATACATCTACAATACCAATATAGATTCAAAGACCCAATGTCCCTTAGAACATGAAATGTTCATCCATTTTTGGTTCTAAGGTAAGACGGTGCGCAGAAAAGAAAATTTTCCAAGAATTATGTACCGACACTTGCTCATTCTCTAAAAAATGTTATTTTTCAATTTTTTTTTATCTTAGATCTCTTAATGTTGGGCAGCCAAATTTTCAGCCCAAATGTTCCATTCTGTCATTCATCAGGCCAGAGCAACAAACGGATAACAATCATTGATTCTGCAGCACATAAACAACCAAACCAAACCCAATGTGTTTTTCTCCACCCTTCTACTCTGTCGATATGTTCACTTAATATTTAATATGTCATGTCCTTTTTTAGCAAGCATCATTTCGGTCTTCCTCTCCCATGCCATTTCCATCAACAAAAATTGTATCACTGCTCTTAACTGTTGCATCTACTAAATATCAAATCAGCAATTCCTATTTTCTCTCATCTTCCAATAGTGACGTAGTGCTAAGACACTGCTACGATGCTACCCATATCAATTCACATAAATTATCATTCCTAAATTCTAATCTTATCTATCATAGCCTTACCAAGCATACACCTTAACATCTTTCATTTCAACTACACTCAATTTATGTGTCTCGTACATAGGGCCAATAAACGAACTAAACCGTAGACTGTTAAGCTTGGTTTGAAAACTTAACGAGCTTTAAAACTAATTCAGGCTTTCCTTGGTTACGAGGCGAGCCAAAACTCGAAAGAGCTGTAATCGAGCAGAGCAGCTTGAATTTTTAAAACATCATAAGTCAAACGAGCCAAGTAATAGCTTGTTTGAGCCTGGTTTAAAAGTTTAACGACCCGTCAAAAACGCGTACAAACCTTGTATGTTTACGTAACAAACCGATCTCAAACAAGCTTTTAACGAGCGAACATGAGCTGTTTAGTTCGTTTATCAGCACACTTCGCGTGGTATTAACATCCACACGCACGAACATGTATAAGTGGAAGGTACATTTATTTTTATGCTTAAAAGGAAATGAAAAATTGGAACGAGAGAGAGAGACCTTCGTATTGCTCAATATAGATGTCTTGGATGAGGAAATGGAAGGTCTGGAGGCACTCGTCGGAGGCTTCCTTGGTGGCGAACAGTTTCTGGAGATCCGATAAGAAGATCCGGGCTTCGGGTCGGGTATTCGGATCCTCGAGCCTCTCCAGCAGTGATCGGAACGCACTGTAAGCGGAGTCGCCCGACTGTTTGCACTGATTCAAGAAGTCGTCCATGGATCCCCAGAAACCCTTGGCTGCCATTACAATTCACGGATAGAGAGAGAGATTCAAGAAGTATGATTATACATTCCTTCTATAGAAAGGAGAGAGAGAGAGAGAGAGAGATGGTTGACCCAAAAAAAAGAAAGGAGAGAGAGAGAGAGAGAGAGATGGTTCAGACTTCAGAGCTACTACAAAATACAGAAACCAAGGACGTTATTGGCACATATATTGGGCCGCGGGACGATCCGATGGATAGATAGATTCATTTTTATTACCAAAGGCCTTAATTCATAGAGATTATGGATGATTGGTGGTAGCAATTTTCTTCTTCCATCACCAATCATGCACCGCCACACAAGTTGTGTGGCCGGGTGTGATTGGTATTATGGTTGCATTAAGTACCGCACCATTTCCCACTACTTCATGTGGGGCCCACTCCGAACTCTACTGTTCAGTTTTGTCCCTACGAATTCAAAAAGCATATCTATTTTTGAAATTTATGAGTATTTTTTTTGTATTTTTGTTGGGACCGGAGTGGGTCCCACATGGAGCAGATGGGAATGGTACGGTGGTCGTAGCACTTCTGGAAGTGTTATTGGAAGCAAAAAGTCAACCTCCATCGCTCTGTTTCACCATTCTTCCATCGCTCTCAATCTCACCGTCTAAAAGTGTTTTGGACGGTCCGGATTTTTAAAAACATTTCCAGGATCCCTAGAAGAGTTCTTCTAAAATTCGGATCATTAATTACCAAAAGTCGAGACGGACATGAGATTGAGCGCTACGGTTAAAAAAGCAATGAAACACAGCGGTTGAAGTAGACTTGCAGTACTGGAAAGAACTCCATAAAACTAACCGAATCTTGGGGAGGGAAATCGTTTTCACGGGTGACTATTGATTCCTCCACTCCACATGCCGCGTTCCCTTGGGGTGGTCCTCAGCCTATTTTTTTGGGGGAGGCAGTATCTGGCAACAGCACCCCATAGTATATCTGTTCAGAAAATGGGCCGGATTTGTGATCCGGATCCAGCCCGATTAAGCCCCAATTCAAGATTCTTTCAGGCCGGTCCTACGTGAGTAGATTATGTCTCATTAGATCCTTGCGCACAAATATTTTCCCACAAAGTCTTGTTACACGCGTCCACTATTTCTCTCTTCTCTCTCCCCTCTTGTTGTACCCTAAGCGCATCCTGGTGAGACAAGAGCGATGTTGATAGTTTTTTTTTTTTGATCCGCGAGCGATGTTGATAGATTGAAACTTTCTTTTCTTCCCCCACGTGCTCTCTCTCTCTTCTCCCTCTTTTTTAATTTTTTTTATCCTCCCTCTTTTTTAATTTAAAAGCATAAAATCTTATAATCTTTATAACTTTTTTTCTACAAATTTATTTTTTATAAGTTTTACATAGTTGAAATCTAATCAAAGAGATCTAACTTATGAGACCAATATTAAGTATAAAGTTTTTATTTTTCAGTATCCATTTTATTTTGTCAATTAATTGTTAATTAACACTATTTTTTTCAATTATATTGTTAATTAACACTTATTTTTCAATTAAATATTAATTAACATTATTAATTGTGAATTTTATATTGTTAATGTAATACTGTTATACTAAACTTTACACTATTAATTCTAAATGAAGTTTAACGTAGAAAATAATTATAGCTCTTAGAATAGACGTTTCATTTGTTCATAGACAATAGTAGTTGAAATCGATAAAAATTCAAAATATAAAGTTTAATAAAAAATACAAAATTCACATTGAAAAATTAAATTTTATTTTTACTTAATTTTATGTTCAATATGATTTCATTGTTTGATCTCTACGAATATGTTTGATCTCTACGAATAGATTTCAAATATACAATTTTTACAAAAAAAATAATAATAATGTTGCATAAAATTATAATCATTTCTAGATTTATTGAAAATAAAAGACGGAGAGAGGAGAGAGAGAAAAAAGGGAGATGATAGAGGCACAACAATTTGTCATACCTCAACTACACCCATTTCACATACGTGTGAGTCTCTATCATTTATTGTGAAATTTCTACACATGTATTAATATGTCCCTAGCATTTTTCGAGAAAAATGGACATAAGATAGAGGAGGGAGAGTGAATGTATGTAGAGAGAGAGAGAGAGAGAGAGAGAGAGGGGAGAGAGAAGCAGTCTGTGTGCGTCAGGAGAGAGAGAAACAAAGAATGAAAGTGTCGTGCTTTACATGCATTTGACCATTTGGCCATTAAATGCTGCGCACGTGGATAGAGAAATTGAGAAGCTCGTGTATAATTTCTAGAGAGGACCTATACAATTGTACTTTTAGGAGAAGAATTTGAAGGGCTATGAAATTGAAAGTTAGGACCGGCTGGGTAATTTCTCTTGCATTAACGTTGAAGTTTTTAGCGGTGCCTAGGAGGGCAAACGAGTCAAGCTTTGTGGTGTTAGTGTTCGAGTTCGACTCGATTACTAAACGAGTCTGCGTTCTTTTACACTTAACTTAAACTTAAGTTATTTTTTTGAAAATAAGTTAAGTTAGAAGAATGGACTGAATTAAAAAAAAAATAAGTTAAGTTTAAATTAAGTATAAAAGAACACAACTTGAAAATTGAGAGTCGATCCCTTGACGAGCCGAGTCCAACTATTTTCTGATCGAGCCTAGGCAATGAACCAAGCTTTTTTGACTGGAGCCGAGCTTTAGAAGTGCTGTGACGCCCGCCCACACCTTTCCGAGTCGTCAGGATAACCGCGTATGTTAATCTCAACAAAAATTTGCCCACTGCGAAGCCCCGTCGTGAACGGCGCTCAATGGAATGTGATCACTGATGATCAGTGTAAAAATCATATATGTGGTGTGCTAGCTTCTACCTAGTTTTTCTTTTTTTTTTTTCCTTTGTTGACGAAACAACTACCCCACAGAGGAATTACTGATTGGACCCCACTCTAGAGCGCAAACCTTTGGATGACCAGTGGCGGCTCCAGGAATTTATGAAAAGGTGTTCAAAAATTACCTTAACTCTACTAGTTGATATATTAACCAATAATAAATGTACACAATCTCATATAGTTGTATAAATAGTACAGTAAAAAAAACATAACTTCTATTCTAAAGAAATTAACTACGAGACGAATGAGAACTTAAAAATATATACTATTTTTCTAACAAAAATTTAATACAATTTTTTTGAAAGTTGTATGTTGCAGTAGACAGTGTTTTGAGAATGGAGAGGGTAAAATTTTACAGTTGTCCTAAACGATTTTTCATATTTTTTGCCAACGTTTAACCAGCGTATTAATCTACTAAAATCCATGTGAAAGAAATTATAGTGACTACATTGAGGTTGACCTTCTTGAAAATATGTTCTTTAGGATGACATGATGAGATTTTTTATCGCGCGTAGTCTTAAATTTGAAGAATATTATTCAAGTTAACGGCATTTACAATGTAGTTGAATTTTTTTAAAGCTTTATCCGTAATTTATAAGCTAACTAGACCAAAAAAAAAGAAGTTATTCTCATGAATGCGAAATTAACACATTTAGACCATCGACAATAAAGATGGAGAAAGAATGCAAAGCATAATACTTACACATCAATAGATTCTTCTTTTCACTTTCTTTTTACAAGTTATGATTATAAGCTTTATTTAATGTAATGTGTTAGGTGTTCAAATATGAATTACCTGAATTGATGGACTATAAATTGGATTGTGATAGAGTCTTCAATTAGTTTTGGGTTAGGTGTTCAATTCTTTTTGAATTAAATGTTCAAGACTTTTAAAATTTGGTGTTCATTGATATTTACGTTGGGTGTTCAAAGAAAAACTAACTCATAATTTTTACATGTATTGTAAGCAAAAAAAATTTGTTCGGGTGTTCAATTGACCATGGAAGCTCGATCCCATGTGGAGCCGCATCTGTGGATGACCGAACAGCCACCACGCCCTGGCCACCGGATTCAGCAGGTACCAACCCTGCCTACTTTTACTTTGGGGCAAAGCCGAGTGCTTTCCGCTGGGGCAAGCCCATGGGTGGTAGCTAGTTTTTCTTTCTTAAAGCATAACTGGGGATTACGCTGTCTGTTGTTTGGGGTACAAGAGGAAGTCTTTGTGGCTTTAGACTCGATGATGCTCCTTTACTATATTAAGGAACCTAAACACATGACCCAACGTTTAAAAAATGGATTCTTTTTTTTTTTTTTGGATAACCGGGGAACAACGTACCCTACAGCCGAGCTACAATTGGACCCGATTGCGCAACCCAAACCTCTCCTCGATGTTTTATTCTGCTGTTAATTTTAAGACACTTCTTTTTTTTAAAGCATTAATCTTCGTGAGAATCATATAAATTCGATATCAATTGCTACATTATCGGAACACATTTGTAAAAACGAATATCACAACACTGCAAACGAACTAGATTTTGGTTTCGTATGTCAAAGTTTTTTGTTTTTTGTTTTTTAACATAAATCATAAATGAATGTTGTAATTGTATTTGCGATATAAGACCATTATGAATTTTGATGTTATTACTAATATTCTAAGACGAGCTTTTAAAAAAAAAATCAATGGCTTTAAAGTAGTAGTAGAACCTGATATATCTCTTGCAGTTATTTTGGGGGTAGTTTTGAAAACGGATATGTAGATAGACTATTCCGCATATCTGCCAAAGATTATTGCTCTCGGCATCACAAGAGTCATCTGCAGGGGATCCACTGCACAACTTATCTTGGGGCTGAATCTAAAGTCCCACGACTTCCACCGCATATTACAGATGTGAAAGAGTATGTTGAGCCTCACCAAACTGCTATGAAAACTTGAACCCGAAACAATTAAGCTAGGAACTCCAAGTATTTACTAATTGAAGTTTGAACCAACCATTTTGCTAGTATTTTGAACTTGTGATCTAAAGCTACTAGTGGGCATGTGCATACAATCATCACCATCGCAACTCACAAGGGAAAATAAGAAGAAGAAGGTTTTATCAAGGGAAATGATTTTGCCATTTCTTTTTTTTTAACGCCAATTCCCTACAAGTGTATTTTTAAACTAAAAATACACTTGCAGGGGAGTGACGTTAACAAAAATAGGAGTGGCAAAATCAGCAACATTTATCGATGAATCATGTATTCATGTCCACGAATCGAGTGCTTTTAGAAAGCAATTATACAGCAGAAATAAATTGGCAGTCTCATAATTCACCACTATGCCCACTATATGATCATCAAACTGATGTTCTTTTTTCTCCTTCAGGAACCATGAATTTTCCTCTAGCGGTGCTACCCCACCGCTCCCCCTCCGAAGCGCTTAATTTCAAGCCCGTCTTGGCAATCAACGGTCCGGATTTCCCTGGAAAATTCTTTTAAAATCCAGACCGTCCGAAACACTTTTGGACGGTGAGATTGAGAGCGGTAGAGGGAGCAGTGAAAATGGGGCAAGACTTTCTGAATTTTCTCCTCTCTCAGGAATTTTGGTATAGATGGCACTGAAAAGTGAAGAGAAGAGGAAAGTTTGACAGAAAAAGTTGGTCAACAGTACGTTGTTGGCTAACCAAGCAAATAAGTTTCTTTTTTTTCATTGCAAATTTGGTAATTGGGAGTATGTGATTTTGTTGTCACTCAAACAGAGATGAGTTAACTGAACCCTCATAGGACCCTTGAATCCAGTACATTGAAGATGGAGGGATCATTGATTTAAAAGCTAGTAACAAGAAATAGAGTTGTTTTTCTCCCTACAAATGAAATTTTCTGAAATTTTCCTTGGTCTGACCTAACTAGTTGTAGCAAGTTATTGAGGTTGGCCCAAGTCAGCACATACACGATAAGGCTGTGTTTTTTTTTTTTTGCTCGGCAAACAAATTTTTTTATAAAAACTCGAAAGGGTACATCGAGGGAAAAATAAATAAGGCATACAAACTAGCCCATCCAACACAATGTTGGACAGACAGAACACCTCAATAAAAACTACAATTTAAGCTTACGAATGCCATCAAGGTACACCTTAAACTCCTCCACCGAATAAACCTTGATCGCAAACTTGGCCTTCATCCACATTGCAACTCTAGTTTTTACCAATTCCCCCACCACCTCAAAACCCGTAGTAGCATTGTTAAACACATAGTCATTCCGAACCAGCCATAGAGACCACAGTGTAGCATAAAAGGACGCTTCCCACACATTTTTCTCCAGATTCCTAAACTTGGTATCAAACCACCACAGAGCCAAATCTGATAACGATTTTGGACATACCCACGCCACATGCCACCAATCCAAAATAAGAGACCAGGTTTTCCATACCCACGCCACGCCACATGCCACCAATCTGATAACGATAAGGCTGTGTTTACAAGGACCGCGATTTCCATACATTCAATTACCTAGTATTGTCAATTGTAATAAGTGATCTATTCATTTGGAATGTTTTCGATTTGTAATGTTAGTTTAGATTAAATCGGAATTAGTCGCGTTGTGTAACTACTACCGGTCGCCAACCGCACCACTTCGAAGCACCCGGTCCAAACCCGACTAACCCACTTCAAATTCTTTGGCCCATTTCATCTCGATATAGGCCAATCATCACTTTTCTTGGCATCTGATGGCCCAATCAAGGCCAAACTTCCATCTTTTCATCTTAGCCCAAAGTATAGGCCCAAACCCATTGAATGGCAGGCCGAAGGCTTTGAGTAATAGTGTAAGGTACTAACGGTTGGACCTACTGATCTCTTCTGTAGTATTGTCTCAATTCCATTTTTGGCATAAGGTCTTCCATCGGCGAATGTGTTTTTTCGTTTGCTGAACGAAAAAGAGAGGGGGTTTTCACGTTTAATGACTCTCCCCTAAAAAAATGTTAAACCATTGGGAAAATGGGCCAAGGACGTCGTTTTGATAATTAATACCCGTCAAGGACATTTTCAGCATTAACAAATGTTTTTAGCTTGTCCTTGGTGGGTATTAATTATCAAAACACGTCCTGGCTCGTCATTTTCCCTAAACCATTCTTCGGGTATTACGTTTTGTTTTAGTCTTTTCTTTAACGTTAAATACAAAAAATCAGCAGCAGTTGGGCTGAATCTCGAAGCCCAACTTGCTCACGTCGTTCCAACAATCAACGGGGAACACCTCAATATATCATCTATCTATCCATCTATCTACTATACAATTGTGTTTTGAGCCCCACGAGCCTTCAAACCTCTATTCCTAATTTCCTGGATTTTCACTTTTTTGTTTTGTTTATAGAGAGAGAGGGACGGAGAGAGAAAACATTATTCTATGTCATTGGGCACCGTCACGTTTTACTCCAATTTCATTTTTCATCACACATCTTTTAGTGTATAGAATGAATTCAATGCTAGTGTGCACCGAACACAGAACCGGTTAAATTATTAAATTATCTTTTTTATCGACTAGCGTTTTTGCCCGTTCGATACACGAGACTGAAAATAAAACAATGAAATTTTTTCATCCCCTACATCAAACGGGCACAAACACTAGTTTTGTCTAATAAACTTGAACGTGCAAACTTTTGATCACTTTTATACACACACCTCCGCCAAAATTGATCATGGTTGGGTATAAAATTCATTTTCGGTAACGAAAATATTGTGTACAGACGGAATGACTACCGGTTGTATACTGGCCTCTCGGGTGGGGTTCATTTCGGGTACACACAAATAATCTCTGACCTTCGTTCTATTCGGACTAATTTGACGAAATGTCATATGAAAAAATCAATTTATTTGGCTGTCAATGAGTGAACTCAAAAAGGAGTACTTTGGTACACACCAGAGAGAGAGAGGAGCTAGGACTCTACATCATTACTCTTATAACCTATCTTACCATATCCTCTCTCTCTAGAAAAACTCTCTCGAGAAAAACCCCCCTCACCAGATCCAAATCCGGGGGAGGGGGGCCGCCGCCTCCTCCTCCCTCCTCCCCCCGTCGTCGTTTTCCCCCTCTCCCCTCCTCCCAGCTTTCCTATCTTTCGTTCCTCCCCGTTTCCCCCCTCTCGTTCCTCTACCTTCCGTTTTTCTGGCCGGTGGTCCGGCCCTCGTGATGGGTTTCCTGTCCTTGCTGTCCGGCGATGCTGGTTCAGGCCGGAGCTAGAAGGCGGTGAGTGGTGGTCCGGCAAGCGGCGGGCGTTTGATGTGGCAATAAGGTGAGTTTTGGGGTTAGGGTTTTGTTTTTTTTTTCTTCTGTACCAGCCGTTTGGCTGGGTCTTTTACCGGCCGGTCTCCCCGGTCCGGTCTGTACTGGTCTAGGCTTTTAGATCCAGTGGGTGTTGGTGGTGGGTTAATAATTTTTTGGGTTAGGTTTTGTTGTTGGCCTGAGTTTTCAGCGGAAGTGTAGTCCTTTGCGTGCTTGGGTTGTGCCGGCGATTTCGATGCACGATTGGGTTGTAGTTGAAGACTTCGGTGTTCGGGGATGGTGTCCGGTTCAGTGGGCAGTATACCCTTGGTGTGTTCGGCTTCAACGACTCGATCCGACAAGGAGGCGTGCAGATCTTCAGGGGCCATGGACTCCGGCAGGAGAGCTGTATTTTCTTTAGTTGGTTCTTAGTTGTTGTTTTTCCAGATTTCTGCTGTGCTTATTGTTTCCTACGGGTTTGAGCTGTGGTCCGTTAGGATTCTCTACTACCTGGACCTAGATTGGTTCCTGATCTAGGCGTTTCGTCGGTCTTGCTTTTGCAGGGGGTGCCTGTGTCGAAGTCTTGGTAGTTTTGGCTCTTTCTTGTAGTTTTGTTGAAATCTGTATTGCCTCCGGGCTTTTGACGTAATCAAAAAAAAAAAAAAAAAATGAGTGAACTCATCAATATATATCTGAATGAATTAATCTTTTATAGGACATATCACAAATTTATTTCCAAAAAAATTAGGAGTTTTTAAATATTCATCCTCATTAGCTATGTCATGTAAGTTTCCATCCCACTCACTTTTCATGCTTATGTTTCCATCCTCTCAGTATTATGTGAATTACATTTCTTACCATTTTCACTATAATATACATATATTATGTTGTATTGTTTTCCTAATTTAGTGAGGTTGGATTGAATTGATTTCCTAATTTAGTAGGATTGGATTGGATTGTTTTCCTAATTCAATGGGATTTGATAAATTTAAATATGATCGATTACTTTTACATTTTTTTATCCTATTATTTTAATATTTCAAATTGAATCGACCCAAAACAATCATAATAGCATAATTTGAAATACGATTGATTACTTTTATATTTCAATTTGAATCAAACCAAAACAATTAGTACGATTTCATGAATACACCCTAATTTATTTAAAAAAATACAAATCTGACTATCTGAGCCATAATTTCATGAATACAACATGATTTCATGAACATGAACCAAAGGGTAACATCATGATTTAATAAAAAATACATGAATAACCCATGAATACATAAACTACGAATAAAATAAATCATGAAATAGATAAATAAACCATGAACACGAAGGACTGCAAACACCATTTGTGTCTTTTGTTGGAGTATTTGTTTCATCGAATCGAACTTGTCCGAATTTTAGGGTGGTTTTTTGGTAAATATTCGCAAAGGCACTGATTTTAAGATGGATTTGGCAGGTGTAAGCTTCTCCCAGGTGTCGGTCCCATCCAACCCCACCGCCTCTATATAAACAGAAGACCCCTTTCTCTCTCTCTCTCTCTCTCTCTCTCTCGATCTCGATCTCGAAGTCAGAAGCAAGCGGAAGAAAAAACAACAGATACACGGAGACGACGCGGCGGTCGGTTACCGATCAGGTCCCCATCGCTGTACTCTCTCTCTCTCTCTCTCTGATACTTGCAATTGAATCTATACGTGTAGTTGAATTTTCCACGCACGCATGTACCAGAGGTTATACGTGTTAGCAAAACCCTTTCACTGTCGTCATCCATCAGTTTGTTTGCGAGAGAATAAGAATAATTCTTGAGAATCAATTTTTGGTGCTATTCTGTTCAAAAGAGTACTCCAAATTCTCCAATTGAACAAGAAATAGAAAGAACTGGAACTGAAGTTACATGGCCATACCTGTACTAACCACTAGGCCTTAGGCTTAGCTGTCAAGGCACGAGACTTAGGGGTTTGCTCCCTCTAAAGTCTTAGTTGTAGTGGGGTTGGTCCATGCAGATATTTGCCCTGGCTTTAATCAGGACCCCGCAAGTAGGCGGTGGGATTGGTCCCATGATAAGTCGAGGTGCGTATAAGCTAGTCCAACACCTGATTTATAAAAAGAAATGGCCGTACTTATATGTGGTGGGGTAAGGAGTAGAGAATGAGGGTTTCTTTTTTTTTTGTAGGCTGTTTGCGTGCTGTGGAACTTTTATGAAGTCCAATGACTAATGGAGCAGACCATAGATCATTGAGATCGAGAAATTTCCTCTACCAAAGGCCATGGGACAAAATGTTGAAGATATTGGGTAGTTTCAAGTTAATTTCTCGGTAATTGATAGGTTTAATGATCGACATGGCCAATGATAGAACAAAATGCTGTTTTGAAATCACACTTTACTGAGATTGTCAAGTACGTACATATATGCTTTCTGTTTCTGCAAAACAGAATTGGCTATAGATGTTGCAAGTCAATGGTCAAGTTATGTACTTGCATTTATTTCTGTTGGGAAATATTTCGGTGGTGTGGGCAATTTGATGCTCATTTTGAAGGAAAGCTATCGTGTTTTGAGCTCAATGTTGGCCATGTGCGGCACTAATGATTTGTTTGTTCTGCCCCTAATTTTTGGAGCCAGCAT
The DNA here is from genome assembly GCA_018127125.1 of Rhododendron griersonianum. Taxonomy (NCBI): domain Eukaryota; kingdom Viridiplantae; phylum Streptophyta; class Magnoliopsida; order Ericales; family Ericaceae; genus Rhododendron; species Rhododendron griersonianum. The sequence continues at coordinate 37,692,196 of CM030798.1, read as the reverse complement.
GAAGAAAGAATGAGCATTGTTCATCGGCTCATGTTACTCTTTGTAGTGTATTCGACTGTATCCTGTCATAATCTGTCTGCTACTGTAAAATCACCCTTTCTTTTGTCATCCATGCGTAAAATCTGTCTGCTACAGTAAAATCTGTCTGTTACTCTTTGAAGTTGAAGCAATTGAATTCCAATTGAGCCGAAATAAAAAGAACTAGATCTGTGGTGTTAGGGAACAGAGAGTGAGGTTTCTATTTTGATAGGCTGTTATCATGTTGTGGAACTCTTTTGAAGTTGATTGATTGATTATCAGTTATGGAGCGGACGCGAGATGCTCCACAATTTCCTTCCTGTTTGAAGGGTTCCTTTTGAAGATCCGCAAGTTATCGTCTCCGCTATCAATTTGCTTTTATGATCATGGTAAATTTGCCATGATGGTTTCGTTAATTGCCCCTCCATTGGGATGGGGACCATGATGTAATGTTGTATTGAATTCAGAGTTTCTGATTCAAAAGGTTGCCATCATATTTTGTAAGTTAATTGTTGCCTTTATATGCTATGATGTTGCCTACTTACCTAAGCTCTACTTTAAATTATTGTCACTCTACTTTCGCGAGATAAATGAGTTTACAACTTGGGTTACAATGTGATAATGGTTGTTGAAATGTGATGTCGCCATATTTTTTGCCAATTGAGGTAGTAGTTCTCTCTGTTTCTCTTGCAGATCCATCTAGTGTGTCTAAGATAAATTATTTTGGTAGATTGTGAAGCTGGTATCAGCTTATCGTTCTATTTCGGCGGTCTACATAATTCTATTAATATATTTTTTATGGAAAATCGAACACACTGTTTCTCTGGTGATTCCTCTAGGAAAAGTTTTGGGTCTAAATTATTGATTTTGAGTTTTTTCCTGCTATAATGGTATTTACATTAGCTGGATGGTGTTCATATTGCTCATGCTCCTGCATTCTGATTTACCTCATTTCCCGCTGTATTGATCGTTGAGCAAAAATCAGTACCCAACTGTATAGAATAACATAAAATGTTTGGATCGTACCATTCCAAAGGTGTAAAGCTTTCCATGCTTCTGTTCATTTGTTATCATCCTAAAAGATTACAATGCATGCTTTTCTGCAACCTGCCAACATGCATCTTCTTTTCCAGAAATTTGATGCTATGATACTCTTTTTGATTTGATGCCAACAGCTCTTACTTCAATGGTGTTTCGTGCTCATTTTGAGAGAAAGCAATCGTTCTTGCTCTCGATGTTTGCCGTAAACGATTATAATCTTCTTCTTTGTTGTGTTTGTTTCATCCATGCTCCATTTCTGTTCCCAGCAGGTATAGAATGGTCATTGGAAGATGCAAAAGAGGAAGAGAACACAACTCAACTTTTGAAGGAAAAGAAGACAACAAGGAAGATGAACAACAATTGCAGGATCATACAGCAGCATCAGAAAGTGTACTTGGTTGTGGTATACTTGAACTGCCTATGAACTTAATATGCGAAATACTCTCAAGGCTCCCTCCAAAGACCATAATCTGTTGCAAATGTGTTTGCAAAACATTCCTCAAGATTCTCACAGACCCGTATTTTTCCGAAATTAACCTTATTAAAGCACCCAATGTTTGTGCTAGCCTCATCCTTCAACACAGTCCCAGTTCATGTGCATTTCACTTTGTCTATATGCAAGATCTTGAGGAAACCTCAGCCGCCGCCACCTGCACCGCTGACGACCGCCCCTTTTATCGCCGCCGTATTTCTCGTCCGTGCCAAGCATTAACTGTGAAAAGTACCAGATTCGAACTCTCCCATCGTCAAGTTACCCTTGTGGGTTCTTGTAATGGATTGCTTTGTTTATACCATGCTTCATGGCCTCCCTTTCACTACATTTGCAACCCAGTCCTTGGCGAAGTTATGGTTCTTCCCAATCAGATTTCTGCAAAACGAGCTTACAATTATCGCAGCCATTCTGGGTTTGGTTTCTGTCCAAAGACTAAGCAGTACAAGGTCATTAGTTTGACGTGCATGCAATATACTGATCCTGAGACTCGTTTGGTCTCTGGTAAAACGAAAGCTGAGATATACACTCTTGGCACGGAGTCCTGGAGGAAAATTGGCGATGCCCCATTACCAAAGTCTGAGGGATCATTTGACTCTTTCCTAAATGGCATTCTTCACTGGATTACTGATGGTTTTACGGCTTTCAACTTGATTTCTTCATTTGATTTTGAGATGGAGCAGTTTGGATCTGTTCCGGGGCCTACCCATTTTGATCAAGAGTGGGTTAATAAGATCTCTTGGATCAACGTCGGGGTACTAGGTGAGTTCCTCTCTCTATGTTATGTAATTGGCGACGGTCAGTTTGATGTTTGGGTGATGAAGGATTATGGTGTCAAGGAGTCCTGGACTAGAGAGTTTGTTATTGACATCAACTTCTATTGCGCGCGGGAGCATTACTTGCATCAACCGATTGCGTTTTTGAGAAATGGAGATTTGTTGTTCATATGGAATTCCAGATCTTTAGTGTCCTACAACCATAGGAAAGGAACCTTCAGAGAATTCAAAGCTTTTGGTCCATGGGGTGTTCGTGCTATTGCTCATATTCCAAGCTTTATTTCTCTAAAGGGTTTCGCAAGAGGAGGCCTTTTGAGAACTTCTAGATGGCGTGGACTTATGGGCGGTGTGAATTTTTATACTCACATGTAATAGTAAGTATGAAGGGTGGATTTTTGTTGATGTAGATCATTTTTACAGTTCCCATTTCTCTTCTATTTTTTTCTTTGTGGGATAAACCTATATTTCTAGATTTATCTTGTAGCCACAATGCAGATTCAGTACAGAGCAGTTATTAAATCTTGTATTTCGTTAATCTTTTTGTAGGAAAATGCGTTTGTGTTTGATGATCTTGCTAGGAAAAATGAAAACTTGGTTAAGCTATGCTTAATATTTTACGTCTAATGCATTTGTATTTCGACCTTAGTTCAAAACTCCGTATTTGTTTTAAATGCGCGTGAAGAATCCATGTTTATGGGAGAAACAAGTTTCTAGAGTGAGTTGTTAAAATGCACATTCCGCTATGGCAATTAGGGCAGCATTTGAGTTTGAAAGAGAAACAAAGGGAAATAATGTAGCATTTGAAGTAGCCTAAAGTTGATTTGGAAAAGTATCAACTTGATTATACTGAGTTGCAGAATCAGTTCTTGTTCAATCAGAGACACTTTTTTTTTTGAAGAGCAAAAAGGAATTTTATTAATCTTTGGAAACAAATTACAAAGATTAACACTCCCTTGAGCTAACTAAAGGATCAAAAACAACAATTTCAGACCTAGAACCTATTGTTAACATTCAAGAACCGAACCGGCGAAACTCATGGAGGTTTGCCGGGTTTATTTTTCCACCCCCAGATTTCCAGTTCCAGTTCCTCTTCCTTCAATTTGATTTCTCATTAGCTGCTGAGAAAGGAAGAAGAGATCCCTCCGTTTGAAGCAATGCAGTCATTTTGTGATTTGAACCAACTCTTGCTAACTTGCTCTACTACTTCTTGAAACTCCGCAATAAGCCGCCAGATTCCAATTCTCTGTCCTGAAAAAGCTCTGCCGCATTCACAGAGAGACATTCACTTCAACACCACCTTCCACTAGCAAATTAGCTACCTTCCAATCACTTAACCTGCCCAAATCTTTGCCTTGATGTGCAGTGCCTTCGAATGTTGGCCTATAACCCCATTTCAGACCCTCGGTTTTGTTACTTCAAAGACTACATTCATACCTCCATTCTGTCTGTTCACAGTCCAAGCCGTGTCCATATACAAACCTCCTAGAATCAGGCCATGGAACTTGAGATGAGGAAGAAAGGGGCAGTAAAAGACATTGTTTAACTTTAACCACAACTCTTATCATCAAACCAATCAGGAATCTCACTCCCTGGAAGAAAAACGCTCGACATTCTGCAATCATAGAATCACCTGAGGCTCGTCAGGCCATTAACATTTTCCGCAGTTTTCCTGATTCAATACTGCAAACCACCTGGTTTTAATTTTTTAACACCCAAGAACAGGAGTTCATGCCACAGTTCATATTGTCCAGCGGTGGTGGGTAACTAGTTTGTTCCTTCGGGGTGAACCCCATTCAAAGATACCAACTTGCCCAGATCAGGGGGCAGCCCTTCCAGCCTTGAGCATCCACTGAGAATCAGTTTTTCTAGGGATTTGAGCTGAAAAACTTTATTTGGAAGGTTCCTAAGATTTTCACAACCTTTTAGATTCAGCAAAACAAGTCTACCTAATTCCCCGATGGACTCATGAACGCTGACCAAACTTTTGCAATATTTAAGAATCAGTCTCTCAAGATTAGGGAGCTGTGAGAAGTCAGGGGAGCTGGTAAGGCCATAAGAGCAACTGAGATCAAGAATTTTCAATGACTCGAGCACCTGCAAAAACACAAAAAAGTAGGCAACCAGGTATCCACCAGCGTTTATATTTATCTGAGAAAAGCATAAGAGATGATAGATACAAAGGAAAAGCTGGATCATACATTGGTTCTCTTCCACAATTGTTCCAAGCTGCTATTCCGCATGTCAAGAACAACCAGCCTCTCCAAAGGAAAATCGTTAGGTATATATTTCGAAGAGAAGCCAAGCCAACACAACCATCTTAACCTCTTAGGAAATTCTTTGTAACCTCCGGTGAGTCTTACATTATTAAGCTGGAGAAATCTCAAGTTGTGCATCTGTGAAAATGCATCAGTTTTCAAATCTGCTTCATCTGGTTCTGAGAGTGGTTCTACTAAGGCACGGACAATGGGTAACCATGAGAGTAAGCCTCGACGATATCGCTTAGGTGAATTTCCTTCATTAAGCAGCGTCAGTTCGGCAGGAAAACCTTCCAACTGGGTTTTTTGTGCATTTTTTGATCTCTTAAATGTCAAATCATCCATGTTGAGGCTAAGGCCTTCAATTGTTTCAGTTCCCTGATTAAAAAAAGATAAGTCACAAAAATGTAAAAAGGCATAGAAATAGATATGAGAAGCATAATTCTTACAGTTTTATCCCTCAGCACGTTGAAAACATCCTCATGATACCAAAGTCTGCTGCGCTTTCCAGGTTGCTTCCGTGACTCCTGCCGAATAATTTCCCTACCCATTTCTCTGAGCAATTGGTGCATCAAAAGCTTGTTCTTTTTATTAACTTTTACAAGACCCCTACGAATTAGATTTTGGAAACCAACCATAATAGGATAATAACATTCCTCAAGTATTTCAAGCGTGTAATCTTTGTCCTTTCCAACAAAGAAACAAACAATATCGAGGAACAAATTTTTCTCATGATCATCTAAGGGATCATAACTCATTTTAAGCACGTTATGAATTTTCTCAGGCAAATGCGTTTTTAGTTTTTGTAATTGACTCTCCCATATATCAACAGTTTCGCCGCAGAGAGAAGAGCCCAAAATCTGAAGAGCTAATGGAAGACCACCACAATAATGTATAACCCTTTTTGACAGCTCCATGTACTGTTCAATAGGTTTGTGTTGTCCAAAAGCATGCCTGCTGAAAAGACAAAGTGCTTCATCATCACTCAATTCCTCAACTGTGATATCAAAAACTTCATCAGCCTTTAGCAATTGCTCATGTCGAGTAGTTATCACAATCTTACTTCCTGGATGAAACCGGTCTCGCATCCCAATTAAATCGTTTACTTGGTCCAAATGATTCACATCATCAAGGACAACTATAACTCTTTTACAGCACAAAGCATCTTTAATCAAAGGGGCTCCTTGATCAACGCTGTATATTCGCTCCATTTTCCGCTTCAGAATATCTGAAACAAATTGTCTCTGAAGACGAACCAAACCGTTAGGTTCTTTTGCAGTTTCTCGAATATTGGCAAGAAAGCTGCTACCTTCGAATCTGTCAAAGTTTTGGTTATAAACAGTTTTTGCTATGGTTGTCTTCCCTATTCCACCCATCCCATTGATCACCATTATGCCCACATTATTTGAACCATCTTGTAACCACGAATTGATATCTTTTACACGGGATTCTAGTCCGGTTGGGTAGGGGGTACCACTTAGCACCGTGAAATCCAGTTTTCTCACAACCTCCCGAACAATTATTTGGATGAACTTAGACTCATGCCTGCGCAATGAGATCAAAATGGAAACGAACAAAATTAAGCATGTCAAGAAATGAGATGAGATGAACATCTCAATGAAAACTGCAAACAAACTGAAAAACTACACTATTTGGATGCCCCATGTCAATCACATTACGACTTACCTGATATGACAAATAAACATGCGGTACTAATCTTAATGATATCTTTACATGAACTTTAGGACAATTTCTACTCCAGCAAAAGTAACGACTCTGGAGTAAAAAACCTAGGTTCTAACTTCTAAAACAGACATCAAATTTAACTTCAAAGGGTATGCCTTCTAATATTTGCTTAACTCAAGCTCTTCTGCATCAACTGATCCATCTTAGGGAGCTTTCAAGACACAAAAATACCAGTACCAACTACCAATACTTACTAGCCTTACAATGTCTAAACTCTTCATCAAAAGCTACAAATACAAAAAGAGATCGCGAACTCTCGAATCATAATTCCATAGCTAACTTTGCACAAGACTCCCACACCGAAGCTGTTTTAGAGTCCGATATGCAGCCTTCTCAGGTTTTCATGAATCTTGCTTGGCTTTGAAGATTGATATGATAATTGGAGGCTATTGTCAAGAATAGCGTCTCTTCTAATGCACCTCCTACTGATGTCCTTGTGCTGATTCAAGGTTGTATAGGCCCTGTGTCTACTAGGTGGGTTGTAGAACTCTACGTTGACTGTTAAGTGTTAAATTACAATTACAGTTCCACATATCTCTTGAGAACATTACAAAGTAGTATTACCCAAAGAGTAGCGACACGGACACATGTCCGGACATAGAGCCGTTCAATGCAAGTGGGCTCCACACAAATACATGTGAACCCACATGCATTAGAAAGTGGCGGACACATCTGTGTCCAAAAGCATTGCCGTTATCCAAAGGAAGAAAGTAAGATGCAATTACCTGTCAGCTTGATTTTCTAAGACAAAACCTCCAAGATCAGCAACTTCTCTCAGTGCTGCCCTCCAACCTTTCATCTTCTCTCTCAAATACTGTTTCTTCGTTTCATCAGTTTCCGCCTTGTATCGCTTGTCATGCCCATCAAATGCTTCACCAACACTCCCAGTTTGCTTCCTCACACAGGACGGTTCCACGTCATAAAAGACCGGGAAAATTATATGCTCACAGTTCCTTTTGCGTTCAACAATCATCACAAGCTCATCGAGGCACCACCCAGAAGAAGCATAGTCTTTTGACAAGACAACTACTGAACTTCTTGACTGTTTGATTGCTGTCTCCAGCTCTAACTTAATATCTCCACCTCTCTCAATTTCATCATCGTCTCTAAAAGTATGCAGACCCACATTGACCAAAGCTGTATAAAGGTGGTCCGTGAAGTTTTTCCGAGTGTCTTCACCTCTGAAACTCAGGAACACGTGGTACGTAAAACGAGACATTGAAGAAGAGGCATCAACAGCCATTAAATCGAGCTTTCCTTGGGATGTTAATGGTGGCAAAATACAAATTCCCCAACTGTAATGTCTTATCTGAGGGTAAAGCTCTCTGGGTTGCTAGATAGTAGCAAGTAACTTGGGCCGAAAAATGCGTTTGGAGTAAGAATCACAGTTTATGAATTTCAACTCCTTGTGGCCCCCAAACAACAACTGTATCAAGCAGGGCAAGAAAATCAACAGCTCTATATCAGTTTTCTTCAGATCTCAACTACTTCCAATGTTTTGTAATTGTAACTGTAATCTTTTATTAGAATGTCATTACAATGCATTTATTGGTGGATATAATTTGCATAAAAATCCAACCTTTACGAATTTAGGACAGAAAAAAAAATAAAAAAATCAACTGATATTTATGCATCAAATCAAAAGACTTGATGCTTTTCGTGATGTATGGAAGAAAATGCTAAGTAAATAATAATAATAATCATATTGTTTTTGGAATGCTCCTAAGTAATTTGGGGTAACCAATTGCAAGAACTTAGCGAGTATTCTCTCTATGTGGTGAAGAAAAGTCTTCTAATTACAGGATTGTATAGGAGTGCAAAACAAAGGACGTTGGACTCGCGCCCAATCAGAAGAAATTGATTTCCTAATACAGTAGGATGAGAGGAAGTTACCAACCTGGGTCAGCCGATGGATCGTTACGTGCCTTCTTTGGAATCGACCGCCTCACCGATTCGAGGAGTTACGGCTTGTTAAACAGAGGAGGAGGAGAGAGAGAGAGAGAGAGAGGCTTGTTAAACAGAGTTACAGAGGAGGAGGAGGAGGAGGAGGAGGGAGAGAGAGAGAGAGAGAGAGAGAGAGAGAAAACGGTGTGGACGCGTTGAAAATTTGCGTGGGAAAATTCGTCTGACAGTGTCGAGGGTGCGAAAATTGTTGGATCTTAATTACTCGGTTTGGAGGATCAAAAAAAAAAAAAAATTTACTCGGTTTGGAACTTGTGAAAAAGGAAGTGAAAATAGTAATTTGTAAGGAAAATGGGAGAAACGAAAAGGGAATATTTTACTACTCCTGGAACAAAAAGTTTACAAAAAATGCCAGGGACAAAGAAAATTCACTCCGAAAGTGGCCCGAAAGGATCAATTAGTAGTTGAGATTCACTTTGATGTGTGGAATCCAATCATCAAAGTGAATCTCAACCACTGATTGCTTTATTCGAGACATTTTTGGAATAAGTTTTCTTTGTATCTAGAATTAAAGTTTCCATTTTCGCTTCTTTTCTCTCTCAAACCAAATGAGGGAAGAGAAATTTTTTCTACTTTCTCTTCTTTTTCCTTTCCTTTCTACATGTTCCAAAGAAAAAAGCTCCGTCTTCCCTCGTTTGATTTGGTTTGGTTTCAGAACCAAATACTTCATTCGTCCATTTTTAAGTGTCCAGCTTCGTAACTCCAACTTATTAAGAAAACATATCATTACACCTTTTCACATCAACTTTTACCTCCATTTTTCTTACTTACCCTCTATGGAGATATCATCATTACACTTTTACTTACTAACTTTTTAAAATGGAATCTACTTTTAGGGCCAAAATGAAAAATGTACCATTTTTTACCCACTAACTTTACAAAATGGACTTTTATTCAGTGGCGTAGCCAAAAATATACATTAGTGGGGGCATTATAAAATCAAAATCGCCGACGATAGCCAACTCCTGACGACATCCCACCGACCCATGACTTGATGGTCGTTGGTGATGCGGCGTGATTTTCGTGTTGGTTGTTACATCATGTTACAAAGGAGAGTTTTCAAGTTTTGGAGTACTAATTTGTTCACCCATGCACTTAAACACTAGGTGAACATGTGTATATTACTCGTTGCCCATACTGGGTGAAAATTACTCACTCTTCAATAAATTCACCGAATCTTTACTTTGATATGATTGTAGACATTGATTTTGTGGAGCTTATTTGTGTAACAATTCAAACAAGTCATTCGTATTTTAACAAGTATTTAATCTAATAACATGTGCCTTGCTTTAAATATTTGGTAAACTCAAACTACCAATTTCAAAAAAAAAATAAAAAATATGGGTGCAGTGGGGGCGGGTGCCCCCAGTGGGAAATGAGTGGCTCCGCCACTGCTTTTATTAAGGAACAGTCCAAAATGAAATACTGGACTCTAAAAAATGGACGGGGGGAATATACAACTTTTCTCTAATTTCTCTTTTAACTTTCCCCCTCATTTCCCTCATTTCCTTTTCTTTGCTCGAGTTCCAAACAGAGCTTAGGGAAAGGAAAAGACAGTTCTCGTTTAATTTGAAAAGAAATTGCGAAAAAAAAAATAAACAAAATTTTGAGCACAACACATTTTTCTCACACCTTTTTTTTTTTTTTTTTTCTTTCCATGAGTTCCAAACGGATCCTAAAGGAAAAGTTATTACGAGAGGAATTTTAAGGAAAATCTCATGATTATGGGGTCTTGGAGAGATTATTCAGTGCACCTGACCTGGAGGCACTGAATAATTTTGTCTGTCTGGAGATGTCAAAATAAATAGGAGGAGGAAAGGGGTTAAAAAAACCAAAAAGGCTTTGATGAGGATTTCTCTCAAGAAATTTTGCCCCCAAATGCAATTGCAAGTCTATATCACGTTTTAAGCTTGACAAGCAAACCATCTTGTTTCCTTACAGTTTTTTTTTGAAAAAAAATAATCTCCATTGACACTGGTAATAGGATTCATGGCATTGCAAGTTTGGTAGAAAAAAAGTTGGCCAGGCAGCTCTTTAGGAAGGATTTGATATCCGAGTGTCTCGACCAGCTTAAGCATAATCCAGGGGGATATATGGCTCAAACAACTCAGCAATGAATCCCTTCTTTCGTTTAGGTTTCCATCCCATGTACTTGCAGAGTTGGTCGTACCATAAATGAAGAGCGCCAATGCAAGATCTCCGGTAGTATTGGCGAGAGTATCGCTTCATGAACTTGTCCCCTTTTGCAATGTCTTTCTCCATCTCTTTAGTTCCGGGTAGCTTGAATGTGCCGTCCAGAAGCCCTGCTAGCCATCGGCACCTCATCTCCGAATTGTCAAGACTTGAAATGCTCTTTGAGAATCCGATTATCGCTAGTTTTGGAATTCAAGGATGAACGGATTCCCTGTTAGAAGAAAGAAATTTATATTTGAGCAATACTACTAATATCGAAATTCTGTCTAAAAGTGCTAATGTGGCAGCTTTTAATTGGAAGTTGGTTTGGACCCCTCATACAAACACCCAATCAATATCTACGAACTCGGTAACTGGTGGACTATTTCTGTGGGCATTTTCCTATACAAAAAGCAAAATTTTGCTTTCTTAAAATGGGGATACCAACATGTATGTGTTATTACAACCAACCAGTATATGCATAAACTCAATAAAATTGTGATACCAACAGTGCACGAGACCGACTCTCTTTAGTACAGAGTCGGAGATGGGCCGGATGCATAAAAACCCAATAAGCGCATAAATATGTGGAGTGCTGTATAGACTGTTGTATGTAGTAAAGATGTAAACCTATAGAGTTGCACTCTCTTATCTGGTGACCCGAACATGCAGTCTTGAAAGGTTGTGGACACAACAATATGTCTTTAAGCTTTTAAATTCCCCTCAACCCAGTAGCAAATACGACCATATCAGTCTTTGGAGGTCCAGCCTCACCACAATCAAGATGCCTTCCTTGCAAAACCCGAAACTCGGAGCTTTCTTGAATTTGATGCTTCCTTTATCAACTGCTTCGTAAAACCCCTCGGGCACGATTGAGACCAAACAAGAACCGGTTTCTTTCAAGAAACTGTGCTTGGGCACCATTCCCAACTTTGAAAGATGATGCTTCCGATTTATGAGACTTCCAACAAATTTGGAAAATCCCCATCTCTGACACATATTGGCAAGTAAATCATCTTTACACATAATAACTTATCTGGGAACTGCAATTGAAGAGGAGAGATTACCAGAGGTGAAAGAAGTGCTGCCAGGAGACCAAGGAAAAATCCTTCACCAGGCTTATGAACCAACAGCTCTGAGAAGTAAAAATATGCAATAGGAACTCCCCAAGGAAGGTAATTCGAAATGTTCCAGTGTTCATTCCTGTATGATATGTAGTACATGGATTTTCCACCCCTGCGAGCGCACAAAAACATTGTAAGTAAAATGGTGCTATCCTGGCATCAAACTAAACGATCAGATACAAGTTAATTTACTTGTCGCAAACCAAAACGCCGCAGTGATATGACCTAGCTCGATGTGTAGGTATAACTTTTAATGAGTGAGCTAAATGAGTAGATTTCCAAATTAGTTCGCTACGTGTTCTTACCATTTTATGTTGAGCATTCCATTGCTATGTCCATTGCGTGTTTCTGGAACCTGACAACAGTGACTCGCTTTCCTCTCACCAACACTTGAGCTGCTGCAAAATCCATGTCTGCATACTCCATGGAGTGTACAACCATGCCATGGAAGGTTTCAGGGCCCTTAGCAGAAGGAAATTCTGGGATATTTGAAATGCCACTGAACCTTCCAATATAAAGGATCACAAAATCAACCCCAGCAAACCTGTATCACCATTCCCCCCTGAAAAATCTGACCCACAATGGACAAGGAGTTGGTAATGATCTATATAAAAAGGACTCTTCACAAAAGTATGAAGTGCACATATCGGTCACTCAAACTTAGGTAGGAGATCGAATATTGCCAACATTGTTCGTTGGACATTTACCTAGGAAAGAAATTTGGCAAACCATATTCTGCATGACATGGTCTATGGCACCTTGTGAACACAAGTTACCATTGAAATAAATAAGGAATTTGGGTATTTTGCAATCTACCCCCAACCATGACATAGGAACTATACACTTTGACACATATCCGCACCCAAGTCCACATCACATAGCTCGTAATGACTCGTTATTTTTAGTTCTAAAAAGTTTATTTTTGAAGTTGTAAAGAATTGTTTTCTTAAATACTTACCCCGTTTCTGTAATCAATACCAGTGATGCTAGACTGACAGTAATAACTCCTTTATCGTCCGCATAAGGGCTCCCAAGGCCCCCTTCCTCCCTCGGTCCCAGAAAGAGAAGTGCTCAATATACCAAATTCATACAACTCCTGTACCATGAAAACATTGAAACATTAACTACTATTACAGATATTATCTGCATATACAAAGACATATACAGACACACTCCCACACACATCTACACATATACGTATTTAAAAATATAGGTGTGTGCATCTGTGTGTGTGTGTGTCCCCTATTTGTCTGAAGACGGAAAGATAATGTTCAAATCAGTTTTCTTCTCAAATATAGCAATATCAACTTGATAAGCAGATTCCATGTCTTGTTCTTTGAGAGGACTATGGTGCTGATTTTACCTTCAAGCAACTTCTTTTTAATACTTGCATCGCAAAGAAAGCTATACATACCTGTAGCTACTTTCGTGCCCCAGTTGGAAGCTTATAGACAGTTGTGACATCCCAGTGTTACTTGAATGCTTTTGAAGAGGATCTTAGTTAGAACTTAGAAGATTGACCATAATGGCAGAGGAGATACACGCCTTGACTCCTCTCGTATGCTGACAAATCTCCACCAATGACACTCTGATGAGAAGTCAAGTCATGGTGTTGGATTACTCCTTGTCCACTAATAGACTGGGTGCATCCACCACTATTTGACCGGGGGCACTTCTCTTCTTGCTCATACATGAAGTCGGCCCCACATTCTTTTACCTTGAAACCAACCCCCAAAACCATGGAAACATTTAATTCATCACCAGCTTGCAGCTGATTCCTCACATTCCAATGGCTTAACCATATCATTTCTTCGTTTCCATGGATCGTTGGGCCATAGGTCCATTCAAGACCCTTGGTCTTATTTATAAATTTAACATGGAAATCATGCAAGTTCCCATCTTTGTGAGAGTTGGAACACACATAAACGACACATACATTCAAGCCTCGTACGTTGACATTAGGAAAAAACGGCACAACGAAAGATATTGAGGAACCCAAACTCTTATTGCTGAACGATGCGGGAATCTTGCTACCAGGAAGGAAAATGCTGAATATACCAAATTCATAGAACCCCTGTGCCATGAAAACACAAGTATGAAATATAGGTGCAGATACACTTACATAGAGAAAAACGAAGACTGAGATAGACACAGACAGAGCACCTGGAGGTGACCCCTCTTTCTAGTAAGTGTCAAGTTATTGCACAATTCCATCTCCATTTTCCCCTTGGATTCCAAATCAAGAAAGCCCAAAGTGTTGATGATATCTGGATGAAAGCTTTTTATGCCTTCTAACTGGAACAATCCCTCAACCTTACCCAGTTTGTCGCAACCAGTTAGTTGCATGACCTCTATTGATTTGAAAAGGCTTGGAGGCATTTTCATTCTTTCGAGTGACTTGCAATCTCTTGCCATGAGTTCCTTCAAACTTGATGGAAGCTCTGGAAGTGACTGGAGCCCCGTGCATGCATCTAACCGAAGGGACTTGAGCATAGTTAGGCCTTTGATGCTTTCTGGTAAGCTAGAAATTGGATTCTGGCTTAGATCCAATTCCAACAACAAAGATAAGCCACTAAAGTCCCTTGGAATAGTATCATCCGATAGATGACAGTTCCTCAGACATAATTTTTGTAAAGTGCATGGCAAAAAGGCCAATGTCTGGCCCATTTCTTTGCTTGGTTTTGATACCCAAGACCAGAGAATTTTAGGCCATGGATCACTCTTTCTACTGGTAAAGCATAATTGAGTTATAGCTATTCTATAAGCATGTAGTACTGTCAGAGGCTTTAATTTCTCAAGCTCCATGGGATTCATTTCAAGCTTTGAGCAACCCGACAGAATCAGTTTCTCAAGCGATTTTAGCTGCCCAATTTTTCTAGGAAGCTTCCTAAGATTATTACAGCCTTTTAGATGCAAAAGAACAAGTTTCTCAAGGTCCCCAACTGATTCATGAACCTTAATCAAACTTGTGCAATCCTTGAGCCATAGTCTCTCAAGGCAAGGAAGTCCTGAGAAGTCAGGAGTACTGACAAGGCTATGGCAGTAACTGAGATTCAGAAATTTCAACGCTCTGAGGAACTGCAAGAGGGAAGGAAGAAGAAAGAGAGGATAATGAGTTCTTACAAACTCATCTCAAATCTGTACATGCCTCGTATGACAAAATAAAACAACAAATGAAGACAGGGGAAGGTGATTAACCGTACTTTTGTTCCCTTCCAAAGTTGTTCCAAATTGCTATGGCGAAAATCAAGAGATACTAGGTTCTCCAACGGGAAATCATCAGGAATAGATTTTAAAGGGAACCCATACCAGCACAACAATCTTAACTTCCTTGGAAACCTTTTATAGCTTCCACCAAGCTGCACATAATTAAGCTGGAGCAGTCTTAGTTTGGGCATCATTGAAAAAGTATCAGTTCTGAAGTTTACGTCCTTTGCTGAGGGAAAAACTTTTGGAAATGCAGTGGATAGACGTTGCCAGGAGAACAAGCTAAGACGACGCCGTTTCCACGACCAGTCTGGACTATCATGTATCGGGTGTTCTCGTTTTGTATGACTAACATTGGTAGCTGACATGGAAGATTTAGCTTTCCTCAATATACGCATATTGAAGATGAGGCCTTGAACCCTTTCTGTACCCTAGTAGCGCATAAAGAATTGTCAGGTAAAAAGCATGCAAACATAATTAAAGAAGCACATACACACAAATAAGGAAGCTAGTGTTTCTTTTATCTCTTCTTTTGAGGGTGCAATAGGAGGATCTTTCTTACAGTTTTGTTACTCAATAGATGGAAAGAATCCTCATGATCCCACACTATGCTACGTCTCCCAGGCTCATTGGGTGACTCTTGGTGTACAATTCTTCTAGCCATGTCGCGGAGCAGTTGATCCATAATCAACTTATTCCCTTCTCCAATTGTTATGAGGCCTCTATCTACAAGGTTTTCAATTCCAACTGTCGTATAGAAATTACATTCATCCAGTATTTTGACCACATATTCCTTGTCCTTCCCAACAAAAAATGAAGCAATGTGGAGGAATAATTTCCTATCGTGATCATCTTGTAAGGACATAAAGCTAATTGCCAGTGTTTGTAGGATCTGATTTCCAGTGAATGATTCCATTTCTTCCAATGAAGTCTCCCATTCCTCTGCACTTCTATCACGGAGAGAAGAACCCAACAGTTTAAGAGCCAGAGGGAGTCCTTTGCACTGTTGGAGTACACTTTTTGAGTACTCCATGAAACCTTCAATAGGATGTGCTTGTCCAAAGGCATGCCAACTGAAGAGCTGCAGTGACTCATTATAATCTAATTCCTTAACCTTAAAGGTCTCGTCAACTTTATATGGTTTCAGCAGTTTCTCATAACGCGTTGTTATAATAACCTTACTTCCTGGACAAAACCAGTCTCGCATTCCAAGTACTGCATTCAATTGATCCAGTTGATCCACATCGTCAAGAACAACGAGAACCCTTCTGTAACTTACTGCATTTTTAATCTTAATCATTCCTTCATCAACACTGCCAATTTTTAGTTTTCCACACCTCCGGATATCTGAAAGTAGTTGTTCTTGTAAACGTACCAAACCATTGGGCTGTTTAGAAGTCTCTCTAATATCTAAAAGAAAGCTACTGCATTCAAACCTGTCAAAATTTGAGTTATAGACAGTTTTGGCAATGGTTGTCTTCCCTATTCCCCCAATCCCGGCTATCACCCCAATGCCAACATCAGTTGCCCCATCTTGTAACCAATAATTTATGCTCTCAACTCGAGAATCAATGCCAATCTGGTATTGGGTAACACCCAAGACCCTACGATTCAGTTTGTTTGAGATCTCTTTGATAATTTCCTGGATGAACTTCGATTCATGCCTACAGATTTTGATCAACAAAACAAAAAACAAAAGAGCAGAGTAAGAATTTCATGTTTCTTACAAACACATGGAAAGGGAAACTATCAAGAAAACTACCAGCTGCTAGAACAATATTTCTTGACTGATTTCGAACTCTTTTCTAATTAACATGTATCCTGTTCCTGTCAGAATCTTTATGTAAATACTGCAAAACTATGTGTGGGCAATATCTGAATGAACTCTTTTCTAATTAACATGTATCCTGTTCCTGTCAGAATCTTTATGTAAATACTGCAAAACTATGTGTGGGCAATATCTGAATGAAATTATGGGCACATACAGCCCAATGGTGCCTTATAAAGAATTTCGGGACATTTACCCATCAGATTGATTTTGCAAGACCATCCCTCTTAATTTTGCAACTTCCTTGAGACCTGCCCTCCACCTCTCCACGTTTTCCATCAAATCCTTTTCCCTTCCATCTGTTGCTGCAATGAATTGTTCTTCATGATTAGCAAACGCTTCTCCGAAACTCCCAGTCTGCTTCCCAACTTCAGATGGGTCCACATTGTAGTACACCGGCAATATTCTATGTCCAACTGCCTTCCGGCGTTGGAGAACATTTAGAAGTTCATCAAGGCACCGTCCCGAAGAAGCATAGCCTTTCGAGAAGACAATTACTGAAATCCTGGATTCTTCGGTGGCTCGTTGACATTCTGACTGCATATTGTGCCCTCTCTCAATTCCATCATCTGCTCGACAAGTGTGAATTCCAGAGTGAACCAGCGCTGTATAAAGGTGATCTGAAAAGTTGATACTAGTGTCATCGCTGGAGCTTAAGAACACCTGGCAAGTACACTGAGACATGGAAGAGGAGGTTTTTTGTGTCCTCTTAGCAGTTACTGGACAAATATCTGGAAGAAAATGCAATTTCTGTTCAGTTGAAAGGGCACTAGGCTTGTTTTAGAATCAAAGCGGAAGTGAAGATGCGATATAATCAAAGTCATAAAGCAACTCAAATAATGCTATCAGCAATACATTCATATGAAATGATAATTTGCAGAAAGCAAACAGAAATAACTAAGGAAATCAATTAGAAGTGCATTGAATCTAATCACTGGGTTCCTTCCCCACTGTCATGCTGAATTTTTTTTCCCTTGCTCTTTCTCTTCTACTTTTTGTGTTCTTACAAGTTACAACACCTTTGGATGGTGAGAAAGGGTGAGAAAAGAAATTGAAAGAAGAAACCTTTCACTTATTTGAATAGCTAAAGAAAGAGATAAGTAATGGTGGAAAAAAGATGAAAACAAACAAAAGGACGAATCTTTATCGGGTCCAGTTTGTTTCTCACCAAATCTAATCACTTTTAGCAAGACTTGGTATGAAACTACAACCCTTTCTCTTCTCTTCCTTTCTCACAATCAAAAGCCAGTGGACGGAAGCAAAAAAAAAGCGTAAACTGATCATAACACAAACTAGCACAAATGAGAAACAGAAAAGAAGAAGACGATCAACAACAAGAAGCTAGGAGCGAGATTGCGAAAATTACCCAACCGATCAATCGGAACCCTAATTCTGCTCCCGGCGAAATTGGCTATGCTCTTTTATCGACTGGGAAAAAAACCTGTAGGACTGCCACTCTTGGATTATGCATCTTCTAGGTTTAACCATGGAGTAATTCAGAGAGGAGTTGAACTGAACAGTCTTTAACCGTAATTCCAAACAGAATCCCTTCCTCTAATAAAAAGAATTTTGATTTTTTTTCGGGTGCGGTTATTCGCAGCCCCGTATTTTCTCCCTTAGCCTATTAAAAATTTTCAACTACCGAAATATGTTTCGACAGTTAGTTACCGAAATTGAGATACATTTTCGACAATTAGTTACCAAAATTGAGATACATTTTCAGCATCCAATTACCGAAATATATGTTTCTTGTTTTTGTTGTATGCATTTCCGACATGTAGTTACTGACTATATAATCTTGTTTTCAACAGCTATTTACCGAAATGTATGTTCGGCAGTTGTTTACCGAAGGTTGAACATATTTTCGACATGTAGTTACCGAAATATAATCTTTAGAAATTTTTAACGGGCTATAGGAGAAAATACAGGGCTGCGAATAGTCGGCCCCTTTTTTTCAGCAAAGTATTTGATGCACCGTAGCATTGTTCCATCAATAATACAAATCGCAACGGTGCGGTAATCCACATATTTTTCTTACATAAATCTTGATCGTTTGTGAATTTAACACACATTTTTCTGCATAAATCTTAGCCGTTGATATGGCTTTTTACTTTTTTTTTTTCAGGGCCGGTTTTTTTTTTCTTTTTTCAGTTCTCTTTATTTAACAACGCCCATGTTAATAATTAACACACAGTTCTCTCTCTCTCTCCTGTCTCCGTGACTCTCTCCACAGGTATGGCTTTTTACTTTGTTTTTTTTTCCAGGGCTGGTTTTTTTTTTCCAGTTCTCTTTGTTTAGTCCACCTCCAAAAAAAATTTCAATTACGCTCAGTTAGATTAAAATACTCCAAATTTTTTTGAGTCCAACGTGTTGTGCCTTCGGGCACGGATCAAAGACACGGCACAACACATTTTTGAAAAAAATCTAGAACTGGTTTCCGAGCGTAATAGAGTATGACAAACAATAATGGTTTCTGAGCGTAAACCAATATTATGGATAATGGGTTCTAAGAATCGAAAGAAAAAATGATTAATTTATTCCAAGAGAGTGGCAGTGACATATTCGGGAATTTTGGCTTTGAATGAGCTTTTTTCTTCAATAAGGAACATTGGTTAAAGCTTGAAAGTTATCTCGAAGCTTGAAACTTATCTCGAACACTGTTCTCAAAGATGGTTCTTTTTTTTTTTTTTTGATAAACAAAACTTTCCCCAAAGGGTTACAAAAGAGAAGAAGCATCCCTAGCAATAATAGACATAACAAAAGCAGAGGGGGTTGACACTCAATTTACAGGTAAACAACCCTTAATTGCTTCTGCTGCCACTGCATGAGCCAGTCCATTCGCCTCTCTCTTTATCCAAGCAAAAGTGATCCCTTCGTCCAGCCCTAACTGCTTGATATCCCAGACCACCGCCATAACATCCCATGGAGGAACTAATTCAGAGAAACTTAATTTGATGGCCATTTGGTTGTCCGATTCAATAAGAGCACCGCGCAGACCCATAGCTTTGATCATCCCACCAGCAAGTCGAATAGCCAATAATTCCCCGTGGAGCAATGAAATAATTTCTGCACTGATTACTCTCCCATCAATAATCTTCCCTCTGCCATCTCTAATCACAGCCACACATTTTGCGTCTCTACCATTACTCTTGACCGCCACATCACAATTAATCTTTAAAACACCTTGATCCGGAGCCCTCCAGTGGGAAGGAGTGTCCACAGCCGTTGGATTGTCCATGCGGATCGGTACTGGGATCCTAATACCCAGGAAATCTCGAAGATTTTCACGAGCTCTCCACATCGTAGCCATTGGGTCTAAGGCCACTTATTTGCCAATCCCATTGCGAGGCCAAGGAAAGGCCACTTTATTTGCCTTGCTGAATGGTCCAGCAAACCAAACACTACTACAAACATATTTTTTGAATTTTTCCGAGACCGTTTTAATTATTGAATTGAACAATACTCTCCCTCTTTCTTTCCCCTCAGTTTTTTTTCTTTCTCTTATGTACTCTCTCTGTAGATCATCTTTCTTTCCCCTCAGTTCTTTTCCTTCTCTCCCTGTTAACACATGTCAAAGCTGATACCCAGCTTAAAATAAAGATGTTTAAAGCTGCTACCTTATTAGAGTCGCCATTAATTTTTGTCATTTGTTAATTTTGTTTTTGGTATTTTTTGGTTGTGGAAGGCTGCAATTTTTTAGTATTTGGTTTCAACTATGGTGGTGAATAGAAAGCTATCAATTGAAAATCTAAGAATTCTTTCATGTATTGGGCCCGTCATCACGGGACATGGTGTGGGAGAATTTTAGAACAGTTTTTGCACGCCACATTTTTGGACTACGTATACTGAGTTTTCAATTATGGGTGTTTGCCTCATAGAAAAATATTCATTTTGCTGAGATTCATTCTTCCTTTTGAACTCCAACTTCTACTTTGATATTTCTCCTTGTTTCTTCAAAAACTTTTCCTCATGGATGGTGAGGATGTTCTATTCTGATATCCATTGTTCATCTTTGTGTCATTAAGAATAGTTTGCTGAAACTGATGGCTGCTTAGACGGCAATAGACAGGCGATGCTGCACCTAGCTTTTTGGTCACTGCCAATTTTGAACGAGTATGCTTCCTTAATTGACTTGCTTTTTCTAACAATATGTTACCTCAAGTAATCCCTTTTATCCATGTTTCATGTGTGTGAATCTTCTTAATTGTTGAATATTTTTTTTGCCTAATGGGTTGATTCTTTTTCATTATCAATTACTAGCTAAACTTAAGCAATAAGTATGGCTTTTTTTTTTCTTTCCTTGAGCAAAAAAATAATAGATTGAGCTCTATGAGAGAGACAGTTGTCAACAAGATCTAACATTGTATGTTCTTTTTGTTTTCATCCAATTTCTAAGAGGTAAATAGAAGGCTTTGATTTGCTTTCTTTTTTTGTCAAGATTTATTGTTGCGATGTTACCATAGGTAAGGTTCAGTAACTATATATATAGTTGCTGGGAGATATCAACCATGAGGTTGTGCCCAACCAGAAAAATTACTTGAAACTGATATATGCAAGCGTTAGTCATGTTAAGGTAATTGATAAAATTGATTTATAGTGGCCCAAGCCCCCAAGCGCTATTAAACTGTATGTGCCATTGTTTTCCTTCTCTTTTGTTTTCTACTTTTGTAGAGTTAGAAACTCAAAATACCATGTAAATACTAATTCTTCTGTAGGTGAGAGATCTCTAATTTCTTCAAACGTGTCGTTGGTGCTTCATAGGTATTGGTCCTATTGGACATTGATCTTTTTGAACATTTCCTATAGTTTTCGTGTGCAATGCAATCGGTAGTGGTGTAAAGTAGTTCATGGCTAACCTCCTAAAAACCAAGTTTTGTATATCTGTGGGGTATGGCTTAGTGGAATAGGTTATGGAAAGTTACCAGATTTGTTATTGTAGGTACCTGTTTGGTTTGGTGAAACTCGATCTATGAAGCACCAGCACTCCTAGAGATCGCCGTATTTGTGTCGGACACTCCGAAGACATGTAGCACGTTAGGAACACGTATGTGCCCAGTAGATTTTAATATTTTTAATGGTGGGACAACCCGGGGACACGACAATGTGAATTATAAATTTTAAAAGCTTTGTGGTGGAGTAAAATCCATTTGTTGTGTCCTCGGTCATGTTAGAGCAAATATTGAATCTTTGAGAAATAGGAGTTTACATTCATTCCGTGAAATTCTATTACATTTTGGTAACAAAATCCCAACAACCTTAGCTAAAAAATACTCGTATGATGGTCAGATACATTTGTAAGGTATTCATGAATAATGCTCTCTTACTGTAGAATTTGCAGTGTTCAAATGATTGTGTGGTGGTATGGATTTGGCACAATATCCCATTCAATTAAAAACCCATATGATAGCTGGTTCTTAGTTGTGGTCGGGACATTGAATTAAGTAGGGACATTGTGAAGCATTTTTGTAATTTTATGATTGCTGCATTTCATCATTGTTTGATTGCTTTGGTTGGTTTCAACATTTTTATAGTTTCATGTGCAGCTAATGGTGGTGTACCCATAGCTAATTAGTGAAGCTTTTTTTTATTTTTAAGGTTTCGCTCAATGTGCAGTAATTTGGAGCACAAATTAGAGTTGTGTTCACTCTATCTCACTATTACACTTCATTTTTTTAGTTATTTGTTTGGGAAGTTTATAGTTGGCCAATTTATGTTAGGTTAAGTTAACTCTGTTATGTTAATCAAATTGCGTTTCTCATTTTCTCTCTTTTGTGTGTTTGAGTGCTATTAATAAGTTTTGGATAGTTGGTTGTCTTTGCCAACGAATTTCCTACACCAGTATACAATAATTTTTCCTTATCTGTATTTCTCACCCCTAATGTGGTAACGAAAAATCTGGCTGTGGTAATTATCATAAACATGTTGATACTGTGATCATATGATTTAGGGTCTTGCGAAGTGTTCCTGTCGTGTCACGTGTCTCCGAAGTGTCTGACACGGATACGGCGATCTTTAGAAGTGTCGGTGATACTTGAAAGCTAACCGACCCCTCGATGTTACATGAACAAGTTGATACTTTGTTCATGTGATTTAGGGTCTTGCTGATGTTGCATGAGTCAGCAAGTGAAAAAAATAGTTAGTTTTTTATTCGGCAAGTTTCTACCAGTTGTATGATTCTTATTTTGTTATGTCTTTTTGTTATTTATAATACAAATCGCGACGGTGTGGGGAACCATAGTTAACTTGGCATTTCTTTTTCCAACTTACTTTTTTTAGTTCCATTCTGGACTCAATGGGATGTATGTGAGGTTTCCTGTTGTCTACTTTTTTATATGCAAGTCATCTCTTATCATTTTTTGGAACTGGCATCTATGCAAGCAAGACGTGGTGTTGTTCTAGAGGTCTGTGGAGTTGCCACGCTATATAATATGGTTTTTACCTTTTTATTGCATAGAAACTTTTTGGGTAAAGTTTTTATAAACAAAGTTTGAGTAAAGTTTTTACTTTTTTTATTCCATCTAAACAAAAATTGGGATTCGCCTTCAGAAATTGAGATTTGCCGGCTCATCCATAATGACACCTCTCAAAAACTTTTAACTACGCAACACAGATGAATTGGGATCCGGTAAGCATGCTTTTTCAATTTTGTATAATAGATGGTTGTAGTATGGTAGAGTGATTGATTTTACTTTTCAATTTTGTATCATATTCATCTTCTTAATGATGCTTTGAGGTCTAAAAGATTGAAACATACCCCTCAGGTATTATTGGATACCGCTCAGGTTAACACGAAGAGAGATATCTCCAAGAACAAAATGCTTGTCTAGATGGAATTGGGGCATTGGTTTGGGGTCCCAACCTGAAGCAACGAGAGATGCAAAGCATGGCCTTTTATCATGGTATTTCCACACATGTTTTAGCATTATATTTTCACACAGATTTAGTATTATATTAATTTACCAGTTTTCATCTCATTTTGAATATGTTAAGTTCTAGTCACGTCTTTGGATTATTTCAGAGTTGAGGCCAAGTCATTGCAACATTTATCAGCTAAGGATTATCCTTTGATGCCTTCTCCAAGGTCAACCATTGCAGCAACATTCAGTCCTGGTGGGAAAAACCTTGCAGTGGCCAACCTTGCAACGTCAAAAGCTATGTTGGGATGGAAGTGAAACCACCTCAAACTTCTTTCATATCGAGTTGATTAGGTAGAAGTAAAACCACCTCAATCTTCTATCATTTCGAATTGATCAGTTAGATGTTGCTTTGTTGTATGGATAAAAAAAAGTTTTCCTATTTTGAACTCGTAAAGTGGATTTTGTGAAAACATGCAATTGGGTTTTTGGGATGTGATCAGTATTATAATCGAGTGTTTAACATAGCGGGAAGTTAAATTTTGTTCGCAAGTGCTTTTAGGCATGGGCATTCCGCTAGCTAAGCTCACACCTAGCTAGCTAAGCTCACTCAAAATCATACTGAATAACAAATTCATCGACCCGTGCTTGAAGGCACAGACAATTTCTAGTTCTATACACGCGAAGAAATACATATATATTATTAATTATTACGAAGTAAAAATTTGAATTGTGGATACGCTGCTCGAGCACACACAGGGGCACAACCACATTGTACCCATCCGGCACCGAAAGAATTTCTCCTCAAAAGGAGGAAAAAGTTATAATTTGAATGGGGTTGCATCATACGTGGGAAAATTTCATTAAAAATGTGCAAATTCAGAAAATGAATTAAAAATTTGATCTGATTAATGAGGAAAAATTTTACAAAACATTTTTGCCCGAAAACTAATTGGCACGTCCTATTTGGTGTAGAAGTCTTGGGAACGAGTCGATGAAGTAAAAATATTAGTAATTATTACGAAGTAAAAATTTGAATTGTGGATACGCTGCTCGGGCACACACAGGGCCACGATCACGTGGTGTATCCATCCGGCACCGAAAAATTTCTCCTCAAAAGGAGGAAAAAGTTATAATTTGAATGGGGTTGCATCAACGTGGGACAATTTCATTAGAATTGTGCAAATTCAAAAAATGAATTAAAAATTTGATCTGATTAATGAGGAAAAATTTTACAAAACATTTTTGCCCTAAAACTAATTGGCACGTCCTATTTGGTGTAGAAGTCCTGGGAACGAGAGAGAATTACGGAATACACCCAACTCTTAATTAGTGGAAATCCACTAATTTTCCCCACCGTCACAAAATCTAGAAAAAATAATTATTATTATTTTTATCGGCAAAAGTAACATTTTATTAAGGGGAGGGGGAAAGGGATTTCGAACCAGAGGTTGAAAAAAACAATCAGATGGGACAAGCCCATACGCTCCTAGGGACAAGCCCATACGCTCCCAAGGGCAAAACCAAAAACACTTAAAGGCCTCAAAGTCCAAATATTACAGATGAAGTTCAAAACACTAGATGGCCTAAAAAACCCAAATCTTACAATTAAGCACAATTAAAGAAGCTTGGCCCACCAAAGTAGGCCAAGCCCAGCCCCCAAAGACCCTAAACAAACCCTAACGTTACAAATCTTTAGCCCGCCGCCCACCAATCAGACAGCAACCAAATTAACCCAAACTGCCGACCATCCACCTCCGATCACCACCATGCCGCCTTTGGCCAACCTAAACGGAGAAAGGAAACCGGCGATCAAACAACCCAGCCGTTGCCACAGGAGCTCAACAAAAAAAAAAAATTATTGTTGAGACACCGTCACGTGATGCCTCAATATCTTTATCTGCCACACATGTTTGTGGGGCTCAATACAAAGTATATCAACTCTGCTGAAACGTGTGGCGGACAAGAGAGTTGCGATACCATGCGACCACTGAATAATTACTCTACAAGTTAATCCAACACCACCGACTGATCCGTTCCAACTAATTAACCCAAAGTCAGCGTTTTTTGTTTCCATTAGGAAATACTCCGTAGTACATACTTTTTTTTTTTTGGGGTAGGTTAGCATTTTATAACAAACCACAAGAAAACTTCTATCCCAGGCCAAACCTTAGGAGAACACAAAACAGCAAAACAACTAGATACATTCAAACTAGAAGCACAGCTCAACTCCTACTCCTACAAAGCAAAGAAGGAGTTACATCCCAATTCCTGCACAAAGAAAAATTTTCACTGGAATAAGGAAATTTCCCCCATGAACACACTCTATCTCTAATATGAGCCACTATAATGGAAAGAATATCTTCAGAAGTGCAGGATTTCTGAGAGAAGATCCTAGCATTTCGTTCCAGCCAAATGTAATAGAGTGTAGCAGCCAAAGATAGCTTGCAAATGGAGGATTGCAGACTTTTCCCCTGACAATGATGACTGAACCAAACAATCTCGAAGTCCCAGTCACCAGGTAGCCGAACAACCAAATTCCTTTTCAAAATGTTAGACCAAATGATTCTAGAGAAGTTGCAATAAAAAAAGAGGTGCATATGGGTCTCCATTTGCTGCTGGCACAAAACACAAGTAGGGTGCACATTCATACCCCATTCTCTAAGCCTATCCTTTGTGGCTAACCTCTTGCAACAAGCAAGCCAAGCAATAAAGGCCCACTTGGGCACATTCCCATGAAACCACACCACAGAACACCAAGGCTGTTTCGGACCAACATTCCGAATAGCATTCCAAGTAGATTTGGTGGTATACTGACCAGAAGAAGAAGGTGACCAAAAAATCTCATCCTCCTGCTGAGGATTAGGAAGAAACCCAACAGGAGTAGCTCCAACAATCTGCTTAGTAAATCTATTGCGAGACCTAGGCCAATTCCACTTGCCATCTTGAATAATATCAGAAACCTTCATAGACAGAAATCTCCCTCAGTTGTAAACCACATCCTCACCAAACTGAAGATACAGGGGCCCAAGCGAATGTCAATTGTCAAGCCAAACAAAGGTATTATTGCCATTCCCAATTCTATGCTTGACTAAAGGCTGCCCCAAAGATCTCAGTTTGAACAATTTCCTAATGGTCCAAGAGGAATCATTAGGAGGGTCCATATACCACAGGTTCCTGAGACCAGATCCCCTGTCCGAGTGAAATCCGGACAGGGGCCTGTCCCAGTGCTCGGAGCCGTTGATCTCGCAAATCAACGTCTCAGTTTGAACAATTTCCTAATGGTCCAAGAGGAATCATTAGGAGGGTCCATATACCACAGGTTCCTATGCTTAATGACATAAGCATGTATCCATCGCACCCACAAGGTATCAGCTTTCTTACTAATGGCCCACAAATGGCGAAGCATAGTTGCCTTATTCCATTCTTTCATTGGTCTCCTTCTTAGGAGTGCAGATATCAGCCCATTTAACTTTGGCACTAGAAGATTTGAGCTCCACACCAGTCCAAAGGAAGGCCCTCAACATGCTCTCAATTTCTTGCAGAATTCGTTGAGGCAGGATAAACAAGGAACACCAATAAACTTGCCGTAGTACATACTTTTTACTACTCAACCGTCCTAAATTACTTTTCCTCTACAAAAGTCGATGAAATTTTTAGATCGAAAAATAAAATACTTTCATGCATATTTTTTAGAATTTTTTACACCAAATTAAAGAACGAATCAAGCATTTTATATTGGTGCAAAGAAATTCAAAAAAAATGATACACGATGTACTCCCTCCGTTCAAAAAAGAATGACAATTTTTGAAATTCGGATCACTTTTCATCGCTTATATCTTTTAATTTATAATATTTTTCATGAGTTTGAAAACTTTGTATAATAGAACTAAGCGAGAATTATCAAACAAGATCCATATTGCATATTTTTGAGATTCATATTGAAATATATAAGGAATTGAAATTGGTACGGATATCAAAAATTGACATCCAATTTGAGACGATGGTTATAAGTTTAGGCCTACAGACCAAAAACTTGTTATCGACTATCTTCGGAGGAAGTCCAAGGGTGCAGAAGCCCTGCCTTGCGACGTCGACGGGACCGGAAACAAAGCCCCGTGGCAGATTTTCACCAAGAACGACCCGTGGGAAGAAGGCAGCGTCTACATTCTCACGAAGCTGATCAAGGCCACCGGCAGCGACAAACGGACAGCCAGAGCGGCCGGTTGTGGCACGTGGCACGGAGAGACCGATCCTGTACGAATACTCGACAAAAAGCGTCGTGTGATAGGGTACAAGAGGATGCTGCGTTTTCAGATCAAGAACGGATCGGGAGCGATGGACGAGAGCGGGGAAGGAGACCATTGGATCATGCACGAGTTCTCTTTGTATGGCGGTAATGGTACTTCGACTAGGAATAAGCAATCGCCTAAAGGATCAGAATATGTTCTTTGTAGGATAAAGAAAAGATATGACTCAAAAGACACCAAGAAATCTCCGAAGAAAGTAAAGAATGTTGAGGCTGCTGCTTCTAGTGATGCTGATGTTATGGTCCCGAAGCCCGCAAAGCGTGCTAGGAAGGAGGAGTTTGAGCAAGAACAGAAGGTGGAAGAACTAGAAACAGAAAATATGGTTCCTTACCCGCAAGAACTTTTGGATGCGGAGAAGGAAGGACATTATTCACAGATGCTTTCCGATGTTGCGGATCTTGAAGAACTACGTCCTATGCTGGAGTCGGAGCAGCTAGCAAGTATCGGTCTTGATTTTGATGCGTCGGACCCCCAAACCCTATCTTGGCTTCCTCCAACACCTTTCTCGGAAGAATTTTCGGAAGCGGAGGAGCAAGGAAATTATTCGCAAATACTTTTTGACATGGATGCGGATCTTGATTTTGATGCGTTGGACCCTCAAACCCTATCTGGGCTTGCCCAAACACCTTTCTCGGAAGAACTTTCGGAAGCAGAGAAGCAAGGGAATTATTCACAAATGCTTTCTTCCATGACGGATGCGGATCTTTATGGGGAACTAGTTTCTATATTCGAGTCAGAGCAGCTACCAAGTAGTATCAGTCTTGATTCTGGGCTTCCCCCGACAGTGCCAACACCTTTCTTTGAAGAATTTTCGGAAGCGAAGGAGCAAGGAAATTATTCGCAGATGCTTTCTGACGTTGATGCGGATACTGAAGAACTAGTTCCTATATTGGAGTACTTGGTGCAGCTACCAAGTTTCGGTCTTGATTTTGATGCATTGGACGCGTTGAACGAGGAATGGAGCTTGTAAGAGCAAGAGCAAGAGAGTAAAATGTGCATTGTTTGATGTTGGAGGGGAATGAAAAACAAAAGAATTATGAGCAGTAGATGTTAGTTTAATAGTAGGTCATTGATCGAGCCCATTCGTCATTCATTTATAAGTAATTGATCGAAAACAGAATCGTAGATATGATTGTTTAGATATGGAATGTTTTTATCAGTTACGATTGTTCTATGCAATGTTTTAAAAATCGGACCGGTGAGCGAACTGGACAAGTGACCGGGCGGATGGGTCACCGGTTCAACCGCGGGTGAACCGAGTTGAACCGTCACGTCGTATATGCTATTATATATCCAACCTACAGCAGTCACAGCCAGAATTTTTCGAAGGGTCACCGCGTACATAAAACCGAAACCATGACAGTTACAGCAGAAACTTAGAAGACATTACCCCTGCCTTCCTAAACCTCCGATTTTCCATCTAGTAATATATCGATCCCGAGAGTGCTAGTTTGAGCAAACTAAATGTAATAGACCTGGCATTGCAATGCTGAATAGAGAGTGAACGTCTCAACGATGAGAAAGTCCCGAACGACTTCGTCTTCAGAATCAATCCTTCCCAATTTTGGCCTTCTGTTTGCACCATATTTTAGACCCATGTTGATCGACTGGTTTATTTGCTGACACGTGTTGTCTACAATAAGGGAAGACAAAAGGCGTACAACCAGGGGTTCAAATGGACTAATCGACGGTTACGGGAGTGATAGAGCCACATGTTCGAATGACAAGTTACGAGCAGTTCGTGGATAGAAGCATTTGACAAGGGCAGTTAAAGAGAATAATCACAATGGATCGTGTGTCCAGACTATAAAGAAACCGCTCGATCAAGAACGTGGAGAAGAAAGAGAAGATAACCGCTTGATTCAAATCATTGGAGGGAAATCTGCCAGATTTGAATTTCAAGTCGAAATGAAGCCTATAAATACAAGAAGAGAAGACAAATTCAGCACCCACTCAATCGCCCAAAGGCTTCTACTTTTTATCTGTACTTTACTTTCTTGCACTAGGAGTGGCTTGTTATCTTAAAACCGTCTCCTCGATTGTGTATCCTCAGTCGACTGACTTCTACTTTGAAGAGTAATAAAAGTCCATTTTTGTTATTCTTCTTTCATTTCCGTTCACTGCATTAAGTTTGCTTCCAGAGAAGTCCTGAAATACGGCAAGGAACCAAACTCCACCACCACAAACATCCACATTCCAGCACTTACATCATTTACAGTCGATTCGTCGACTAAGAGAAAAATAGACAAACACCTTCTCAATTTTGGCTAGACTCTGAATCTTTCTTGGCTCTCATCTTTCAATCAAGAAACTCTGGCTATCTTTCTTTGTGGAACCCATGTCCTTCTACTTATTGGTTCACTCTCATGATCTAAATAGACGCAGTTGATTAAGATAAAAAGTATTTTTCTTGGTAACGAAGCATTTGGTGCTGGCCGTGCTGCATATGCATATCTTGCACTTACATTTCTTATCACGGCAAAGCGAATATTCAGAGGAATTTAGAGGTAGGACCAGGCTCTCATATTCGTTTCGACCGACAAAGACTCATTGACATGTTATTTTCTTTCTAAAGGGTAGATTCTTAATCTTCAGATTGAGTCTCACATTGGCAGCATAACTGATCTTGGCCTTTGCAATGCCGCGCGTAATAAACTTCTGGTTGTTACCTGTGGAGAAGGAAAAACAATTAAGGCGACTTTTGACTCCGTAGTCTTCTATTGTTATATTGTTTCCAATCCAGCATAATACACGAACTGTATCCATAACCGTAAATGTTGGCATGGCTCTCCTGTTTTTTCCCAGAACTTTTAGCAGCGGTAGTAACCGCCGTTGCCAGAAGCCTTTATCGGCGGTAATTTACTGCTGTTTTTGTATTTTCGACAATTGTTTTCCCGGTGGAACTTTTACCAGCGGTAATTTACTTTAACCGGCGGCGTTTTGGGACTATTACCGGCGGTTTTATTGCCGCTTTTTTTGAACAGCAAAAAAAAATTTCATTAATCTTAAAATTGTTACAAGACTAATAGAAGCAAGAAAATGACGTTTTGTTCAAAAGAACAATCAGTCCAATTCGAGACCCAATAACTAAATTTTCAAAAAGTCAATTCAGAACACCAAATGGGACGAAGCCCAATCACCCTAAATGGGTCTAAAAACCCAGATCAGAACAATTAAGAGCAAAAGGCCTAACATGCCTAACTCATATAATAACGAATATCAATGGGCCAAACCCAATCCAAGAGGATCCAAGCCTGGCCCAACCCCCAAATCTAACCCTAACCCTAACCAAAACACAGCCACCACACACCACCGCCCAAAGCAGCCGTCGACCACCATACCCAGGCAAACAACCACCACCTGAAAACCCGAAGCAAGCCACAATCAAAACCACCCGACCCGTAGCCGATGACCAGCACCGTCGCCCACCAAAACGGTTAGAAAAAGAAGCCCACCACCAACACGGAATCTCCCTTTGAAGCTTTGGGAACCACTGAAAATAGTAAGCCCAAATCTAGCGGCCACACCAGCGCACCATACACGATTTCCCCAACGTCGATGACCACACCTCGCCATTGAGCAGAACCGGCTAAACTAACTGTGATAACCGGCGACACGATCAGAGAAGAGGACGAGGTGTGAAGGAGGTTTGTGGCCAAGATGGCAGTGAGACGGATGGAACTGCAAAGTGGCTAAGGAAAAGGGGAGGTGTATGTAGGAGACGAGGCCGATGCCGCCGCAACACCAGGAGACCACCGTGAGCCGGTCGTGCGTCGCTAGCCCCAAAAACGGTTGGAAGACACCGACAATAAGCACAGTCGAGTGCAATTTTGTTCACACTCCTTAAAATAGGGTGAACATTACCCTCCTTTCTATTGGTCAAAATGATGTCATGCTTACCATGCAATACACTTTTTGGTAAGCATGACATCACCTTGTGGTAGAATCCACATCCTTTTAACCAATAGAAAGAAGAGTAATGTTCACCCTCTTAAGTGGAGGGTGAACAAAACTCAACTCAGCAAAGTCCCATCGAATCCGCCGGAAGATATTGAAGCCGAAGGGTTTTTTGGGGGGTTAGAGAGCCGGTTTTAATGCCGCTAAAGCAAAAATTTGGCGTAATGTATTGAAAATTTAAATTTTTTACGATTGAACGTATATTATCCACATTTAATGATTGGTGGTTATCAAATTCTATTGTCCTGTGGTGCGCGCAAGCTTGCCCAGAGACTACATTACCAAAAAAAAAAATTCTACTGTCAAATGGAGGAAAAGGTTATGATTTGAATGGGGTTGCATCATACGGGGGACAATTTCATTAGAATTGTGAGGTCAAAGTCAAAAATAAATCAATTGATCTGATTAATGAGGAATAAATTTACAAAACCTTTTTCCCTAAAAGGCTAAAACTAATTGGCACGTCCTCATTGGTACGTGTAGAAGTCTAGGAACCAGAGAAAATCAGGGAGTACAATAAATTAGGTTGCGTTCTTAAACTTAACTCAAAATGAGTTGGTTTTTCATTATTTAAATTTTTTTTGCATTTCTTAGTTTTGCATCAAACTTTTGTGAAATATTGATTCGTCTCGACGTGAGGAACTGGAAAAATAATTTTTTTTTTTACTTTTACCCAAATATTTTGGGAAATAATCACTTATTTCTCAAAATAATTCAACTTATTTCATTTTTTCTGCTAAAAGTGGTTATTTATCAAAATACTTGGGTAAAAGTACAAATTTTTTACTTTTTTGATTTCTCTCGTTGAGACGAATTAATAATCCACATAAGTTTGGCGCAAAAGTACTAACGAACGCGAAAAAAAATTCAAAATCTAGAAAAATTTGTAAATTGGCTATTGACGGGAGTGGAAATCCAGTAGTTTCCCACCACCCTCACAAAATCTAGAAAAAATATTTAGCGGTCTTGAAACACCATCACGTGGTGCTCTACCATACATGTTTGTGGGGCTCCGTAGTACAAAGTATATCGACTCCACAGAAACGTGTGGCGGATTAGAGTGTTGCGACACTGTGCGACCACTGAATAATTACTCCACAATTTAACCCAACACCACCGACTGGTCCGTTAATTCCAACTAATTAACCCAAAGTCACGTTTTTTGTTTCGATTAGGAAATACATACTTTGTACTACTCAACCATCCCAAATTACTTTTCCTCTTCAAAAAGTCAACGGAATTTTTGGATCGAAAAATAAAATACTTTCATGGAAATTTTTTAGAATTTTTTTACACCAAATTAAAGAACAAATCAAGCACTTTATATTGATGCAAAGAAATTCAAAAAATGATACACGACGTAATTTTTTTTGCCGAGAAATTACAATTCTGTTCGTAGTGGACAAGTAACCGCAGAGATAGTACACTACTACTCCAATAAGTACATACATAGCCGACTTTCTATTGTCCTATATATATCCCATCACATTACCTTGACTAACAACGTGAAATCACAGATTGAGAGAGAGAGAGAGAGAGAGAGAGAGAGAGAGAGAGAGAGTATTGCCAAAGATTAGAGAGAGAGAGAGAGAGAAGAGTGGTGAGAGATCGAGAACAAGACATGAGCGTACCAGTGGGTTATAGGTTTAGGCCTACAGACCAAGAACTTGTTATCGATTATCTTAGGAAGAAGTCCAAGGGTGCAGAAGCCCTGCCTTGCAGCGTCGTTTTCGAGCGCGAGATTTACGGGACCGGAAACAAAGCCCCGTGGCAGATTTTCACCAAGAACGACCCGTGGGAAGAAGGCACCGTCTACGTTCTCACCAAGTTGATCAAGGCACGCGGCAGCGACAAATGGATAGCAAGAACGGCCGGCTGTGGCTCGTGGCACGGAGAGACCGGTCCTGAACCAATATACGACCTACAGACCGGTCCTGAACCAATATACGACAAACAGACCGATCCTAAACTGATAGGATACAAGAGGATGCTGCGTTTTCAGATCACAAACGAATCGGGAGAGATGGACGAGAGCGTGGGAAACAATCGCCTAAAGGGGAATATGTTCTTTGTAGGATAAAAAGAGATGGCTCAAGAGACACCAAGATAGTAAAGTGCACCAAGAAATCTACGAGGAAAGCAGAGAATGTTGAGGCTGCTGTTACTAGTGATGCTGATGTTATGATGGTCCGCAAACCCGCAAAGCGTGCTAGGAAGGAGGAGTTTGAGCAAGAACAGAAGGTGGAAGCATCAGAAACAACAGATGTTGTTCCTTACTTTCAAGAACTTTTGGAAGAAGAGAAGGAAGGAAATTATTCGCAGATGCTTTCTGACATGGATGCGGATCTTGAAGAACTATGTCCTATATTGGAGTCGGAGCAGCTAACTAGTACCGGTCTTGATTTTGATGCGTTGGACCCCCAAACCCTATCTTGGCTTTCCCCAACACCTTTCTTGGAAGAATTTTCGGAAGTGGAGGAGCAAGGAAATTATTCGCAAATGCTTTCTGACATGGTCGCGGATTGTGTAGAACTAGTTCCTACATTTGAGTTGGGGGTGCTACCAAGTTCCGGACTTGATTTTGATGCTTCGGACCCTCAAACTATATCTGGACTTCCCCTAACACCTTTATAAGAAGAACTTTTGGAAGTGGAGAAGCAAGGTAATTATTCACAAATGCTTTCCGACATGGATGTAGATCTTGAAGAACTAATTTCTATACTGGAGTCAGAGCAGCTACCAAGTATCGGTCTTGATTCTAATGCTTCGGACCCTCAAACCATATCTGGGCTTCCCCCAACACCTTTCTTAGAAGAACTTTTGGAAGTGGAGAAGCAAGGTAATTATTCACAAACGCTTTCCGACATCAATGCAGATCTACCAAGTATCGGTCTTGATTCTGATGCTTCGGACCCTCAAACCATATCTGGGCTTCCCCCAACACTTTTCTCAGAAGAACTTTTGGAAGTGGAGAAGCAAGGTAATTATTCACAAACGCTTTCCGACATGGATGCAGATCTTGAAGAACTAATTTCTATATTGGGGTTAGAGCAGCTACCAAGTATTGGTCTTGATTCTGATGCGTTGGACCCCCATACTCTACCTTGGCTTTCCCTAACTCCTTTCTTTGAAGAATTTTCGAACATTGATGCGGATACTGATCGAAGAACTAGTTCCTATGGAGGAGTTGGAGCAGCTACCAAGTTTCAATCTTGATTCTGATGCGTTGGATGCGTTGAACGAGAAATATTGGATCTTGTAAGAGCAAGAGCAAGAGAGTAAAATGTGCGTTGTTTGTTGTTGGAGAGGAATGAAAAACAAAAGAAATATGAGCTATAGATGTTAGTTTACTAGTAGGTCATTCATCATTCATTTATAAGTAATCGAAAACAAAATCGCAGATATGATTGTTTAGGTATGGAATGTTTTTATCAATTACGATTGTTCTATGCTTTGGAGTGCAGACTGCTTCTATATATTTTCCTAATGGTTTGCTTCTTTAATTTGCCTATTGGTTTGCTGCTTCTATTTGCCTATTGGTTTGCTTCTTTTGCACCGTAAGTAGCACACAATTGCTAAATACCAACGAGATATGAAGGAGTCACTCTGTCATTTATTTCTCTCATGGTAGTTTATGCCAATTGGATTTTGCTATTCGTGTTGTCGTCAATAAAATGATGTCCCGTGGCGATGTGATGAAAGGAATAAGGCTGTTGGGTGGACGAAAACAACGTACAGATGCTGGTTGTGACTTCCCATATCGAGGGAGTTGCAAAATAAATCACTTCGGGTCATGAGAAACTTGTCAATGGATATAATGCATGTGGTTTAATTTGAATTTCTTGAAGTGGCCAGCCGCGCTATTAATTAGATTCTAATTAATGGTTTCACTCACGACTGATCTCAACAATGAGAAAGCCCCTAACCACTTTGTGTTTAGAATCCATCCTTCTCAATCAAGAAACATTCTTGCAAGGATCAAAATTAGATCTTTATTTTCTGCCTGATTTTAGGCGCATGTAATTCTCAATTTTTAGTTTCTTTTTTTCAACTTTCCCTGATGGAAAGATGAAATTATGGACATATCATACATCCAGAAACCAGCTTATTTTTTATTTCGTCCCTCTAGTTTGCCTGAAATTTTGATTTCGTCCCTCTAGTATTAATTGTGCCATTTTTTAATCCTATAATTTATATTTTTTCTCAATTTGGTCTCTCTCATTAACGTTGTTATTAGAACTAGCGGAACTCAAGGGCGAAATTGATATTTCGCTCCTAGAGGGACAAAATTGAGACAAAATACAAACTAAAGGGACAATTTTAGAAATTTTATTTTGCAAAGACAAACTCATTCCTACATTCTTTCCCAACTTAATTATTTTTGCTTGATTGAATAATCAAAATGTTTTGAGGAAATTTAAAATTTTCATTTTAGAATATATTACAGATAATATTATTGAAATTTGAAAAAGCATCTCTTAGTTAAATAGCTTTGCCTCAAGTTTTTTTTTTTCCATTGGGTTTATCTTGATTTTTACAATTCCATTATATTCTTTTTTACAATTCCCAGCATCCTCCTCGAAACCAACATCGTTCACCGAGATGTCCTCTTCCTCAAAATCATCTAAAGTATGGATCCTTTCTTTTAATTCTTCCTCTTGCATTTCAACAAATCTCTTCAGATTATAATTTCTCCCTCCTTTAAGTTCAATACCCAAAGTTTTACCAACATCCAACATCTTGCGAGCTTCCTTAAAGAACACTGAGGAATAAGAGCTCTTCTTATTTTTATGCTTCAATTTATCGAACTTAGCTTCAATCTTGCAAGATGCTTTTTCTTTTTAATTTTCCTCTCTGATCTTCTCACTCCCCTTCTCATTTTGAGGATAGCATCAGAGGATGATCTAATGCCGAGAATGTTACTCCCAACATTAGATTTTTGCCTAGGTAGCCCTTCACTTGCTTCTACTCCCTCACTAGAAATAACATAATCCTCACTGTGAGAGGCCTCTCTTTTTTGGTGATACTCCTCAAAAGACTGAGTGATACAATGAGAACTACCTTCCTTTTGATTCATATCAACAAGTAGATTAATTCCCTCCACTTGAGAAGCTCTCAAGGAGTTTCGAGAATCATGAGTAATCCTGGTTTCAACAATTGTTCCAACATCATCCAAGATTGAGACTGCACCCTTTGCACCAATTACGCCCTCCTCACTCCCCGGAGAGGACTCCGAAGATTCAGAATTGGCCACAACCAGATTGACCCCAACAAGATTATCCCCATACAACCTTAATTCAGTCCCTCCACTTACAAGAGTGCCATCTTTTTCGACTACATCTTTTCTTTCACAATTCCTGTACATCTTCGTGTCAAAATTTGACACGTGATCTCTGAATTTGTCATCGTCTTCGTCATCTTTTGAAACATCCTCATCTTGTTGTTGAGAAGAATCTATATATGTTGGCTCGGGGAATTTGTTTCTCTGCTTCAAACGGTTGATCACATGGATCTTCCATCTCTTTGACTCTATAGCTCTTCCCTTCAATCTCAATGTTAATCCACTCATCAATCTCCTCAAACACATTTGTGGCACCGAATACTTTGGCTACTGCAAAAGAAGAAAGCCTTAGTGTTGGTTCATCTGTAGAGATGAAGGTACCCCACAATTCACCAATAGCGCGCTTCAAACGAGGTGTTGCTCCAGCCATTGAGAGGAATTCCGTAATAGCATAGCCAAACAAATCTTTCAATGCAAGCTGCTTGTCCCTCCCTTGATTTGATTTCGAAAAACCACCTTTGTAAGCAATTCACTTTGAGAAGATTCTCCAACTCTTCTTTATTATTGCAAGTTAAGATCACAAATCTTCCACCCATTGCTCGAACCAGAACATTATCAACTCCCATTCCTGCCATTTGGATTTTTAGCTCATCAATTGAGATTAGTCTATGAAGTTTTGCCACCAGGGGCGAAGGCACATGGGTACAAGGGAGGGCGACCAACCCCACTGACTGCCAAATTTTCATAGGGATAGGTATAATTTTTACCAATTTTTTATAAGAATAGGTATAATTTAGCTATTTTGACCCCACAAAAAATCTCTAAAATCCCAACTTGTTTTAAGTGCATAGAAATCCCAAGCATTCTTTTCTTTTCAAGAGTTGATAGTGCTAGAAATGAGACTATCATGTATTAATTTTCAAATATAACAAGTCTTTTGGGGCCAATTATGAGGCAAAAATGAATTATTAGTGCATATCAATCTTATAATTAACCTTTTAATTTAGTTATTTTTGGACTTGTGCCTAGAAAAAATATATTGAATATAAATATAATTTTTGACCCTACTAAACAAAATTTCAGGCTCCGCCCCTATTTGCCACTGCACTACGGTAGAGCCAGCCATACGAGCATTTTGGGATTTTCGAAGCTAAAATTAATTTCAATCAAACCAGAAAATTAATATGTTTGTCGCGAATAACTAGTTTTGAAAAGAGAATAGTAAAATGTTTGTCCTAAATAACTACTTTAAAATATATTAAAAAAAAAACTACTTTAAAAGAATATCACGTTTATCGTTAACACCACTAATCAAACGAAGAATAGAATATTTAGAAAGAGTATAGTTGTACCATTAAATGGAAGGAAATTAATTTTCGCGCACGCAGGCGCTTCACTTTTTACATGAAATTACTTCATGTACAAAGTGGAGATGTACTACTATTCATCCGTCTCATCTTCTTGGATTGTCATTCTGAAACTATTGTTAACTTTTTAATGGAACATAATCAACACATTGGAGTAATACTTTTTTAGCTTCCAAAAACAAATTTTTTAATTTTTTTTGTCTTGTTTCTGCTGCAAATTTTGTGAATGATTTTTTTTTTTTAATCGTGTAATCCGTTTCACTCCCCTTAATTTATGTCCTCCAACCCTACTTTTTTGTTAACAATTTCCCCTCTTTCTTTTTCAAAGATAAAAAAAGACATTCACCACCGGGTAGGAGCCTGAAATTTGAGACAGTTAGGATTGTTTCTTAACTTTGTTTAGGGATATGATGCCGTCAAATCTTTATTCTTTTTAATCTTTGTAACAATTTCAAAGATTAATAAAAATTTTCCTTTGCCGTTCAAAAAGAAATCTCAGACAGTTAGCTCAATAACTCAAAACAAACTTTCATCTTCGACGTTGTACTTGCTAACTGAAAATTGAAAATCTATAATTAGATGTATATTATCCACACTTATTGAAAATCTATTATTTAACATTAGATGTATATAAACGTGTATTTGTAAGTTCAAAATGTATATTGAAAATCTATTATTTAACATTAGTTGTATATTATCCCCACTTATTGATGCGATGATTAACAAATTCTAATGTTAAAAGGAGGGAAGATCATAATTTCGATGGTATTGCTTCATACGTGGGGTAATTTCATAAAAGAATTGTGAGGTCAATTTCTATTTTCCTAAATGGTTACAGCGATTGATTTGCAAAAAGTGTTTCAATATGGGTTTTTTACCACTAGGGTATTCCCAAGTTCAAAATGTATATTGAAAATTTAAATTTTTTACCATTGAATGACATTATCCACACTTATTAATTGGTGGTTATAAAATCTACATATTCAGAAGTACCAAAAAAAAAAAAAAGGGTTATCAAATTCTACTCTCAAAAGGAGGAAAAAGTTGTGATTTGAATGGGGTTGCATCATACGCGGGGCGATTTCATTAGAATTGTGAGGTCAAATTCACAAAATAAATTAAAATTTTGATCTGATTAATGAGGAAAAATTTTACAAAACTTTTTTCACCTAAAACTAATTGGCACGTCCTATTTTTTTTTGATAGGCAACAAAAATTTTATTAAGAACACTTGACAAAGGGTACATCAAGTGGGGGAGAGGGGGAGGGGAATCCAACCAAGGGTTGGATGAAAAAGAAAATAAAACACCAAGGGTACATCAATTGGCACGTCCTATTTGGTGTAGTAGTCTAGGAACGAGAGAGAATTACGGAAAACACCATTAATTAGTGAAAATCCACTAATTTCCCCCACCGTCAAAAAATCTAGAAAAAATAATTAGTGGGAAATTTTTTTAATGCCGGGTGGGTACCACGTGGTGCCCACTCAACGCATCTGAGCCGTTTATTGCGTTTTTAGACGGCTCGGATAAATGTTCCGAGCGGGAACCACGTGAGATATACCCACCTGCAACCGCGGACCGAAATACTACACTACTACTGCTCTAAGCCGACTTTCTATTGTGCTATATATATCCAGTCACGTTACCTGGACTAACAATGTGAGATCACTGAGAGAGAGAGAGGGTATTGTCAAAGATTATAGAGAGAGAGAGAGAGAACAAGACATGAGCGTACCAGTGGGTTATAGGTTTACGCCTACAGACCAAGAACTTGTTATCGACTATCTTGGGAGCAAGTCCAAGGGTAAAGCCCTGCCTTGCGACGTCGTTTTCGAGCGCGAGATTTACGGGACCGGAAACAAAGCCCCATGGCAGATTTTCACCGAAAACGACCCGTGGACAGAAAGCAGCGTCTACGTTCTCACCAAGTTGATCAAGGCCAGAGGCAGCAACAAACGGATAGCTAGAACGGCCGGCTGTGGCTCGTGGCACGGAGAGACTGGTCCTGAACCAATATACGACCAACAGACCAGTCCTGAACCAATACACGACCAACAGACCGATCCTGAACTGATAGGGTACAAGAGGACGCTGTGTTTTCGGACCACGGGCGAATCAGGAGCGATGGAAAAAGGCCGTTGGATCATGCATGAGTTCGAACAATGGCCTAAAGGAGAATATGTTCTTTGTAGGATAAAAAGAAGATACGACTCAAAAGACACCAAGATATTCCCGAGGAACGTAAACTGCACCAAGAAATCTACGGGGAGAGCAGAGAATGTTGAGGCTGCTGCTAGTGATGCTGATGTTACGGTCAGGAAACCCGCAAAGCGTGCTAGGAGGGAGTTTGAGCAAGAACAGAAGATGGAAGCATCGGAAACAGAAACTGTTCCTTACTCGCGAGAACTTTCGGAAGCGGAAAAGGAAGGAAATCATTCGCGGATGCTTTCGGCTGACATGGGCGCGGATCTTGAAGAACAAATTCCTACGTTGGACATGAGCGTGGATCTTGAAGAACAAGTTCCTACGTTGGAGCAGCTACGAAGTTTCGGTCTTGATTTTGATGCATCGGTCCCTCAAACCCTATCTTGGCTTCCCCCGACACCTCTCTTTGAAGAATTTTCGGAAGCGGAGAAGCAAGGAAACTATTTACAAATGCTTCTTGACATGGGTGCGGATCTTGAAGAACGAGTTCCTATATTGGAGTCGGAGCAGCTACAAAGTTTCGGTCTTGATTTTGAGGCGTCAATCCCTCAAACCCTATCTTGGCTTCCCCCAACACCTTCCTCGGAAGAATTTTCGGAAATGGAGAAGCAAGGAAACTATTCACGAATGCTTCTTGACTTGGATGCAGATCTTGAAGAACAAGTTCCTATATTGGAGTCGGAGCAGCTACCAAGTTTCGGCCTTGATTTTGATGCCTCGGACCCTCATACCCTATCCAGGCTTGCCCCAACACCTTTCTCAGAAGAATTTTTGGAAGTGGAGAGGCAGGGAAATTACTCACAAAGGCTTTCGGACACGGATGCGGATCTTGAAGAACTAGTTTCCATATTGCAATGGGAGCCGCTTCCAAGTTTCGATCTCGATTTTGATGCGTTGGGCCCTCAAGTTGTTGCTGATAAATTTTGCCTTGTTTGATTTGTTAGTTTTGCATTTCTTTCGCAAGTTGATATCGTTGGAATCCCAAAGCATGAGTTCTCTTTGTGAGACTGTTTATATCAAAATTTAACAGTCCCGTATTTGATTTTTATTTACGTATTAATGTTTTTACAGTCATTTTGGAAACAATCATATGCGGAGAAAATGTATAGTGAACGTGATTGTGTGCGTATTTAACAATGAGTTTTCTTTGAGCAGTTGAGAGCTTATTTTTTGTTTTGAAAAAAAGAAAAGAGATCTCGACAGCTTGAAGAAAACTCATCGAGAGCTCATTTCGTGGGAGCACATCCCTGGATAGCATCCCAAGCTTGATGTAACTCTGGTTTTTCCTCTCCCTGATAAGGCGTACCAAGAGTGCGCGCGAGGAAGACATTATATGCGGATGGTATGCTAGACCAGATGCTGATTCTAATGAGAAATATTGACAATTCTCAACCTGCATTACTCAATTTAGGCATCTTGATATGATTTTGATTAAACAGGATTTTGAAAACAACTAGCTTGATGGCGGCATCCCTTCAACGCTAGCACTAGTCTCATATTCGTTTCGACTAACAGAGACTCATTGACATGTTATTTTGTTTCTTAATGGTAGATTCTCAATCTTCAGATTGAGTCTCACATTGACAGCGTAAATGATCTGGCCTTTGCAATTCCGCGTGATGAACTTCTGGTTGTTACCTGTGGAGATGGAAAAACGATTAAGGCAACTTTCGACTCCCGAGTCTCCTATAATTATATTGTTACCAATCCAGCATTATACCCAATCCGTATCCATAGCCGTAGATGTTGGCATGGCTCTCCTGTTTTTTTTGTTTTGTTTGCCTTCATGTTAGGGAAAACATTCTTGTAACGGAAAGACGAAATTATGGACATATCACTTCGTAATTTTGTTACAGTTTGATCTCCACAAATGGACAATCGGTTCTACATAGTAACTATTGCATTCGTTGATTTTAAATTTCTGGAACCGTAAGGCACTCCCATGATTCGTTTCGATTAGTAGAATGGCACGGTACTGGCTTCATCAACGAAAAACAATCAGTCGTCGCAAGCTCATAAAACTCCTTGATTTATCATCGTAACTCAAGTCAGTTCAGTAATCATGCCAGGGGGGGATTTCCAGATAGAATATGCTTTTGTAGTCACAAATCTGTCCTTGTCTCTAACACAGAAGCCATTTTCAGTATAGTTACTAACTCATCGGTTTCTCCAACAGGGCCGAGAAGTACCATTCATTCGCATCCACCCGGGGATCAAGCTTCAAACCAACATTCCACCTGAGTCTCTTGAACCCAACTCCATCCAGCATCGGAATGTACGTCGCATTCAACTGGTGCCCCAAGCAGAAGAAATGGTCAAGCCACAGCAATCCCCCAGGCCTCAAAACCCTGTATATATCATACAGGGTGAACTCGAGCATCGCATCTGGTATCCAGTTGCTCAGGACGTGCATCGAGTGCACTATGTCTAACGTGTTCTCGAAAAAGGGGAGCCGCTGAGAGATGCTCAGATGCATGGACAACAGCCCACGCGACGAAATGAAGCTGTTGGACGGCCCGTCGAAATTCGTCGAAGTGGTTATGATGGTCACATCCCTTTCCTTCATTCGGGCAGCAAACGTGCCGGACCCTCCGCCTATGTCGAGCCCGATGCGGATCGTGCCGTGGTGTTTCGTGCTCAGTACTTGATCGATCCCGTAGTCGAGGCCTCCGTCGAAGAGCCACCGGCTCTTTTCTCTCCCCTGTAAGTCGAAACAGTCCTTGCAATCAGAGAACCCTTGTGTTTTTTCCCTGTCAATGAGGCACTGGTAGTTTTTACAAGTGTATGGGTCCCACACAATGCTTGTGTCGGGTGGGGTCGCCCAGAGGCTTCCCGGCAACGGTGTGGGATTGATATATCTGGCTGGCACCTTTGGGTGGCACCGACGCCTGGGGAGTGGCTCGCACCCCTTAAGCATGAGTCGTTGGGCGAACACGTCATCAACCGGGCACTCACCTCCGACTGTATATGTCATGTACTGAGTTAACTCGTCTTTATACTCCAAACAAGCTCCTCCAATGGGAAGGTAGAGCTGGTCGGATCCCATTTGGGACGAGTGCCCGAGCGGGAGTTTGTGGGACCCAATGGCGAGCTTTGTTTCATTAGGAAGACCGTTAATGTAGTTAAGAATCGAGGGGTCGTTGATGATTTGGTTGGCTGAAGTAGGATTTTGGAGGCGGCGGAGATCCTTTACGAGTGCTCCCACAATAAAATTGTTGAGCTTCAGCTGCTTGGTCAACTTGTCGATCTGGGAGCGACTGGCGGTGAGTTTGCGGTGGGTGGCCTTGAGTTGGCGTTGGTTGGTGGTGAGTTGGCGGAAGGTGGCGGTGAGTAGGCGGTGAGTGACGGTGACTTGGCGGTGGGTGGCGTTGAGCTCGCGGAGGAGAGCGGAGGAGGGCTTCCAGCGGAGAGGGATGGAGAGGTGTTGAGTGTATTTGGAGATTGGGTGGAGGTTGAAGGAGCTGGGTCCATTACTGAGGATGTAGGTAGTGGTCAGGAGGTTGGATATTATGGCCAGGACTAGCAGTTTGAGCTTGTACGGCATATGAGAATGCTGGTGTAGCCGTTTTCTTGGTAAGTAGTCTTCATCTCCCATCTCTCTCTCTCGATCGATCGATCGAAAGCTCTTGGATCAAAGCAGGTGATGGAAAGAGTGGGATGGGGAGTGGTGTTTGACTAGAGAAAAGCCTTCAGGGTGTGTGTGTGGGTGTGTGAG
Organism: Rhododendron griersonianum; assembly: GCA_018127125.1. Taxonomy (NCBI): domain Eukaryota; kingdom Viridiplantae; phylum Streptophyta; class Magnoliopsida; order Ericales; family Ericaceae; genus Rhododendron; species Rhododendron griersonianum. The sequence continues at coordinate 37,647,886 of CM030798.1, read as the reverse complement.
GGAATAGAATAGAAACAGAACTTTTTATTATTGATCGGCTAGCTAGAAACAGAACATGTTAATATCGAATTTATCAGATCTAAGCAAATGAAAACAAGAAGGAAAGATATGGAAAGTGCAAGGAAATAAGAGACAAAGTAAGAACAGTTTCCTTGAGATCTCCCCCATGTGAATCCCCAGACCGGCCTAGGAAACTATGACGCTGACTTTCCTAGGAACCCATGACGCTGACTTTCCTAGGAACCCATGCTTTTATTACTAATAATAATATGTATAGGAGAACACTCTGTTCCAAAAAACTAGTAGTACTTCCGTACGTGTAAAGAAAGCATAAGTTGCTTCCAGTCTCAACTTTTTATAGTGTTGAGCTTTATGTGTTCAAGTTTCCAGGAGTCGATTAAGGCATAACATTTGCACTTACCCAAATTTTGACTATCCTGCAGACTCTTTCAGCTTGCGCAGACACTTGCTTATGGATCTTTGGAGAACCGTTAAGTCATTAGAACTCAAGTATTAGGCCTCCTTCGGCCTAACTTTTTTGGCAATTTTTTAGCGCGGTCTTTTTGGTTATTTTTTCTTATTTCGTACTAGATTTGAGTCAAATTTTTCTCTCATATTGATCATCTCGATGAGAGGAATTAGATTAATGCATATCTCATCATTCTTACTAAAATGTTACTAGCAAAAAGACCTTTTTGCTACATCATTCGCTGTCCGTCTCAAAGCATATCTCATCAATTTACAAACAGCAAGCAAAACAGATCTCCTGGTTCTAAAATTTGAGCTTGGCAGCATATTTATAGTGCAAAGTGCCTTACAGAAACATGAGAAAGATCTTAAATTAAGTTTGGGGTAACACAGAGTACCTGTCAGGAGCAAAGACGAGCAAGGCGTTCGCCTTGGGTTCCAGAAAATTTGCTAAAAAGAGGGGCCCCAAAAAATTGTGTAGTATTTTATTAAACACAGCTCTATACTATAAATCCATTGAAACTGAAAATATGTTATCATTGGGACATCAATCATTACGATGGTAATACTTACTTCCAACCCAATATGGTCATCAACTCCTCCTCATCTACGTCGTCATAAGTGTCAACATCAAAATAATCTTCACCCTCATCATCTACTTCTTCGCCTCCCTCATATGTAGACCCTGTAACAACATGTAGAAAAGAATCACATAAAGCAGAGGAAAGAATTTTTTTTTCCCATACATGAGTATTAAATGAGAAAGCTACATAACGCGCACCTGTACTTTGCACATTGTCTTGAAATAAGTTTTCATACAAAACAGCCCTAACTGAATCAATATTGTTTGAACCTTCCGCGAGTATGAAGTACTCAGGGTGTGAGAGGAAATATTCACCACTCCTCAGCTGATACGCGGACAAAAGACCATCAATTGTGTTTTGAAAAGGATGGGCATCGACGGGTTTGATTACTCGTTCTTCTTCTTCACTCTTTGTTGGTGTTCCCTTCTGCTGTTTTTGCTCCTCGTACACGAAGCTGATCCCACATTCCTTAATGCGAAAAGCAAGACTCCACCCAACCACCGATACACTCACTTCATCGCCATCTGCCAGCTGATTCTCAAACTTCCAATGGCTTAGCCATGTCATATCTTCTCCAACACTTGGAATACCAAGGAAAGTGGGGCTATATATCCATTTCTGACCCCTAGTCTTATTGCTGATTTTGATGAAATACGAATACCAGTTTCCGGAGTTTCCGGATGAAGAATCACCCCAAAACCGGTATGTGCGATCCTTGGAACGTGAGTAGACAAAGCATATACTGAAGCCTCGCATCTTGAGATTAGGTTCTGAAGGTACATTGAATGATATGAAGTTTCCTTTAGCCCGCTGGCTGAACCTGTCGGGTATCTCATTCCCAGGGAGAGATGAGCTGAATATCCCAAACTCATAAAGTCCCTGCCCAAAGAGAGTGACAGTATTAAAATCAAAATCCAAGGATACTAGATCCATCCACGTTTCAGGTAGCATATGCGCGTGCGCGAGAGAGAGAGAGAGAGAGAGAGAGAGAGCACCTGTACAGTACATCTGATTCTTGTTTTTGTCATATTGTTGAACAATTCCACCTCTTTGTTTCCAATCAATTCCGTGTTGAACAATCCCAAATCATTGATCATTTCCGGAAAAAAGTCCCCTATGGGTGCTAACTTGAACAATCCCTGGACCTCAACTAGCTTGTTACACTCGCTCACATCCAAAAACAGCGACTTCAACAGGTTTGGTAGATTTGTTATTCTTTTCAAAGATGTGCAATGTATTGCCTTGAGCTTGACTAAACTAGAGGGAAGTTCAGGAAGTGATTGGAGGCCAGTGCATGAATCTACCCAAAGGTCCTGGAGCATACAAAGACCTTTGATGCTCTCCGGTAGGGTATTAATTGGGTTTTCACTAAGATTCAAGTACTGCAACAAAGACAGGCTACTAAGATCAATGGGAATGGCATCATTTGAAAGGTTGCAGTTTGCAAGGCTTAATTTCACTAATGAGTGTGATAAAGAAGCCAAAGAAAATCCGATGGCCTCTGGGCTTCTACTTCTTTTGGATACCCAAGACCAGAAGCGAGACTTCCATGATTTCACCTCACCGGTGGTAGGCACCAACTGGTTAACAGCGACTTTGTCTGCATGGAGCACTGTCAAGGATTCAAGCTTTCCAAGTTCAATAGGCAACTCAATGAGATTTGAGCAACCAGAGAGAATGAGTTTTTCAAGGGAATTCAACTGACAAATGCTTTTTGGAAGCTTTCGAAGATTTGTGCAATCTCTTAGATTCAGAAAAACCAATCGTTCCAGTTCTCCAATGGATTCATGAACTTCAACCAATCTTATGCAATCTTTCAGAATCAACCTTTCGAGTTTAGGGAGTCGGGAGAAATCAGGGGTTCTAGTAAGACTATGGGAATGACTCAGATTAAGAAATCTCAATAACTTAAGCACCTGTTCCAGTAAAAAAAAGCGAGGAGAAATCAACAAATGACATGAAATGAGTCCTCCATTACTTAATGTAATCACAAAAGTAGAGAATTTAATCTGGTATACCTTGGTTCCGCTCCAAACTTGTTTCAAGCTGCTGTTACGCATTTCAAGAGCTACCAGGCTTTCAAGAGGAAAATCATTGGGTATAGATTTTAAAGGAAATCCGCGCCAGTAGACCCATTTCAATTTTTTAGGAAATTCCTTATAGGAGCCAGTGAGCTTAACATAATGGAGCAGAAGTAGTCTCAATTCGTGCATCCTCGCAAATGCATCAGTTTTCAAGCCTGCCTCATTAGCAATTTTTGAGAGAGCATCTATTGAGTGCCTTGAGAAGTCAAGCCGTCTTCGTTTCAATGACCTACCTTGGTCTATCAACAGTAATTCGTCAAGAATTTCTTGGGAACGCTTTCTTTTTGCATCATTAGATTCACTACTGAAGATTGGTCCAACAGACTGGCCTTCCATAAACATTTGCATGTCAAGCACAAGGCCTTTGACTGTTTCTGTACCCTGATAATAGTAAATCTGATAAGTAACTTATCATCCAAGAAAACACCAAATGGAAGGGAGAAACATGTTTCTTACCGTTTTCTCAGATAATACGGAAAGCGAATCATTGTGATTCCATATTCTGCTACGCTGCCCGGGCTCCTCTGGTGATTCTTGGCGAACAATCTCTCTTCCCATGTCCCGAATCAAGTCATGCGTCTTCATCTTGTTATCTTCACCAATCATTAAGAGACAGCGATCAATAAGATTTTGAATCCCAACTATGGTGAAAAAATCACATGCGTCCAGTATTTGAACCATGTAATCTTTGTCCTTTCCAATAAAGAAGCAGACAATGTCGAGGAATAAGTTCTTGTCATGGTCATCATCTAGAGAATCATAGCTTACCTTAAGTTTTTTAAGGATTTGACTGTCTGGAATTGCTTCCAATTTCTTTATTGCACTCTCCCAAACATCTACTTTTCTTCCAGACATGGAAGATCCCAACACTTGAAGTGCTAAAGGGATCCCTCCACAATGCTGTAGAACTCTTTCTGAGAGCTCAACGTAACCTTCTATTGGATTGTCTTGTCCAAAGGCATGCCAACTAAAGAGCTGAAGTGATTCTTTATCATCCAGTTCCTGAACCTTATACATCTCACACACCTCATGAGCCTTGAGCAATCTCTGATGTCTAGTTGTTATGATAATTTTACTTCCGGGATAAAACCATTGTCGCATCCCAGTTACAGCGTTTAATTGATCTAAATCATCCACATCATCAAGAACAAGAAGAACTCTTTTGCAGCTTACAGCATTTTTAATCTTAATGACTCCTTCATCAACATTGTGTACCTTTTCGGCCTTCTTCTTCAAAATATCCGAGAGAAGTTGCCTTTGTAAACGAACCAAACCATTGGGTTGTTCTGAAGCTTCTCTAACATTTGCAAGAAAGCTACTGCCATCAAATTTGTCGAAGTTTTGGTTATAAGCAGTTTTGGCAATTGTGGTCTTCCCTATTCCACCCATACCATAAATCGCCAATACACCAACTTCAGTCGACCCATCTTGTAGCCACAAATCAATGTTCTTGACGCGAGCATCAATACCAACTTGGTGCGATGCAACATTCAAAACTGTGCGATTCAACTTACTTGAAATCTGTTTAACGATTTCCTGGATAAATTTCGACTCATGCCTACAAAGCAGAGGAAGCAATGTCTTGAGAAATGAACTTTAAATTCACAAACTAACTTTTCCTAGTAAAATTATCAAAAAAAAAAGGCTAATGGTGCATAATACTTAATTTCCATATATAGCAAAATTACCCGTCAGCTTCATTTTCCAAAACCTTCCCTCCAAGATTAGCAACATCTGTGAGAGCCTTCCTCCATCTCTTCACCCTTTCCTTCTTCTCGTCAGTCCCCGCCTCCTCTTCATGCCTACCAAACGCTTGTAAAAACGCCCCACTCTGTTTCCTCACATGAGACGGGTCCACGTCGTAGAAAACAGGCAAAACAACCTGCCCGCAAACCCTCCGGCGCTCCGCGATCTTCACCAGCTCATCGAGGCACCACGCGGAAGAAGCGTAGCCTTCGGAGAAAACTACGAGTGAAATCTTGGATTGGGCAATTGCTCTTTCGAGCTCGGACTCGATGTCTTGGCCTGTTTGGATTTCGTCGTCGTCTTTGAAGGTGTGGATTCCGGCTTGGGTTAGGGATGTGTGGAGGTGATCGATGAAGGTCTTGCGGAGGTCTTTGCCTCGGAAGCTCAAGAAGACTTGGTAGGCATGGCGGGAGGTGGAAGTGGAGGCCTCGTGGGTTCTTGGAGCGGCCATGGGAAGAAGCTTGAAGAGTGAGAGACGGATGAGAGAGAAATTAGAGAAAGTTTGGAAGCATAAAGTCAACTTTGTAGCAAATATTTCACAAAGTCAACTTTGTAAATTACTCCTACTATTGATCAACTTTGAAAATTGAAATGATCACCGTGAAAAAAAAATAAAATTCAGTGGGTGAACATTACTCATCATCCCTCAATACCGTACGTGCGACTCTCACCGCATACGGCTTGCACAAAGGCTACAAAATCCATCCCGAGCCTTTTCTTCCACCTCTCCTCTCCAATTTTCGATCAAACTTGCGTTCCCCAAGCATCATGAAATGGGGGTCTTTCCTTCACCTATCATGTGTATCGGCTTGGCTTCATCCTGAACCAAGGAGGCATTCTGGTGGCCACGGGCGTGTATGGGCTTGGCTTCGTCCTGAACCAAGGAGGCATTTTTGGTGGCCGCGGGCATGTAGGAAGGCCGACCACTACATAAGTACAACAACAATCCAAATCAAAAGCGACTCGGTTCTTTTCTCGTTGGTGTCCGGTTCTATTTCGATGTTCAAAACAATTACACTGTGTTTGGCTTGCAGTTTTGAGATAAATTTTTTTATAGATTTGCGTATTTTTTCGTCTTTAGTAAAAAAAAATTAATATTTTAACAAGCTCTTTTACTTTTTGAATAGAAATACGCTATGTATATCCAAAAAGTAAAAAATAAGTAAAACTGACGAATTGCTTGGTGAAGCATTTGAAGCCATAGTTAGATGAATTTTATGGAGTACTTTTAGGAAATTAGAAAATAACTACATGCCACAAAAGAAAAGTAACTGTTGGTCTTGCTTACTTGGGTCCCCACAAGTAGGCAGTAGGATTGGCCCCTAAGATTAGTCAAAGTGCACTTAATTTGACTGGAACACTTGAGTCTTCAAAAAAAAAAAAAACACTTATGTACCTAGGTCCTTAACATGTTTTTATTTGTACTTCTTAGCAATATAATTGGAAACTTGTTTCCTGATTTTGTGAACACAAAATAAAAAACTGAACGCGGTACCAAAATGAGCGTTTGTTCAAGTTGTTTAGAAAATATTAGGCCTACCCAAAACTTAATAGTTCAAGTTGTTTAGAAAATGTTTGGCCAACCCAAAACTTCATAGTAGTGCAAATCATATTCCATACATTTAGCCGAACCAGAATGTATGCAGAGCCCTTTGGCCCGATGATTAAAAAAGAAAATGCATTGCACTACTCAGAGGCGAAAATTGCAACTCAATCAAAGTGGCCAATTAACAAATGAGAATATGGAAGAGAAAATAGCTTCGCTACATTTTTAAGCTAGCAAATTTAGCGACAATGTAATTTCTGTTAACGAAATCAATACTCCAAAGTTCATCACTAGTTCAAATATAATCTTCAACAAGCCAAAAGCAACACGTTCAGGTGCAGCGAAAGCTTTATTAAAACATCAAACTTAGATACATGATCAAGCCTCGTTCCTTGGCTCCGAGCATCCACCTGCAAAAACAAGCATTTGGAAAAAAACCAATTTAGGGAAGACGTACATTGTTTTTTAGGGATGAGATATACAACAAAAAACAAAGAGGACAGGGAACGGGGAAACAGAAGAAGCTCTTTGGCTTACATGAGCCTTATTGGCCCTAATCAAAATATATCCCACCCTCTATGCATACAATTTCGAATGTCGTTTCAACAATGATTAACTAACAATGCAAATCCTGCCTTTTGCGGATTTGTTGAGAATGTGTGCACGTTTTCAATTACGTTACCTGGGATGAATATTCTTCTGGAACAAGGAACAGAAATCAGAGGCGCAAAAGATACACATCGTAATTATTAGAAGGCAAGGTATATGTGGAAGTGTGAGCGAATTTCTATCAAGACATAATCTATCATTTTCCAATCAATCACGTATAGACTTTTCTAGAGCATTATGACAGACTATTTACTTCTTGAGTTCTTTCCCTTCAAAAACTCCACTCCCCCGATTTAGATTGATGATATGTTGTCTTCTTCTTCATCACATATGTGAAAAGCTTTTGTATAGAATTAGGTAGCTAAGTTTACTAATTTGGGTTTGGGACGAAGGTGAATTATTCGGTGTAATACGCCTTCAAAAACATAACTTACTGGGGTATTACCTTTTCTGGTGACGAAAATTTTCATGCTTCAATAGTGCCTGACTGCTTGTACTGTTAATAAAATAAGGAAACAAGCCGTAAAGTTATAAGCTTGAAATAAGCCTTATACATCCATTATAGACATTTCTGCATCATGAAAGAACAGTATCGAACAGCACGGACCTAGATAGAACCTCCATTCATTTCTTTCCAACTGGCAGTTGAGTCAATTCAGAACTAGACTAGCTGAAACAAAAATTCTGATGTGCAAACTACAAGCCCTAGACAACTTATCACAGGCGGATAAATGTTGAACAGGCAATCCAACGATCAACCAGCACATTATACTATCTCCTGGTCTCAACCAAAAAACCATCTCACATTAAGGCAGTTTCACCTGTGCTTCAATCAGTACTTTTCTAAAAGTGGAAAATCTACTTGCAAGAGGTATTAAAGCACACGCACGAGAGTTGGAAGATCAGTGCCACTTAATCAACAAGCAAATAGAGAAGGATTTTGAGCTTTTTTTGCAACCTAAAGAGCAGAAGACGTTAAAGTGTAGGCACAATCTCCATGAACCAGAGATCCACTGTCCCAAAAAAATTCCAGTTTATGCTCCTCTTGCACTATGTCAGAATAGGTTTTTCTTTGAAGCACATCAAGTTAATCCTGAAAACCCTCACACTTCATCTTCTTATCTAGCAGAAGAATAGTCCACCGAGTTGTAACAGGGTGAATTACCTAAGTGCTTCACAAATCATCCATGTTAGAGTGTTTCTTTCTTTCCTTTTCCAAATAACATACAAGCCAAACACATGTACCAAGAAATGCATGAGCACCAACATGCTACTTAACTAAATTCCCACCCAAATTTGAACAGAACAACGCAATAAATGGCAGAGGGACTTCACTCCTCCAACGCAACTCAGACTGAACATTTGCCATCAACTGAGTCAGTAATCACAGCAATCACTACCAGGGAATTGCTGTTTACTAAGACCTTATCCCTTCTCGTTCTCTCCCTTAAGGCACATTTGATAGGCAAGAGTAGACATGGGATTGGACTGCAAATCCTGCAAGAGGTCACTTTAACCATTTGAATACAACAATCAGTTGACAGGGTACAACGGATCCTTTCGAAGACACAATCCTACCAAACATGAAGTACCTAATACTCCCTCAGGACCCTCCTCACTATGAGCCCGGACAGCACAGTGATATTGCTCGTAGTACGGGATTATATATTCCCTCATTGTTTATCTCTTGCTCTGAAAAAGAAACCCCATTGGCGTCAAGCCTGAAGAAATGCTAGATGTTGGCCATTTCTCCTCCCAGCATGATAATTAAGACCGGTCAACCAGACATGGTCCTATAATACTAAAAGAAAATAGCCTAGTGAAATTTGGAACTGAAGCACGTACAAATGCATGGATAAAATCAGAACACCAGAGGCGACGCTATATCGTTGACTATTGCTCGTACGATCCCATGGCAGAAAACAAAATTCCCCTGTAGTTATACTGAATTTTTTCCCAAGTTAACAAATGAACCCATAAGATTTTGCTTTAAACCCAGTAGATTATTTCCTGGAAAAAGTTGAAATCCACCGCATACAAAGTCACTCCTCTCTCTCATCTTTGTGAGTCCAGTTTCCCTCGGTCCAATTGGATCAAGTCGATTTCTCATCTTTGTGCACCTCTCTCATTGCCAACAACAATCAGGTTTTTCCTAAATTTTCGGTATTTTATACTTTTAGTAAGGTTTTGTTTAGTTTTTTCACGGTAAATTTTGGGATTAAACATTTGCCTCTCTCGAATCATCAACAACGCTCAAGTACGGGCATATTCTTCCTAAAATTTTGCTATGATACTTTTTCAGTATTGTTTACTTTTAGTACTTTTTTGTTTAACTTTCCATAGTATTTTTTTGGATTACTATTTGTCTCGATGAGAGGAATCAGAAAAGTATGAAAATGTTGAGCTTTTGATATGTGAGTTGTTGAAAATAGATTATAAATCATTTCATTAATATAAAATGCATGTTTCTGATATATATTCATATATTCCTGAATTGGCACTGGAACTCACCCAATCAAAATCCAGACCCATCGAATTATAACTAACCCTAAAAGCGTGCACAAACATACATAAAGATCACAACTTTAAAGGAAAAAAAAAAGCCCTAATTGCAAGCTCAGAAATAAAAGGTCTAACCGCGTATAGGAAAGAAAGTACCTGAGAAGGTTGGTGATTCTCAGTGAGGGTGAGAAGACGGCGACGACGCGGAGTGAGAGTGGGAGTGGGAAGGGGCGTAGATCTTGTTGTAAGCGGCTTCGCCGACGAGGTAGATGCCGAAGGCGACGATGGCGATGCCGAGGCCCGGCGTGGCGTGGCGGAGCTGGTTGATCACCATGGGGTGCTTCCTCCACTCGTCCCTCCTCTTGAAGAACTCTCCTGTTGGTCCCAGTGGCTTCGCCATTCTCTCTCTCTCTCTCTCTCTCTCTCTCTCTGTGTTTTGCGTGTGGAGTTGAATTCAATGGATGGGAAATGGGTTGACGGAGAGAGAGAGAGGGAGGGCTGAAGTTGGGGTTCGGGTAGGTTGGGCTGAAAGGCCCAGATGGGGTGAAGTTGCTGGACCGGATCATTGCGTATTTGGGTTTGGGCTAGCCTTGGTTTCCATTGCCAATTAGGATGCGTCTTCGCTAAACTAGATGGATCTACATGCTAATGATAATAGTTAAGTTGTTTCCGTTAAGTAGTATTTTTCGTTGATGTAGAAGAATGACCTTCATAAAATTTGTGAAAACATGGCTTTAGTCCATTTAGTTTGCGGAAGCACACCTTAAGAAGTACTTCAAAACCGATAAGGGAAAAATAGTTTGATTGAATAAATGACGGGGATTGATTTCTGCACTCATTTTTTAATTTTTTTCAACTCTTTCTATACTCGGTGTAGATTTACTGTATTCATCCCTTCATGCATGAAAGAATGAATCCATGAAAAGCTGGCAATGGTAAATTCACATAAATAGTGTCAACAAAAGAGAGTGTGAGTCTTAGTTTAAATAGAAAACAAGTAGTATATATATATATTTTTAAATTAGACCGTGTAACACTCTCACAAACATCGTGAAATACTATATTCTTTCGGACGAATATATAAATAAAAGCATTCTGGCATACGAATGAATCCGATTCCGATCATAAAAGTTGTCATTGTGTCTCCTTCGGGAACCAATATTTCCTTGCGAAAATTGGTGAATTAGTAATATGATCTATTCTCTTTAAATCAAACAACAGGGGGGGAAATACTTGCATCTCCGGATTACATTATGGGTCTCTTCAGAAAAAAACAAAAAAAAAAAAAGAAGAAGAAAAGAAGAGAATTTCTTGTTCAACCATGCTACTTGCACATATGTTTTTGCACAAATCTTGCACATATATTTTTGTGGGGCCCATATTGGGGTTCCTCAAAATGATTCGAACCGCTCATCTTTTTTGAAATATTTTTTGGAGGATTCTTGTAAAAAATCAGCTCCAACGGATATCGGTAAGGGCTTTATCAGAATTCGTAGGGAAAAACAGAATGATTCGTCCTACAATTTATGAGAAAGCCCTTACCGATATCCGTTGGAGTTGATTTTTTACAGGAACCCTCCAAAAAATATTTTAAAAAAGATGAACGGTTCGGATCATTTTGTGGGACCCCGATATGGACCCCACAAAAATATATGTACAAGATATGTGCAAAAACATATGTGCGAGAATCTTTACTGTTGTTGTTGAGCTCTTTGTCCCAACACTGTAGTTGGGAAAAATGAGATTTTTTGGCACATACTAACCACAGTACCCCCTCTCTTTTTTCTTTTCTTTTTTCCCCGAATATTTTGACCAACTTACACGTATCGCAACGATCCACATCCCGCTTCGGTTAAAAGACAAGCCATCACCGAAACTTGAGATGGAGAATTAACAAGTATTTTGATTTTCGCGCTCCACTTTGTTCTGGTGGCGCTCCACTTTATTCATAAGAGGAGAGCGTCATTAGTAAATCAAAAGTGGTGCGCATCAGTTTTTCGTTAACAAAAGAAGTACTAGTATAATAATACCCCCTCGCAATGCACGCTATGGCCTAAATAATTCCCAACCAAACCAGGCTCCATTATCACCCCCCATTCATTACAATTAGGGCCGCAAACGAACCAAGCCACTCGCGCTCGGAGCTGGGGTATATATACTTAAGTTTAAGGTTTTTATTGTTATTTTATAATTTATTCTTTCTATTTTCACTTTCCAATCAACCAAGGAAGGCGAGAGCACATGCACACCAGTACACCCCCGCTCCATATGAAAATAAAAGATATATACCTTCACAATCAATTTTTTTTTTATTGTATTAGGCCTTTGCGATGATATATATACATTTCTCGTTGTTCCGTTGAAGCTCGTGAACAAGCTCGAGCTCGAGTCAAGCCAAGGCCTGCTCGGCTCAAGCTTGAATCGTTAAATTTTCACTGAGCTCGAGCTCGAGTCGTTAAAAACTTAATAAACAAATTTAAACACGGTGAAACTTGGCTCGGCTCGACTCATTTGCGGCCCAATTTACAACCTTTGTCTTCTTCGCCCCTGTTGGAAATTGACTAGAATTCCTAAATTGACTAGGATTCCTTTTCCTATTCGGTTTAGGTTTATTTAGTGTTTTCCTATAAATAGGGACCTTGGGGGTTCCTAGGTTTATGGTCTTTTGTTCAAGGGTTTAGATATTAGGGTTTTGTTCATCTCTTAGGGTTCCACCAGAGATTTGTCCCTAGATATCTGTTTGGTGCTTCAAGTAGAGTTACGGGTATAGCCGGCTCTTTGTTTCTCTCCCCGTTTATAGTGGATCCTCTTGCTCTTTTCCCCGTGGAGTACGTTCTTGCTTTGTGCTTGAGCGGAACCACGTATATCCTTGTGTTCTTGTTTATCGCTTGTTGATTTGTTATATTCTCAATTTCGTGTTCGGCACAACAGCCCCTTTCCCCTCTCTCTCTCTCATCCTTAACACTCATACATACATGCACGAAAATGGAGTAGTATACATCTAGAGAGAGAGTAGAAGTGGGTGAGGAGAGATGACGACGATACTTCAATTCAATCTCCTTCTCTCCTCCTCCTCTTCATCTTCTTCTTCTTCTTCTAACTTCTTTCCAATACCCTTTCGAAGTAGTAACGTCCAATTTCCCGCATTTCCGCATTTCTCGGTTTCCAATCACTCCAATCTCCGCCCAACCAATTCGCCTGTTTTACGAATTCCTGCTTCCAAATTTGACAAGTCGAAGATCACTTGCTCTGCAAAAGTTGGGGAGCTACAGGTGAGGCATATATACGTGTATGCAGGCTATGTGTATATACTACCTCCTCCCAATAACCGGTCCGCAAAACGAGAACTTAAAAATAATAATGCATTTTTATCGGAGTGGAATCTACGGGTATCTTTTTACTTCTATTTACTAAGTATCAACGAGTTTTTTAATTTGTAAGACGGGCGAGTATCGTATCGTGTAGGTCTATATCTGACATCTTTTTGTGTTTGGAATTAGCTGATTCGGTTAATTTCCGATTACAAGTATATCGGTATCTGCGAAAATTGATATCCGTGGTTCGTGGGATGTGTATCAAAATTCTAATTTATCTGGCAGTATATGCGTATTATCCACCGCGGTAGTTAGCAAGACACTGGGATCGGATGCGGGAAAAATTCCCGCCAATGGCTGAGATGTTCAGTCGACTCTAATTTAGTTATTTTGATTCTTGTACAGGGTTCTGAAAGTGTGAAGGAGAAAAGTGTCTCTGTGATTCTTCTGGCTGGAGGAAAGGGAAAAAGAATGGGGGTAAGTATTTCTCTTTTTCTCTACACCTATTTATGTTAGTTAGATTTTGCGTTTAGATTTTGTTCCTAATTGTGATGGACCAACATGGTTGATGGTTTGTTGAAATGAATTGATAATCCAATGAAATGCATTTGTTTTGTTGTAGTCTTAATAGGAATGGATATGATTCCTAGCTCTTAATTTTATTGAAATAGGAAAACATCAATCTAGTTAACTTTCAATCTCACTCTACCGTCACTTGGTTCATCAATAATACTTTAGAGTCTAGATGGATACTAGATTTTCAAAGATAAAACTCAAGTGACCTTAGTCACCTTGGGAGTTGAGTTTTGTTCACCCTCCACTTAAGAGGGCGAACATTACCCTCCTTCCTATTGGTTGAAATGGTGTGGATCCCACCATAAAGTGATGTCATGCTTACCAAAAAGTGTATTGCAAGGGTGGGACGTATACCATTTCAACCAATAAGAGGGAGCGTAATGTTCACCCTCTTTTAAGGAGGGTGAACAAAATTGCACTCATCACCTTGGTATCATTTCTTTGTACCTACATTGTACTATGTTACTTACATGAAAACACCCGATCCTGGATTTAATGATGTTATGTTTTCATACCACTAACTCAATGCACTTCTATGTGACTACTGACTAGGCAAAAGTTAAATACTTACAAGTTACCTCTCTCTCAAGTTTCACTATGATTCTCTCTCTCTCTCTCTCATTATTACATCCAAACAAAATGCCACTGCACTTCATTAAACTCCCATCATTTCTAAGCTGTTGCACCATGACCATTATACTTCTTTTGTGTGCCTAACAAGATATACAGTTCAAACCCATGCATTGGATGTACTTTTGCACCTGCACATGTGTGACTGTGTATAGACATGTTTTGCTTTTGTGCATGCATATTCATGTATAATTTTGTGGTGCAATTATATGCACGTGCACAAATATTTCCAAAGACACTTGTATTCATCTATATTTAATCCTAAATTATTCCTTTTTTAGCTCTTGAATCTTCATTTGCCGGATGACGGATTTGTTATGTTTTTGTAATTAGGCAAGCATGCCAAAGCAGTATCTTCCACTTCTTGGCCAGCCAATTGCCTTGTATAGGTAGCTTGCAACAACTCATCTCCACTCGACACATTCTTATCACCGGTAAATGGATTCCAAGTTGATACACGGTCTTGGTAATGGTGGATACATTGTATCACACGTAAAGCCAAAAAACATTAGACATATAGCATTTCAATATCTTTCAGAGATTAACGTACAGTTTTCATGGATACCAACACACTTTTGCACATTAACCATTGCTCAGGGGAGTTTGCATTTTCCTTTAACGAATAGGGACTTCTGGAAACGAAGGATGTCCCCCTTGAAGGTCATATGGTACTGGAATTATTCGAACTTGTAAGGTGGTACATACAACCTCCAGGCTGTATCTGATGGATTATTTTGATTTGACACCTTCGTTTACTATGGGTTTGACAACTCTCATTGACATTGAGCTCCAGATTTTAAAGATCATTAGGATTTTGGCAGGTAGACCATAATGGGAGTAACGAGACAGTAGTTAACCTCAATGAGATTTGGTAGAAACATGTCGAAGTTGGTGCTTTGTAGCCCTCTGCAGCTCTACTCAGTAGTATCCGAGTTTTGTATATAGTACTTTGTTTATTGCATATTTCAAGGGCATTATATTTGGCACCTATCACAGTGGACACGGAGTGCTCATTACCATTACTGTAAGCGACTTATGATTTTACTTTGACATTTTTCTGCTCAAATCTATGCTCAGAGATTTCAAAGGCAGAGTACTCATGAATTGTGTTTCAGTACTATAGCCAGCATTGGTATGAAGCGTAAACTCATGTCTCTACTTCTGAATGGTATATGATGTTGCAGCTTCTACACTTTCTCGCACATGATTGAAGTGAAGGAGATTGTCGTAGTTTGTGATCCTTCTTACAGGGACATTTTTCAAGGTTGTAGATATTCTTTTATGGGTCAAACAACTTACACATTCGTGCATTGCCTTCTCATTGTGTTTGATTGTTCTTCACTTTTAAATATTTTGGCAGTCTTTTCAAAGAGATCCAAACTAAGTGGTTGGTCCTCTTATCAGACACCAAAGAGAAGATTCATGTAGACCTGAAGTTCGCATTCCCTGGAAAGGAGAGACAAGATTCTGTGTACAGTGGACTTCAGGTGCATGCGTTATTATTGTGTACATTATTGCTCCTTTTCCTACTTGTCCTCTATTTTTGTGTCTTACTTTTTCATGATGATCATATTATGTGGTTGCTCTACTCGTTTAATAAGCATTATAGGTTTCAACAAAGAACAAAACAAAAGCAAAGTTTGTCAGGTTATTTGCTGTTCTTTTGGTTCTGAAGCGTTGTTGTTGCTTAGCATTCGGTTCTGAAACATTTACTATTTTCAAATGAGATTTATCTTTGCCTCCTCCAAAATCAGATCTTTAGTATTATGTGATCTACCCTTAGTCATAAAAGGTTGTAGTAGGTGGTTAAGGCAATATTATATTTTGCTAGATACTTTAGAAACAAATGTGCTTTTGCGGTATGTAGTTTAGATTTTCCGCAATGTCAGATAGGATCATTTCATTGCATTAGGTAATCCCGATTATATGTGCTTTGAAGTCTTGCTAATACCAATGAGTATCAAATGATATCGTTCTTGAATTCGCTTTCTGGTAAAACTTGCATGATGTTCTGTTTTCAGGCAGTGGATTTGAATTCTGAACTAGTGTGCATCCATGATTCTGCAAGACCACTGGTGACCCCTGGAGATGTCAAAAAGGTTTGCTGTCAGGAACTGTTTTCTATATATTTAGCGTTTCGGATTGAATGGTCCTGAAGAAAGACTTGTTTGAACAGAAAAGTTCACAGTTGTAATGATATCTGTAGTTCCTCATTTTGTGAGAGAGCGCTAAGGTTACTTATCTTCTGATTCCGCGCTGATATACATGATATGTGGTCAGCCCTGTGTGTCCTCTACATATTTAGCCAGAACAAACCAATGCAAGTGTGTTGCGCTAACAAACAGCCAATTTTGTGGACTTTGCATGAGCAACAACCAATTTATTTCATTAGGTTATTGTGATTACTTAAAATAGCCATGTTGCTGCTGATTTCTTACGGGGCCAAAGCCTGGCTGAAATGAGAACAGATTTCTCAACAAACATAACAGTATCCCTTTTCAGAGTTTTTTATCCTGTTTTTCTCATCGTAATATTTCATTGTTTCTTTTGTTTGCTTCTTTCGATTTGTTTTGAGTTCTTGTATTTTCTCACCAGAAGAGATTTAAGTTCTTTTAAGAAATAAACCCAAGGGATCTGCCACAAGTCTCCGACCTCGCCTTTTTTCCCTGTTTGCTTTTGCTTCTCTGTCTATGTGCAATACAGGCCTGCACGTGCGGGTAGGTGTTAGATGGCCTAACATAATGTCCTGGGCATATATTCTTACAGCTTGAGTTTTGGGGACAATTGACAATGTAACTGGTTGGATCTTGCTAGTAGGGGGTGTCGAATTTATTGCATCTCTAATTGCTCGTATTATCTTTTATATCCTTGTAGTCCTTCGACAAGAGCTTGCAATGTAGGGGATTTGGGGGTTAAGTGGATTGAGGTTCCGCACAGCCAGTGCAATGTGATTTGAATTTACTTGCTTAGCATATCTGGATAGTTATTTGTTTCCAATTCTAATATTCTATGGCATCATTGTATGCTTTATTTACTTAGTTGATAAACTTGCTATATTTCATACGTGTGATTCCATGCATTGAAGTAGAACATAAACTCCCAGACTTGCTCCATTCTTATGCTTCATTGCTTTTGGATAAATTCCTTGTCGATATCAGAATCGTGTCCTTGAGAATCGCAATTGCTATTTTGGGTCAGGTTCTTAAGGATGGTTGGCTGAATGGAGCGGCAGTACTTGGTGTTCCTGCTAAAGCTACCATAAAAGAGGTGATAGTGTTACTTTCATGTGCAATATAGTTTGAAGAAGGAATTTCTATCCACTACTTTTTTCTTTCGGCAGCTGCTATTAGTGAAGGAATAAAATAAAAGGTATCACACAAAAGGTGTCACACTGGTGAAATTTTACAAAGGTGGTACGAGAAAGGAAAACTGTACAACAATAACAGAACCCAATTGCCAATTGCTCTCTTCCAAAATGCACCCTATTGAATAATAGTTGTTGCATTCGAAGTCTTCTTGTTGCTCTCTTCCAAACCAGCCCTGATAAAGTTTAATATTTAATGACAATAGTTGTTTGTCACCTTGAAGCCACTTCTGCAAGGGGTTAACAAGTTGACTTGTACAATAAGATTGGTGCTGCAATCATGTTTCTTGCAACTGCTGATGTGGATTGTGGACAAAAGCCTCAAAACAAACTTTTACTTGCAGATCATGGCAATAATTTTACAATAAGAGTGAGGGTTCGTACCATGAATGATGTTCCAGGTAGAAGAAGTTTCTAGGCTTTTCTTTCTAGTTCTTTTGATTACGTACATTTTATACCTGATTAGGTGACAAGGAGTGAACTGAGCATCTTATCAGTTAGTAGCAGAAAACGTGGTCGATGGGATACTATCAAAATGTACGTAATCAGTGTTCTAGGTGGCGCCTAGGCGCTCGGCGGCAGGTCGGCGCCATGAGTTCACCCTCAGCGGCTCGTTTGGCGGATTTGGAGATTTGGAGGAGCTTGGCGGCCGACTTGGCGGCTAGGCGCTAGGCGGCGTCTTGGCGGAGCTAGGTGGCGTCTTGGCGGGCTTGGTGGAGCTAGGCGGCCATCTTGGCGGGCTTGACGGAGTTTAATTGCCCTAAAAATATTTTAAAAAAATATTTTGAAAAAAACGCCGAATCGCTCGGCGGCGGGTCGCCGCACGACTAGCGTCGAGCGCCATTTAGAACACTGTACATAATCAAAAGAACTAGAAACACGTTTAGGGTGGTGGAATGGGGCTTTAATTCACTACCTTATAGATACCCGTTAACTGATCAATATTACTTTAGTGCAGTAAGTGGACTGTTAAGTTCCTCCTTGTACTAATTGCAATATCTATAATTGGGAACTTAGGTGAGCTTTCTAATAAGATTATGTGAAAGATCATCACTTGGGAATTTTCCATCACCTACATGCTATTAGATCTGTTATGGGTACTTTTTGCTTCTGGTGAGTATTGAAATGGTTTTCAAACTGCCTGCATTTACCTTGTTATCTATGTATTGAAGAGTGAACATTATTTCCAAACTTCTGTGCAGGCAAATAGTGAATCCTTTGTTGTAAGGACTCTGGACAGGAGAACACTTTGGGAAATGCAGACCCCACAGGTTTAATATTGATAGTATTGAATTCACTTCGTAAAACCCGATTCTGGATTAGACTGCATTCAATCTCTGTTTTTCCCCAGGTCATCAAGCCAGAGTTGCTCAAGGAGGGTTTTGAACTTGTCAATAGGTACTTCATTGTTCTAATGTAATACAACTTCTTCTTCTTTTTTGTCGGCGAGTCAATAGTGTTAGAATAGTTAGATTAGTGACTTGGAAGAGGATTTGAACTCCTGACCTCCTTTCTCCTGGCACTAAGTGCACTCTTGATGCCGGTGGGCTGAAGGCCTCTTGGCTGGTGTAATACAACTTGTTGGCTCTGCTCTTTGCACAAATTCTAAATAAAAAGGCTGCATGTGCATATTGCAGTTGAATACTTGTCTCTAAATCCATATGTGATTAAAATGACAAGGTTTCTTGAATAAAAGTTGAAGTTCTCTGACCAGGAAAAACTAGTTTTGTAAAATGAAGTTTCAGGCAGTGAGGCAAGATATGTTGGGCAATCTGTCAATATTTTGACACTCCGCTGCAAGAATTTTCTCCGATGGGATTCCCGATTTTGTTGTCCACTTTTACTTCCTTTAGCAGCATGAATCTCTATATGTGAAATACCTGACATTAATTTGAAGGTTCTGCAACAAATGGAAAGTTTCATAAATTTGCTGCTAACTGTACTAGTGTTCTCAGTACCTCTCTAGTGCACCCAAGCAATGAGATGAAGATTTGTCATCTATAGAAAGCAACACTCTTACAAAGTTTTTCTTTTTTTTGATAAGTAACACTCTTACAAAGTTATTCGACTTCCAATACTTGTAACTATTGAAACTGAGACAAAGATTGATACTCGAGCGTTTATGCAGGGAAGGCCTCGAAGTCACTGATGATGTGTCTATCGTGGAGCACCTAAAACATCCTGTTTACATAACTGAAGGATCTTATACCAACATCAAGGTAATTCGAATTTGCTCTATGATCTTGAAATTCAATACAGCTGCTTCACCTTGTGGATTTGTACACATACTTTAGACTAGATTGATTTGTGGATTCTTTTTCTAGTGGTGAATATAAGTTGCCTTATTTGTCTTTTACTTATGAACTAACATGCCGAGTCTGTATGAACTTATGAACTAACATGCCGAGTCTGTATGAACTGCAGGTTACTACCCCTGATGATTTACTGCTTGCAGAAAGGATATTGAGTACCAGCTAGGTCTGCATAGGCATCCTAGGACAATTCTTCCCCTTTTTTGCCCTCCTTTTGTTTTCCAGGGGGTTGTAACTTTTTGTTGTTCCCTTCTTTAGGCAGATATTGGTTGGGAAAACACATCTTAAATAAGCATATCTATGTGAGGGTTTTGGCAAAGATCAATGGAACTACTTCCCTCAAAATATTATAGGACAATGACCTCATGGAAAAGATGGTTCTGATTATAAATGTTTGTACCGGAAGATTCTGAAGTATAATCGGTAGTCTGTAAATTGAGAGGTACTGGGATCTCTATTTTTGTCATGGTAGAAAATGATGGAGAGCTAGTTTTGTTTGAGCTGAATAGTCATAATTTGTCAATTCAGTACAGTTTCAGATTATGCCGTCTTTGGATCATTTGGTTTGTAGAGGGATTTTATTTAATTTAGGGAAAGGAAATGAAGGGAATACCATCTTAATGCTACTCAAACATCGTGTGTACGTACATGAAATCCTTTTGGTGATGCAGAAATAAATTGTTTGCAATGGGAGTCTTGTTAAACTTTCTGCTGCGGGGATTCACTCGATTCACTGCCATATCGAAATAGAGTAATCCTATTAATGTGGGATTTCCATAGAATTCCCTAAGACAATCTGGATCACAGAACATAATTGCGTATTCTGTTGAGTAGTTTATAAAAAATGCTTTTATCCGCATATATTGCACTGTTTTCCATGCAATAGCTAACCAATTTCTGGTGCGAAATTGTTTGGGCTGAATTAGCTCAATCTAATGGCAAATAATTGTGTGCGGGCGTGCCAGAAAAGAACTAACTTCAAAAAAGAAATTATCCTTTTAAGATTGATTGACAACAACTAATTTGAATCAGGCAACTGTGTTATCTGTTCGCTTACCTCGACTAAGAGGATTTTTCCTTAAGGTATCAACCAAATAATGGATTGACGCTCTCCAATCAAAAAAGATAATTGAAGATAAACAAATCTGAATTTAATCAAAGGTAAGTTTATATATAAATACTCTTGAGATTTCGACAAGAATAATGCAGAAATATAAGCACACTGAATTTAATCGAAAGTGAACTTATAAATGACTACTCTTTGGTAAGAAAAGACTAAAAGAAATAAGATAACTTGAATTTAATCAAAAGTAGTCTTACATGCAAATACGCCTTCAACTTACGAATTACTAAACTAACCTAATCTAAGTCCTAAACTACGATAGATCTCTAAGCAATCATTTTGTATGAGTTGTCAGATGATGAATTTTTGTCGGGGGTTCTCTCTTCACTTGCTTCTTCTATTTGTAGACAATGAGTTTGTCTTCGATCTTCATTCTCCACGTTCTCAACTGACACCCACGTCTTCGTTCGAACTGCTTGTTGTTCCCTCCAAAAACGGTTGAGAGAGGCCTTCGAACAGTTACTTGAATTGGTCTCCTCAGAATTCTTCCCCTTCCACGTTTTGCTGTTCCTGATCATGGCTGTTTTCTGGGTAATGGGGTTCCTGTTTTCACGCAACGTGGTTTAGTGCTACGAAAACTGGCTATTCAGATGATTCACTATAACCTTGATTGATTTCCTTCATGAAACGGGGAGCTAATGACACCGTTCGATGGTTTTAAGGATTAATCAATGGCTAGGTTTAATTATCATTTTAATTATCCTTGCTCGACGACCAAACGTGGTCGTTTCCAATCAAAACGATACCGTGTAGTACTAAAATAACGTCGTCATTAAACCTTCCGATCCTCTACATCTCAGGTCTAAATGGGACGTGTTCTGATTGGGTAAAACACTGTTTGGTGCCACGTGTAATTTTTTCATTGGGTGGCATATTTCAGGATGTAGACAAAAATGAGTGAGGCACAGGTAATCAAATCATAACTTACTCAAATTTTACATAAATTTGGTTTGTTATTTGTTAACCTAATATCTCAATACTTGAAGCAAAATTCTACTATAATAATGGGATAAAAGTCGGGGTGACAAATGGGTGGGTTTGGGCTAAATTGAATAAGTTGTAAGTGAGTTGGTCTTTAATGGGTCATTGACCCATTTAGAATCCATTAGTTATGAGCTCAATTATCCAAACCCAAACCGATCCATTTATTTAAAATCAAACTCAACCTGCCAATTAACCCAATTACATATATATTCTGAAATGATCATAATACTCATATACATCTAAATGACTAAAATACCTTTGTACACTAAAATTACCATATTATCCCCCTTCTTCTTTTTTTACTGAAACAAAAGCTTATTTTTACTGCTAAACTGTGAAACATCCAAATACATTATTGAACTTGAACAAAAAGCTTGTGCAAATCTGCTAGCTAAGTGTTAAATTTGAACTAAGAATTGTTTGGGGTTCCCCTCGCGGAGAAACCCTCCAAAAAATGGCGTATGCCGCTATTTGCGGCGAGCACACGGTATTCTTTAGTAAAAGGCGAAAGAATAGTTCGCTTTGTGCTCACCGCGCGACTGCGTAATTTGACATTGTGAGGGGAAGTCCCACTATATACGCCTCTCTCTCTCTCCTCACGTCTGCCTTTGGTCGATGTGGGATTAACAAACTGTTTCTCTCTCTAAACTACTAACCCCTCCTCTTCGCGTCTCAGCTTGAAGTCCCCAGTGAAGTTGATGGAACTGAGAGTTTCCTTTGAAATCATTCCCACTCCCACTTCCTCTCTCTCTCCTTCCCAATCTTTCATTGATGAATACTACGGAGACGGATCTGATCCAAATGACAACGAACTGTTTTTTGACCGAGATGTGTCCCCTTTGGGTTTTTTTTGTTGCGTTATGTTTATAATGGGTCATTTAAGTTGACCCAATTAATAAATGGATTAGAAGGGTTGGACCCATTTTAACCCGATTACTGTACGTAATAAATAAGCTGGATTTGGTCAATTTTCTAGTGGGTGGGTTTGAATGGATTAATATGTTTGAGTTCAATTTACCACCCCTAGATAAAAGTTAAGTTTGTAATTAAACCAAGAACAGTGATGACAGATCCAAACCAAAATTGTAAACGAAAACACTTCCGACACAGACTATTTTAACACAGACATTGCACAGATATTTTTGTGGGCCCACTATGGGGATTCACAAAATGATCCGAACTGTTCATTAATTTTAAAATATTTTTTTAAGGGACCTTTTTCAAAAATCAGCTCAATCGCATACATGTAAGTGCTTGAACCAATCTTACAACAAAACTTTTCATTCAGAATTTTAGATTAGAATTCTGAATGAAAAATTGTAAGATTGATTTAAGCACTTACATATATCTAACTGAGCTAATTTTTTACGAGGTCCCTTTAAAAAATATTTTAAAATTAATGAACGGCTTGAATCATTTTGTGGGACCTCATAGTGGGCTCCACAAAAAAATCTGTGCAATGTCTGTGTAAAAATAGTCTGTGTGGGTAGAACGGTTCAATTGTAAAACAATAGTAGTAAAGAACCTAAAGGAGCACGGGTCATATATTCTGCCGAACGCAAGTGCTCCCAAGCGACCCGGTCACCCGGGGACCCAATGGAGAAAAGTAGAGGAAAGTTTATCACAAGGTTTTATGTCTTTTTTTATTGTGAAAACAATAAATCAAGCTCTTGAGAAACAATAGCACCATTACTGAATAACTTACCTCAACAATAATAAACAGGTCTAAAACAGTTTGTCAAAGAATCCCCTTATGATTGATTGACAACCTGAAACAACCAGCACACCTGATTTTTTCCTCCATAACATAAGCAGTTAAATTTTTTAAACAAAACATCCTTTACGACTCGTCCGGAAAACAATGAAGAATGTGAAACTAGGGCTCCGTTTGTTTCGGTGTAAAATGTTTTACTATGTAAAATATTTTTCATGTAAAATGTTTTTTAAGAAAATAAACTTCAAACTTTTATTTTTCGGTGTTTGGTTGGCACTTGAAAAATATTTTTAGAAATCAACAAAATAGTGTAGAGGGCTTAAATAGTGGAGAGATTTGAGAATATGTGAATTGAACATGGCTCGGGACTGACGATCGAGAAAACTGAGCAGGGAGAATTGCAATAGAATACAGCAGATTCATTTCGGAAAATAACTTACGGAAGATTTAAAGATAAGTCATTTTCATCTAATTAAAGGAAAATGTCTTACATGTAAAATGTTTTCCTCATTTTTTACACAACCAAACACCGGAAAATAGGTAAAATATTTTACCGGAAAATATTTTACGCACAAACAAACATAGCCTAGGTCTTCCGTGAAAGTCATTCCTAAGTCACTAGTAACGCTATGCATTGTTCTGAATGGAAGAGAAAATGCCCCTCCATTTCCTTATTATTTTCACAAAATATTCCTGCATCAAGAGAAATGCAGGAATCCAGTTGCTTGATTTACACAATCTTCTCCTCATTTCCCTCCCAACATCCATGAAAAATGGCTCTACAAGAAAGTTAAATAAGAAAGGGCAACACGGTTTGGGATGGCAAGAGGTACGCAACCTTATCATGCTAAGGGAAAGGGCACTTCTGACTCAAATCCGAGCCACCAGCCATGCTAATGGCAAGCCTTGCCGTTGGACCAAGCACATTGCACTTCAATCGTCCATAGCTATTCGATTATTGTCTGAAACTTCTCTCAGTCGGTTTCGACCTGGCGCACTCACCAAACCATGAAAATCGTGCACTTCTATGCGCACGAACAGGAGCCCCTTGTTTAACCTGATTATATACACCAAGTTTATATCATTTGATTTTTTTCCTTAGGGAACAATGTCATAAAGAGAGTTTTGTATCAAGTGATGAGATAAAACCAGTTCAGTCGTAGTAGCATACCTTTACTTTTTTCTGAGGTTTGGTGTTATTCCAACAGAAAAGGCCACTACAACCTCCAGCTCCTGACCCTGATTCGTATCCCCTGTAGAAACGACCAGAAAATCATATCAGCGTTTTTACAACAGAAAAGAATTCCACAGAATAGATGGGGTTAAGACAAATTATTCTGGCTGTTATTACCGACTTTTATGCTTGGTTAAAAAGAATCCTAAATAATCCACTACTTCCTTGTTCACAGAGTCACCACGACATAATTGTACAGCAGGAATACAATGAATGCCCTTTGAAGTGGGGCCACAGAGGAAATGCTGATGAAACATTACATAAAAAATCCATGTGATCACGGATCCTGCTGTTTTCAATGGCCCCATGTACATCAGTAGAGCGCCAACAGCAAGTTAAAAGTAATTTGGAGGCCATCATTCAATACCTTGTTAAGGACTAGGAAGCCCAAGATGATTTTGCTGTAAAAATACTCATAAGAACTAAACTTTCTATGCACTAATTACCCGTATAGCCACACAAGTTCTTCTAATTAAGATGAAAATTACTAGATTTGTTCAGATATCAACAGTGGGAAGCACAGAAAACCTGCATCTACACTCTACAAGGGTTGAAATGGTGTTTGACTCCTAGACCGACTTGTGCATAGATCTACCATAACTTTTCTTGAATCTTATTTGAACACCTAGAATCTTGTAAACTTTTTCCTAGGCAAAATAAAATTCATCGATATGTGGGTCTGGAGTGCATCTTGCATAACTTAAACAGGTCCTGCCAAAGAGTTAATCTGGTAAACGTATGGAGTTCCATAGTTTTACAATCCTGTGCAAGTACAGATGCTTAACAGAGACAATATGTTAACCAAAAAATTATGGGCGCATACACGCAAACAACTATAATATATAGAAGGTCTGAGAAGAACTCACATGCTCTCTTTGCTGAAACTGCCCACATAGGTGCTATCATGCAACAAGCTCGGAGAGATGGGACAATGATCGACCCTCTTACCGATCTGGTCCTTCTGGACAGCCTTCCTGTCATTAATCTTCAAAATCTTCATTTCACGGTTCAACTCATCTTCCCAATTCTGGGAGGACAAGTCCACAGAATTTAGGGGTTTCGTTTGATTCTGAGGATAGATGCCTTCTTGAGGAAGGATTTGATTCTTCTCAGGTTTCAAACGACTCAATGATCCAGGTGTGCCCTTCTCCACAGCCTGTAACCATGCAGTTTCTAACCTCTGCTCATGGATAATGGATTCTACTCTCTGCATGGGATTTCTCACCTTCGCACTCATTTTAGAATTCCCTTCTGCTAATGGGATTGGTGATCCAGTAGCAGACAGAAGGGTTCCACCCAGCTTACCATCAGAATCAACGCCTCTAGATCTTTTCAGCGGCTCCTGACGCGAACCAATATCAGAATATCCATCTTTGGTATTGGGGAAGATTGATTTTCGCTCCCTACTAATTTCTTCAGCTGTGTCCATCTGATTCCGACCCAAAGAAGTTTCATCATCTGGCAACAGTATAATTCTAACCTCTACATTGTATCGCAAAACAGTTTCAAACGAGTTTGTGATACTGCTTAGAAACCTTTCAGCTCTAGCTTTGATGTCTCTCTCCCCAAACGCAATATAAGCAACGAAAATACCTGCAAGAAGAACGTCTAAGACTCCAGAAAACAGATTTACAAGGGAGAGATTTAAGTAAAAATGCAGGTGTCGAGTACAAATTGTAAACAATGTTCCTGCAAATAGAAAATGAAGCTCAAAATCCCATAACTCCATAGTTGATACTCCGGAAATTGGCAGCAATTGTTTTGGCAACAGCTAAAGGATCCTTTTTCTTTTGGTCCGCTTCATAGCTTTAAGTTTTTTGATAAGTATGGCACCTCTAAGTATTGATGAGCAAAGAATTGTTGTAAACACACATTGATGCTTCTTATAAACTATGTCACATTGACGGGTACACAAGTGGGATGTGGGTATGAGACTAAGTGTCGGACTAATGCAGTTCTCAAACCAAGGCCATCGGGATTCAGCAAAATCTTCAAAAAGTTTACTATATTGCTTTTATTCTTCAATGTAAACTGAGTTTACTAGGTGCCATAGACAATTTCATGCATAATATGATAGTTTGATGCATACTTTTTTGGTCAACTTGCATACCAATACGTTTCCAC
This sequence comes from Rhododendron griersonianum, assembly GCA_018127125.1. Lineage (NCBI taxonomy): Eukaryota > Viridiplantae > Streptophyta > Magnoliopsida > Ericales > Ericaceae > Rhododendron > Rhododendron griersonianum. The sequence continues at coordinate 37,620,972 of CM030798.1, read as the reverse complement.
GAGTGTCCAACTAAGAATATGGATGGCGTGGATACTTCATACATTTACGAAGAGTCCATGTAACATGGCTCATAGAGAAATAATTCAGCATTGTGCATTCTAGTTTGACAAGTAGGAGATATATATTGCGTGTAGAAAGGTTTGCTAACCTTCAACTTCAGATATAGAGATGAGCTTTCCATGACTAAGAAGCAGCTGCCTTAGTGTTTTTGAATGGCATCTTCCAATACATCTCACCCAGATATCATCCAACTTGTCTGAGTTTACGCATCTGGATATCATAACTTGATCGTGTGAAACAGCTGACAGATCACCACTTCTGAATTTTCTTTGGGTGTGCTTGGGATTGGCATTGATCCCATTAGCCAATAGGAAAGAATCCTCATGAATGGCCTGATTTTGGAGAGCAGCTTTAGACACGACGGCAGGAGAGGTTGACATTTGGGCCCTTTGCTTTTGGGTAGTAGCCTCCTTAGAAGCACTAGACCGATCCTCCTCAGTTGTTTTTGAGCTCTGCCTCCGACTGCCTCCTGAGTGAGTTGAATCTGATGAATTCACAGATCCGAGTTGTAAAAGGGTTGCCGTGAACCATGTGGAACGCTCACTTGAAACTCGTAGCTGTTTCTCAGCCTCTGAAAGAAGCTTCAAAGCATGCTTCAGTCTGTCCAGTTCTGCTTCATTCACTGGAGAATATTTTAATCATCAATAAAGGCTTGCAATAATGGAACAAGACTATAAATAAAGGAACCCGCAGAAATGAATAGAAAAGGGAGGTTCTGAATTTAATGTGGTCCAGAATACTAATAAGGTGAAACTCACATAATCAGTTGATATAACTTTTATGTATCTATATGTCCTTTACCGTGTGATGTACCTAATTTATGGTAGGAAAATGCTAACCTCCGCCATAAGGGCGGAGGATAATAAGTAAAAGGTGAATTGATATCCGAGAAAAGTGTATTGATACTTGTGACAGTTTATTAATATCTGTGAGAAAATATTGATATTCCCACTTGTTTGGAATTACTGGCATATTATCCTCACGCCTAGTGGGCGGAGGTTAGCAAGACCGTTTATGGTAACCTAGAATACAGCAAAACACAAACTGTTACTAGATGCATTTTATATTATCTTCCATAATACAGGACAATCAGAGTATTTGTTACACAACAGCCATAATGACACAAACACACATAGATGAGCCCAATTCATTCATACAACAGAATCCAGTTAAGCAAATTCAAACAGTATCATAGCTATATGGGACTTGGGCAATTCCTTACTGGTTTCCATACCAATTGGAGTAATTAAAGCCAACAACCTACCAAGAAAGTATCAACTGAGGGGCATAATGCCAAACATGAAATTTTCCAAAGCAATTCCAATCAAACCAACATAGAATTATTGTTTAAATCACTCAGTTGCAGTTTGATTTGGGAAAAGGGATTCCAGCATTTTTCCCTACACTAGTCACTTATAATTTGAGTATGATATTACGAACTCGAAGAGCATATGAGCACAGATATATGTATGATGCAATATTATACTTGACATAAACAAAAAGGATAAGGATTGGAAGTCAGTGTAGGAAAATTTGGATGATGACACCTTTATGTTCCATGTGGCTTATTAGGTGAGAGCAGAACCGACGCAATATCAATGGCATTGAGAGTCCTATAGTCGACTTAAGAGTAATTTTGTTAGCATGTTGCTTACATGGGAGTTGAGCAAGAGAAATTCCCTCTCTGAACCAATTCTTGAACTACAGAGCTTTTTGATACTTTTGCAGGTGTATTCTGACTTTTGTCATGTGGCCGTGTCTTTTGTATGTATGGGTGGAATTCCCTTAATGCCCTATTTGTGTACCCAAAATCCTAAAGGAAAATAGGTCATCATTTATCAATATACTCTCAAATCTGTAATGCAAGGTGCTTGTCTTCTTCCAATTTTTCACTTCTGGTTCACGGGTATGGAACAGTTTTAAGGTCTCCAAGAGTCTTAGGCAAGGAGACCGATTGTTCCATCTTCTTTTCACTTGGGTTAGAGAAACTCCATTCACGTATTCAGGCATCCTGTCAGGGGAAAATCCTACAAGGAAGTCTTATGGGGCTCCAGTTTTAGCCTAGATTGGTAAGATGTTAGAGAGATGGAAAATAGCTTTGTTTTCTAGAAGGAAGATAAACTTTGGTGCAGTCCGATTCCCATCTCATCACCAGTCTTGGTGATTTCGAATAGGGTTGCAAATAAAATAGACCAAAAGATTCGGAATTTCTTATGGGGAGGTAGAGACAAAAGGGAAAAAGGAGGTATCTAGTGAATCAGAACGTAGTTCTATCTACTAACAAAATGGCAAATCTTGCCATTGGAAACATCATGGCAAGAGATATAATCTACATGGAAAGAAGTTAGAGAATTCCCCATGAGTGCAACTTATTATAGCATTCCATATTAGGAACAAATATGAGGACAAAGCTAGTGGTAGGGATCTTCCCAATTCGCATGGATAATAGGGATAATTGACGATCTCCGTGACAATCTATTATTCATAGGTTGTATCTTAAAAGTGGGTACTGATGAAGATATTCATTTTTTAGATGATGTTTGGTTGGAAGATTCCTCTTTTTTTTGGGTTGTTTCCACATATGTATCAGTTGGTTCATTCCCACAAAATTTATCATGCTCCGATCGCTATTTCTCAAAATTCTATATTTGCTTCTCATTTGGCATCAATTTCACAAAGAAACTCTCATTTACGTACTTGGGCATCCCGTTGGGGGACAATCCTAGGAGGAAGTCTTTTGGGGCTCCAGTAATAGCCTAGATTGGGAAAAGGGTAGAGAAAGAGAACACAACTTTGTTTTCTAGAGGAGATAGATACACGTTGGTGGAGCATTCCAATCTTCTCAATTGTCTTGGTTAAGATTTTGGTTGTGGCTGCAGACACGATATTTTATATGGGGTGGTCGGGATAGCATCTAGTTACTCAATTTGTCTACAAAGAAAAAGGCGATCTTGCCATTAGAAACATATTGGCAAGAAATATTGCTCTACTTGGATAGTAGTTATAGAGGCTTTCCCATGAGCGTAACTCATTTTGTAAATATGAGGCTCAAGCTAGTAGAGTAGGGATCTTTCCATGAATGCCATTGTTAATAGGGATATTTGACAATCTCCGTGACAATCTATTTCTCGTAGGTTTCCTCTTATTTCTAGGGCTGTATCTTGGAAAGTGGGTAATGATGATAATTATTCACTTTCTAGATGTTTGGTTGGGAGATTCCTCTTTTGATGGGTCGTTTTCACATTTATATCAGTTTGTTCATTCCCATAAAATTTCTCATGTTTCTATAGCTATTTATCATAGTTGTATAGTTGTTTCACTTGTTTCCCTTTTAGTATCAATTTCATTCCATTTCAACTTCTTTAAAAACCTCACCAATTTTCAATTTAGAGAACTCTGAGCGGGGTTCTTTCTTAGTCATGCTTCACAATTTTTCCTTAAGATCAAATAGTGGTGATGAGTCAAATATTTTAAATCACCGATGATAAGTCTAATTTCCCCTCTTTTCCCTTTATATGGAAGTATATGTAAAGGGTTCATGCCTCTTAAAGTTCAGATGTGTTTATGGTTGTTGGTCCACATGACGACTAAAAATAACTTAACACAATGGAGACCTAACCTAACTTTGCCCATAATGGTTCATGATGTGTGTGGAGTAACAACGAAATCATTGGACCATATATTCTTGCACTGTCATTGGGCTTCCGTCCTATGAGATTGACTCTTTTATTTGGACATTTGTTAGGTGGCTCCGTCTACTTGAGTTCAAATGTTCTTGAATGATATAGGGGTTGCTACGGCTTCCATCCTATGGCATCTACTTTTTTATTGGTGGAAATTTGTGGGGTGGCACCGCTCATTGAGTTCAAATGCTCTTGAATGATTTTGGCAGCTTTCATACCAACAAGAGAGTAAAAGCATCCAGGAATTATGCAGAAAGCTCTATTTTGGGTCTGGTTGGAGCAGAATGCTTGGTTTTTAATAAGTTCGAGGACATCAATTCGTTATCTGACACTTGGCATCTTTTTGGGCTTTTGTCTCTCCTTCAGTCCTTCATGTACGAGAATTCAACTCCTTTTTTGTTTTTTTTAGGTAGAGATTGGAGAGCAGAGTGCTATTTCCAATCTTAACCTGCTCATACGGACCACGATTCTGTGTAATCTAACTACAATGTTAATTAGCAATCGGTACATAAAATCGCTCCAAAACCCTCAAATAAATGTCAATTGTTAAATAATTGATCAATAGAAGTACTGATAGGAGATTCGCCATCCCACAAATGTTAATTCCCTATTGTCTATTTAAATCAGCCCATTGCTAGGATATAGATGAGTTTACCAGATTTTCCTCATAGTGCTTTATACGAAAGAAACTCAAAGCTACCAAACGTAACCTTAGTCGTGTCTACATACAGGAGATCTCGGCTGTGAACCATCAACCTCAAATTGAAAGAATGGATTGAATGCATGGACTGTTCATTCAACAAAGGACATTCAACCACCATGTAGAAGAAATCCAATATCTTCTACATGCAGAAACTAATGCAGTATTACATTTTGAACCAAAAACAAAATTTATCCTTCAAGAAAAATGTACAAGAGTGAAATGGGTCAGCACTTACAGCTTCTCCCAGCAAAGAATGAGTTGTTGTCCTTAGAATCTATGATGTGATATGTACCAGCAATGATATCCATAATGAGGGTGGCCAATTGAGACATTATAACCATTGGATCAACCCCGGAGTCCATCAACTCTCTGGCTCTTTTTACTGTTTCTGCAGTGTCCGATGACATGGCTAACTCCAAAAGTTCCAGAAGTTTCTCATCAGAAACCACTCCAACCTACAGAAACAAAGTAAATAGATTTGAACCACTTAACTGCACAGCTAAACTACACGGCTAAAAAACTACACAGCTAAACTATTTATAAAGATCAAAATCTCCATATCATATTTATAATAAAAGAAAAAAAGTTACTATCCAAATTACTGCCTTCACTCATTAGCAAGCAGTTATGCTCCAAACAAGGTTGGCAGAAGCTAAGCATAAACACCAAAGTGAACCATGCCAATGAGAGGATGACACAGCGTTCAATCATTTGAACGAGCAAGGAACACAAAAATGAAGTAGATCAGGTAAAGGAAGCAAGGGTAGAAACAAACTTACAAGTTCATTCACAAGAGAAGAAGTAATTGTCTTTCCAAGCAAACTCAACTGGTCTAACATAGTCTCAGCATCTCGAAGCGAACCATCTGCATTCAAAGCAATCAAATCCAATGCATCTGGTTCAACATCCAAATCCTCATCAGCAGAAATCTTTCTTAGTCTAGCCACAATATCGCTATCCTTGATCTTGTTAAAGAGATACTTCTGGCACCGAGATAACACAGCACGTGGCACATTGTCAAGATCAGCAGTCACAAATATAAACACAACACGAGAAGGCGGTTCCTCAAGAGATTTAAGAAATGCCAGCCACATCTTAGAAGGCAACAAGTGACACTCATCGATAATAAAAACTCTGTACCGTGAAAATGCTGATGAAGGGCCAACGGACAGGTTTTTTAAAATGTGCTTAACTCTGTCGATTCCCTTCTTACTAGTGCTATCAACTTCTATGAGATCATTGGTCTTACCAGAGATGAAATCAGCACATTCCCTACAGACCCCACATGGTTTGGACTCTTTACTGGCGAGGCAATTCAAGGCAGCTGCAAAAATCCTGGCCGTTGATGTCTTCCCAGACCCACGAGGACCTTGGAAGAGACAAACATGGGCAATCCTTCCCCTTGATATTGCATTCATAAGGGATTGAACCACAATGTTTTGCCCAATAATTTCTTCAAAGAACACCGGCCTATATTTCTGACACAAGCTCCCTATAGTTTCCGGTGTACTTTCACCTTCTCCTTCCCCATCCCCGTTAGGAGCTACAAGCTCTAATCCTTCTTGACTCCTACAGCTGCACGACCATCTCCTTCCGTCCAACCGACTCAAGGCCTCCAAATCTAGCTCCCCGTAGTTTGTTGAGAGCTCGTCGTCACTATTCCCAATAGATGAGCCCCCTTGGCCATCACCGCTATTGGTTAGCAATGGTATAACACCTTGGGCAGCCCTCGAAATCAGTCTCCTCTTTTTGGAACTCGAAGTTGATCCCCTACCATGTTTATGGTTTTTAGTTTGACTCCCGCACAAAATACTGCTTCCTTTCCTTCTTAACGTCTCGGAAAGTGAAGGGGAATAGTAACTCCCGCCACAATCCCCTCTATGCTTCGGGGTTGACTTCCTCGACCAATAACAAGGAATCCCGCATCCCTGGCGACCCGGCAAATCCAGAGGATCGTCATCATCCCCACCATTGAACGATGCAGTGGTGGCATCCCACGACCCAACCGTACTCGGATTCCTATTGCCGTACCTATTATAAGACCCCGTCGACAATGCTGGGGTACTATTGTAAGTGTAAGATGAGTCCTCTCTTCCACTATTCCTCAAAGGCTTCAAAGACAAATGGGGCCAATTCTTCCTCTTACTAAGCCTAGAAAGCAACCGTAAATCCTCAGAGTTATCATTACTACAATAATCCTCCGTACCATCATCAGATTGTTCATCATCATTATCATCCCTCCCCAAACCCTCTAGGGCTTGCTTTGAACTCCTACTCTTAACTATCTGTTGCCTCAACACATTAGCTAAGTGAGGGTTTATCTTAGTTTTCTTCCTAATCGAAGTCCGTCTAATCGACGGGGCTAGCTTAGTACTACCTCTGCATTTAAACATCATCAACGAAGCATACCTATCACCAACGTGAGCATCACTCCTCGAATCCCCGCCGCCGCCGCCGTTTCGCGCGTCGCTGAAGCTCTCCTCCTCCTCCTCCGCGCTCCCCTCCGCATCATCTTCGTCACTGGACTCCCCATCCTGCCCTCGGCTTCGACCGCTTTTCGATCTCTGCTGATTACTCCTCCAGTTGTACAGAAACACCTTCCTCTCCCTCGCGCCGCTGCTGCCGTTGCTGGTCTCGGGGCGGAGCGGGAGCTGGTTGGCGAGGCCTTCTCCGTTGGTGGTGGAGAACTTAGGGTTGTTGTTCGAGGATGAGGCCGCATTGGCGGTGGTGGGCGCGGCGGATCGGGCGGAGTTGAGCGGGGAGCGCCAGGTGGAGGTGGTGCCGGGGTCTTTGAGAGATCGAGCGGCTTTACGGATTTGAGTGAGTTCTTTCTTCAAGTGTAGATTGCTCGGATCAAATCCACCGCCGCCGACACTGGCACGGTTGTGCATTTCCGACATTGCCGAGGAGGAGGGTGTGGGGATTCAAGCAGCAACGCCGGAAATGCACATATGGTCATACATAGATATATAGATATATATATATATAGAGAGAGAGAGAGAGAGAGAGAGATATGTATGTGACTGTGTGGAGATAAGTTTTGACTAAATGGAGAGAGAGACGTGGTGGGTAGTGGGGAGGAAATGTGCAGATCTGACAAAGACTTTTTTTTCACACTCCCTCGAACGAACAGCAGAGAGAGAGAGAGAGAGAGAGAGAGAGAGATGGGTAGGGTTTTTTTAATAATAAGTAGGAGAGACAAGAAAGGAAGGTGATGAAGGTGATGAGAGAGATTTGGGAAGGATTGATTTGAGAGTGGAAAAGGACATCAAAATCGAAACTCCCTCCAATCCCGCCGAGACAATTACCTTTCACGGTTTTCCCTTTTCACCCCCCCCTCCCCCCCACACGCGTATTCTGATATTCTCTCTCTCTCTCTCTCTCTCTCTCTCTCTCTCTAGTCCTACTCTCTCTCGTCCTACTCTCTCTGTTCGGACAACTAGATTCGGTTTTGTTTTTACTTTGTCTTAACAACCCCAACCCAAAATGAAATGATTGTTTTCACATTTTATAGTAATTTTTAATACTCCACTACTTACGATTTGTACAATAATTGTTTCCTAGATTTGTGTTTTATTGGCATTTTTACCTACATGTATCTAGCTAGCTCAATCATTTCTTTCTTTATTTTTCGATAAGGGCTTGAGTTCGAACCCCGTTTGGGCTTGGAAGATCGTGTTAGATTTAATCTCACATTGCTCGTTTAAATCATCTAAGTTTGGTTAGTACTAAGATTTAGAGGCTACTCCAATTATTGCTAATTGGTTTTAGATTGGAACCCTTCAATAAATTTAACATGGTATCAGAGCTAGGGTGGTCTCACCTCACGTGGTTAAGTCTCCGTCGTCCGAGTCAATTGACAATAGGTGGAGTAGCCTCTAGAACCAACGTCGCCCGAGTCAATTGGTAATAGATGGAATAGCCTCTAAATTTTATTAACCAAACTTGGGTAGCTTAGATAAACGATATGAGATTAAGTCTAACACTCCCCTCACTTGCAGCCCGGATGCATGTGGAGGTACAAATTGAGGAAACCGGGAGATTTGACTCAGGAATGCCCCTCCGTCCGTGTTCGTTGGTCCATTTTTTAGCATTCGTGTCATATTTTAAATTGTTTATACTAGTTTTAAATTTGTAATGGGCTCCTTGATTTTGAAAATTTCGTGTAATAAAACTAATTGAAATCTATCAAATAAGATCTATATTGTATATTTTTATAAATTGTATTGAAAGATACGTACAATTTTTTAAGGTGTATAAAATAGTGAAAGTGGACAAATAAACACTGACGAAAGTAGTAAAAACTACAAAAGAATTAAATTACTCAAACTCGGCTCGTGGTCCCTTCTAAATCTATTTCACAACGGATTTAATTAGCAGTGAAGCTACAATGGTTTTCAAATTCAACTTAAAAATACGTCTTAACATGTACTTGATTGGGAGTGCAAATTTGCTCACTCAAATTCAATCGTATATTTGTATGACGGATGAAGAATGTAAACTGAGCTTCATAGAATTTTTTGGAATTTTACCTTTAATGTTGATTTTGGCTGTAAATTGGGATAGAAAACTCACATGTTTTTTGTTCAAACATTGTTGACCTAAATGGGCAAGATTAGGTACTTAATTTATACCTTGTGCATGCATATATGTGATCTAGTTTACAAATTATAGCTGTGCATTAGTTCCATTTGAACATCTAGAAAAAGGGTTTTGTTGTTGCTTCTTGCAAATGGATCTCGGAACGATGTCAAGCGGTCCCTGCCAAGTATCCTATCAAGCGGGTGTAGGGGCACATCTGGATCATCCAAAAGTGTTTTTCAGTGATATTGTCGAGTTGGACGGTCCAAATACGCTTGGCAGGGACCGCTTGCCAGCATCCCCGGGTCCCTTGCAAATCATATATATGTGAAAGAAAATCAATAACAATAAATTGGACCGTTATGTTTTCCGCTAATGAAATGCCCATTTAATAGTCGATTTTCTGTAAGCATGCATGAAGAATTTGAATAACAAATAAGCCAAGACCTACTTAGTAATTTAATGTCTTTAAAAAAGCTCATAGTATATATTTAATTGGTAGTATAAATATATTTCCCCTTTTCTCATCTTAAAGTAAATCAAGCCTATTAATTTATTTTCTTTTTATTTTTTGGTACATGCTGCATGCCGATCCTATTTGATGTTGGTGGTCAATCATACGACTTGACTCTTTTGGCCAAAAGAGTCAATTGGATTACAGCCTTTTAACCATTTGCATAGCACATAATGATTAAAATTAACAATGTTAATTGTAGTAAATTAAATTAAGCAATAAGAAAAACAAATACTTATATGATATGGATAGTACTTTTGACTCATTATCATGGAAAGTAGCTTTCATTCACAATAACTCAAGAAGAAAAGAGGGCAGAAGTGGAAAAGTGGAAACACAAGGAATGACATGATCAAGAAAAAGCATAACTTCATTAACTAGCTTTGGGGTGTAAATTAATCATAACAAAAAGTATATCACTAATCATCAAAGAAAGCTATTAACCAATTAGTTGGGCTGTTATCTAGTTGGTTACCCGTATACAATCTCAACACGAATAGGTCAAGATGCATGTGAAATCTTATAGCTAGGCTTAGCTAATCGTTACAGACGCTCACCGCTTGATATATGAAAGCGAATATCAAGTGAAAAAAAAATTTATTCATTCATGCATGAGTATTAATGTCGGAGATAATCAACAGAACTAAAAACATCAATGTCACAAAATTTGACTAAATACATCAACATCGCTAGATTTTCGTGGTTGATGTAATACGTCGCATGCAACTATTTTTATTCCATCCCCTTCATTAAGTACCCTAGCTAGGGAATTATTTTATGAGTCCTGCTATTGGTACCGACGGTTATACGAAAAAATGGGGTGTTTGGATCGAGCATCTACACACATCGGGTGCTGTTGATTCTCGCGTGGGCCCCCTCGGTTTTTTTTATAGAGTTTTGGACGGCTCGGATCGACCGTCCAGTGACAGGAGTTGACCCGGCGCGGCCGTCGATCTATTTTCGGTATAATACCCGTCGGTACCAATAGCTTTTCTGTTATTTTATCCCAAATGCCAAATCCACACAGATTTTATAAGTTTACCTTGTAAGCTAGCTAGAGAGGCCAATTATATCTTCTGAAGATCTGGATCTGATGATTTGAAGGTGTAAGTGTGTATGTATCTGTTTAGAAGAAAGAATATGGACAATATTGAGAATGTAGAAGAAGAAGACAGTGACTCAAATCTCAGCTGGTTTTAGTAATAAAAGTTTGCTGTTCAAGGAGTTGGGATTAGTAAAATCAATGTCCAGTCCTGCTTCTTTCTTTTTTATATACTGAGAGATGAGAGATGATGAAAAAGCATGTGGGTGAGAGCTCAGCTAGCTAGGGCCACCCCCCACAAACACTTTTTTTTGGGCCACACACACCACCCCACCTCTTTCAATCACGTCCCTCCCCAAAAAAAATTAAATTAAATTAAGTTAAATCACGTCCTTCTCAATTATTCTCATCCATCTTTATTAGTTTTTGGACCTCTCTACTTATCGAGAAGTTCTTGGGTGTCGGGCGGGTACCACGCACGTGGTATTGTGTCGGTTATTCCAGCCGGTTCGGATTTTAGAGAAAGAAAAAGATTAAGGAGAGAGAGAGAGTGGTCGGGTGAGGGGAGAGAGAGAATAAATCTGGACCATCCAAATTAAATACGTTTGGACGGCTGAATCGCCGACGGGTACCACCGCGTGGATCTCCTCCTCCTCTCTCTCAAGGATTCCTAGCTAGCTAGTCAAAGATGAGTGAGTAGGAGTATTTTTTTGTCCGGTAGGAAATGGCATGACGTTTCCAGATTATATATATATATATATATATAAGTGGAATCTAATCCAATTTGGGTGGGTTAAGTTGAAGAACATGCTCCGCGGACTTTTTACACATGCATTCTTTTTGTATGGCTAATCAGCTAGGGTACCGATCTCTGTCTGTCGAATATTAATAGCAGGCCATATCTTGGCTATAGCTTGAAATATGTAGCAGTGCTCCCAGTAAAAACAATTGTAATTTACTCCTACTACAAAGGATATATGCAAAGCACAAACTTAATTTAGCAGAGGCTCCGAGTCTCCCCGGTGACAGGGGTGGTACTTATGCCATCTTGTATCTAGTTGATGACGTGGTGACAGTCTGTCCTCACGGACAGTAGTTATGGCTCGAGAAGCGGACATTCCATTGGCGGTTAGGGAGCCCCTATGGACGTCACGCCCAAGGGAGTTGTTAGGCTAGTCGCCCCCTCCCACCCTTTTGGTTATTTTAAAAAAAAAAAAAAAAACTTAGTTTACAAATTGATGTGGCAGTTGAGTTGGTTTTAGCGTTTTATTTCAATAGCTCCCGAAATTTCCGTTATAAATTTCAAGATTTTTATTACTGAACGCACAACACTGAATTTTGTAAGTAATTAATTAATTAAGAGGTAAATAGTTTTTATAGTATCTTTGGAGATACAACACTTGTTAAAATGTGCTAAAGGTGCATATAATAGTCTCGACGTGTGTAAAAGATTGGATCAGATACATGCAAAAAAGCGTATGCAGAATTCCTTTTCGCAAAATATGTGAATATGCATCGAAATACCATAAATTTTGAGTCTTACTCTGATCTGATCACCAGTGTCGTAGGACGGTTAACGCGAGTCACGTGACCTCTAAACAAATACTCTTTTCATTCTAAATATTTGGTAATCAATCAATCTTACATCCTTGAAAGAAAAACACTATAAATAAAATAAATAAAAACATTATTGAGGTTCATTCCATTCTACATTAATTTGTTCTATGTCAGCTAGCAGAGTGCCTGTTGATAAATTCATAGAACATGTGGGAGATGGAGTTCTGGTGTTACATAATTAATAAGTGTGAGAAGAAGTCACATAATTATTTCATTCTTTTTTCAAGTTAATGCATGTTCATTAATTGGAGTTATACAAACGATAAGGACATGTTTGGATTGTACACCATTTGTTTTTTTGACAGCTTAATCCATATGATTTAATTATTTCATTCTTTTTTCAAGTTAACGCATGTTCATTAATTGGAGTTATACAAACGATAAGGACATGTTTGGATTGTACATATCCATTTGTTTTTTTGACAGCTTAATCCATAGTATGATTTAATTATTTCATTCTTTTTCAAGTTAATGCATGTTCATTAATTGGAGTTATACAAACGATAAGGACATGTTTGGATTGTACATTTGTTTTTTTGACAGCTTAATCCATAGTATGATTTAATTATTTCATTCTTTTTCAAGTTAATGCATGTTCATTAATTGGAGTTATACAAACGATAAGGACATGTTTGGATTGTACATATCCATTTGTTTTTTTGACAGCTTAATTCATAGTTTGATTTGATCACTTCCAAACTTCATTCTCAATCTCTCATCCACTTGGAAACAGCTGCAAAATTATTCAACAGGCAACATTAATTGAGGTTTGGTCCATGAACCACCGGACATTATCTCCAGTTATTGAAGTGAGAATTGGATTGATGTTTGAGTTATCTATTCGGCTAAATAATCCACTCTGGATTAATTTTTATTCTTATTCAAAAAAAATAGCATTTGTTAGTTTTTCGTCAATTTTTAGAGGATTATTGCTTCGTCATGGCGAAAGGAATCTAAAAAGTAAAAAATTATAACTGAAACTCAAATTTTTTTGAATAAAGACACCAATAAGCCAATTTTTTTCGTGACGAAAGGATCGAATCTAAAAAGTAAAAAATTACGATCAAAATTCAATTTTCTTTTTAATAAGGACAAAAAATAATCCATAGTGAATTATTTAGCCGAACAACCCATACGTCTTTACTCCGTACATACCTAGAAAATAATTGAGGTTCAATTGATCGATCAATGGACGTACTAATCCGAACGAATTTAAGGTTGCTGTGAAGAACTTGTTAAGGGAAAGAATATATTGTTAGAAAAGATTTATAGATAATTGTTGTGTTACTGTGATACGTATAACGATGAAATCATAATCTACAAAATCATGAAAATATAGTGTAGTCTGGAAATTGTATGAAAGATAATCAAACCCAGCGTTAGACGCTATGTCTTTGAGAGCAGTTTACTACTAGACTGGGCAGTGGGATTGGTTCGTGAAAATTGTTCGAGGTATGCATAAATTGGCTCGGACAGCTGAATCTGTATTATTAAAAAAGAAAAGAAAAAGAGTTGCACTAAATGACAGAAGACCACAGAAAAAGGGGCCACCTAAAGAATTGAGATAGCAACACAAGTGTGGGTCCTCTGAGTATAAAGGGACATTTCAGTAACTTTGCCACTGGCAGTTAAGTTAGTTATAACCACAAAGATTTCAATGTCCAAATTCCCACATCCCATTCCCATGTTTTTTTTTTGAACGGCAATTTTTTTTATAATCTTTAAAATTATTACAAATATAGGAACAAGAATTTAAACTCATTCCCATGTCACATCCATGCACCACTGCACTAAAGCTAAGCACTCTAAATCATCTAAAACAACTCCATGCACAAACCATTCGCCACAACCTCCACCACCACAATTACTGGGCGGCCTATCTCATCGCCCACTGCACGCGCCTCCACGTGCCACCGCCCTATACCCGCCTCATTTTCGACTCTGCACCAAACCCTAATGCCCTTGTCTTCACAAACATGCTAAAATTTTACTCCCAAACGGGTGCCCACAGTGATGTGATCACTCTTTTTGGTCAAATGCAAAATTGTGGTGTGAGGTCTGATGTTTGTGTGTACCCCATGTTGATGAAATCGGTGGGTAAGGCTGCAGTTGAGCTACATGCTCATGTGCTGAAGATGGGTTATGGTTGTGATGTTTACGTACGCAACACGATGATGGGTGTTTATGTGAAGTATGGTCCGGTTGAGGTTGCACGTAAGCTGTTCGACGAAATGTGTGAGAAGACGGTGGTGGATTGGAACTCGATGATTTCGGGTTATTGGAGTTGGGGCTGTGGAGTTGAAGCATGTGAACTGTTTGATTTGATGCCTGAGAGGAATGTTATCTCTTGGACTGCGATGGTCACTGGGTTTTCGAAGATGAGGGATTTGAAGAGCGCGAGGAGGGTTTTTGACGAGATGCCTGAGAAAAGCATTGTCTCGTGGAATGCGATGATCTCTGGTTATGATAAAAATGGGTTTGCCGAAGAGGCTATACGACTATTCACTGAGATGGTGAATTCAGGGTTTCAACCAAATGAGATAACGTGGGTCAAGGTTATTTCTTCATGTTCATCGCGGGGTGATCCTTGTCTTGCAGAATCACTCGTCAAAATGATGGATGAGAAGCGCGTCCATCTGAATTACTTTGTCAAGACAGCACTGATTGATATGCATGCAAAATGTGGAAGCCTTCAGACTGCTAGAAAGATTTTCGATGAGTTGGGTGTGCATAAAAATTCTGTCGCGTGGAACACGATGATTTCGGGTTATACACATGTTGGTGACCTGATTTCAGCTAAAGAGCTGTTTGAGAGAATGTCTGAGAAGGATGTTGTGTCATGGAACTCAATGATTGCTGGTTATGCTCAAAATGGGCAATCAGCTAGGGCAATTGAACTCTTCCAAGAAATGGCCACAACTAAGGAATCAAACCCTGATGAGGTTACTATGGTTAGTGTTATCTCAGCATGTGGACATCTTGGAGCTTTAGAATTAGGCAACTGGGTGGTGAATTTCATCACCCAAAGCCAAATAAAATTGAGCATTTCGGGGAATAATTCATTGATTTTTATGTACTCCAAATGTGGGTGCATGAAAGATGCTAGAAAGGTTTTCCAAGAAATGGCAACAAGAGATGTGGTTTCCTACAACACTTTGATCACGGGGTTTGCAGCCCATGGTCATGGTTCTGAAGCTCTGGAACTAATGTTGAAGATGAAAGATGAAGGCATTGAACCGGATCGTGTAACCTATATCGGTGTCCTAACAGCATGCAGCCACAGTGGCTTATTAGAAGAAGGTCGTGAAATGTTTGATTCAATTGAAGATCCAGAAGTAGATCACTATGCGTGCATGGTTGATTTGTTAGGCCGTGTGGGTAAGTTGGATGAAGCAAAGGAATTAATTGAAAGAATGCCAATGAACCCCCATGCAGGGGTGTATGGATCACTTCTAAATGCTAGCCGGATCCACAAAAGGACTGACCTTGGCGAGCTTGCTGCAAACATACTTTTTGAGCTAGAACCACAAAATTCTGGGAACTATGTTTTACTTTCGAACATGTATGCTTCTAAAGGGAGGTGGGAAGATGTTGAGAGGGTGAGAAAAGCAATGAGAGAAGGGGGAGTGAAAAAGACAACTGGATGGAGTTGGGTGGAATATGGTGGCAAGATGCACAAGTTTATAGTTGGTGACCGGTCACACGAAAGATCTAGTGATATTTATCAGTTACTTACGGAATTGAGGAAGAAGATGAGGGCTGCTGGATATAGAGCTGATAAGAGCTGTGTGTTGAGAGATGTTGAGGAGGAAGAAAAGGAAGAGTTGGTGGGAACTCATAGTGAGAAATTGGCTATTGCTTTTGCTCTACTTGTTAGTGAGGCAGGGTCAGTGATCAGGGTAATGAAGAATCTGAGAGTCTGTTGGGATTGCCATATAGCTATAAAGATGATTTCAGCATTGGAGGGGAGAGAGATTATTGTTAGGGACAATAACAGGTTTCATAGTTTTAGCAAAGGACAGTGTTCTTGCAATGACTACTGGTGAGGTTAGTGGTGTTAGTTTTTTGACATTTCAATTTCTGCTATATGGCTAAACTGTTGTACAGTGACACACAATTCAAATAGAAGAACTTATTTTCATTTTGCAAGCCCTTTCCCTTGTTTTTCTTGACAACCAACCAGAGTGTGGCACAAAACTTTTATATCCCAAGGCCCAAGCAAACCATTAGAAAACAAATGCATGCTCAATCAAACTCTGAAAGAAGTGCAACAACCTCTGAAAATTTCTTGCCAGCAACTGCTAAAGCATAATTCACAAAGAAAACCGTAGTCCCTAGACACAGGTCACATAAATTTCATAACACAAAACAAATCCCATCAACAGGTATTCTAAGTTCATTAACTTCAAAGATGGTTCATTACCTTGCCTTGTTTCACATTACAATAGTACAACAGAGAAAAAGTTCTAAACTCCGTCCTTCAGTTTTGATTAACGTTTCATTCTCCAGCTTCAGAACCTAGATTTTCAAACCCTAGCCCTCTTGCTACTACAGCTTGGGCACTTGTACTGCTTGATATGCTCCGCTTTTGCAGGCGTAATCTTCACACATTTTCCATGGAACCATCTCTCGCAGATGTCGCAGCAGATCCAAAATTCATCGTTTGCGTAGTTATCTCCACAAGCACCACAAAGCGTGGCTCCCTGTTCTTCTCCTTCTCCTTCTTCTTCTTCCTCCTCCTCCTCCTCCTCCTCCTCCTCCCCGTTGTCATCGTCTTCTTTGGGAGGCGCAGGGGAAATCTTCACTGCCTTGGGCTGGGGCTCTGGCCGAGACTGCTTTATATAAGCAGCAAAGAAAAAAAAAAGAGAGAGAGAAGAAAACATGATTTATCACAAAATGAAGTCGAAAATATGCAGAAAAGGAACACCTGTTAGGTAAAAAGGCCAATTTACCATCTTCCCACTTGATTTGATTTTGGTGGTGGTGTTGGGGGGACCGGATTGGTCTTTTGGTTGCTTAACGTTTCCTGTCACAACTTCAAATATAGTCGGGAGATCATTTATCATCTGGAAAAGCCTCTTCCTGAAAATGCCAATTCCAAAGAGATCAGAATCAAGTGTATATGCAAAAAAAAGCCTTCTTCCTGTTTTTTTGAGAGAACTGCGACGTTTATCGAGCCAAGTTAGGTTATCATTACTGGTGAATTAGCATTTAAATCTGCAACTTCAGTCTGGTATTTGTCCAGAATATATGCGATTAAATGGTACAGGTGATGGCCTGATGACAGTATGTTCACCCACATAGCCACATCAGATGAACATAAGCTCAGGACCTTCAAATAGGAGAAAAAATGAAAAGTCCTTGAAAAACAGAAGACTACATAGTCACGCCACATATCCTAAAACAACCTGATCTAAACCTACTGTTAAAGAAAGACAAACTACACCAGGAAAAGAGAAAGTCAGGAGAGTTGGGGAACTGCCCACGATGAGGTTACAAGGTCAGCCTTACAAACTAGATACATCTCCACTCCACAGGCCCATCTGTTCTCTAAATTTCCAATTACAGCCTTTGGAACAAGATCATAACACTAGTTCATATCTCAAAAAAAAAAAAACCACAATTTGCAAGAACAAAGCACCTCCACAGCACTTCAAGGGAAGAAAAATAACATAAAATCAAGATTGCTAATTAATAAGATTTGCACACAATTCACAAGTTCATGTATAAATTTCAAGTTCTCTGGCTAATGGCATGCATTCCTACAGTTACCTACTAAACAGCACTTCAAGGGAAGAAAAATAACATAAAATCAAGATTGCTAATTAATAAGATTTGCACACAATTCACAAGTTCATGTATAAATTTCAAGTTCTCTGGCTAATGGCATGCATTCCTACAGTTACCTACTAACAAATCCACACTTGTGTCAGAAAGAGCAAATGAAGGCTTTTCTCGCAAGTCTCATACCAGCTCAACAAAGCTTTCTTTTACTAGCTTGAGTGGAAATTATTGCAGAAGATTGGAACGAATTTCACACAAATCCTTTCCTTCTTTTATTTTGGCAGCAAAGTAATCTATGTGGGCATACCACAATCAAAAAAACACAAACGCATCATGACAACTATGTTATGCACACTTCAAGTCGCATGACTTCTTAAAACAAGTTACTGCTTCCTATTGTAAAAATGCTGATGCAACAATGGACTAAAAAAATGAGGAAACTTATAGGTGAATTAAGTTTTCTCCCTAATTGCTTATTCACCAACTCATATGCTATGCTGATATATCAGGCTGTCATGCCAAACTGATGGCCGTGTTTACAACCAGAAAACCGTCAACCTATTAAAATTTTAAAACAGGGAATTACTTGAAATCCAGACCATTTTTTTCCCTTTTTGGGACAAAAATCCAGAAGCCCTCACTTCCTATGAAGTTCTACTCACGGGAGAGTCGGGGGTCAAAATATAAGACCTGCCAACTGTCACCTGTGCAATCACAAACCTGCCCCTAATACTGACCTGTGTCACTGCCCAGAAGAAAAGCGGAAGAAATGGAAGAACAGCAAACAGAAAAGAAAGAATTTGCACACAAGCAACAAACAGTTGCTAATAACATGCATCAAGCGCACCCCAATGATATGCTTCTAGGTTCCTCAAACATCGGTGGTTTTTGTGCTCAAACTTTGTATTAGGTAGTATTAGTTAGTCAACATTTACAGCCATGTGATCTTCAAAACAGGAGAGGAGGACTCCATAAGACAGATGAACCGAGTGGAAAACAAAAAATGTGGCCCTTGAAGGTGCAATCAGAAGGAAATGAAATTTTGGATCTTTTCTTACCAACAATTATAAGAGGGGTCGAACCCCTGTACAAGAGAAAGTACACGAAGCCAAAATGCATATAGCAGTAATGAACAAAGTATGTTAATATCCACCCATCAGCAAAAATAATAAACAAGACAAAAGGTTTTCCACACAATATTTGAATCCAGTGCCAATTCTAGGAACAACTGGACCTACATCAACTTTGTTTCTTTTCTCCTGGATAGGGGGACTCAAAATCTTCACAGAATAGTGCATTGCACGGAATCTCCCCAGCAGAAAAAAAACCAATACACACCCTCAAGGAGAAAACCTCCCCAGCAAAGCAGGCTATTTACAATCTCAGAGTCAAAGAAGATATGGAAAGAAATTGGAACCGCAAAAAATTCATCAAAACATAAAAAAAGAGACAGAAACACGGCTAATTTATCGCAATTTCTATTGGGAATGCTAATAAGGGAGGGCAGTCCATCCACAATCTGAGAGTCAAATAAGAAAGAAACTGGAACCGGACAAAAAATTCAATTCTAAGCTATGACTTCAACCACCAGGAAAATAGTAAAATGTATAAAACATCTAAATGTCAGACCTTTAAGCAAAAATCTTCCTGCAATAAATGTTTTCAAATTTTCACGTTCATAAACAAAGAGGCAGAAACATAGGGAAATAACCACAATTTCTTTAGGGAATGCTAAAGAGTGAGGGCAGTGTTTTACATTGTGTATGCAATTATGAATGCTCTCATCTAGAAGTTCTCACAATGCAAAATATTACATCCCGTACACTGAAGACAAAATAATTGTTTACTGTAAGGTAAATTGAGAGTAGCACTTTGCCAACTATTTTTACAATTAGAAATACCAAATAATTACAAACTGTTGTCTAAAATAGGTAAAGGTTGATCTTGTGAAATAAAATTATGATCACAACTGACTTCATTTCACGGAATTCACCAGTGCTTAATACTTGGTATCAGCCATGTATTGATGCACCATGTCGTAAATATTACTTAACTGCATAATCATCAGTTTATGAGGTTATACGAGGTAAAGAGATAGTAGTTCTCGATGATAATATATGCAAGGTAAATGTACATATAGCATGCAAGTGGAAAGAAAATTGAAACAGAGTTCGTAGAAGGCAGTTCTTATCAGGAGGCAAATAAGATTGAATAGAGTTGATAACTAGAATAGAGAGCCATACACCCACCCGCCCACCCACACAAAACACACACATAAAAAAATAAAAATAAAGGAAAAAGGTGTGACCATCAAAGCAACTACAACATACACTGCTGTCCAAATTGATTAAGAAAGTTACAGATGCATGTGATTTTGGTACCCGATGGAATCGGTACAAAGAAAGTTACAAAAAGTTCTTCCAGGGAAAGCCTTGTTCAATTTAAGATTACAACTTACAGAAGGAGCTACAGTATTAGAGCTATAGCCAAGGGAGACTGTCTGGAAACAAACAATGCAGCAATGGAAATTGGAAAACAACACAAACACGCAAAACAGAAAGAGTCAAGGTGTAGCACCGGTGCTCCATGAATATGCAGAAAGAACAAATTACTGCAAATGGCATGAAGCAAACCAAATAGATCCAAAGCGAGCTGCATATACTTCTAATAAAAATGTCTTTTCCTCCTGTAAAGGTAACAATTACATTCAAACATACTAATACTATGGTCACAAAAAAGACAATAGACAACGAGAGACATACTTTCTAGAATATCCTGTTAAATTCCAGCAACGGTATTACCTTTCACTCTTGCCAAACCCAAAACGTGCACCAAAATAGAATGCAACAGAAAGCAACCATGAATCACTGTGAACTGCAACAAGTGATAACCAGTCCTTCTCTTGCATTCCATCCCTAGCAAAGTTTATACCCAACGCTGGCTCAGGAAGCTCAGGAGGCACCTCCTCAACAGGCAGGTTGACTTCCCATGTCTCATTTGGAAGTCCATACAAACACAAATTCTCCTTTTCTGCAAGAAATATACATGACTAAGAAAAATCAATGGAATGCATCCCTAAATTTCCCAATTCGCACTCTTTCCAACATAATGACAAATATATTATGACTTATGTAACGCATCACCAGCAACTATACAGCAGTTAAAAATTGAAAAAAAAAAATGGACACACTTGCTGCTTTAAGTTTCCTTTAAAGAAATCCCTCGCTCCCAACAAGGATGGCCTTCTTTCAAGATTTTCAAGAGAGAAGTAATTTGTAACATGAATATCAACAAAACTCCACTAAGTAACTAAGATTGAAGTCAACCTTAATTCTTCTAGCACCATAGTTATTGAGATCACTTTTCTGGAGTCAATTCTGAAACGTGTTGCAACTCAACCATAAGTGGTGTAAGATAACTAACAGAAAACAAACAGCAGCTGGTAAAACAACTAAATGAAGATCTATGATCAGATTTCGAAGATAAACTGTGCACTTAAACAACCAGAGGTCCAGAACATCAACTTGCACTGCTTCAGGGGATAAAAAACGAAATTATTGAGGAAAGAGCATCGGGAGGAAGAACATAAAATTTCAAAAACTGGTGATCTTACGCACATCCTGGCTTTCCACTCTGCTAAAACTTGTCACAAGCATTGTTACATAATTCAGTGTTCAAACCAGCCAAAGGAGCATAACTTCCAATCATAAGCCCAGGAACTGAAAAGCTTACAAATCATAATGCACGTAACAGGTACACCACTGATCAACTAGTAATTCATTAGTCAATTCACATCTTCCCATATAGTATACAAAAATCAAGACGTAATACTAAGCATCAAAATGCATAAGTCATCACTCTTCCAATATGAACATTCACCTCTCTGGTTCATGATTACAACTAGCCCTACCTAGTGTCAATGGCCATGCATGCAATGTAAGCGTTGCAACATGTGCCCAGATGCCCAAACGCTAAAAACCACAAGAAGATAATTTATTAGCAATACCAATAAATCTTTTAACAACAGGCCATGCCTGTTGCAGCCAACCACATCATAGAACAGTCAAGTTTAATAACAACAGCAAACATGTGTTCTTACGGAATGTGCAAGGAAAACTTACAGTCATATTAGATAGTGACAGTAACAGCGTCTATTTAGAAAACAAATCAAAGTTCAAAAACACAATCAGTAACTCTCCTTCCCAATAACAGGATAAACCAAACTAACCATTAAAAAACACAACCTGTTACTCTTCTTAATAACAATATGATAAGCTGCTCCTAGTAACGAATCAATGACCTCTCCAACAAAGTATCGATTTGACATCATATACATTGGAAAATAAGTTCAGAAACTTCTTATTAGTTATTACGTCCAGTTTCTCAGGAAAAGACTGTTTAGTTCGCATAGTATTGACAATTTTTTCAGCCCTATATACAACATGCAAAAAAATACTCAAAATACTGCGAAATACAAAAACACCTAGAACCATGCAAATGCACAGGATTTACTAAAAGCAAATGTCTCTGGCTGTCTGCAAGTGACACACAGGAAGAGAATGGGAGCGAGCCCTATGGACGCACAATTTAACACTTTCAGCCTACAAAACGTCGTAGTCATAATCATTCGACGAAGACATTAAAAATCACTAAAATTCACAACAAAATCCAGAATTACTAGTCAACAGTGGCTATAAGATCTAATTCCTGCATAGTAAGATTGGAAACAGGGAAAAAACAACGGGGACTCACCAGGATCGCACTGCTGGTAAAACTTCTCAACTTCTGCATATCACAAAAAGTGAAACCAATTAATCAAAAGGGGAAGTACAAAACGAATGACAAGGGAAAGAGGGTTATTTTTCAAGACATTTCGTCTCAAGTGAAATTATTTTCAGTTAATATTAAAAAAAAGTATTTTTCGAGTTTGTAAAGGAATTGAAGAAACAAAAAAACTACCATATTTTGGTAAAAATTGGGGAAAAAAAGAGAAAAATAAACTTCGATTTTTTTTTGTTATTTAACTTCTTTTTGTAATTTGATCAATAAAACATGTTACTTGATGACAGGAAAACTCAAAAGGGAAAAAAGTACTTTTTTTCCCAATTTTGTACTGGAGGACTAGAAAACTCGAAAAACAACAAAAACAAAAAGGTGGGCCCACGAGAGAGAGAGAGTCATGCCAAAAAAAAAAAAAAAAACTATTTTGTAAAAAATCTTATCGGTTCCACTCAACTTATTTTCAGTTCTGGATAAAAAAAACTTTATTTCTACTGGGTCCTCCAAGCGGAAAAAATGAAATATACGAACCAAATTTTTAGCAACCCCCGTAAAATATTCAAAAAAACTGCAAATCGTATGTCAGTTAGGTTCATAAAATTTCGTTCCTAATCTTTCCACGACTGGAAAAGTTAACAATTGGACTCTCAAAACTCAGACAAAGACAAAACAAAAATTCTCCAAAACAAGGCTTCCAAGGCAGCCTATGCGATATATACACGCAGAACCGGCCCTGACTTTTCGGCCTAAACCGAAGATTAAAGATGGACCCTTTTTTTGTCGAACTAGTATAAGGAGTACATAAGTAGGAGGGGCCTAACACTTGCAAATTTTCGGTGGCCTAACTCAGGGGCGGCTCTATATACACCGTATGTGCGTGCGTATGCATGTATAAGAAGGAAAAACACGAACCATTTGTAAGAGCCTTGATTAAGCCAGCCCTTCTGGCTTTGAAGTCGCTGAACACCTCCTCTACTGTCCTCGGTATCGGGTGCGGTGTCCCCTCCATTCTCTCTCTCCTCTACTCCACTCCTCAAAATGCGTCTATATGTAGACTAGAACAGTAATTAGTCCGGAAATTGAAGCTGGGTTTACAGAATTGCAAGCGAAATCAGAGTGGGAAAACCCAGATTAGGGTTTTCCGGAAAACTAGGGTTTCTCGTCGGGGTTGCTCATATCCGCAATTGAGCACGCGTACGTGATTGGGTTGGGGGAATTTGCAGATAAGCAGAGGTTTTGGAGAATTTTGACGAGAAAACAAGAGGGAAATTTGAGATGGATTGGAGAGAGAGAGAGAGAGAGAGAGAGAGAGAGGAGGGGAGAGAGGGGAAAGGGTTTTTAGACCCTCGAATTTTGGTGAATGTTAAAATATGGGCGTGAGTCTAACCTTTGTGTTTAGAATCTACGTGGCTATGAAGGAAAGTCAAACCGGATATCTTTGGCCAATGAAAAGTGAGGAAATTGTTTTGGGGATTATTTAACCTGTTTGAGATGGGAGTAAATAATGGAGTGCTGCTATAGGTACATACACTCGTGTGCATACATCGCGTACATATGCATTTTGGACCCGTCTCGAGTTCTGCAAAAAAGATCCGAGCCGATCATTTTATTCAAAATAGTTTGTTTACAGCTCCTGTAAAAAAATCAACTCAATCCGATATCGGTGAAGGCGTTTACGAAACATCCACCTTTGCTAGAGAAGCCAGGCCTGAATTCTAAAGCAAAGTTGGATATTTTGTAAACGCCTTTACCGATAGCGGATTTTGCTGATTTTTTACAAGGACCATAAATAAATTATTTAAAATAAAATGAGTGGCTCGGATCATTTTTTTAAGACCCGAGACGGGTCCAAAATACGTATGTACATGAATTTATGTATGTACTCATAGACTTATTGTTATTTAGTGATCTCGGGGCACCGCCACCTAATACCCTATGACCACTGAATAATTTGTCTTGAAGTCTTTTTTAAATCCGTACTATTAGTTGTTAAGATGGACAGTCATGATAATGCATTACAGCTCGGTAGTGCAAAGGTGCACTACACAGTCCACGGATACAAAGAAGTTGGATCTCTATTCAAATAAGATACTCTCACAGGTTATTTGCTGACTGGATTAGTTCTGCGTGGATATAATATGAACGGAGATGTGATAAAATGGCTGATATGTATATATAGGGATGAAGATAGTTTGTTTGAGTAATTTATAGAAGATGAGATATGATAACTGAACCAATTTATCAGAAATTCAAAATTCACATATAAGTTGAATACATTAAATATTTCTTTGGAACTTATGGAAGAGAGGGAAAAGAAGAAGGGAAAATGTAAAGTTTACCTCATCTCTTCTTCCTTTTTCTCCCCATATGGTTTCACACCCTAGTACGGCGACCGAAGGGGAAGATCGTGCTAGTAGTTCTAAGCATATTCTTTTATTGTTTTGTCTTTATTTTGTTTTCCTCTCGTCTCTTCAGATCAACGATCGATGTATTATTTGGTCTGTAAGAGTTTTGTCTCTCGTCTTCTCGAGAGTTGTTAGTTTCGTCTTTAAACAAATATTTGGTTTGTAGATTGGTTCTTTCAAGGAAGAATGCTGCTTCACAATTATATCCGTGCGAACAATGCTCTTACCCCACATAATATTTTTGGCGGGTCAACTTGTCGTGTCTTGTCAAATTTGTAGATTTTGGAGTTCATTAGTACATTTATACTTGGTTAGAGTTCATCTGATCGTTTGAGTATTTGTTGTCTTTTATTTTTGGCTAGTACTTTATCTCATTGAGATTGCTGATTCTAAATGAGAATATACAGTAGATTGCGAGTGCCGCTGTTTACGTCAGGCTCATCGACTGCCTTATGTTTTTTTTTGTTTTACAATAGTTAGATGATTAGTTTGATTTTGTTCAAGATGTTTGTAATGAATTCTATTGTGTGAATGCCACTTGCAAATGGAATGGAGTGCAGTTGCCGCCTCCCTTATACTCCCATGCACATGGGCAGGGTTCGATTTCCGTAAATACTCATCCCCCTCCCCAAGTCCCCCTAAATAGAGTAAATTAGGATTAACGAATAAAAAAAAATGCCGCTGGATTGTCATTACTATAATTTTCTCCATTTTGTAAAAAAAAATAAAAGGGTTTTCCTCCTCTTTGCATTCCAATTGAAATTAGAAAGAGAGGAAAAATAACAAAATGAATATAACTTGTAAGGACCCGTAATTTCGAAAATTATTCAAAGGTTATTAATATCGGAAATGGAGGAAAATGTAAAATTTGTGGAGTTAATTCGATTTGGGGCTAATGTGATAGAATTGCAATCAGAGGGAATGTTTGTGTAAATTGGTGGGTATGTGAGTATATATAGAGAGGTGTGAGTGTAGGGGATTAAAATCCCAAGTCTTTTCTCTCTCAACTCTCCCGGTCTCCCCTCTCTCTCGGCTCCTCTCCCTCTCTCATCTTCCTCCACCAAAATTCAACCTCCAAACTCAAAACCCAAAGAACCCAACACTCTCATCATCTTCCTCACGCGCTATTGGGTTCGTAGCTCGTCCGGTTTGGCTCGGAGAGGAGTATTTTGGGCGTGTTTCGAAGATTGAGTTCAAGGGTTCGCGTGGCCCGATCTCTTCGCGTGTGTGCTCTCCGACTTCGAGGTAGGGATTTCTTGTACATGTTATGTGTAAATATGGTGTTTATGTTGATAGATCGTGCGTATCATTGTTGTTGTAGTTGATGTGGTTGAAACCCAGAAAATCTGCTGTAAATCTGCTCGAAACCACTCCGTATTGATACGGGGTTCTTGCCGTATCGATACATCATTAATACAAAATGGACTTTGCTGATAAGCATCCTGTATCGATACAGCCATTTTGGCCGTATCGATACCAGTTGCTTATGGGCAGTTTTCACTGCCTCTTTCCAAACTTCGTTATTTTGACCCCCGATCACTCCTAATACCTTTTATGCACCTTTAAACCATCCAAACACTTGGTTGCTCGTCCTTCAATGACTTATTGCTCGATTCCATGTCTTAGACACTCATTAATTGAAATCTTAGCACCGTTGTACAGAGGATGTATCATTTGATCGTTTAGGGAAGTCGTAGGTTATGCGAGGTCTTGTGGTAAGTATGATTGGGTAGATAAGTGTTCGTCTAGTGATTTGAAAGGTAATATTGAAAGCCATGTTCTCATGATCCGTCTGAGGTTTCCTTTTTTAATTCCTTTGATATTTTTCCCATGAGGTTTTGGTGTCGGTGTTAGTGAGGGGTATGGCGTAGGATGGTGACGGGTTTGTACGTTACTTAGGGTATAATTAAAAGGAATGGCGTGTATTACTTTGTTGGTTGAAGTAGTGTTATGGGTGACGATTTGGGAACGTTTGAAATGTAACCAATGTGGTGGGTTGGTAGATTATCTAGGATGCTCAAAGTGAAATAGAGGTTGTGAAGAATTGTGTGGAATGATATTATAACTTGAGTCCTTTTGACTCGTCCTATGAAGTTCGAACGTAGAAGCAAATGAGTAGAGTATTGTAAGGTTATACTTAAGTTCTTAGTACGTTATGTAGGATGTGGATTTATAAACTACAAAAAGGGCATGAACGAGTATATTTGTGGAGTTATGAATGATTGATTGAAGTTTGGTGGTACAACTGATAAAATGATGATGAAATCAATTATAATATGATGTCGATTTTGAAAATGTGAGAGGTGACCCAAGTGGTCGTTATGGAGGGAATAGACTCGGGGTGACCCTACGCTCGAGGGAACAGACCCGAGGTGACCCAGGTGTTTTTTATTCTTGAGGGAATAGACTCGGGGTGACCCTGCGCTCGAGGGAATAGACCCGAGGTGACCCAAGTGATTATTATTGTTAAGGGAATAGACTCGGGGTGACCCTACGTTCGAGGGAACTAGACCCGAGGTGACCCTAGTGATTATTGATGGTTAATATCTGATTAAAAGAAAGGAAAGGAAAGAGGATCTTTTAATAAGAAATGGGATTTGGTTATAAAATGAGGAACGTGAAAGATTGTGATATGAGAATGAAAGTGGAGAATGAAGTGATGCGGAGTATCAGTTGATAAGCTAAGGATTGGGTAATTATGTTAGATGTGAGAACATTAGTGACGTTGGTGTGGGGTGTGAAGTGATAGGTATCGTACATAGGGTCGTCTAGAATCCCTTGGTCATTGTGAGTTGTTTGTTGATAGCCATGAAAATCTTGGGTATATCTGTCTCTACTCATTCACTCTAGAAGCGTACTCGGCATGTTTCTACATAACATGTGCATAGATTTCTCTACTGGGCTAGTGTAGCTCAACCTATCTTTTTCAGATATATTGCAGGTCATTGTTACGGAGTGCTTGGATAGCATACTGAGGTCGTTGTTAAAAGCTACTTTCAGATGTACTTGTTATTCTTTGTAAACCAAAACTGAGTCGTAATGTACTTTCTATTGTGGAATTCTGTAATTGTTGAAAAGGTTTATGGACTTGGGAACTAAACTATCTTCTGGGTTATCTATTGTAATTCCGGTGAGGATTTTAATTATCAAATGTTATTATTGTTTATGTCGAAAATCGAGGGCGTGACAAATTGGTATCAGAGCATAGGTCTAGAACACCTCGAGACCGTGGGGAGGCTTTTAGTCTCATGGGTTCAAAAATCGCTACATCTTTTTACAAAATCACACGTGTGCTTGCATGAATGATGTTAGTCCATTGTTGTGTCATTGCATTGGCATTACGGTAGAGTGGCGCAGAGTTGTTGATTCTTGTTGGAAAGGTTAGAGATCTGTAGCATATAGTTAAGTGACTAATGTTGATGATTTTCTTTCTTTTTCTTTCATATTAAGATGTTTTTGAAGCTTGGAGATAGGTGTGGTGAGATCGACAATCGTGAGTACCAGGGCTGTGGTGTATATGGAAAGGATGAGGTGAGTCAGTGTACTAGGGATGAAGCGATGTTTCCTGAGATCGATGAGTGTGCAAAGGGAGTTGAGATTCTGGAGAGTGCGCGGATTGGTATGAATGTAGGGGAGACTAGACGTCGAGTCGTTAGCGCGAGGTCATCCTCAGAGAGCGTTGAGAGTTCAGGAAGGAAGAAACCTAGGGTATCAAATTCCACTATTCAGGATCAGCAGGGCCTTAAGCCATCTCCTTATTCCAAGGCTCCGGGAGTTCTTCCTAAGCGTCAGATTATGTGTTATCGATGTCGTCAGTCTGGTCATGTTCGTTCTCAATGTCCAAGGCGTGGGGGATCTTGTTATTCTTGCGGCGAACTTGGCCACATGGCAAGGAATTGTCCTCGGGGATTGGGAGTACATGGTGAATCGAGCTCCGTGCAGCAGCATAAACGTACACCGAAACGACAGATGCAGTTCCGTAGTTAAACCATTTCCTTCTACTCTCTAGCTTTCAGAAACATTAGTTGTTTGAGGTATCTTCTCCTCTTTGTCGTTCGATTCGTTCATTACAATACTTTTGATTCGGAAGCATTTCATTCATTAAGAATCTCCTCCTTATTCATGTTTAGAATTGAAAATCAAGAAATCTTAGTCCTTGCGCATTGAGAAGCATCAATAGATCATATATGTCGAGACTAGAGGTTAATCGTTTCGTTTTGAAGTACTGCCTTTGGATTCGTTAATTTTCTTATAGCGTGAATTGGTCTGATTGGGACAGGGATTGGTTGTAACCTTGATGGTTGGTGATATTCCAAACGTGATTTTGTAAGAATTGTTATGTTTATTATCCTCTTCCATTGGCCTAGCGGAATATTGTTAGAATTGTATCGTAAACTACTTTTTCGTGAAATCTGTTGCGTAGTTGATCCGTCATAATTGTTAAGCAATCCTTTCCTAGCTTTTCTTGGGAAGATTCGAACTCTTGTGGTGAAGTATCCTATGACACGGTTGCTATTAATGTTGATGAATGTTCCTCGTATTCCATTCGGAGTTTTGTTTTGACATCATCCTGCTTGAGATCCCTGTGTTGTGACTATTAGTTTGTTCGTCCATCACTGTCGTTCTGCACAAGTTCTGATGTTACAAATCGAGTTATTAAACCAAATTCGTGGTCACGTACCGTATGCTATATAAATTCGTTGGTGCCTTAAATTCGGATTTTGATACTATTGTCACCTACTCTAGTACCACCATTTAATCTGATATCTTGATCATGGAGTCACACGATTTGAACTTGTACTCACCTTGTATCCGTATGCTTGCCTGAACCTATACGGTTGGCGTGGAATTCGTTGTTGCAGATACTAGACCATTTAATGGAAATTGTTACTTCACTCAAGTTCTCATGTCGTAATTGGAGTCGAATCTCGTGGTGACATATTTATTGGTACCCATTTATTGATGTCGTTTAATCTGAATTCACTTGTTATAGTTCCTCTCAGTATCGTTCAACTCTGTTATGGTTCCTCAACTCTGGAGGCACATGATTCATCCTGTAAGGCTTAGTCTCAAATTGTTGGGAAGTATAACTCATTTCTAGTACTGTGCGATTTCTAATTTTGGATCGGTTAGTTTACTAGAGATCAGTCTCATTACCTTGTGCTTGCCTTTAATATCGAAATCTTTCATTTGTCAAGATGTCATCTGCTGACTCTTTTAACTTGTAGAGCAATAAGAGAGTTGTGATCGATCATTTTGAATTTCTCGGGTTATCATAAAAGGGTATTTTGAGTTTGTTGACTAATCACCTTAAAGATTCCATGTGTTCCTTGAATTTCGGATGTCTCATTGCCATTCTTTAAATTCTTGACTGACGTTGCTCGAGTTTTGGAGTTTGCTCGTTTCATTTGAGATAACAAATTGAATTCCTCTCATAATCTAGAATGACCCAACTTGGAGCGAAAATTTGGTGCAACTTTTAGAAGAATTGGCTTGTGTTGTGGATCCGCTAGATTTAGTATTGAGAGGTTCGATGAAACCTATTCGCCGACGATAATTGGAAGCTCGAGGGAGAATGACCGAAAAGAGAAGGGTAAAAGTAGTCAAAGAATGCTAACCGCTTACGGCTGACCAAAGGATCGTGTGGACCGTCGTCGTCACCTAATGTTATTTGAAAGATGGAAGTCATGTGTTTTCCGCGTTGGAGTGTGTCTCGTCATGGATGGAAAATGAAGCTGTGATCGCTAGAAAGATTGGTTAAGTGCTGGATACGACGCGTGTGTTTTGGATAGCCAAGTGACTACCGATGAAATCCACTTGGAAGAGGCGCTTGATCACCGCCCATTCTAAATGGAAGTCTCGAAGAGTCAATTGGATTATCGGGTTGCGCTTAGAGGCAAGATCGTTGCGTTTGGATAGGTAATCGTATGTAGAGACTTCGCGATGAAAGGGAGCTTTGAAATTGCGTACTGTTTGGCACTGCTGCCGAGACTTTCGGATACTTGTGATACATTATATATGTGTATACGGACATTGTGGAGGTGTGAGCCGAATCTAATATATGTGTTAGTGAAGTCCGAATTTGAGTTAGAAGCCGGTGTGTCCTATAGTAACCAAGCGATACGCATCCTAGATTTACATGATTAAGTTTTGAAGGGTAAGAGGAGGTCGTTAGTGTGAATTTACGTGGGAAATAGGAGGACAAGGTTAGAAAGAAATGCTTGCGTTTGTTTCGATTTTATTGACATGAGTTGAGACGTAGATTTTTATGATTATAGAATTGTTGCATGATGAACTGTGTTATGGCTGACGCGTATCTGTATGGTGTGTGTTGATTGGACTTGGTTTGGCAAATTTCGAGGACGAAATTTCTTTAAGGAGGGAAGGGTGTAAGGACCCGTAATTTCGAAAATTATTCAAAGGTTATTAATATCGGAAATGGAGGAAAATGTAAAATTTGTGGAGTTAATTCGATTTGGGGCTAATGTGATAGAATTGCAATCAGAGGGAATGTTTGTGTAAATTGGTGGGTATGTGAGTATATATAGAGAGGTGTGAGTGTAGGGGATTAAAATCCCAAGTCTTTTCTCTCTCAACTCTCCCGGTCTCCCCTCTCTCTCGGCTCCTCTCCCTCTCTCATCTTCCTCCACCAAAATTCAACCTCCAAACTCAAAACCCAAAGAACCCAACACTCTCATCATCTTCCTCACGCGCTATTGGGTTCGTAGCTCGTCCGGTTTGGCTCGGAGAGGAGTATTTTGGGCGTGTTTCGAAGATTGAGTTCAAGGGTTCGCGTGGCCCGATCTCTTCGCGTGTGTGCTCTCCGACTTCGAGGTAGGGATTTCTTGTACATGTTATGTGTAAATATGGTGTTTATGTTGATAGATCGTGCGTATCATTGTTGTTGTAGTTGATGTGGTTGAAACCCAGAAAATCTGCTGTAAATCTGCTCGAAACCACTCCGTATCGATACGGGGTTCTTGCCGTATCGATACATCATTAATACAAAATGGACTTTGCTGATAAGCATCCTGTATCGATACAGCCATTTTGGCCGTATCGATACCAGTTGCTTATGGGCAGTTTTCACTGCCTCTTTCCAAACTTCGTTATTTTGACCCCCGATCACTCCTAATACCTTTTATGCACCTTTAAACCATCCAAACACTTGGTTGCTCGTCCTTCAATGACTTATTGCTCGATTCCATGTCTTAGACACTCATTAATTGAAATCTTAGCACCGTTGTACAGAGGATGTATCATTTGATCGTTTAGGGAAGTCGTAGGTTATGCGAGGTCTTGTGGTAAGTATGATTGGGTAGATAAGTGTTCGTCTAGTGATTTGAAAGGTAATATTGAAAGCCATGTTCTCATGATCCGTCTGAGGTTTCCTTTTTTAATTCCTTTGATATTTTTCCCATGAGGTTTTGGTGTCGGTGTTAGTGAGGGGTATGGCGTAGGATGGTGACAGGTTTGTACGTTACTTAGGGTATAATTAAAAGGAATGGCGTGTATTACTTTGTTGGTTGAAGTAGTGTTATGGGTGACGATTTGGGAACGTTTGAAATGTAACCAATGTGGTGGGTTGGTAGATTATCTAGGATGCTCAAAGTGAAATAGAGGTTGTGAAGAATTGTGTGGAATGATATTATAACTTGAGTCCTTTTGACTCGTCCTATGAAGTTCGAACGTAGAAGCAAATGAGTAGAGTATTGTAAGGTTATACTTAAGTTCTTAGTACGTTATGTAGGATGTGGATTTATAAACTACAAAAAGGGCATGAACGAGTATATTTGTGGAGTTATGAATGATTGATTGAAGTTTGGTGGTACAACTGATAAAATGATGATGAAATCAATTATAATATGATGTCGATTTTGAAAATGTGAGAGGTGACCCAAGTGGTCGTTATGGAGGGAATAGACTCGGGGTGACCCTACGCTCGAGGGAACAGACCCGAGGTGACCCAATGTGATTATCTTTCTTGAGGGAATAGACTCGGGGTGACCCTACGTTCGAGGGAACAGACCCGAGGTGACCCAAGTGGTTATTATTATTAAGGGAATAGACTCGGGGTGACCCTACGCTCGAGGGAACTAGACCCGAGGTGACCCTAGTGATTATTGATGGTTAATATCTGATTAAAAGAAAGGAAAGGAAAGAGGATCTTTTAATAAGAAATGGGATTTGGTTATAAAATGAGGAACGTGAAAGATTGTGATATGAGAATGAAAGTGGAGAATGAAGTGATGCGGAGTATCAGTTGATAAGCTAAGGATTGGGTAATTATGTTAGATGTGAGAACATTAGTGACGTTGGTGTGGGGTGTGAAGTGATAGGTATCGTACATAGGGTCGTCTAGAATCCCTTGGTCATTGTGAGTTGTTTGTTGATAGCCATGAAAATCTTGGGTATATCTGTCTCTACTCATTCACTCTAGAAGCGTACTCGGCATGTTTCTACATAACATGTGCATAGATTTCTCTACTGGGCTAGTGTAGCTCAACCTATCTTTTTCAGATATATTGCAGGTCATTGTTACGGAGTGCTTGGATAGCATACTGAGGTCGTTGTTAAAAGCTACTTTCAGATGTACTTGTTATTCTTTGTAAACCAAAACTGAGTCGTAATGTACTTTCTATTGTGGAATTCTGTAATTGTTGAAAAGGTTTATGGACTTGGGAACTAAACTATCTTCTGGGTTATCTATTGTAATTCCGGTGAGGATTTTAATTATCAAATGTTATTATTGTTTATGTTGAAAATCGAGGGCGTGACATAACTTTTCTCCTATTCTAACTTCCTATCTATTTTTACTTTTTCGATTCATC
This sequence comes from Rhododendron griersonianum, assembly GCA_018127125.1. Lineage (NCBI taxonomy): Eukaryota > Viridiplantae > Streptophyta > Magnoliopsida > Ericales > Ericaceae > Rhododendron > Rhododendron griersonianum. The sequence goes on along the minus strand of CM030798.1, from coordinate 37,586,972 downwards.
TTGACGAGACAAATTAGAAAACAAAATAAGTGAGGCGCAAAACTAAAAAACACAAAAAAATTCAAATAAGGACAAAATTAAAAAGTTATAGAAAAAATTAAGTGGAATGGGGATGTCCCAAAATCCCCAAACATCTCATTCTTCTCCTTCATTTGCCTCACACCATCTTAAGCTTCACCGAAAAAAATAGCACACAAATTTGACCCCTAAAATGTGCAATAACCAGTTCAACAAAAATAAATAGTTACAATAATCAAGATGAAGTCTTGTAAGCATTACTCCCATAACAAACCATTACAATAACAAGTTAATACCATAATTAGTTTATGGACCAAACTGTACCAACTTACTACCATAACCAGTTTATATACCACATGCCCATCCAAAATACTAGTACCAGCTTACTACATATTACATTCATCCAAGTCCAAACTAGAAAAGTTTTCAAAACATATTAAAACAGAAAATCATAAATACTGTCTACTACAAAATCATAACATTATAGATACAGTTTCACAAAAAGTAGTTCCACAAAACTAAAAGTTAAAGAAAAAGTAAAAATAATTGTTATTGGAACTCTATGGCCCCACAGGTAGGTTTTGGTGGGAGAAATCAGTAGAGTAATGTGTTTTTTCTCAAAAATGTAAATTGGTTTCCCTCCAAATGGCCAGATGTAGGCCATTTCAACATTTCCGTCTGTTTTTGGATGGAAAGTTAACGGCAAGTGGAAAATTGATGGATTTTTAAATAGATCAGGTGTTTTTTTGATAATATTAAAAGATCAGGTGTCTATACGTGATTTGTGTGAAATATCAGATGCTATTTTGAAATTTTCCAAAAAACAAAGAAAGGAGGAAAGGTGATTAGCTGGTTTGCAAAAAATAGAGTGACTAGAAACTACTACGAGATATTACATGAAAAAGGGAGAGGAGAACTCTTAATTATTTTTTGTGAGGATAAAAGTTAGCCCTAAACATTCAGTTTGCCACTTGAGGGGAAATCCTCCCCACTACTTCAATCAAACCAAAAATGAGGTTTTTAGTAGAGATGAACTGCTTTCAGAAATGGAGATCACTCCATTGTACTTGGATCAAAGATTTTTGCCAAGGAAAAAGAACAGGGAAAAAGGTTTAGAATACCTTTCTCACGTTTGATTAGATGGGGAAATAGGAATAAAACGCACGATGAAGGAATAATTCTACTTCTGATGCCATTAGTGAAGGGACGGGTCACTTTCAATTGTCTTCAAGATTGTCGTATAGGCTCCGTTTATTTGGGGGTAAAATATTTTCTGATTTTTTGGTGTTTGGTTGTGAAAAAGAACAGGAAAATATTTTACCTGGTAAAACATTTTACTTCATATGGCTGAAAATAGTTTTCATTTTCCGAACTTGGCTTCGCTGCTCGACCAATATTTTTCATTTTCCGGGATATTGTTGAAATACCTGAAAGTCTTGTGGAGTTGGACTTGGGTCACGAAGTCTTCACATTTGGTTGTCTTTCTGGGTTATCTGCTACTTTGAGGGTTGGTGTAGTCACCAACCCTTCTAACCTTCTTTCTGATCTTATGATTCAGGGACAATGTTGCCCATTTTTCTATTGAATTCCTCTGAATTTTTTGAAATTGCATATTTTTTAGCAGATACGTAATGTTTGTATGCATTTTTGCTTCCTATTATAACTTTTGAAAACTGGGGTGAGGCAATCATGGTTAAGCCGTGTCACATTAGCATCTCTACTGATTACGCCCATATACAATATTTATATATCTTATCAGATTGATTTCCATCTTGAAAGACATGCAAGTTAAAAAGCCATTGTCTAAATCTTGAGAGTGATAAAGATTTGTAAGTCATTAAAGTTGTCTCTAAAACAAAGGGTCATGTGTGATTTGCTAAAACGCCATGTGGTAACTATTCATTTCTGTCAAAAACTCCTCCATGTCTATTGCAACACCCCATGGATTAATCTTGTGAGGAGAATTTAGCAATTAAGATGCAGCAAACACTCATATTATGCTTTTAATTTGCAGCATTTGGATGTTACACGTAGGATTGTGTGCATTACGAATCTGCTGTGCTGACTAAACTACTATTATGTGATTTGCAAGGAACATGCCAAATATGTCAAACAGTGGCGGGAAATAAAGGATTGGAATGTGCACCATATAGTTCTGTCCTCGTTAAGCGTTTCGGTATCTATCCCCCGCCCCTTATTTGCACATTGTGTCTGAATGTACGCGGTAGACATGCTTTAGTTAAATAGAAATGGTTTTTTGGTGCATACATTTGGAAGGAAAAGGAAGTGCTACTCTGTTTATATATGGAAAGATCCGAATGATCGAAATGATGAAAATGCATGAAAGGCGCCTCTAAACTCCCGAGTCCAGTTGCGATAGAGAAGAGAATGAGAACTAAATTAGGAATACACATCAACACAACTTATAATTTTGAATAAATAAATAAATAAGTGCATTTCATTTGATAATTACTAGTAACTTTATAACTTATTCTTGTTTTTTCCCCACCTCTTTTAAAAAACTTTCCTTCACATGAAGATTAACACAGAGAGAGAGGTACTGTTCCAAGATCACTAGTGATGAATAAATCCGAATTAAGCCTAATTCAACTTCCTCAACCCTAATTCAACTACTACTTTCGTTCAAAAATAATTACTATACGTTGCCTAATGTTCCAACCATCTCTTGAATAAAAATATCTGATAGAAAAAAATAGAAAGAGAAAATCATTTTAACGATGGAGCCGTGAATAGTTGTTTACGGAGTCAATCGCGACGGTCCGGATTTTAATGATGAAAGTTTCAATAAAATCTGGACCATTCATATCACTTTTGAACGATCACGATTGGTTGTTGCCGTAAAAAACTTGTCCACGCCGTTAATAAAGTTTCCCTCTGAAACAAAACTCATACTGAAAAAAAAAGTTGATGATCCGATGGTTCAACCCGTCAGAGAGTTTATTATTCGGCCCTAGTAACACCGGCCCATTATCCTTCTGCTGCCAATTGCGAGAGGTATTCGTTGCTCTGTGAAACGCCTCTCTCTCGCACAGACAAACGAATTCCAACCCCTCCTCCCTCTCTCGCTATCCCCCTCCGGCGAACATCTCTCTCACACCAGCCTTCCACCCGGGAAACCCTCTCTCTCTCTCTCTCTCTCTCTCTCTCTCCCAAACCGTGTGAAACCCTCTTCCCACCAGAAGCACCACTGAACCGCCATCATCGACCTCCTCCGCCACCCACCGCTGCCTCCGCCCCGTAGTCCACCTCCGTCACAACCGCACATCCATTTCTTGATACTTGGTATTCCGTTGAGTTTCAAATTTTAATCACTAACATTTCTGCTCGAGCATCTACAGTATATATCAGTTGTACACGTACCAATCACTTATTACACATTTGTAGGTGCAATATAGCCTCTCTAATCTATATGCGCATATGAACTAATCCTACCAGTCCCACCGTCCACTCGTGGGGCCGATTAAATCCGGACCAGTCTCACCATCTATGTAGACATCTTCTGAGATAACAGCCGATTTTGGGATGTTTCACTCGTGGGTTCGAGCCCGTTTACCCCGAAAGATTCGCAGTGGTTATGGTATCATCTCTAGCACTACTACTCAACACAACCATAATGGTGCTTCAACTCCCAGATTATACAATGGCAGGGCACTCTTGAACACTACTCTGGATTATGGGTGTATCCAACATGGTAAAATAACTAGAAATGCTGTAATTTTACACCCATTTGACTGATGGTTCCATACCCTTACGTGGTTCCATCACATAAGGATATGGAATTGTTGTTCTGGGAAGGATGTGAATCTCTATAATAGGATTTGACAACATGGGTTTTTGTTAAATTTGGTATTTTGCTTGTGATGTTTTGGTCATTAGGATATTTGCTAAAGAGAATTGGTGCAAATGGCATTGGAAAAACACATCCAGGTTTGGTTAATTGCAACTTGATATCATTTGCATTTCAAAACACTGGTGGGTTTTGCACCTTGTCGGCCCGAGCAACCCAGGATGCGTTGTTGGATGTCTGTGTTCCGGGCAATGATGGGAGAAGTGACTTTGAGGCATTCTTTCCTGGTTTTGAAGATGATGCTGTTGTTGAGAAACCAAAAGTTACGAGTGATAGGAAGAAGTCATTTGATTTCACAAAAGTTGATATTAACTTGCTACCTACGGTAGTTCTCATAGGGCGGCCAAATGTGGGCAAGTCAGCTCTGTTTAATCGGTTAGTGTTTCTTATACGTGGATGACCTGTGTTTACTTGTAGCTGTTGTCATGGTGACCTTAGTGCTTAGACACAACTGCTACGTCATGTTGAGTTAGTTTCATGATGTTGCAGTTTAATACGACGGAGAGAGGCTCTTGTGTACAATACTCCTACTGCTCATGTTACACGGGACATACGAGAAGGGATTGCCAAATTGAGTGATTTACGGTTCAGGGTGTTGGATTCGGCTGGCTTAGAAGCGGAGGCTTCGTCTGGCTCTGTTCTTAGAAGAACTGCAGAAATGACTGGAAATGTGTTGGCAAGGTCTCAATTCGCTCTCTTCCTCATAGATGCAAGGTTAGTTTCATGGATGAGTTCTAACCTTCTTTTTGCTTCAGGAATTGTTAGTTTTCCAAGCCATATAGTTTCATGAACTAGGCAAAACATATCAGATCCAAAAAGGAAGTAAATTTAGTCATTATGAGAATTTGAATCACGTGAAGAAACGTAGGCAAGTATTATTCAGCATTGGGATTTTTTAAGGAATGAATGTTTGACTTGAATTCTATAATTTTTTTGTGTGGAAACAGGCTCATGTCATTGTTGAAGAAGTTGATTAAATTTTATGAGCTCTGTTATAGTATAGATGCAGCTTCATTGATGAAAGTAAAACTTATGTGCTAGTATTGTTATCTTCTTGTTCTATGTTCTTTTGAGTGTTGATTACAGTTTCTTTTCTGGTCGATATTTGCTACTAGAGATGGACTGCAGCCCATGGATTTGGATGTTGGAAAGTGGTTGCGCAAGCATGCACCTGGAATCAAGCCCATAGTAGTGATGAATAAATCCGAATCACTTGATGATGGTGCTGGATCTATTGCTGCTGTTGCTGGTGAAGCTCATATGTTAGGGTTCGGGGATCCTATTGCTCTCTCTGCTGAGACTGGATTGGGTATGACGGAACTTTATGAAGCACTAAAGCCATTGCTTGAGGACCATATGCTTCGGGTCGTAAATGGTAAGAAACCACCTCTCAGAGATTTTCCTTTGATAACTGAGGCATCTATTCCGCTGAAAAACTTTCAGAACATATTTTCATAATTTTCCTTCTTGCCTTTTTGCTTCCAAGTTGCACAACTTCCACTTGTATTGTTCATTCGTTTGTGCGAGGAAAAATTTGGTAGTCTTTAGAAGGTTTGGTTCACTATCGTATTGATTGCTAGCTAAGAAGCATGGATACGGATACAGGATACGGATACGCGGATACGTGCTTTTTCCAAAAAGAAGGATACGATACGTTGGGGGATACGTTGAATATAAAAGTAAATAAAAAACATATTATATGTATCAAATTTACCCTCGTGCATATCCAAAACGTATCCGAGCGTATCCAACACGTATCCGCGTGTATCCGAAACGTATTGGGATAGCAAAAAATAATTCTAAAAGCAGATCGTGAACCAAATGAGACGATATGGGGAGAAGTTAGACGGTGTTCGGGTTGTTAGAATATAGTATTGCTATTAGTCCCACATTGGTTAATGTAGTCTTATGTTATGATTTCTCATTATATAAATAAGAGTTGATTTTGTTAGGGTTAGTTAACATAACACCTTACACACTTTTCCTTCCTAAATAACATGGTATCAGAGCGGGTTCACCATCCACCTTAGATATACAAAACCCTAGCCGCCACCCTCTACCGCCATCATCATCTCACCACGAAACCCTAAATCTACTGTCAATAATCCCAAACCACCACAACCTTAAAATCACAACCCTAATCTTAGCCTCTGTCCTAACTCTAATCCCTTCCATTGAAATCTATCGCCATAGTCACTGTTCACCAATTACTGTTCATAGCGTACTGCTCATCAATTATTGTTCACAGTGTCACTGTTCATCGTCGTTACTGTTCATCAGCGACTCCTGCTGTTTCAGTCTTAGACGGCTTTGTTCAATTATATTGTTGGTTTAACGTGGTAATCTGCCACTCTGAGGTTTTGGGTCTTGGTTATTGATGATGTTGGGTTGAACTGTTGGTCGATTGCTGGTTTCTTGTCCGGTGATATATTTGCAATGAAATCTGATTCTGCTGTCTCTGTTGCTGTTGGTTCTTCATTCAGTCGTAGACATGGTCATAATTCTGGGTTTCCTAGTCGGGTTTTTGGCCATGCTTTTGGTATGCTTTTGGTGAGCGTGGTAACATATCTTATTTTGTCATCTATTTCGTTGAAGTTGGTGGTTGGTAATTGAAGTTGGTTGTTATTGGTTGTTGAAGTTGGTCGTTGAAATTCGTTCGTTGGTCGTTGAATTCGTTCGTTGATTCGTTGGTCTTTGAAATTCGTTCGTTGGTCGTTGAAATCGTTGAAGTTGAAGTCGTTGAAGTTGGTTGGTTGTTGAAGTTGTTGAAGTCGTTTCATTGGTTGAAGTCGTTCGTTGGTCGTTACTATTGAAAGTTGTTCCATTATTTTAACAAGTTGGTTGTTTTTCGTTATTGCTGTTAGTAGTTGAGGTAATTGTTTCATTAGTTGATATGTAACAAGCTGGAGAGTCTCCAGTTTGGGGGGAGTGTTAGAATATAGTATTGCTTTTAGTCCCACATTGGTTAATGTAGTCTTATGTTATGATTTCTCATTATATAAATAAGAGTTGATTTTGTTAGGGTTAGTTAACACAACACCCTACACATTTTTCCTTCCTAAACAACACGTGATACGGAGGTCAAAATAGAGTATCCATGCTTCATAGATTGCTAGTGAACATCCAAATATACAATTTTCACACAAGACATCTCTCAATAGATTCGACTTTTTGTTTCTCTTTAGCTGCCATTATCTAATGGACTTCCGGACATCAGCAATAGTTTGTGAACCAAGTGAGATTTAAAGTTAGAGATCATATCGAAGGTGTATGTTTTCTCTGCATTCCGTAGACAGTTATTATAATGGAGATTAAGTACTTCTTGAGGTTTTGCGTGCGCTCTCTTCTGATTTACCTATGCGACATCCATTTTTTTGTGTTGACCTAAATCACATACTTCTGTTTTTGTTTTCTTTAGCATAAGAACTGCTGCATCACCTTCTTAAGTAGCTTTTTTGGTGATGAATTCAGTGTCTTTGTCTCGGGCTCTTATTTGTATAACCTGTTTTGTCTTCCCTTTGTTTGTAGATGCAGGTTATCAGGAGGAAGCTTCCATTGAGGAGGAGGAGTCTAAGTTGCCGCTACAACTGGCGATTGTAGGAAGACCAAATGTTGGGAAGTCTACCTTGCTAAACACACTATTACAAGAAGATCGTGTTCTCGTCGGACCAGAAGCTGGTTTGACCAGAGATTCAGTTAGAGCTCAGTTTCAATATCGAGACAGAACTATATATTTGGTAAATACCAATTTCTTTTCTTCACAATAACATGTGTACTTTGAGAGTATTGGTCTTCCATGGTATACCTAATTCAACGTAACTGGTCTTTATCGGAGTTACTTCGGATAGACTACAATTCTACGATATTTATTTTGAATTTCCAGAATTCGAAGTTGAAAATTCCTTACTCAGCCGTAACAAAGTTGAAGATTCCCAAGATCGTAGGTTTTATGTTGCTGCTTAACCTTCAAGTACTCTCCATTTACCTGGGACTAGCCGTGGAAGAAGATAAGACAATTGAGCACTACATGTGTGCAGAGCTAGTTCTCGTCTCCTGAAATATTGTTCCAAAAAATGTCCGTTTCAATTGAACCTTTGCATTTAATACCATTCCCACATTCGGTGGCCTAAGTGGAGGAGGATCCAATATGAAATTCATAAAGGAAGCCAACTATTAGAGCCGAACTCAGCATTCACATTCCCCATTTTCCATCCTGTGCCCCTTGTGATCTTTTTCCATTTTTTTCTGGTTTAATTTGGTAAACAACCACTTTGTCTTCTAGAGCATTCATTCTACTTCTCTTATGTAATGTTTGTTGCTGTGTACTGCCATGGATGGAGTGGGTCCACCCAATTTTTTGTTTTCTGGACCTCATGGTACCTTGAACTAGCCTTCCAGAAGGCTGGGATCTTATAGTACACATTAGGAGTCATATTTTTAGTTGATTTGGTGCATTTTTTGCTACACCTTTAAACTCCTTTAGATCTAAGTCATGCATTCTTGTTCGGTTTTGTGGTCAGGTTGACACTGCTGGTTGGCTGGGCAGGACAAAGCAGGACAAAGGACCAGCATCTTTGAGCATTATGCAATCAAGAAAAAACCTTATGAGGGCTCATGTAGTTGCTTTGGTCCTTGATGCTGAAGAGGTGCGTAACATATTCCATTATTTGTTTGTTATGCCGCTGAATTGTTTTAGTGAACTTAGAGTGTATGTATGCTTATAGCCCAAACCTTATTTCATTTTGAAGCTCTTTGTTGCACATCAGATGAGTATTTTCTACATGTGTGTCCTGAAAAAAATGCTGTTTAATGGAGCCCAATATCCAAGCATGCTGATGATTTCTTGGAGTAGAAAGATTTGATAGGAACTGGAAATGCTTGCAAAAACTGTGAGCTACCAATATGAGCATACAGTGTATTCCTTAAAGCGAGTTAAGGACAAGGACGAGGTCAACATTTTATCTCTACATGTTCATGTGCAGAAACAAGTTCCCCAGGTGGAAATTATTAAATTCCATCCTTCTCTTATTTGCGAAAGTTTACCTGCTTTTCGTTTTGCGTGATTGTCTTATATGCTTAGTTCTGGTGCATATCCCTAGCCAATGTGTGTTATATGATCAGTTCTGGCTCAGAACCCAAGTAAAACAGCACGTAATGGGGAATACATGGTTGCTCAAAAAGGAGAAGGGCTTCAGGGTTCCAATGAATGCTGTTTTTGTTGATTCTCAAGAAATAGAATAAGAAGGTTGCTCGTACATGGCATTTAGTCTGTATCTTTGTATGTAATTGATCCCAACATCCTAATTAGAACAAGTTTTATGACGCCATTCAACTGATACACATAAATGAATTTCAAATACACAGAAAGGCCTCACTAAAAGTGTGTAATAATGCTCTACGTGCTCATTCCCCCTCCCCTCAAAATGGACTGATTTTACGTTGTGTCCTGGCGTGGCATTGCCAGGCCTCTGGGATGTTCCTGCATCTATTCTCCTTTACTTGCATCCTATGAAATCTTCTCTGTTAATTTTATACATTAGAGTGTTAGACCCTCTGATAAGCTTTAACTGACTTTAGAGGCAGTAGTTTGAGAGGATCTAGGTTTTGTTGGATATCACGCAACACAATGCCCTTGACTGAGATCAAAAGAGGAAATATATTCACGAGGCCGACCAAATTGACTGGAACTTAAGGCTCGGTTTGGTTACTTATGGTACCCATGGTGCATCAAGTATCAAATGTCTGCAATGCGTGAAAACTTGGATTGGATTGGGTTGAGTTGATTTGTTTTATGGTCTTAAATCTTCGTTCATTTTTTATTATGTGGCTATACACCCCTAGTCAGTATCATTGCATGCCAGTTATTGATTGACACAGTAGTTTTATTTTGAGTCTATTTTGTTCAGTTTCAGTCATGTACTGTAGGGGAAAATGTTTAGTGTATTCTTAGTTTATTTTTTCATGGGTATCATTTATATGATGGCCAGATAGCAAAAACTAGGAGGAGCATGAAGCATGCTGAAGTTGTTATAGCCAGACGAGCAGTGGAAGAAGGGCGTGGTTTGGTCGTTGTTGTGAACAAGATGGATCTTCTAAAAGGGAAATTGCATGAAAATGTGGTCAAAGCGGTTCCTGAAGAAGTGCAGACTGTATTACCCCAGGTTTGTCCGTTCAAAATTTTTAAGGTCGCTACACGCTCACTTCATTCCTAGGCATTTTGTTATGTTATGCTACTCAATATCCACATTTACTCATTATCTGTATTCTTTCTAGCATCCCCCAGGGGAGAATTATTGTTCCTCAACGAATATGAAGATCATCGCCCCTCTGGCATTGGCTGAGGATGGTAGGATTATGTGGTCGCACAATTGTATGACTGGTATTCCCAGCAGCAAAGTTAAGATTAGAAACACTGCTTGGTGCTTTGTTGGGTCATTGAGTTGCCCTGTCAAGGTTTAAAAGATGGGCTCTACTACAACAATACTCTTTTCACTCTTTTTTAACTACAGTTTTTGGTTGTATCTAGTGCCCTCTATATGTTTTCTAGCACAAGTAATATTTAGCAGTGTGTGTGTAGGGGGTTCAAAATTGTGTTTTTTAAGATACTTAAAAGGAGGTAGGAATAAATGTGCCATTTTCCATGAAATTGTGCTCTGATGAGCTCAGTTATTGGCTATATTTGTGCCCTTCTGTGAGAATTAGGACCATCTAGCAGGTGGCGGAGGGACTTCAGTTCTGGTCACTGTAATAGACCAGCAAGTTGAGAATGTGGTGTTAGCAAAAGCTTCCCAACTGTGGGAGTATATGTAACGTATTTGGGCAGTCGTATAAGAATATATCGTTTGAGTAAAGCACTGTGATAATTGAATTCCTCATAGAAAGGATTCCCCACGTGGGATCATGTGATCTTAATATTTTGTATTTCTCTTTTTCACAGTCTGCCCACATATGAATCTGGGTATTAACAATTTCGTTCGGACCTTGACACCCTAATTGCTATGTCCTTAGTTGGGAAAGGTTGCTGACACACATTTACTTGCTGTTATCTGGCATATATGGGAAGTACTTTGCGGAACAAGTGAGGTTGTTAGAAATAACTTGCTCTTTCAAAAGAGCATCCTCTGAAGAGAATAGGTATCCGAGTAGCTATTCAAATGCATTTCTACTGATAAAAACTGTAAAAATAAAAATTAAATGCATTTTTTTCAGTAGTAATTAGAGTATGGATGAACGGAACATATTTCTGATTATTAGCTCGAAGGAAAGAGAAGCCATTTTGCTCCTCCCAGTGATTTTTGTATATCGACATCATTAATGATAGTAAAGTAGCCAATCTAGCACTGACACGACTTTGTTATTAGGTGACGGGAATACCAGTTGTTTTCGTTTCAGCATTGGAGGGAAGGGGTCGGACACATTTGATGCGCCAGGTAATCAGCACCTATGAGAAATGGTGTTCAAGGTTGCCAACCGCTCGCCTTAACCGTTGGTTGCGCAAGGTCAGTACGAATGCCCCCATCACTTTGATCTTTCCCCTGAACCTTAGGGTCTGTTTGATTACTAAATGGTAGATAGTGATGGAAAGAGAGGAAAATTTAGCTTCTTATGTGTTTGATTAGGAAGAGAACTATGGAAAGTGCAAGAAAGAAGAATTTTTTAAAAAGTCACTTATGTATCTCAAATTCTCAACTATGAAGTGCTCATTATGTTTCTTGCCTAAAAAAAAACAAACAAGTTATCCCTCTTTTTCCCTTGAAAGAGGGATATGTTCAATTTGAATTCTAATTTACCCTTCTTTTTCCAGGAACCATTCTCAACCAACTTATTTGATTGATTTTTACGTTATCAAGGCCCCGTTTGTTAGCACTTATAATCTAACTGATTTAGCTTATTTGCTTAAAAAAAAGCCAATGAAGGGTGTTGGTACAAATTATGAATAATCACTTATTTGGCCCAAAAAAGGTAAGATTATTTTAAGCTCCAATTTGAAGGGAAGTTGTTAGAACATGAATGGACAAAAGAATTCGAAAGTGAATAAGTTTTTCTTACTCATGTTTGAAGGACAATCTAGACATTTCGTTATAAAAAGCTATTTGACAGCTTATTCAAGCAAATTAACATGTTAAACTTTTTTTCCAACTTATAAAAAGTTATAACAAACACTTTTATGACTTAATTTAATTTGTTTAAGCAAATAATCTAAAAAGCTAACTTATAAGTGCTAGCAAACGGGCCCCAAAGCTACGGAGTGAAATTTTTGAAGAACATTTTGCAAAACTTTCATCCTAATCAAATGCACGCAAGAAATGAAAAAAATTCCTTTCCTTTCTTCCACTACCCTCTTATTATTTTCACTCTCTCCATGTTCTTTCTCTCTGATCAAATAGGCCTTTAGGGCTGTGTTTGGATCTTGGATTTATGTAGGGATGTCTATGCATGATCCAAATATAGCACCAAAAATATGCAGACTTATGCATGATCCAAATACAGCCCCAAAAACAAGTGCAGAACAAATCCAAAACAGAATTCAGAGCATAAACAGTTGCACAAACTACTGATGGGCTGGATTAGATCATGTTTGCTTTTGCTGTTGCAGTGTCTTTTGTTGCATATGTTGCATCTGCTGTGATTGCACCTGCTGTTTGTGCTTACATCTGCTGTTACTGCATCTGCTTTATTTTGCTGCATCTACAGAATCTGCTATGTTTTGTATCTGCTGATGCTGCTGGATTGGTTTTCTGCATCTACTGTTGATGATTCGGATTGGATTATTTGGTTGTTGGTTTGGCTTAAGATGGGTACTGGTCTTTAGACTTGTTTTGGGGCTTCTTAAGCCAGTTTTTTAGTCTTGTAAACTTTGGTCCTTTGTTTTGTTTTTGTTCCTTTGGGTTGATTCCTTATCAACCCTTACTTGTATCTCCTTTTCTTTTTAAGATAGTTCTTCTCTTTGCCTATAAAAAAAAAATAACGGGGACTTACATGCAGATGATTTCTGGGTTGTTTTGATCAGGTAATGAGCAGGCATTCTTGGAAAGACAACGCTGGTCAACCGAAAATCAAATATTTCACTCAGGTGAAAGCCCGGCCACCTACTTTCGTGGCCTTTGTTAGCGGAAAAGCACAGCTCTCAGATACGGACCTTAGGTTCTTAACCAACTCTTTGAAGGAAGACTTTGATTTGGGTGGGATTCCGGTGCGGATCATGCAGCGCGCTGCTGTGAAAAATTCCAAAGGTAGTAGCAGCAGTAGTAATGGCAAAAGCTTCCAATCTGCTGGAAGAGTGAATGAAAGAATGGCTTCTGACAAGAGAGAGATCCTCAGTTAAGAAAAGGAACAAAAACATCACCAACTCAAAACAATGCCTGTTCTTTTTCTATCTTTTTTTTAAAAAGAAGTTACGTAGTACTATTGTACAATTATTAGATTGTTAGGTATAGCCGAGCCTGATCTACCGAGATCGAGCTGAGCATATGGTCTTGCTACTGTATAAGATCTTTTACACAAGAAGAATACATGATTAGAAATATGAAAGCCTAAAATGCATGGGGACTGTTTGGATTCATTTTTCTTGAGTGCTTGTTTTTTCAGGTTCCTAGCAGCTTGGTGGGCTAAAAGCCTAAAATGCTGCTTCTTGAGAAGTCACGAGAAATTAATTGTTGGGACACACTTGGTTAGGGGTGGCAAATTGAACCCAGACCCATTAACAAACCCAGACCCATCAACTAAAAAATAGACCCAACCCAACCCACTTATTAGTTGGGTCAAAATGGGTCAAACCCATCTAACCCTTTTATTAATTGGGTTTAATTGGGTTTTAATTGGGTCAACTTAAATGACCCAATAAGTCATGAGTATAACCCAACTAAAAAACCCCATTTATCAAATATTCTTCTCCCTTCCTCTCGAGTCTCAACCTCCCTCACCGAGCAAGGGTTTCAGGTACGTCTCTCTCTCTCTCAAAAAAGCTATTTATCAGTCTCCTCGTTATAGCGCCGGTTCCGTGGACAAAACAAATTACACAAGAATTGTGTTTCAAACAAATTAAATGGCTCCGATTATTAGCGTGGGGCTCCAAATAAGATTTGGGTCAAATTTTGTGTTTAAAACTATGTCCGATTAATCACGTAATTAACTTGCTAGTGGTTTCCCAAATCAATTTGGTTCATTTCCCAACGGGGGGAGAGAGAGAGAGAGAGAGAGAGAGAGAGAGAGAGATGTTGTACAATTCCCGCACTTCAAAAGCGTGAAGTTGTGGACAAATTTCCCAAAAACAAACTGGGATTTTGGGAGTAAAACGTTTTGCACTGGCCGGATGGGGACAAAAAATATTTTACTTGGTGTTATCTAGCCAAACACCGCAAAGTGAGTAAAAATATTTTACTTGAAAAACACCGTTCAGTTAAATAAGCCAAAGTGGCTTATTTTTGTCTTTATTCAAATTTTTTTCGTATCACTTGGCTTATCATCATTTTTTTGAGATTATTGCATCCTCATGACAAGAGGAATCTAAAAGTAAAAATTTTGATCGAAATCCAATTTTTTTGAATAAAGACGAAAAAGTGGCTTATTGGCTTATTTTCGTCTTTATTCAAAAAAATTGGATTTCGATCAAAAATTTTTACTTTTAGAGTCCTCTTGTCATGAGAATGCAATAATCTCCAAAAATGATGATAAGCCAAGTGATACGAAAAAATTTGAATAAGGACAAAAATAAGCCACTTTGGCTTATTTAGCGGCGTAATGTGGAAGAGCATTCCTGGGCCTTGTCTCTTTTCTGCATTGATGGTTGAATGTTGATCCATGGATGATATACTCAGCTAATGCTACAGATGATTGATGATTGCTTGAACTCATCCAAGTAGGGTCGCTTTTGCATGTTGCTTTGGGTTCGTTTGGTACGGAGCGGAGACTATAAACAGTTGAATCTTGGATAGCAGCTTCGAAATCCCGAACGGGCTCTTCTTCTGTCAAAATCCATTTTTGGCAGGGGTAATTTGGTAATTTTAGTGTACATGAATATTTTAGTCATTTAAATTTATAGGGGTAATATGGTCATTTTAGTATACATTGGTATTTTAGTCATTTTAAATTTTAGTATAAATGTAATTGGGCTAATGGGCGGGTCGGGTTGGGTTTTAAATAAATGGGTTGGGTTGGGTATGGGTAATTAAACTCATAATTAATGGGTCTAAATGGGTCAATGACCCATTAAAGACCCAACCCACTAACAATTTACCCAATTTAACCCAAACCCGCCCGTTTGCCACCCCTACACTTGGTACAACTTAAGTGTGGTGGTTGAGCATCTCCTCCTGCCTATGGCTTCAAATTAGAGAGAACAAATTCGAAGTATTCAAGTACAAAGCACTTACTTTTTGATAAATTTGGTCGGATGAGTCAAATTTGAAGCAAATGTTGTCGAGTCAAATCTGCGTTGGATTTGGCACTCTATTCGAAATTAGGATTTGATCAAAAGATAATGCAAAAAGTTACCGTTTCTATGCCACATAAGTTTTTTTTTGAAGCCATGGGGTTAGAAATGCTTATTAGGTTGTAACCTTTCCTTTTCCCCTATAGGAAAATCTTAGAGAATTTCTTTTCTCATCGTAAAATGTATCCACTCTTTTCACTACTTTTTCCATCTTTTTCTATTTTTCCCTTTCCCTCCCCTCCTCCACATGTTCCAAACATATGCTTAAACTTGGAACACAGTAGTAGATGAGAATCAGAAAAGGAAAACACACTATCATCGATCCGAGAGTAATGCCCTCCCTTCTCACATGAATTCGTGGGCTCCACTGTAGAGTGTACATGTTACATTTCATTCTTTGTAATAGGAGCATTACTCTCGAAATACTGACCGAATTGTAGAACTTGAGCCAAGCAGACTATTTGAGTGGTTACGCAAAATCTTATTAGTATGACTCATTAGGCTCCGTTCCACTAAAGTACTTATTTTTCGCTTTACGAGACAAGTGATTCTCTTACAGTACATTACATTTAATACAATAAAATAAATACTTATTCTTGTTAGTGGAACACACTCTTAATAAGTCTTGAAAACACGATTCTATTTTACAAAACGTATATAGTTTCCTAGTTAGGTTAATTTCCTCGGAATGGGATTGCAAGAGTAAGACAACACATGGATTAAAGTGTGAGAAAAAAAGAACAACGTGGGCGGCTGATGAGAAAAAAGAGTCAGTATAGTGAGGGAACACACAGTAGCATTCCCTGGACCTCTCTATCTTGAGAAAAGCAGTCAGTGACGCACGCCCACAATTCTGAATGCGCAAAAAAATAATTTGTCGACTTTGGTCCTCAAGAATTTATAGCCACTTCCACGTTTTGTTTTATGATAGAACGACGAATTACTACGTAGAAGACGATTAATTCTAGGAGGAGGTTATGATAGAACGAGGGATTACTTTGTAGAAGACGATTTGTTATGCATCGCTTGTTTTTGTTTTTTTGTTTTTGCCACAACGATAACAGATGATATTATAGATCCAAGAAACAGTACATCACCAAATAGGAGGGGACTCTACACCCAACTCCAACTAAACCCATCACTCCAAATAAACGGAGCACTGCAGAAAATAACCAAAAACACCCACATAGGGGTGATAGAAGCCCCACAAACAGGGAGAAATCCCACACAGAGGACGCCAAAGAAAAGAACTAGAAAAAAGAAAAGAAAAACCGGCAACGGAACCGAACGGAGTCCGCCGTACCGGAACAGACTTCATTCACCCACCTAGATCTCCCACTCCAGCAGGAGGAGGACGCCTCTGGCAACCACGATCTGCAAGCCACTACGACAGTAATTTCCGTAAATAATAATGGCAATTTTGTAAATAAAAACCAAATATAGAGCCAGATATGTAATGGATACGGGGAGGGGCAGACCGAGTAAGGGGCACGTGCCCCCACCCCAGTACCCCACCCCACCCCAACCCATCCCTTTTTTTTTTTTTTAAATTTAAATTTATAGTTTATTTTTTATGCAAAAATGAGTTTTTTTTTGGGAAAAAATGAGTGGGAGAACGAGAAACCCACACAGAAAACTCAACGGGGAGAACTCGCTCGACGCTTGATTTACTTTGTCGTTGCTGGTCGCTCGTCTCTGTGGTTGTCGCCCGTCACCTCACAATTTTCCTCACCAATCATCAATTAAATTTGGGGTTACACGGCAAAAGTAACATTTTATTGAAAGGACTTTTAATTTGGGGCTACATAATTTATGACTTTTTATTCTTTTCTTTTAAGATTCGTAATATATATCTTGATTATTTGGAAAAATACGGCCTTCATTTTTTTGCTTGGTTTTTACCCGATGAATGAAATTTACAATTCAATTTTTAATAGTTTGTGCCTTTGCGCTTAATTTCAATTTTCGCTTAAGGTTATTAATATAGTGCGCCCCCACGTGAGGTAAATTCTAGGTCCGCCACTGCATACAGGAAGGAGTGTTCTAGAGCAATTTGAGCATGGCATGCTCAGATGTAAATATTTTCTGAATTTGTTATCCCACTGATATCCGGTTCGCAAATCAACACCGAATATGGAAGTTAGGAATTGCACATCGGCGGATAAGCAGTCTGTTCTGATTCTATGCAGCTAACAAATAAACTGATAGGGTCTCTTTATTTCATAACTAGATTAACAATGATGAAATGTAGAATCTTGCAAGGTCTAATCACATTAGATTGACTCATAATGCCATAGATTTTAGGAAAATTTTAAAATCAGCCTAATGGTCTGACAATAAGAAGTGTGAATGTGTATTAAAAAGTGTAAAAATATACTCCCTCCGTCCATTTTTAAGTGTTCTGCTTCGTAATTCCAACTTATTAAAAAGACATCATCATTATACTTTTCACATCAACTTTTTCCTCCACTTTCATTGCTTACCCATTATCATTACACTTTCACTCACTAACTTTTCAAAATGGAATATACTTTTAGGGGCAAAATGAAAAATTCACCAACTTTTACCTACTAACTTTACAAAATGGACACTTATTAAGGGACAGCCCAAAATGGAATACCGGACTCTAAAAAAGGGACGGATGGAGTATATAGAAATATGTGTTTTTCTTATCCTCTTGTGTGCTTATTGTCAACCCACTGGGATGACAATAGAAAGACCGTAGATTTTATATCTCTTGAGGGATATTAAATTCAAACCTTTAAATTTTAATTGTAAATTAGTCAATTAATGTGATCTCTTTAAATTAATTTAATTCTAATTCAATTCATTGTTGTAATTTATGCAAACAAATGCCCTTAGTGAATATGATCATTTGTGGGGTGTCCTGAAATGGTTTTTTTGTTTTGTTTTTGTCATTCGTTAATCTTAATCTATTCTATTCTAGGGAACTTGGGGAGGGGATGGGTGCAACTGGAGTAGAGTGCAGTTGGTACATCCCTTCTACTATCATTCACATAAGCAGGGTCTTGAAATGGATTGAAAGGTTTTAAAAAAATTTGGCACTCAATTTGATCATTTGTTTGCATAAATTACCTATAAATGATCATTTATACGTAATTTATGCATACAAATTGAGCGGGGTTACGATCATTTGTGGGGTGTCCTGAAATGGATCCCGTACAACGCGGTGGACATTTATGGCTCAAAATGCCCAGCTTTCTCCTTTATGACTCACTCTGCCAGTACAACAATTATTCCCTTTATGTCTCCTAGACTTCAGCTACTATATATAGACTGGATCCCAAGGAGAATATTAAAGCTATTATTGATTTTTGGTTGGGTTATCCCTAGCTAGGCCAACAAAGACTATTAATCCAAACTTGTACCTGATCCGTGACTGGCTGGTTCGCTAGTACTACCGGCAAAAATTAACGGACCCAGATTCAAACATAAATGTGTTTTGAGCCGTGAAATTCTTCCAAATTACACTGCTCCGAACATGCCTGTGCTGGGAAATATATTCGGACATCTGCGTCCCGAGTAATTTCCGGTCAAAAAAACAAGCGAATCGGGACAGTCTTTTTTTTTTTTGCCTCAAGTTGTGAATGCAATATATAAAACCTTCTCCCACATTTTGCATGCTAAGGTCAACTTTTGTCTTGGCGCAGTCCGTGGGATCAATCATGGTGCTATCATTTTCATGGCTAACAGTAATCCCACAAGGAGAGAGAGAGAGAGAGAGAGAGAGAGAGAGAGAGAGAGAGATGTTGCTCTGATGAGCTGCCGTGTCGGGAATCAATTGTGTTGGCCAGCACAGCTCCTCAAGTCCTCGTTTGGCTCGAAAACGCAATCATGTGAAACATTTCTTGGAGCCAATATCAAGCACCGCACTTTCCATATTCATTTCAAACACTTATATGAGCTTAGAATTTTCCGAAAATAATACCCACCACTTAATAAGTTTTACAGTACCCTTTCTCGTTTTGCAAACTAGAAAAACATTCAGGGATGGGGAGAGAGAGAGAGAGAGAGAGAGAGAGAGAGAGAGAGAGAATATATAGTAGCTTACATAAGTTTGCAGTTGAATACCAAACTGTAAATTGAAAAAAACGGCCTTTCACAAAAGAAAAATGAAAAAATTGTGGTGTAGTATATATAGTGAGGGGTTATGTCGAGACCTCAACGTAAAGATGACAAGAAAACGTTGCCATATATATATACAAGGCTGCTGTTTGAGGTTGTGTGTTGGGCTACACATAGAACGGCAGCGCATCAGAGCACCGCCCACCCTGCCATTCCAAATTCTACAAGGCAGGAAAATTCCATATGTTAAAGTACCTTTAAAGGTGTAAAAAGTGTATCGGAAACTGTTTTTTTTAAAATATTTTTCTTGTTTTATTGACAGTTCATTGAATTGAATATCATAATCGTTTGGTAAGGTGTTATCTTATGTGTGACTAGTAGGGTTGTAAATGAACTGAGTAGTTTGCGAGCTCGGCTCGGCTCGGCTTGACTCGTTAAGGCTCGGCTTGGCTTGTTACTAAACGAGCCGAGCTCGAGCTCGAGTATTCGGTTCGGCTCGTTTGACAAAAACTTGGCTTGTTAATGGTGACTCGGCTCGATTAAAGAGGCTCGTTTAGTAAATGACTCAGCTTGACTCGATAAGGGCTCGGCTCGTTAAGGGGCTCGAGCTCGAATTTTGGGCTCGTTTAGTAAACGAGTTGAGCTCGAGCTTGACAAAGCTCGGCTCGGCTCGTTTACAGCCCTATGTGTGAGCCTCAATATTTGAGTTTTATAACAGACAACGTTCTTTTTCCTAGGGTTAAAGTTATAACAAACGTACACACATAATAACATGAAAATTAAATATCAAATGTAACCAGAAAAGAACGAAACAAAAATCACGTTATTCGGTGGATTGACAAGAATGTCTATAAGCACCCAAAGAAGGAAAAGAAAGACAAAAATGTTTGTCTCCGAACAACGGTGGATTCAGAATAAAAAATGCTACTCGCACAATGGTTGTGCAAAACTCTTTGCACAACCGATCAATACCCGTTCATTGTTGTAATGGACGGTCCAGATTCGCTCAGAGAATAAATAAACTATTCGCGCGAATAGTTTACTTAAAATCTGGACCGTTCAAACACATCTGGACGACCAGAATTTGTTACACAACACACACAACGGTTGTGTGTATTGGGGGCAATGCTGTTTAATAAAGAGTCCACAATGGCGGAACCAGGTTTTTAAGTTGGAGGTGGCACTCCAAATATTTTATATAATTGATATAAAATTTGTACACGTGGTCTAGATTAATTATTCGTAATTCAAAAAAAATAAAACATCTTTATAGGTTAATCACTATCAAGCTACTTACTATCCAAAAAAATACACGCTCTAATGCTAAGTATTCATAAGAATTGAATTAAGTATATCCTGGTATTTACTCCTCATCTTCTTCCCATATCCTTGAACTCTTCAAATCTTTAAATGTTGAGATTAAACTGAAGAATATAACTAACACAAAACTGTAGCAGGCCGAGCCAATGGCTCGCACCTCGCCAAGCGAGGTGCCAACCATGTTAGGGCGGTTCGCCTGAGTCCGAGCCTTTGCTTGTTTCCGGCTCAGCAAACTGTCAGATTTCCAGAAGAGGTTCCGTTGGAATCAACTGAAGCTCTCAGTTCGGCACACCGATCTTCTGATGGTCAGGCGCCATGTTCGGCCTTGAACGGACGAGGGGGCCATGCTGCCAGCTCATCCACATTGGAACAACAACCGTGGCCATGATGATGACCGTGACGTCATCCGAACGGTTACAAGCTTGGATAAGGGCGAGGGCACGTGAAGGTGCCAGCTCACCCTATAAACGGTTATGAAACCCTACCGTGACGGAAGGGTGATGTCAGCCGACGCATGACAAGCACATGTACACCTTGGAAGCCAAGCTAAGGAGTGTCCTATAAATACCCCATTATGATAACCCTAGAGAGGTACATGCTTGCACTCTAAAACCCTAGTTCTTGGCTTTCATCTCTGAGCAACTGTACTCATCTTTGCACCGGAGGGCCATTCCGGAGATCCTTCGGTGTGGTCTTTTAGTCGTGTTTCCTTGTGCAGGCTAGGTGAAAGTTAGGAGCCGCACTCGAACCACGGTCAAAAAAGGAGCAAACCAGATTCATCGGAGCCCCACAAAAACTAATTTGATTTGCAAAACAAAAGTACTAGCTACAAGGAATATTTTAACTAACCCTTGGTAACACCACCATTCACTTATGAATAAGTGCATATGCTAGGATCATACAAATTAAAACTTAGTCAAATCAGTACTATCAAATAAAGCATCAAGCTTTATATATCTAACTACATAATACAATATATTTTTAACCTAATTTAATTAATATATGTCCAGTTCCTATATCTAGATTACTTAAAAGGGGTAGAGAAGTAGTCTTTGTTCCCCTCTGTTATTGGGTTCCACTCCCAGAGCCTATCAGAGTTGTTGCTGAGTGGTACTTGTGGCTGAAACATTGTGGGGAAATTTGAAGGATGATGGTAGAGATGATAGAACTCTTGCTGCTGCTGAGCAGTCATTGAGGCTTGTTGGTGGAAGCTTATTAGCCTTTGGAGATCATCAACTTGACTAATAGTATTCTGTGGCACCAAAATATTGGAGCAACCTTCCATTGGAGTCAATGGTGGTGGTGCAATTGGGGAGGGCATTGAGGGCAATGCATTCATGTAGGGGTTCATGTGCTTTGGAAACCCTAGGCTGCTCATGCAGATCTCCGTGCTGCTGCTCGCGCTCGTTTCGCTCATCTTTTCTCCTCCCTCTTCCAGTGCTTGAGGATTTGATCCTCCGAAGGCTTGGAATGGTTTCTCGGCGGCAGCGTGAGTACTGGTCTCGGCCGCGTGTTGCTTTCTTGACGAGGATGCCCTCGTGGTGGGGAGCGAGCGAGGGAGCGATGGATGGTCTTCCACGCCAGGTCTCTTGTAGACGCGACAAAGTGAGATTTCTGCCTGCAAGTTACGAAGTGGAAACAAATAGAGAGATTTGCCAACGTGTTTGATCATTGACGAAGCATTTTTAACAACAAAAATGGGGGACTCAAAAAAAGTGGCATACCGCACACACCCTTATTTGGGTGTGTATTATACTCCATCCGTCTGTCTTTGTTAGTTCACTTCCATTATTCCACCTACTTAAATCTCTAGAAATATGCAATATAAATCTTATTCGATAGATTTTAATTAGTTTTATTATGCGAAATTTTCAAAATGATCATGAAACCCATTATAAATTGAAAGATACGGACAATTTAAAACATGGCATGAATGCCGAAAATGGACCGACAAACACGGACGGAGGGAGTAGCAATTTCAAAGTCAATCGTTGTTCTCAATTTGAGGGGAAATTTTATAACAATTGGTAGGAGGGGAAGCTGTAATTCTGAGTGCTCAAAAATTGTTAGTAACTTAGGTAGTGTTCTTGGATTTTTTCATTTCATATGTTCATTGTCTATCTATCCACTTAAATACTTACTTGGCTATATAAAGGAGTATATATCCCGGGAGTAAGACTCAAAACCAATTCAAAAATTATGAAAGTAAAGAATAAGGAGAAGTCTAATCACAAAAAAAAAAAAAAAGAAAGAAAGAAAGAAAAAAAGAAGGAAGAATAAGGAGAAGGAATTAACTTAATTATGCAAACCCTCTTCTACTTCTTATAAACTAGGTCTACATTAATAAACCAGTTGCCATAGCTATTGAAACTAATCAACCCTTCCTTCGTAGGCAACCAAAGATCAAGCTATTCTGTTATGCATATATAGAGCTAGCTAGCCAGCTTAATGAAGCCTTAGTGATGAGTTTAAGAACTTTATTGGTATTATAATGTTGGCAAATGTGTGAAAAATGTATAAAAGAGCGTGAAAATATGTAGTAAAAAGTTCAAAAGATGTATTGAAGTATGTGTTTTTTTTTTTTTTAGCTTATTGACAGCCCAGTAAGTTGATAATAGAAGAACCCTTATATTAATCCTTAATTTTATCATTTGGTGATTTTGAATAGATTTAAAGCTCAATGAATTAAGAATCAAATAGCTACCTTTTGTAATCTTTCGGTTTCTTGATGAGGCAAACGGTACTCGTTCATGATCCAGCTACTTCGGATGCCTTTTGGAGCCTTCCCAGAGTAGAAAACAAGAGTCTTTTTCAGGCCAATTGACCTGAAATTTTCACTACGGATCATTCTGTCCGCTCCAGTAGCCTTCCAGTATCCAGAAGTCGTCACGCGGTTTGGCCGATCCCCATTTCGATACTTCCTATCTCTAGGCACATAGAAGAACCATTCCTTTTCTCCAATTGATGCCATGGCTGAAAACAAAAGGAAACAAGTCACAAATCAACATGAACAAAAGCATGTGATTTTTTTTTCTCGGCAAACGAAATATTTTATATAACTTGAAATGGGTACATCGAAGAAAAAACATCTAAGCACAAGGTGCTAGAAAAGCATCT
This sequence comes from Rhododendron griersonianum, assembly GCA_018127125.1. NCBI lineage: Eukaryota > Viridiplantae > Streptophyta > Magnoliopsida > Ericales > Ericaceae > Rhododendron > Rhododendron griersonianum. The sequence continues at coordinate 37,563,132 of CM030798.1, read as the reverse complement.
AAGCATGGTGCATGTGATGCTATAGAGATTTATATGATTTAGGTCATTGTAATGTATTGATACATATATTATTAAAGAGAATTACAAGAAGAGAATGAATGGGAAAATGGGTGCTCAAAAGAGAGATAGGGTAGAGCTAGATGTCATGGCTTGAACTAATAATTGAGATCACAGCTACAAATAAAGGGGAAAAAAAAATCAGGACCATCAGACAGTTGATATGATGATATTGGGCCAAAACAAAGGACAATTTACAAAGAAATTAGTGCAGATTATGTACACAGGAAATAAACTCTCGTGACATCTAGAGATATTATTATCAACACCCTCCCACCAGTGGCACAAAATAAACCCAAAATAAAGCCAAATCTTTCAACAGAAAATGTCATAAGTGGGGAAGCAAGAAACATCTAGCTAGTTTGTATACAGTAATGAAAATCTTCTTCGCTGTTCATAAAAAAAAAGGGAAACGTATAGTTTGGGTGAGAATTTGCCATGAGCAGGAACAAACAAACAAAAATTGAAGAAAAATCACCACAGTATGCTTGATGATTTTTTTTTTTTGTCTCAAACTGAAAATCTTGTTTAAGAAATTCGTAAATCGAAAAAGAAAATTCTTGTGAAGTCTAGAAAGAGATACATCAATGACAACACTCTACCAATTGTAACACAAAATTAACACAAAAAAACCGATTCTCCAACTTTATCGCACGCCAAAAAAAAAAAAAAAATAAATCTCCAACAAAATTTATAAGGATTTGGGAAGAAACATGTTGTTGTAAACTTTGAGGTGAGTTAAGTTTGAAGAGTAGGATTCGAAGAAGAGGATGGAAGGTATAAGAAAATGAAAGCGAAAAAGGGTAAGTAAGCTCAAAACAAAAGAGAGAAGGAGAATTAGGGCTAGAGAGATAAGTAGGATCGATGGAGTCATACCAGGGAGTTCCCAAGGGTCATAGCGATAGAGGTCAAGAAAAGTGATGAGTTCAACGCTGAATCTCTTTCCCTCGACCTTACGACGAAGGTAGAACTCTATGAGTTCTTCCTCGGTCGGGTGGAACCGAAACCCTGGCATGACCAGGTCATGTTCATGATCATCGTCTTTGTTGTTGTTGTAGTTGTTGCTGTTTTCGCGATCATCTTGGCTACTCATGTTTGTTGCAGCAATTGCCATAAAATTTATAAGACTACTGGTTCCGGTGACTTGTGATCAAGGGCATCATCTCTCCTTTCCTCTTTATACACGAGGAGCAAGTAACCCTACTTTTTTAGGATACTGTGAAGATAAGAAATGGGTACAATCAAGAGATAGATTAGTCTTTCTCTCTAGAGAGAGAGAGAGAGAGAGAGAGTAAATGGAAAGATCTACATAGCTTTCAGGCCCTACGTACAATGGAAGAGGTATGAGTTAAAAGAGTTTTAAGATGAGAAAGGGACATCTCCAAAAAGATGACAGGGTGGCCACAACCCCTTAGCGGTGGATTTGGTGCTTTATTAATTTTATGTAACTTTGTATTTTTTTGATCATTTGTTCTTTCGTGACAAGTGTTGGTAATTTTCCAAATTTCGGGTGGATGAAATCGGGGTATACGGAGGGTCTCCCGAAGTAACAGAAAGACTTCGTTTAGTTCAATGAATATGGACTATACTTTTAACCGTGCGTCTATTGAAGACCCCCGGTTTGAGGATTATGGCAAAAATCAATTCCTTGAATTCATTTCGGGGGTTTCTTGTTTTGAAGTCAGATATTGTTCTTGTGTGAGAGAGATAGATGTACGATTCAATTCGCCAAGGCTGTCTACGGTGGTGTTTCGTAAGCTATGGTTTTAACTGAATTGTCTTGGGAGACAGACGTCAATTCAACCTCAATACCCTTCGATAGGCGGTGAATCTTTTTTAAGGATATTGTATGAAACACAGGATTTCGTTCAGTTTTGTATCATTATTTCGTTTAAAGTTTATCAACATATCGTTCATGTAAATATGTAATTTTTGTTCTCTAAACAAGTAATTGAAAAATACACAAGTATCTCAAGTACATCAACCAAGATATCTAAGCTCACAACCGCACTAGAGCTCAACCGATAATTCATTAAGAGGACAAATACATAACCCTCGTACATTCTGGGAAAGAAAAAAAAAAAAATTCTGCTTTTGACAAGGATTAATTATCTGATATCTCTTATGAACGTGTACAAGAGTGACTAACTAAACTAATTCCAGTTGGCGAAATTGTAAGTCGCTCTTGAATAATAAAAAACCAGAATTTATTAGTTAAAAAAAAAAAAAAAAGCATCATAAGGTCGATTGCTGCACCTGGAGTTAGCTTTTCCTTGGGTTTTTGGTTTTGTTTTGTTTTGTTTTAGGCTTGTTCTGCAGCTGGTTTTTGTGACACTTTGAGGTAGAGGCCAGCCATTGTATGTCCATGGCGGCATGGCGCCTCTGTTCAGTTTTGTATCTATGTCTTGATCTAGACTTTGGTTGGTGTCTTGTCAACTTAGCGTTTATACTGCGGGAGCTTTGGTGGCGACCGATTGTCGAGTGTGTGGGTGTCAATCTCATTGGGATGCGCATGACGTCCGTTGTGATGCCGTCATGCCTTTGTCAGACTACCATTTCATCTCTGAAATGACTTGGTAATGGAACTTGGTGGTCGGTTCAAGAATTGATTAATTTTTAATTTGAGCAACTTGCTCAGCTAGCGTACGTACTCATGTACTATCACATACTAGTTAACTATTACAGTATTATTATTTTTAATTATAAAAGGAAGCCTTCACGTGCATGCATATGTTGCATAGGTATTAGGTGCACTCGTGCATGTAGTACAAAATTGGCATTTCACAATCATTTAGGTAGGATTGCATGCTAATAATTAACATAGGTGCGTACTTTAATTTGGAAGTATTTATACCTATACATCCATGGTTACATATACTTTTTACACATATGTGAATAGGATCAAATCATTTGAGCCGAGCCAAGTATTGCAGTTTTCGAGATGCAAATGAGCTGAACTTGGTTCATTGTTTGTTTGAAGGCTTACATGTCTATGCATAAATGTGAGTTTCTTCGAATTCCGTCAAAGATTATAACCCAATTTTACTCGCACGACCAGATCGATTCTTTTTTTTTTTTTTCTTCTGTCAAACGGAAATTTAAGATAGATTACGAGAATGAGTACCGCATAAGGGTTACACACAAAGTCATTAGGACTAGAGTTTAAACAAAGAACCTACAGTTAATCTAGCACTTGCCTAATATTCAGGCTATCTCTAAGCACAAACTCTCTCATAGCTATGGGCATGTCCGTAACAAAAATGAACCCTTCCGTCTGTTCAACTCCCATTCTTGCGAGGTGATCAGCACATTGGTTGGCGGATCGGTAAGTGTGCTCAATTGGAGTGTTGGTCCTGGCCATGATATAGTGAGCTTCGTTAATTAGCACACTTTGCGGGTGATTGCTAGGATTGCCTTCCTTGATCAGATTAACAGCCGTGAGTGAGTCAGACTCAATTGATACATTTCTCAGCTTCCTTTCCAAAATAATTTCCAACCCTTTGTGGATGCTCCAGATCTCCGCCTCTAAGCTTGACGAAAAAATTCTCATTCCGTAGTAGCCCATAATCCAGTCGCCCTTGTGGTCCCTGAACAATCTGACCAGATCGATTCTAGTTGTGAGGTCCAAGTGGAATTTCATTACGGGATACTTGGGGGGCCTTTATAGTTACGATCTGACTTCTCTGCAATTGGATTGTAGAGAAGCCTCTGCAGTCTCATCTCAACTGTTCATCTCAGTAATCAATGATCCGTTCCTTTAAAAGACTTTTCCTAAGAAGAAGAAACTACATATTTTAAAATTCGGAAGAGTCTTTAAGTGAGAGGAACGGGGAAAAACCGGCTTATTGTAATGGAATTCCTCTATCGATCCTCGTCCACAGACGGGGTTGACTTTATAAACGAACCAACTAAATACTTTTTGTGTACGTTCCTGTGATTGTCCTGTTTCATAAATTTCGTTTTCTTGGTCCTATATACTATATAGCAATGTGTTGAAGAATATAGAAGAGAAATTTTGCATTCTACCTATGGACGTCCTGGCAGCTAGTTTGTGTGAAACGGTAGATGGGTAGGGAGAGGGTGTGGGGCTTAAGGGAAATAATTTCTTGGCATATGTACATAGGGTGGGGACGCCTTTTTTAGTCCACTGTGTGCCAGTTTTTCCTTTTTTGTGCGCATATAGAACTGCGTTTATTATTGTCTAGTTTTTCTCGGAATGATTACGAACGGGGGCCGTTCACTGTTTAGAGTTCGTCAATACAATAAACCATGTCAAAGTACAAGTTGATCGGTGTATAGTACAGATTTATGTTAATAACCATATTAGATTTGCTCCGGTGAGACAATAGTACTTTTTTTCAAGATAAACTAAAAATCCATCCTAATCATATTAGTTAGAATTGGAAAAATATGAATTTATGCACAATTGATGGTCTTGACAAGGTCTATCACGGGAGCGGTTCCGGTCATCGAAGTGGGTTTAGGAAAGGGCCAAAAAAAAGTATAAATTGGATGGCCTAGTCCATGTCTTTGAAAAAATATGAGCGTAAGCTGGTCTGAACACTCTAGTCGTAAAAAAATACTTACGCATGTATTGTGTCAACATATGAGTGTGGGAATAGTCAAGAGAAGTCCGTGACCACTCTCAGATCTCTCTCCATATGACATCTTTCGATGTCATCTACCAATACCCATCTTTTCTCATATTATATTTATTTATTTATTTAATTTGCTTTTTAAAAAAAAAGTAGTAGTATATCTTTCCAATAATAATTCCTTGGAGTCTTGTAGGAGGAGGATAAGTAATAACTTTTCCACCAATTAATTAAGCACCGCTCAATCTTCTGGAGAGAACTTTTTGCATTTATTAATTGACACACCACTTGTTCAGTCTCATTTCATTTTCCAATCAAATTCATCTCTCATCCAATGAAATTCTTCTTCTTCTCTCTCTCTCTCTCTCTCTCTCCAAATGCACCATTCAATCACTGTTTTTAGCCATCCATTTTCGTCCTATGCAACGTTCTTACCGTGTAATGGGAAAAGCCCAACCGCGTCTTATTGCCAAACCGACATTGACTTGGAGAACTTTGGAATCTAGCGTAACGTATTGGAACTACTCTGAAATATTTTTTCAAAATCAAGCTGGTTAAAAATATTCAACTACTTACGGAGAGCAGGGGCGGAGTTTACCAAGGGGAGAAAGAGGAAGGAGCTACGAAAGACGCACGGTTTATAACATAAATATTTACCAGCTTAAGAAATTGAATTAGCACAAGGAAACTATATTTGTACGTATAGATTTTTCTCATGTTACTTATTAAGTTTGTCAAATACAACGTTACACACTAGTAATTAATAAAACACGAGATAACAATATTCAGCATCTTTAAAGTTTCCTCTACGCTCGTTAATAAGGCGGATAACAATATTGATTTCCCATGTCAAGAAGCTAGCCTTTCATGCAACGACATCAGAGGTGCACTTAATTAGTTGTAAGGAGAAAGAAGGCCATGATTTCAACTTTCTCTTCAAATTAGCTAATCTAACTATTTAACAATATTGATTTTTGCCGATAAAAAAAGGATTTTCTTTGTGTTAATTTTTTTTAAAAAAATTGTCTCATGTATCTCTCATTGTATATACCGATGAGAAGAGAAAAGAAGCAAAGAAGGGCTATAAAATTCTCTTCCATACGTACAAACTGAAGCCTATAAATTGTGACTTTAATTAGTAGTACTGTACGTAGTATATAGTCCATTCAAATGGGCGGCGAAAGAAGAGAAGTTTCAGAACTATCACAATTGACTCTTCAGAGTACTTACAGCGTCCGCATAAGACGAGAGAGAGAGAGAGAGAGAGAGAGAGAGAGAGAGAGAGAGAGAGAGAGAGAGAGAGAGTTGTCAATGACAAGGACTAAATATGACAATGGTGGTTCTCTAGTAAAATGTAGTAACTTCGTCTGGTAGTAGAGGAGAAGATATTACTGGAAGCTGAAACCATAAAGTCAGAGAGAGAGAGAGAGAGAGAGAGAGAGAGAGAGAATCTTTTAATCTTGTCAGTACTCCTCCTAAGTAGAAAACAAACTAAACGCTACTTTAATTAGAGTAATTTGGTTTGGTTCAATTACCAATTACATGCAATTATAAGGTAACTAGCTAGCTAGCTTTAGCAGGCTATGATGATAATAGTAATTAGGCTTACGATTCCACCAACTTTCTAAGGAGCATCCGTAATGTAATAATCAAAAGTGAATAATCAAAACTTGTCACGTCAGCTTTTAATTATTCATTTAGAGGGTCGCTAAAGTTAGTAATATTGTGAAGTCCCACATTGTTACTTTTGATTATTCAAATACCCAAATTTGATTATTGGTTAGGAGGTTGCTAACTTTGATTATTACAATGTGAGCATTTTTTTAAACACACATTGCTAACTTTAGCAATCTTTTGATTTTAATTATTACATTATGAATGCTCTAATTACATGGTAAACCAAGGGGGTTGGTGGTGGTAAACACAACTTAATTAGGATTAGATGCTATATATTACTATTTTTTACTCCCTTCATTCCATAATAGTATTAGTTAGTTTTTGAAGCCCAAACTTAATTCCATATCTGTGTTCGGTTGCCATTTATCTTTAGTTTTAGTTTTATTTTTCAATCATTACTCTATATCTTTCTCCAATTATTACCTTATATCTCCAATTATCAATTTCATTTCTCTCTCTAATCATTACTCCTCTTTCCGATCATTACCCTATTTCTCTCTCTACCTACTACCAAAACAAAACAAAACAAAACAACCAAACAAACAAAGCAGTATACATATATCTTTACAAGTTTGTAAAATTGCCCTTTATTTAAAAAAAAAAAAAGAGTATCGCCAGCAGTACTGGCCAGGCAAAATGCCTACCCTAAACACCAAATTTTATTTTAGCTTGCCAAACAACGAATATTCACCAGTCACCACCCCAACAGCCGAACCAAAATGGTTTTCCAATTCACAAAACTCCTTCATTCGTTTTTCCGATGCGTTTCTTCTATTGTTTTTCTGGCTCATTTTTCTGGTTCGTTTTTCAACTTGTTTTTTCAGCGCATTTTCCGGCGTGTTTTCCAACTTGTTTTCACGACGCTTTTTTTGCGACTCGCTTCCGATGCCTTTTTTCAACTCTTTTTTCCGACGCTAGATCTATTTCGTGCGGTACAACGCTACAAAACTATTTTGTTTTTTCGGTGCGGGGGGGGGGGGCTGGGGAGTGCTACAGTGACTCTCGAACTCTCTGGGTGTGTCGAGTAATTGTAGTGGAGGGGGAAATGGTGACATTCCAAACAAGGCTAATGGAAATCACGAAAGTGCTTTCCAACTCGCCATTTTAACCAGATCTGAGCTAGGCCGAGGTTGCAGGTTGCTAGAGATGCTCTAAAAGAGAGGACAACTAAGAAAATTTTACGTATCAGCTTTTTTTCTTTAATATGTCAAAATGGACATCTATTACGAAATCCAAAAATAAAAAAGGTGAACTAAAATTATGGGATGAATGGAGTAATTTTTATATATGGAGGCAGCCTATATGGAGTTTCACTCTAACTTTAATTGGATCCTCACTACGGGACCACGATGAAATTGGCCTATCAAAATCTAACTAGTTGAGATGCGCGTAAGCTGATCCGAATACGTTGAGTTATTAATTAAAAAAAAAAAAACCCAATTGCATAGTACAATATTCTGTTACAAATAAAACTGATCAGGGTTTGATACTCTTAAGATGATTTTACTCTAATGGAGGCTGAGAGAATGAGAGAATATATATATATATATATATATATATATACATATACACACATATATGTATGTATAGTTGTATAGTTATATATGCCAATCATTTTCGATGGGGCCTACGTCACGGACCGCCCATGTTGGCATCCCACTTAGATATTGGGAATCCTTTCTTACGGCCTGCCATAACAATTGGTGATCCAAACAAATCCTAAAGCAGATTTACCGTGCCAAGACAGAGACAACAACGTTGGAATATTGTTGGAGAATGTAATCCCCAGTCCCCACGTCAATTGGGTGGCTACAAAATGGGTACCTAATGTATACTGTGTGTATATATATACACACACACTATTGAAAACTTCTTTTAGTAATAGTTGAAAGTTTTGGGGTGGCACTCAAAGTTTCTATATGTATGATTTTTTTTTTTTAATAATCAGGTGTCCAGATTTGCTTATGTGCGCCTCGACTAGTCTTGGGGGAACAATCTCACCGTCTACGTACTAGAGAGAGCCCCATTTAAAGGCAGGGCAAAGATTTGTATGGATATTGACGCCAAAGGAGTTGTTAGCGTCTGAGAGATTTCAAACTTGAGACTTAAGATGAGAGCAAATATGTGGAGTTTCTACATATATGGTTTCAGAGGGTCTATTCCCTTCCGTGCACATTTAAAAATACGAAAGAAAAATCTACAACCTGAGATTACAAACTCAAGCAAGTTTAAAAACGGTATCACGTGACAGACCTAAAAAAAAGCCGTTAGGCTTGAGGGGAAATGTTAGAAGTGTCATATGTAATAGAAAATTGAATGATTTTGGTTGATCTAACAGGAAAGTAAGTAGCTAGACTCTTCTTTCCACATGCATGTGTTAGATTTATTTCAAACCTAGAATCTCCTCCTTTTTACATCAGAAGAGTGGGCCAATATTTCCTTCATATTTTGGTTCTTGATAATTCAGGTGTCCGGACCAGTTTACGCGCACTTCGATTAATTTTGAATAGTATTCGCTTGATATTTCGTTATATACCACGGCTTACTCGCACAAGTTCTACCGGTTAAAATAGTGAGACGACTTTTAGCTTTAATGAAAAGAGTGAGATGACTCACACCTCGTCATCTGCTAAAAATATACATGAGGAATTAAAGGATATTTGTCATCATCATATATATTACAACATTTATATATACTAGTACTAATTTAAGTAATACCATCCACAAAATTTTAAAACATAATTTCGGACACTACTGCAGGTATGCAACCGTAGATGCATATGGATCCGCATGCAAGGAACAATTTTGAGACAATTGTGTTTGGAGTTGTGTTTTAAAGTTGTCTGCGTATGCTTAGAAAGAATGGGTGGCTGGATGCTTCTTCTGGCTAAGTCTTCTGGCTAGGCCTGCCCAAGATGGGCCACCCTAGAAAGAGGGCCCATTAGTTGGTTGAGATGTTATTCATTCCCCCCACATTAATCTCGTGGCCTGGACAAATTTGGCGGTCGCCAAAATGTAAAAATTCTACTAATAATTTCATGGAGTGAGAATTCGATCTTTTATGGTCCTTAAAAACTACGAAATCCCATAATTCTTGTTAAAAAAATAATCAAGGATGGGTTGTCCATCACCAATTATACAGCCTACGTCTACGGGCGAAGATCGAGAGAGAAATCACTATTGAAAGAGAGAAGAGAGTACGTTAATTCGTAACTCTTATATAGTGGTAAAACAAATCGGACGAATTAAATTCCAAGCATCATTCAATTCTTTTGGAGCCAGTTCTTTCGAAGTTTTACTCCGACTATAATTGGCATCGCAAGTGGGTGATAAGACTGGACCTCAGAATAGTCCGTGTGCGCGTAAATTGGCCCGAATACCTAAGTTATGGCGAACCCCCCCCTATACTGGAGTATTTTTGTTACTAGTACTCCATGTTAAGGATCGAGACCCACCTTGCAAGTATCTGCCGACTCTTAATTGCAAAATGCAAGTTGGATAATCAGTTAGGAGTTATTCCCCCAAACAAGACAAAAAGATCAAAACCCTATATACTGTACAAGATGGAAATGGGGATGGTGCTGTATAGTAGTGTGCGCAGTACTGTGCACCTCCGAGTCGTCGGATCGTGCACCTCATTGCACAGCACCAATCCGAAGTGACCAAACCAGCCGTTCATCATCAATGATAGGAGGAGCAGGATTAAACGGAAGGCCCACCACCACCGCTCGATTTGAACCATTTATTTGGCCATCTTCATTGAAGGAGCGGTCAAACATGTTGACGCTCTGACCCCATGACCATTCCTTGACTAGGTCAGATTTTGTACAACAACAAAAGCCCCACTTGATCAACTGTCTGTCTGTCTCGTCTTCTTGTATGGATAAGTTGCTGTTATGGCAGGGCCACCCCCCTCTCTCTCTCTCTCTCTCTCACACACACACACACACTGACAAGTTGGATTCACTGCAATCAGACGAAAAGTCTACATCCACCCCTCTCCCCACCACACTCGATTTCACCGTTCAACAGTATTTTGAACGGTCTGGATTTTAAAAGAAAATTCCGGACCATTGATTGCCTAGACGGATGGTGAGATTGAGAGAGTGGTGAAACCATGCGGTGAGTGTAATACCGCTGGAGTGATAGCCAATATGTACATTCGTATTTAGGGGTGGTTTCCACTAAGTGAAATTTACTAAATTTCAACTTCATACAAATTTTTGGGTTGGTCATTTTTCTCACATACATCAACAAAAATATCATTTAGCGGATTATTGCCATTAACCTGCAGCACCAATAAATAAAACAAACTACCCCTTAATTTAGGGGTGGCTTCCACTAAGTGAAATTTACCAAAATCCAACTTCTCACAAATTTTTAGGCTGGTCATTTTCCTCACATACACCAACAAAAATATCATTTAGCAGATTATTGTCATTAACCTGAAGCGCCAAAATATAAAACAAACTACCCCTTAATCAACTTATTTGTTACACAAGTGATCTGCTCACCTGACCCTGTATAAAGTGAACAACTCAAATGATCAAGCTCGAATGTGAATCGCATGTTGCACTCCCAAAATTGAACTGTAGAGAACTAAATTCCACATATGAATATACAATGCAAACACATAGATAGAGATATATGCATATGTATAAGTGCATGGCCGTTCAAGTCAGGCTGTTCAAGAATATATTAAGAAAATGTTCGTAGATCCGGACCATTGAAAATACAATCCAACGGTTGAGAGCAAAAGTCCAGACCTAAAACAAAATCCAGACGTCCTGACTTGAACCGGACTGTGTACAAGTATGTGTTTTTGTGCAGATATGTAAATAGTACAGTATATGTTATAGTTTGGGTCACACTCACACATGCACTTAATGGGGCAGATGCAGGTATCCCGTGATCCCTTCTTGATTTGAAGACGACACTCTCTAAAAAGTCTTGAATGCTCACCGCTAATGTACGTACCATATCTATAATTATTGTTCACAACCTTTTTGGAGGGGAGTTGTTAAAAAAAAAAAAAAGGTTTTCTTTTATTTTATGGTATTTTAGAAGTAACCTAGAATTGAGTGCGTTTAAACGTGGGTGCGTAAAAGAGGGGCTAGTCCACTTGGTAAGGGGCGGCTAGTCCCGTATCTATGAGAGATAGAAGTCGACGGTGTACCTAAGGCACAAACAACTTGGCATTTAATCAATAGTCTTTCTAGTTGTGATATTACATTACAGCATTCAACTAAAACCATATTGAGTAGTACTATCAGACTAGCCTGGTCGAAACAAAAATCTGCTATCAATTGCTGAAAAGAGAGCGAATAGACAAAAAATAGTCATTTGAGCTTTTTCAACAAGTTATTTGAGCTTAGCTCTTTGATTGGCTCGACGCTCGTTCGAGTTCACCTCGTAAAATAAATAGTTCAAACTTGAACCCAGTTTATAGCTAGTTAAGTTGCTAAGTTCAGCCACCATTGCATGAATGAATTCGATCATCTTCATATCGAGGGTTTATTCGACGTACAAACAGCTTTTCTATAAGCTCGAGCTCAAGTAGCTTATTTTGCTACCGAATAGGGTAGGCTGTAAGAGTACAAAACCGGAAACGTAAAATATGCCTCTATCGAGATAATCCCAAAAACATGGCCGCATTCGTTACAACACAAATTACTTGCAGCTAAATGGCTTCTATTGCAGCATCCTAGCATACATTTACAAACACAAAGCTGAACACACCTCAGTTAAATAAAATCAAAATCAAAAAGCAAGTGTAGGGGGGGAAAAACCGATGTCGGAAATTCTCTTATGCATTTTTGAAAGCACTCGATAAGCCAAAGAACGAGCTGATCAGCTACTTTGACTTGTTTTTTAAAAGCTGCTTCTTCAGATCGTTGAGAGCAGCAACGGCTTTCGGATCCAGATTATGCTTTAATAACTTGCCTTGCATAGAATTTGTAGTTCTGGAAGGCACACAAAACTGATCAACGCGTACTGAAGCAACAAAAGCTATGAATTCGAAACTTGGAAACAAATCTATGCCAGTAAAATGTAGACAATGAACAGAACGAAGTAAAAAGGTCCTCAACAGTGGAATCTAGTGTAAGGATAAAGACCTGAGATTTTCATTGATATGCAACATAAAATGCATGTTAACAGTCGAAAATATTGGCCAATGAGAATAAAGTTTGCTTGGTTATAATTGAGCATATTTAGAACAAAACAAAATATTTTGCAGTTTAAAAAGCTATGTACGATACAAAGCATTGCACATGTGATATATCCCTTTCTCGGAAAGGAAAAAAATGGAGAAGCAGCCATTGTGTAGAACACACCTTCATTCTTGAAAATTTCCTATAGTTTCTCAGAAAGGGGAAAAAAATGGAAATGCACAAATTGTAGAGCAGAACGCACCTTTGTTGTTTAAGCTTCATCTCAACCTCCTCATCCGTATCATTAATCTACATTGTTGACAAGACATTGTAAAGGAGTACTTGGGGAAACAAAAAAAAAAAGATAATAGTAGCTGAAATTAAATATTCCAATCGAAGATATAACTTGGAGCAAAAACCTTTAAATTATCATTAACTGAAGAGTAGTTTTTGTAGCTGACAGCAGTCATTACAGTACTTTATGATATAATGAAGCCAACTCCAAGTTCATCAATGGCGAAAAGTTAGGTTGTCTGTATTCAGGGTGTTGGTATGGAAACAAGACCAAACCCGGTGCGAGTTAGGATTGAAAGGAAAGATACTATGGCTCATGTTTTGCTGTAAATATGCCATATAAGTGAAAATGACAAAACAAGATTTGTTCAGCTGAAGTGCTGAACATAGAGTTGAAACAAGGTTTTTTTTTTAAAAAACCCAAACCACACGAGGAGCATATGAAACTGCTGAGATAAGTGCCACACCTCAGAAACCAAGGTCTTACAACTCCAAATAAATGCTCCCTGGAAATACATCATAAAAGGTAAAACAGACTCATCAGGCCCTTAATGGAATGATATAACAAAACGATGCAGGCTACTAGTGCAAATGTTTCACACAGAAATATCTACGAGTAATTTTCAGCCAGGAGAGACATAAATACAATTACCACTAGTAACAGCCAAATGTAAAGTATCTGGGCAACCACCAAAGTGAGACATTAGTTTCAACCAGACAAATTCAAAGACATCCACGTTAAAACACAGCATACACTAAAACAGGTCTCTTGGTTTGGTATAAAAGATACAATTACAAGGTTAACAGACTAAACTAAGGAAAGAAATGGATGTGCTATGAGATTCAGTGTGAAGAAAAACATGGTACTCTGCTGAATATGGCAAAGTAAATGATAGTAAACATGAAACTCAGATAAAACAGAGATAAACTTCACACGCATAACCTGTACTGCCTATATTTATGAAGACATGCTTGATGAGGATTCGAAGGAATTGATATAGCTCCTAATGCAACTTAAATCCATGGACTGAATTAGCTTAAGCCTTCATGAGATAATTATCTACAAATACCGATAGAATTAACTATTGGCATAACAAAATCAACCCGACCACACAAATATCATAATTCCTCAAGGGGGTAATCTATCAAGAGAAATACATACTGCTCCATGTGCAACTTGCTGATGAACAAGATCAGATGTCGCAACCCAAACATCTGGGCATCCATCCTCCTTCAATGCGGTAACCTGTTCGGTAGACAAGTAACCATGTTACCACTTTAAAATGCATAAGCACCGTTGATGGCATCAAGAATACTAGTTACTGCACAAAATTTTTGGAATGAATAATTTATAGCTACTTCGAAAAACCAACTAAACAAAATAAGCTAAAACAAAGATGAAATCACGGGAGTGTTTTGTACCACATTTACAAACTCCACAAGGGCATATACCAGTTAACTATGAAGGGGAACCATTCATACTTTTCTCAGAGGCCTAAGGTTGAGGATTATAAACACGAATTATTGCAAGCTGGACATACATATTACTTTTGGAGGGAGGCTTGAACTGATTAAATCAGTGCTAGCAGCTAGTCAATATAGCATCCAAGTATATTGAAGCTCTTGTTTCATTCTTCCCAAAAGACACTCAAAGGCTTCTTGCGAACTAATTGTGAGATGAACAACCACCAAATAGGTGCTAAGCAGCTAAGGTCAACTGCATTTCCATTGGTTTTCCTAAGGATGAGTGAGGGTTAGGTATAGAGCTACATTGTTAAGAAACCTATGAGCAGTTTGTAACCAAGCATACTTGTTTGGGTGAAGTAGATAAGTACACATGTCATTAACCACAGAAGTTTATGGGTGGGAAACTCCCTTTGAGCCCCATTGGGCATTTAGAAAACTGTTCAAGTTATGAGCCCTAGGCCAGCCTATAACCAAATATCACCTGGGCCACGAGAAATCCACCTTCTTATGTTTGGAACAGCCCTCCCTTTTGTTCCCTCAACAATAGGAGAACTGAGAATGTTATAGAAGTCAAAAACGTGCTCTCGCTTAAGGATTTCGACTGCTGTTCTTAAGACCAGAGGCACAGAAGTTTCAGGGTGCTGATAGGATACAACTGCTACATGTATACTGATAAAACAAGGGCAATGGAGTTAAGGGAAAGACATCTGGACTCTACTTTTAGCCTCACACTACCCCTTTTGAGTGGCTAAAAAAAAAAGGAATTCTAAGAGTCTTAAACTGGATTGTAAATTTGTAATTATCACTCCCCAAAAATCAAGGCCGAAAACAATAAGATTAAAACGACGACTTTTATCAGACATAAAATATGGCTGTTAAAAGCCTTGAATAAGTTCGATTGAAATCTCACTATAATGCAGCCTATATTCACCGAAGCTTAAATATATCAACCCAAAGTTTTTTAAGAAATCAGTTTTAGTATGTATGGATTTCTTCCCGCAGTTCCACTTTTTATGATGTAAATCATTGCCCTTAAAGGTTGGCAATCAGAACTCAAAACCTATAAGCCTTCAGGAAGGGGAATGACTAATGAGAAGCTCTAAGAGAGAACGAATCACAACGAGAAGTTCTTCCAAAACATCTATATCAGGCGAGAATTGCATGGCCTTAAAATCCTTGACGGTTATTGGTTCATCAATCCAATTTTAAAACACGATGGTACACAACCCCCATCTAGAATGACTATCGGAATTTTTAACCATCAGTTTTTCCTAGTCTAGGTTGGTTTATCATGTCTGAAACCATGACCCCCAAAAAATCATGTCTGAATCCCGTCACAAACTTAACATCAGTTAGTGTTACAGTCTGGTGCAATTTTCACAGGCTATCCTACAGACATTTTTTTTTTTTTTTGAAATTCAGCTATTCTACAGATTAAGATATGCTTTCAACAATTGCAGCATGGCAATAAAGGAGTGGGTAGCCAATCTTAAAACAATAAATAGACACATTGGAGTATAACCACTACTGTACAACATATCACCATTCACCACAATTATTAATCAAGAAACGGGTAAGTGCTGAATACTGATTCTACTGAAGGCGGATCTCAGTGATTAGTTGATTAAACAAAAATGAATCATGCCAGCATGTCAGACCACCAATTAGAAATGCTTAATGTTTAATAATTGAGATGCCGTACATAAGCCCCTGTAACAAATTAGATATCATATGTCAGCATACACTTGTTATCACCTCTCTTTCAATCCATGTATCGGCACACATATCGCCTGTAAATACGATATCAACACTGTAACAATGAGAAATCAAGACATCAGAAAACTGAACTAATCAAAACAAGGAAACTTCAATAAATTGCAGTAAAAGCAACTCCAACAATAAAGCTAAGGTCCAAAGGAAATTCAGATATCTGTTTCAGAAACATTGACATATTTATTACTGTTAAGTGTAACATTATACATCCTTTCATCTTCTGATATGCTTCTAAGAAATTATAACCATTCAAGTACTGGTGTAAAGAAATCAAGGGTATAGTAATCACTGTGGTATGGCAGGGTATCCACAACCATGTATATCAAGAGACTACAAAGAACCAGTACTATCATCCTCTGTCCTCAGTTAGCTTTAAGTGCGACATTTTTTAGATATAAAAAAACTGGTGTTTAGAATGACCAAATGTGTGAAATCCGAACATAAAAGGTACGTAGAGTTAAAACAATGATAAAGGAAAGAATGGAGATGCTCTTTCTTAGGGCAGTAGTCAATTATATCTGCTGCAAGAATCAAAGGGAATCCATCTTTGGAAATATGATGTAACATATACCGCATAATATCAAGTGCATGGAACAACTGAAATCACATAATGTCGCAACTCTGTACACCCAAAGTTTAGAACCATTAACATCATGTGATTAACCACACCATGTAATTTAAAGGACAAACATGTCGATATTGATAATTGGCTTCAAATTCAGAACATATTATTAGGGTGAGTTCAAGCGATCTTTTTGGTCTTCAGATAGACGCCAAAATACCAATTGTATCCACTAAAAATACAAAAAATACTATTTTGACAATAAAGTTAAGGGAAATGAGTTGTCTTGAATAGTGGGTATTTTTGTGCTACAATAGCGAAAATACCATTTGTTCTCTTAATCTAATCATAATCAGAGCAAATGCATCAATTTGTCCCCAGTTGTGCAGCAAATTTTCCAATATAAGTTGCAAGACTTGCATTTGAGGTAAGATTAGCAAAGGGAGATTGGGCATTCAATCACAAGGGTTCGGGTGCACAAGTATATTAGAGCTTTTCCCACTTTGATCAATTATTACCTCCAAAACTAGTACATGAACCTTGATCGCCTCTCCACTATTTGCCATTTGATTTTTAGTTGGATGCTTTAACATGCTATTAGAGCCAAACTTTCGGAAGCTTCTCGATGACTCTCTTGATTGATTGTGCTGTTGTTTGTGCCTTATGTTAGAATAGAGTTGGACTTAGTCCCACATTGGTTGCTTATGTTATGTAACTAGTCGCCACATAATATAAATAAAGCTCACTTGTGTTAGGGTTAGTTAACACCCTATACACTTTTCCTTCTTTCTCTAACAACATGGTATCAGAGCGGGATCTTAACCTTAATCCTAAACCACCACAATCCTAGCCTAAACCCTAGCCTCTGTACATAATCCCTAAAATCACAATCCTAATCCTAGCCTCTGCCTTAACCCTAACCTAATCCTAGTTCACAGATACTGTTCACCGACACTACTGTTCACCGTCGTACTGTTCATCGACGCTACTGTTCACCGTGCTACTGTTCACCCGATTACTATTCACCGTTGTTATTGTTCATCGCTGTTTGGTACCGTTCCGTCACTCTTATGCATTGATTGTTCTGGTAATTTTGGATTTTTGGTCGATCTACAGTTTACTTGGATTTGGATTTCGGTTATTTGCATATGCGAATAATCTACCGTTTATCCTCTCCAATAGATGGTAATTTGAGTATGTTGAAGTCTGATTTCGGTTGTTGAATTGTGTTGAGTTATTTGGTCTATGTTGACATATGAGCTCTTGGTTGTTGCTCGATATTGGGATTATGTTGTTCGGTGGCTACTTTGGTTTTGTTGAAGTAGTTGGATGCATGCGTTGTCGTGCCCTTGGTTGTTAGTCGGTCAATCAGTTCCTTATTTCTTGTTTATTGGCAGTTTGTTGGTGGAGTATTTGGTTGGTTGATCTATCGGTAGTTAACTAGTTGTCTCTCATTGTACGGTGATTTGTTTGCAATGAAATCTGGTTTTGATTCTACTTCCGCTGATTCTGGTGATTTTGGTTCTTCATTTAGCCGTGGCTTTGGTCGCGGCCGTGATTATGGGTACAGTGGTCGTTTTGACCGTATTTTTGGTGGTCATGATTCTGGTCGTTGTGGATTTAGTCGTACAGGTCGCATGTCAGGGAGAGGTGGCCATAGTCGAGGCTGTGGTTCTAGACTTTGTACTTATTGTGGGGGAAATAATCATACAGTGGAGCATTGCTATGACCTACATGGTTTTTCTCAGGCTCATCGGGTTACTTCTTCCGAGGATATTGGGCAGGTTGCACGCTCCACTGCTATGGTGACTATTTTTGTGGAGGAGTACCAACGCCTTGTGTCATTTCAGACAAGTTCCTCCATTGCTACGCTATCTCAGACAGGTTCTTCTAGTGCTTGTATTCCAACTTCTCGTTTTTCTGTTCCTTGGGTTATTGATTCTGTTGCATCTGATCATATGACTGGTAATTCTACTATTCTTTCTGGCCATCAGTCTATTGATAAACCATCTCGTGTTACCTTAGCCGATGGTTCTACCACTGATATTACTGGTTTGGGTTCGGTTTCTGTTACTTCTTCTTTGACTTTGAATTCCGTATTGCACGTTCTTTGTTTTCCATTAAATCTTATGTCTGTTAGTAAACTTACTAAATCTTTAAATTGCTCTGTCACATTTCTTCCTGATGGTTGTGTGTTTCAGGATCTTAAGACGGGGCGAAAAATTGGTGGTTGTACTGAGCGTGGTGGTCTGTATTACTTTACCGACAATGTTCACCCTAGCTCTGTTGCCCTTCAGTCTTCTGTGTCACCCTATCAACATCATTGTCGACTTGGTCATCCATCCCTTCAGAATCTTAAACGGCTAGTACCTTCATGTAGCCGTGTTGATGCTTTGCCCTGTGAAGTCTGTGAGTTTAGTAAACATCATAGAGTGTCTTTTTATCCTAGGGTTGAGAGTCGCGTATCCCGTCCTTTTCACTTAGTTCATTCTGATATTTGGGGCCCAATGCGTGTTCCTAATGTTTTTGGCTTTCAGTATTATGTTATTTTTGTCGATGATTATTCTCGTGTTACGTATCTTTATCTCATGAAAGAGCGGTCAGAGTTGTCTTCTATCTTTAAGTCATTTTATATGGAAATCAAAACTCAGTTTGATACTTGCATTCGTATGTTTCGTTCTGACAATGCAGGTGAATATTTTCATAATTCTCTTTCTAAGTTTTTTGATGACCATGGTATAATTCACCAATCTTCTTGCACTCGAACTCCACAACAAAATGGAGTTGCCGAACGCAAGATTAGGCATTTATCAGAGGTTATGCGTGCTCTATTATTTCAAATGCAAGTTCCTAAGTCTTACTGGAGTTATGCTGTTCTTACAGCATGTTGCTTGATTAATCGTATGCCATCTAGCGTTCTAGGTGATCAAATACCCCAAACAGTTTTATTTTCTGGTCGCCCTCTCCACTCATTACCCTTACAAGTGTTCGGGTGCACCTGTTATGTTCATGCTCTAGATCCTGACCGGGACAAACTTGATCCACGGTCAATTCGGTGTATTTTTTTGGGGTATTCGCGCACTCAGAAAGGGTATAAGTGTTACTCACCATCTCTTCGTCGTCATTTTGTTTGTGCTGATGTCACATTTAATGAATCATTGCCCTTTTACTCAGGTCACAATACTCCAGTTGACCTTCCTGAGTCTGAGTCTGTATTTCCTATTTGTGTACCATCTGGTCCTCCCTTGCAGATGTATGTTCGTCGGCAAAACGTATTAACAGCCCCACAAGTACCAGCCACCACGCCTCCTCCGTCCCAAGATCCGGTTGCACCTTCACCCCCACCCCCACCTCCACCTCCACCTCCCCCTCCGCCATCACCTGGTCTTCCTATAGCTCTTCGCAAAGGTATTCAGTCTTGCACATCTCATCCTATTGCTCAGTTTGTTTCCTATGATCACCTGTCTCCGTCTCTTCGTGCTTTTACTACTTCTGTTTCGTCTATTTTTGTTCCTAACACTATTCAGGAGGCCTTATCTGTTTCTGAGTGGCGGACAGCTATGGAGGCTGCGATGTCTGCTCTTCATGACAATGGCACTTGGGAGTTGGTTTCTCTTCCGCCAGGAAAGCCTACCGTTGGATGTCGGTGGGTATTTACCGTCAAATATAATCCGGATGGCACAGTAGAACGGTACAAGGCCCGTCTTGTGGCCAAAGGCTATACCCAGACGTATGGCATTGATTATGTTGAGACTTTCTCTCCGGTGGCCAAGATTAACTCTGTTCGCATTCTTATTTCTATGGCTGCCAATCTTGGTTGGCCCTTGTTTCAGTTGGATGTCAAGAATGCATTTCTACACGGTGACCTGCTCGAGGAGGTGTATATGAAGCAACCTCCTGGGTTTGTTGCTCAGGGAGAGCGTTCTCAGGTGTGTCGCCTTCGCAAAGCCCTCTATGGTCTTAAGCAGTCCCCTCGAGCGTGGTTTGGCAGGTTTAGTGATGCTGTGTTGAAGTTTGGTATGCGTCGCTCTCATTCTGATCATTCTGTCTTCTCCATTCAGTCAGATCGGGGAAGAGTAGTGTTGATTGTGTATGTGGATGATATCATTATTACTGGGGATGATCAGAAAGGTATTGATGAGCTGAAACAGTTCTTACAGCGTCAGTTTCACACCAAAGATTTGGGTAAGTTACGATATTTCTTGGGTATTGAGGTAGCAAGATCCAAGGAAGGGATCAGTCTATCTCAAAGAAAGTATACGCTAGATATTCTAGAGGAGACTGGTTTATTGGGAGCAAAGCCTGCGGAGACTCCTATGGATCCAAACGTCAAATTGTGTGTTGATCAGGGGGAGATATTTCCTCATCCAGACCGTTATCGTCGCTTGGTAGGCAAGCTGAATTATCTCATCAACACACGGCCTGATATCTCATTTGCTGTCAGTATGGTAAGTCAATTCATGTCAGCCCCTCGTTTTCCACATTGGGAAGCTTGTCTTCGTATTGTGAAGTATCTTAAGGCTCATCCTGGACGTGGCTTGTTTTATCGTTCAAATGGTCATTTACGTGTTGAAGCCTTTACCGACGCTGATTGGGCAGGATCACCATTTGATAGACGGTCCACAACTGGGTACTGTACTTTTGTTGGTGGAAACTTAGTTACTTGGAAGAGTAAGAAACAAACTGTGGTTGCTCGATCTAGTGCTGAAGCAGAGTATCGTGCCATGGCTCATACTACATGCGAGGTTGTATGGTTGAGAGCTTTGCTCGAGGAGTTGGGGCTTGGTGTACAGTTACCTATTCCTATGTATTGTGATAATCAGGCAGCAATACATATCGCTTCGAATCCGGTATTTCATGAGAGAACCAAACACATCGAGGTAGATTGTCATATTGTTCGGGAGAAGATAGATAGTGGCGTGTTGGCTACCCCTTTCGTGTCTCCAGGAGCTCAGTTGGCAGATATCTTCACCAAACCTTTATTTAAACCACGTTTAGAGTTGTTACGTAACAAGCTGGGATTTTGTGATATTTATTCTCTAGCTTGAGGGGGAGTGTTAGAATAGAGTTGGACTTAGTCCCACATTGGTTGCTTATGTTATGTAACTAGTCGCCACATAATATAAATAAAGCTCACTTGTGTTAGGGTTAGTTAACACCCTATACACTTTTCCTTCTTTCTCTAACAACAACGTGCACCTTGTTTCTTTGTGATCTATGTTATGGATCTTTCGTTTACCTCTTCACGTGCGAGTCAAGGGTCACACGTCCAGGGAAATTTTAGGGTTTGTCTTACATTGATTAATCCAAAACTAGCACAAGAGTATGGACGACCCCTCCACTCATTGCCACTTGCTTTTGAGTGGGATACGTTAACAACTATGTTATACGGACGAAGGTACGTGAATCGGATATGGGTGTATATCTAAGGGCCAGCACCTCAAGCCTGAAAATAGAAGATTACTGGATATGTATACAACTTTGGATACCGATGCAGGGGTATGCCACCTGATATAAGATATTTTAATGTATTTATCTATGTACAAGAAACACAACCTTCCATTTAATGGCCCAGGCCATTGACATAGAGAATCAAGCCTTAAAAAGTGGGAGGATCAATAAAGGCTCAAGCCCTAAAATAAATAAAGAACAAAATCCTAAACCTAGTCTGAGCATATATCGACACAAATAAGCAGCAGAAGCGTTGGCTGCTTTGTCGAAGAAGACGATGACTCTCTCTCTCTCTCTTCCGGATTTTTTTGAGAGAATCCGTTTTGTATCCCACAGCTATACCAGTGTGTGCCGTGTCGACACAGGAACTTCCCCCAAATCGGGGATCCATCTAACATAAGTTAAAAATGAAAATGAAATCTAACTTAAAAAGGAAGAAGATAAGGGTGTCCCATGTCTTGTAAGTTAGTGATCACAATCTGCTGATTGAACACAATGAAAATCTTCCCATGACTCAATTAGAAACAACTACCAGATATCGATCTAGCAGATTTTAAGCAACCACAGATTGACATAAAAGATTTAACGGAGAAAAGGTTTAGAAAAATACCCATGGAAAGTTTCCTTGTGTGTAGAGTGTCCAGACATCATAGCATCAAATACAACTACCACTTTCATTTCTGTAAATATTCCAACAATCATGGTGTGAGGTATTTGTGTCAACGTATACTGTGGCCCAAATAACAGAGCAAGAAGTATGGCTTCTCGATTTAGCTAACCCAATACCAGAAAGTTTGGAGCAAGCTACACCACTTTATAGAGGAAATCATTTTAAAACCTTGATCATAAATCTCAACAAGGTACAATGCCCATGCGGTGAAACTTGAAAGTGCAAAAACAGAAAACAAGCCCTCTGAGGCCAATAAAGTTTTAACATGTCCCAAAACTAGTGAATGAAGATCTCACGAAGGCATGAATATGTTATGAGACAGTACATTCATGATAAATCAGCATGTGAGAGTGATGGTACAGCTTATAGAAGGACCCTTTCGATACCTCCAACTAAAGTGTCTTTTGGTATAAACGGCCAACTGACCAACAAAAAGACAAGTGGTGCAAGTGAATGCCCAATAAAATTGCAGCTTTCAGCATCTCTGAATCTCGGGTAAGGAAGTTACAAGAGAGATAAGCCCAATTAATTGCAAGTTATTTTCTGCACACAGAAAAACGAAAGAAAAGAAGTACGGGTCTCTAAGCCTCTAAAGCCTGAAAACCCAAATGAGCACAGCACCTTTAGATGAGATAGTGACATCAATAGGTGACATAAGCAATCCTACAGCATACTGTCAGAAAAATGCTTCTAATTTACTAAACATTTCTTCTAATGCACCATCATTCTACTTGGCAGCTTAGATTACAAAAAGACAAAAAGCCACATGTTAAAATTCTTCTTTCATTAGCCGCAAATAACATTCCTTCTCTAACACTCTGGACCTTCCGTAAGGCCGTATTTGTGAACTGCTAACTTTTCCGTATAATTTTCCTTTTTCTTCACCCAAAGCCTTGATACATAAACAGCCTAAAAGCATTATTGATATCCAAGCAACATATTTTTCCACCCCCGTCCCCTAACAGATCTTTCTTCGAAATGACCAGAGCAACTTGGTACACTTCCTTATTCCCTGACTTGCTGTGGCTACTACTAATACGCTCTCTTAGAGATGCTCATGCTTGTTCACTTCTTGGTATGAATCACATCCACTCAACATACTTACAACTTGCATCAACTCTGTTGATAGAAACATCAACACAGCCAAAGTTGATAATAAATGGAAGTAAATTCAGTGAAAACGTAATTACTGGAACTATGAGGAACATAACAAAACCATTGCAGAAACATAAAGTCAACAAAGCTGATATAGCGCCAGACTTTAAAAGCGCAGTTGCTTTCAACTTCAAAATGGCCTGTTTAACCCAGAGCTTGCCGAGTGTTTCCCACATCGCAAGCACGAGGGCAACTGGTTTATTGTTTGTAAGATTGTCCTTCAAATGAGTCTATAACATCCCTTAATAGGCGTTCATCATGTAAGTGTGTAAAGAAGCAAAGCACAGACCTCTAACCGCACTGAATGTCACCAGGTCAGCAATAAGCTTATCGCGAGCAATTTCAAGTCTTCCTTTCATAAAATGTTTCTTCAGTTTCGCCCAATAGCCACATACATTGTAACCATCGACGAGCAAGACAGGAACACCAGTCTCTATGCCTTGGTCTGTGCTGTACCAATTTAGCAAATGATATAAGTGATTCTGAATAGCACAAATTTCTATTATTTGAAACATAACATTTGAAACATAACAAAACCTGCAAAGTGTATTACTCGTCAAGTGGCAGAGAAGGGTCAAGATAGAGCTCTGAATCATCTTCCGGAAGGTCTTCCTTCTCCGCCTTCTTTCGGCGGTAACTAGTAGCAGGTTTAGGTGTGCCAGCCTTTCTCTTCTGATAGTCCTACAAAGCCTTCTTCTATGATAAGACAAGATTTAAGTACGATCTTTACATATCTCAATTGAGACTTGAGAACTTACATTCCAGTGCTTTAAAACCTGCAAACTATGCTTGACATTTGTTGTAATCCTAGGTGGAGCTGGTTCAGAACCCTGTCGATAAAAAAACATATTAAAGACTAAACAAATTAGAGAGGATAGAACTATAATCATTTCAAACGCCAGACACTGTCACAATTCTCAGTCAACCAATGGGGATGCTATTCTCATTTAGGAATATCTGCATTGGAAAACTAGGTGAGGGAAACAAATATAATGTCAGAACAATGGTTTAGGTGTGCCAGCCTTTCTTTTCCAGCAAGAGTTGCCAGTAAAAACCCCATGGGGTTGGCCACGTTCAAGGACTCGGACTTAGTGTTTGCTCCCTCTAACGTCTCAGGTTCAAAACCTATCAACTCTTATGAGGCAGTCCATATGGGGCTTTTGTCCGGGCTCTAATTGCGCCCGCTATTGGAACATCGTTCGAATCCTATCAACTGAGGCAGTCCATATGGGGCTTTTGTCCGGGCTCTAATTGCGCCCGCTATGGGAACATATCAGGTTCGAAACCTATCAACTCTTAGGAGGCAGTCCATACGGGGCTTTTGTCCAGTCTATAACTGGCCCCGCTACTGGACAGTGGGATTAGTCGGGGAACGCATTGTAGAAAGAACAGTTTGAAAGTAAAAAGATAGCTAAATTTTTCATTGACATGGCCCAATTATGGGATATATGTTACTGTCATTTGCAAATTAGAGGTATTCAACAAATTGACATAGTTATGTTACTGTCATTTGCAAATTAGAGGTATTCAACAAATTGACATAGTAGAGAGAGTGAGAGAGAGAGAGAACCTTCTGGGAAGGTCGGTTGGTATTCTTGCTCCTCTTGGCAACAATCTTGGAACAAGAGCCGCTGCAATTACCATAACCGCGGCCAGAACCAAAACCGCTGCTGCTACCACAAACCAATTTCAAGACCGGTGAGAATGACGAAATGGTTTTCATGTGTGTACGTCTATTGTCAACTTCTTCTTCTTCTTCTTCTTGCTGCAGTATTCCTTACAATCATCTGTCAAGTCAAAAAGAACACAAATTTCACTGGAGCTTACTTGGGATTGAGCTCCCATACGGCCATACCCATATCTCTCTCTCTCTCTCTCTCTCTCTCTCTCTGCAAAAGGATAGATTGTGTAGCTATCGTTTATCTGTTCTTCCCCTCGCCCCAAATTTTTAGCGGCATACTGCTGGCATGGGGTAGGGTAGTAAATTCACCTGTTTGTTCATTTCTCTGGGTTATTTTTTTTAATAATATTTAAGTTTTCGTAAATCGAACATCTTTTTTTTAAATAGTACTAATATTTACTAGTACTAGTAAATTACAAAAAATATGGTTTGAAATATTTGCTTTTATGACAAGAAGAATTAATTTTCATGCACATGGGACGAATTTTGGGAGAGAAAATATGACAGGTTTACCTCTGCTTCTTCTTCTTCTCTTTTTACCTCCCCACCCTCCCCTTAAGCAGCCCACAATTCCCGTTTCGCTAAGAAAAATAAGTTACTTAATTTTTAAACAGAAAGTCTGTTGATACAGACATTTTGCACACATATCGTGCACAGATTATTGAATAGGGCCTACTATGGGTCCCATAAAAATGATCTAAGCCGTTCATTAAATGTAAAATATTTTTTCAAGGGCCTCAGCGAAAAATTAGTTCAATCTAATACCTATAGATGCTCGATCCAATCATATAACTTTTCATTATTCTGAAATTCGAATGAAAAGTTAGATGATTGGATCGAGCACTTATAGGTATCAAATTGAGCTGATTTTTTAACGGGCCACTGAAAAAATATCTTACATTTAATGAACGGTTCAGATCGTTTGTATGGAACCCATAATGGACCCCACACACTGATATGTGCACGATAAGTGTGCAAAATGTTTGTGTGAGTTGTAGCTCTCATTTTTAAATTACAAGTGATGTATTGTGAGAGAATGACATTGTCTTGTAAAATGAAAAATAAATCCTTAAAAAAGAACTTTACTGGAACGATACCTAATTGAGATGTTCATCTCATCTCATTTCGGTTTGTTTGCACTTTGCAGTTTTCATTGAGATGCTCATCCCATCTCATTTCTTGACATGCTTAATTTTGATAGTTTCCATTTTGATCGCATTGTGCAGGCATGAGTCAAAAGTTCATCCATATTTGTTCAGGAGATTGTGAGAAAATTGGATTTCACGGCGCTAAGTGGTACCCCCTACCCAACCGGACTAGAATCGCGTGTAAAACATATCAATTCGTGGTTACAAGATGGGTCAAACAATGTTGGCATAATGGTGATCAACGGGATGGGTGGAATAGGGAAGACAACCATAGCAAAAACTGTTTATAACGAATTCTTGCCAATATTCGAGAAACTGCAAAAGAACCTAACGGTTTGGTTTGTCTTCAGAGACAACTTGTTTCAGATATTCTGAAGCGGAAAATGGAGCGAAATATACAGCTAATTTGCTCAAGGAGCCGCTTTGATTAAAGATGATTTGTGCTGTAAAAGAGTTATATATAGTTGTCCTTGATGATGAGCAATTGCTAAAGGCTGATGAAGTAAAAACATTGGTGCTAAATCCTTGTGGTTAGTTAATTTGTAGATACTTTATTTATACCCTTCGAATGTTACAAATAGAGGATATTTGGGGATGCTAGGGGTACCATATGACATAGTTTTACATGATATTTAATCTAACTTCGTAGATAGACAACAACAATTACTTTTGTCGGGTTGTCGATCGGAAGATTAAGGATGACACACATAATTTGTTTTGCGATTGTTTATCAGTGAAAGTATTGCGTACGTAGGCAACACACGAAGTACTCTGAGAATAATTTCGCAGAGAGTGGTAATCAGAAAAACATGATTAGCGGCATTTTCTTTGGATTTCAACCCTATTGATTATTCTTCCTACGCGCATCACTTGGACAAATTGGGTTTTGAGATAGGTTTTTAAAAGTAATGAGTAGAGATAAATAGATAGAGAAAATTTATTGAAAATTGTGTGTCTGGGAGTTTTAAGTCCCCCCCCCCCCTCTCTCTAACCCTAAAACAGCTGGTGTGAATCCAGAAATTTGTGGTAGGGTATTCAGAAATTACCTTAACTCTACTAGTTGATTTATTCACCATTAATATATGTACAAATTCTCATAAATTAGTATAAATAAGGCGGTAAAATATATAACCTCAATTCTAAAAAAATTAACTACGAGGCGAAATAAGAACTCAAAAATATCTATTACTCCCTCCGTCCCTAAATAAATGTCAGATGCGCAAATCTAGGCCTTTAAAAAGATTTTTTTTTTTGGTAAAAAGAATCAATTAAAAACTTTTTTTCACAAAACAATAGTAAATTGTGAATTTTTTAATGAAAAAATCTTTTGTAAAGGCCTAGGTTTACTTTTTCAGGGATGGAGGAGTATATTTTTTTGACAAAAAAATAGTTTTTTTGAAAGTTATTGTATTGCGTACGTACTAGAATGTTTCGAGAATATTGGAGGGAGTTCTCATATTTTGACAAAAAATTATATATCTTTTGTATTGCGTACGTACTAGACGAGTTCTCATATTTTGTGTCAACGTTAATCAGCGTATTAATCTACTAAAACCCTTTTAAAAGAAATTGGAGCGAGTATGTTGGGGATGACCTTCTCAAAAATATATTGTTCTTTAGGATGACATGATAAGATTTTTTTTATTTATCATAATCTTAAATTCAAAGGAATATTATTTAAGTTAGAGGAGTTTTGCAACGTAGTTAATATTTTTTTTTAAATTTTTGTCCATAATTCTATAAGTTAACAAAACAAAAAAATAAATAAAGTTGTTATTGTCATGAATGCGAATTAACATATTAGATCTGTAGAGACCCGTATTTTTGAAAATTATTTAAAGGCTTTATACATGCAAGATATTGAGGAAAATGTGAAAAATTGTTAAGTTTATATGAATTGGGGTCAATGTGTTAGGCTTGTTAATTGAGGGAGTGTAAGTGTGATTTGTGTATATGCTAATATAAAATGGGGTGTGTGTGTGTGTGTATGTGTAGGAGATCAAAGATCAAAAGCTCCCATCTCCCTCTCTCTCTATCTCACGTCTCTCCCTTTCTTTTCTCTCCCTCTCTCTTTTGAGTTCGAAACTCAACCTCTAGCCTCAAAATTCACATATTTCGATCTTCAATCCGTCATCTACGCGTAATTCGAGCCTTGAATCGCGTGGATTTGTGCTAGAACTCGTTCTTGGTGGACTTCGGAGCTTGGGAAGCTAGGGCTTGCTTGCATGATCTCTTATTTGAAGCTTTTAACCTTGAGGTAGGGATTTCTGGCTCATTCTAAATGTTTATGAGTGATTTTGTGCCTTAATCGTGCCTTCGATCTTTGGGTTTCGTTGTTGTGCTTGCCTAGCTTTGATTTTCTGCAGAATCGCTGCTCGTAACGCTGTGGTATCGATACAACATTAAGGCTTGTATCGATACTATAATGTTAAAATTCGAGACAGAGGCTCCCGTATAGATACCAGGACCCTTAGGGACAATTTTGCTCCAGCTGATCCCACTTCAATTGTTTTGACTCCCGATTACCTCTAATACCTCTTAAATGTCTTTAAACCATCTCTAAACTTGATTGTTCGTCCTCCAATGACTTATTGATCATTCCCATTCCCTAGACATTCGTTAAACGTAACCTTAGTATCGTTGTAAACGGAAGATGTATCGTAAGGTTGTTTAGGAATACCGTAGGCTATACGAGGCATTGTGGTGAGTATAATTGGTAGATGTGAGCTTGTTTGATCCGATAGGTAACATAGTAATTCGTGTCCTCATGATATGTCTTGTTGATCTTTCTAAATTCCTTTAGCGCTCGTTCTATGAGATCTCCAAGTAGTATGTCGTAGAGTTGTTATGGGTTGGTACGTTACATAGGGTATTGTATTTACTAGTTGATGTTATAATATGGTTGATTGTTTGAAATGCATTGAAATGTGAATGACCAATTGGCATATGGATATAACGAGATCTTGTGGCATATTGATAACGAGATTTGACACGAATAGATATCACCATTCGGTGAAACTACCGAAATGGTTAGATGACCATAAAACGAAAATGAACGGGTATCACCAATCGATGAGATGACCGAAAAACACGCGAACCTAGCGAAACTGAGAATGATGATATATGGATTAATGTGCGATTATCGAAAAGGGGATAAATGGTTGGATTTATCAAGGTTTTATAAAGAAAAGGATTTTTATTAAAAAACTTCTGGTATTCATGAGCGAATCAACGGACTCCGATATTTGGGCACAAACCAATGGATTCCGGTATTCAAGCTCGAATCAACGGAACTTGACTAATATTGATTTTGTATTTCTCTACATCATTTACAAATAAAGAAAAAGAAGTTTTATGGAAACAGAGTTTGATAACAGTCAATGCGAAGTTAAGAAGGATTGTGGTATTCATAGGAGGAGTTATGAAATGGTTGAGAACCTGTTGTAGGTTTATTTAGATTGATGTGAGTTTTACTAATACTTCTAGTTTGACATGTGAACTGTGGGAACATATAAGTCGTCTAGAACCCTTTGGCCCTCGTCTGCTTGCCTGTTGTGATAAACTCTTGTAGAGACCCGTATTTTCATGAATTATTGAAATGTTTATTAAGTGGTTAATTGGAATAATATGTTCGTTTGATGGATATTTTGAATTGAGGACTAAAGTGAATGAATAAAAGATTGAGGGAGTGGATGTGTAGTTTGAAGATATAAGAGTATATAAGGTGTGTGTGTGTGTGTGCATTGTAGGAGATCATTTATCTCCCTCTCTCTCTCTCTCTCTCGGCTCTATCTCTCTCTCTTGTTCTTTCTCAAAACTCACCCAACTCCCTTAAAGATCCCAAGAACCCACCCTCATTTCTCCTCCTCTACGTAACCCCGGGCTCGTATCGCGTTAGGTGAGGCTCGGGAAGTAGATCTCGGTTGATTTCAAAAGTTGGATGCTAGGGCTCGTGTTACTTTATTGGGTTTCGCTCCTTGAGTCGAGGTAGGGATTTCTTTGCCTCTTTTACGTGTTTATATGTTGATTTGGTGTAGAATCATGCCTTGGATCATTGGATTTCGTTGTTGTGTTTGCCTTGAGTTTTCTGCACTGAATCGCTGCTCGTAATGTCCCCGTATCGATACGGTTGTTGCGTATCGATACGGTGAAGTAAAATCTGAAATCCTGAAGCCACTGTAACGTTCCCGTATCGATACGAAAATTCAAGTATCGATACTCCAAGCTCTGCAGTATCGATACTCCTGGGCTTTCTGGGCAGTTTTGCCCACTTTGCTTGAACCTCGACTGTTTTGATTCCCAATCATTTTTTAACCCCTTTTGGACAATTCCAAACTTTTTTCTAGCATGGTCACTTGATTTCCTATGAATTATTGATGTTATCCTTGATCCGTTGATCTTCCATTAGTAAGGAATGAATAGGAGTTCACTTGACTAAAACCGCGTTAAAATGTGATTTGTGGATTGATTGATGACTTGAGAGTATTTGTGGCATTGTTGGCATAACGTATGATATTTCTTGCATGAATGTGATCATGAGAAAGTCCTAAGTTGCATGTTGAGTAAGAAAGTAGTCGTGTAGTTCGGAAGTTGGGATAGGGAGTCTTGTAACGCAAGGAGTGGTAATACAGAGACTTTAGTGGATCTTGTAACGCAAGGGGTGGTAATACGGCGATCCAAGTTGTTAGGGTTCACCGTAGCGCAAGGGGTGGTAATACGGTAACTCTCGACATGTTGTGCTGTAACGCGAGGGGTGGAAATACAGTTAGTGGAGGTTTATGTTAATGAGTTGTGTCGGGATTATTAGAATGGTTGCGTCGTTTGGACTAGATGGTTAGTCGTGATGGTGTTATATCTTAGAGTGATCACACTGAACATTGCAATACTCTCTTATTGATCGTTGACCATTGATTGAACTGTATCCTCTTGTCTCATTCCTTTTGCACTTGTCATCATATTTGCACATAGAATTGGTAAAAGATTTTCCTACTAGGCTAGTGTAGCTCAACCTAATCTTTCTTTGCAGGACACAGTGCTGGACATTAGACTGCGTGCATTCGTGTGCTTGGACATGAAGATTTTTGGGAGATAACTCTGTTTTCAGTTACTTAATCATCTTTTGTAATCGAATTCCTTTGGTAAAGATGAATTTTAACTTTTCATTTCAAAAATTCCTTGACTAAATAGTTTGTAACTTAATGGGTTGTTCGTACAAGTACTTATGATTACTTTGGGCCGGTGTGCCGATGTTGTAAAATTCTAAATTTGGGAATTCTTTTGGGTATTATTATGATATGCAAGGATCTTTCGTTGAAATGGAATATTTATTTATGTTGAAAATCGAGGACGTGACAA
This sequence comes from Rhododendron griersonianum, assembly GCA_018127125.1. Taxonomy (NCBI): domain Eukaryota; kingdom Viridiplantae; phylum Streptophyta; class Magnoliopsida; order Ericales; family Ericaceae; genus Rhododendron; species Rhododendron griersonianum. The sequence goes on along the minus strand of CM030798.1, from coordinate 37,531,095 downwards.
CTCATATTTCTCATGTTCGCTTATTGAAATTCACTCACTCTTGGTGCATGATTAATCGCATTTTCATATAACTTGGGTATAGATTTCTCTATTAGGCTAGTGTAGTTCATCATATTATTTTCAGGTACAACACAGGGACACATGCATGGAGTGCTTGGAGTACATGTTGGCATCACTATTTTAAGCTGTTTTTCGGGAGCTATCCATGTATCTATGTATAAATAAATTGGAGTAATGTTTTTCTTGGAACTATGTAACTGTTTGACAAGTTTGCTAATTTGAGAATTGAGCCGTCTTTTGGGATATTTTATGCATTGTTGTGAGGATTTTAATTATCTAAAATTATTATTATTTATGTTGAAAATCGAGGGCGTGACAAGATCATCGACAATAAAAATAGAGAGAGAATGCAGAACATAATACTTAACCAAAAGATTCTTCTTGCTCTCTAATTTTTTTTTTTTATACATTTTTTTAGTTATGATTGTGAGCTTTAATATTTGAGGTAATGTGTTAGGTGTTTAAATATGAATTGTCCGGATTGATGGGTTGTAATTGAGTGTTTAATTAGTTTTGGATTGGGTGTTCGATTCTCTTTGGGTTAGTTTTAACTATTATAATTGGATGTTCATTGACATTTGGGTTGAGTGTTCAAAGTAAGATTAGTCCAAATTTTTTACATGTATTCTAAGAATTTTTTTTTTGTTGGTCAGTTGACCATGGAAGCTCTCAAGTAGAGTTGCCTTTGCGCCACACATCCTCTTCTCCTTCCCTTCCCTCCCCCTTGGGATTTATACTCAACTTTGGGCGGCGGGAGGGGAGGAATCAATCTCTGCCTTCAGATTTGGTTTCTCCTTCCCTTTCTCCACCCAAACTGCTTGTCGTTCGTCGCCGCTCCACTCACCACCGCACCGCTTCTGAGTTTGCAATTGCGTGGTCACCGATGGCTTCTTGAGTCGTCGACTTCGGAGCTTTGATCGGTAGGGGGTTAGGCAAGAGAATGGCTGCTCAATGATGGAGGGGGAGTGTATGTTTTGTTTTATTTTGGTTTTGTCTGAATTTAATCTGTCGGATTGTTGATTTCCATCGGTTTTTGATGTTGTCTTTGATATGAGCTCCTCCATTTTGAGGCGTCTGGTGACTGGCTACTATAGCTCCATATAAGCCGATTCTTGTTGATGATAACGGTGTGGAATGAGCGATGGCTCTTGCTTAGGTGTTAGACATCAACTTCGTCCCTTTGCTTTTCATGTTTATCGTTAGCTTTAGAGTTTGGCTTTGTCTCTATATCTTTATATTCAAATGGGTATGCTTCTTCCATTGGCAAAAAAGTAGAAGAAAAGTTTGAATTCCCTAAACAAACAAGGCCTTGAATATTCTTTGATTTTTAATCCTACCCATGGGGAGTGCTGACTTGGCAGTTGCTTGACATATGGGATCGGTTTTTGCCCAAGTCGTCATAGGGGTAGCTTCCAAGAATAACACAAATTAAGCTAGATTTATATTGTTGAAAAAAGAAGTAGGGTTGTTGAAATTAGTAGGAGCATGAACTTTCATGGTGATGTTCATCGTAAATTAGTAGGAGTATGAACATAAATTGCGAAAACCGGAGATTGGCGGTCATCAGGAAGAATCATTCGATCTCTAAAAGAAAATTGAAAACATGATCCGTTCTTATAAACCGAAGATTGGCAGTTGTTTATAAATAAAAAAAAACCGGGATTAATTGCCAGTAACAAGGCGGTGGGAAGACCTTTGTTGATGTGCCCACTTTTGGGAGCTTTATTAGAAGGGAGAATGACGGCCAATGACGTGTTTTGATAATTAATATACTCGTCAAGGGCATGTTAAGAACATTTGTTAATATTAAAAATGTCCTTAACGGATATTAATTATTAAAACACGTTATGGATCGTTATTTTCCCTTATTAGAAGACCATTGTATGATGTGATTGATGTCTTAGTTGTTGTTTTCTTTCCTTTCGAAGCATTCGGTGATATTCACAACCCACTTGGTTTCTCCTCTTCACGAAAAAACTGACATGTAAAAATATGAGGACTTCAATTGTAATTCCCGTACAAACTACTCCTCTTCAAGTACAAAGGCTTGGTTATCTTTAGCTTATTTATTTATTTTTTTTGTATGTTTTGTTCGTCTTTTCTGAATTTTTGTTAGATTCAGGTGATATTTTTGAAATTAATTATCCGTCTAGACGAGAGGAGTCTAAGAAGTATAAAATTATAACTAAAAGCAAAAAAAAATTCACTAAAGACGAAAAAAAGTATCAAACAACTGTGTTTTAGAGATTAAGTCTCGTTTTATTTGAAATTTTCATCAGTCCATATTTTTATACTTTTTCAATTCATCTTGTCGAGATGGACGATTAACTTTAAAAATTACGACAAAAAGCCAAACAAAAAGTTGCGCAATTTAAAAAATACCAAAATAAGTTTTGAACAAATAGTCTCCACATAAATTTTTCATTGAGTGGGGTCAGTGGACCCCCCTTCTCAAAGTGTAAGTCCGCCACTCACAAAAGTTGGAGGTGGAACAAGGTTACAAAAGTTGTTGGAAATTTTACGGAATTTCAGATGAATGAAATCGGGGCTACCGGAGGGTCTCTCGAGGCAACCGAGCATGAACCGGGTTCGTTGTGTCTGGACGCACCACAATCAATAGACGTATTGATGTGTGGATTCTGTAACCCCTCCATGATTGTGAATTCATTCCCGTAACCTCCCTCTTCAATGGCTGAATTCATTGACAGAATTCATTGGCAGAATAATGGCAGCATTTCATCTTTTCTGCCTCCTTCCCCTATAAAAGGAGGCTCACGTTCTTGGAGAAATCACAAGCAAATTCGCAACCATCTATCATATTCTGATTTTCGTTCTTGAGAGAGAGAGGCAGGCGGTAGTCAGTTCGCCAAGGCGGTCATCGGTGGTGTTCCGACGGCTAGCGGTCCAACCGAGCTAACCCTGGGAGAAAGTCGCCGAAGCAACCTACAACACCCACGGTAGGGGCGAATCTTTCTTAAGGAGACTGTGGTTCAACACAGGACTCGGTTTCAATCCAAGATTCTGTTTGTATCTCGTTCTTCGGTTTTCTGTAAACTGGTTTGTATCTTGTAATTTGGTTTGTTCTTGTAACTTTATCTTTGATAAAGAAACTGTTCTCTGGAATGTCTTGTGACTGCCGAAATTTTCCCAACAAGCTTAAGAATTTTTTGATCTCTGATCGGCATCGGATTCCAGAAAACAATTTCTGTTTTGGACTAACGTTTGAGTTGCAAGAACAGATTCGAAACAGATTAGTTTTCATGATGGAGAATCATTGGTGTAAGACGAGTTATCAATCTGTTTAGCAGATTGTTTGGAGATTGATACGAGAATAATCAGACCTGTCTGGCTTCGGCCAAGATCAGTCATGCGTGACTCGATCATGTTGCAAACAGAAAGGCTACGGCCTAAGGCAGTCGTGCGCGGCTTGGCCTTGGATCAATTTTGTTGGCCTCTGGGGTGATCTACTTGGCTTCTGCCTTGACATCACCTGGCCTTGATCTAGTGTTTATGATCTGCCCGGTGTGCAGTTCATGTGCTTGACGCCTGGGTTGCTCTCGGCCTGAAGTACTCAACCAGTGGACGGTGTGAGTGCTCAGCCCTTGTGCACGGCAAGTGGGATACATCAGTACATGGATTGGACTCTAAAAACAGAAGGGGAAGGTGGATGGCCACATTTTTGCAAGTAGCAAATTGTGTATACCGTTTACCGCTGAGGGCCAGCCCTCAGACTCCCGCCCGGGGGCGCTGCCCCCAGGACCCCCGTCAGGGGGCTCGGCCCCCTAAGACCCCTGCTAGGGGGCGCGCCCCCTGGGACCCCCAGGTTACATGGTATTGTGGGGGTGTTAGACTTAGCTTGTTTGATAGATTGTTAATCTATGCATTTATAGCTTGTCATTTTGATATTGAGATTTGTTCTCTTATGTGTGGTTGTTCCTAATTTCAGGAAAACATGACAACTGTGCAAGAGAAAACTACCGTCGCTGGCAAAGACAAAGAGGCTGGTGGTGTCAGTGGCAATGGAAATGGCCGTGGTGCTATTCCAACTCATGCTCCTATTCCTGGGATTCCCTCGGTTCCAATATCTCACGTGGAGAGGCCGAGCAAATTTGGTGGGGTGGACTTCAAAAGGTGGCAACAGAAGATGTTGTTCTACCTCACCACCTTGAACTTGGCAAAGTGGCTTGTCGAGGAAGCACCTGTTATTGCTGAGGATGATCCTGACACTCAGAAGCGGGTTGATGTGGCCAGATGGAAAGAGCATGACTATATGTGCAAGAATTACATTCTGAATGCTCTGGATGATTCGCTGTATTCTGTGTATGGCGAGGCTCCGTCGGCTAAGGAATTATGGGAATCCTTAGACAGGAAATACAAGATCGAGGGTGCCGGGTCCAAGAAATTTGTTGTGGGCCGGTTCCTTGATTACATGATGGTGGACTCCAAGTCTGTGGCAGTCCAAGTCCAAGAGTTGCAGCTCCTGCTCAATGAGATCAGGACTGAGGGGATGATTCTGGGTGAAGCATTCCAGGTGGCTGCAGTCATCCACAAGCTACCCCCAGCATGGAAAGAGTTCAAGAGCTATCTCATGTTCAAGAATAAGGAGATGACCTTGGAGGCTCTTTTCATCAAACTCCGTATTGAAGAGGAGAATCGGGGTATGGATAGGAGTGCGAAGACCTCCTACATGGCCAAGGCAAATATGATGGAGCATGGTCAATCTTCCGGTGTGAGGAAAAACAAGTATGACAGGCGTTCTGACAAGCGATCTGACAAGCAAGCTGGCAAACAGAAGGACAAAAGTGTCAATCTGGGACTGAGAGGTGGGGTTGCCAAGAAACAGAAAGAAAAGTTTCAGGGTGCATGCTTCAACTGCAACAAGTTCGGGCATAAAGCTTCGGAGTGTAAGAAGCCGCTCAACCCTCGCGCTCAGGCACATTTGGCTCAGGTGGAGGCAGCAGTGTCTGATATCAACCTCTCGGCTATGGTATCTGAAGTGAACTTGGTGGGTTCAAACCCGCAGGAATGGTGGGTAGACACTGGGGCTACACGTCATATCTGTTGTGACAGGTAGTTGTTCACTACTTTCGAGCCGGTTGCTAACGGATGTTTATGGGGAATTCAGCTACCTCGGATGTTGCGGGGCAGGGGAAAGTGGTCCTGAAGATGACTTCGGGAAAAGAGTTGACTCTGAATAATGTGCTGTTCGTGCCAAATATTCGCAAGAATTTGGTTTCTGGTTCGCTGTTGAGCAAGCACGGCTTCCGCCTGGTTTTCGAGGCTGATAGGGTCACTCTGACTAAAGCTGGAATGTATGTAGGGAAAGGTTACATGACCGATGGTCTTTTTAAAATGAATGTAATGACTGTTATCCCTACTATCAATAAAAAGAAATCCCCTGTTGCTTATGTGCTTGAGTCTTCCTTTCTGTGGCATGGTAGACTAGGTCATGTTAATTATGATTCTATGCGTAGATTAATTAACTTGGACCATATTCCAGCTTTCCAAATTGATAAAAAACACAAGTGTGAGACCTGTGTAGAGGCTAAAATGCCCAGAGCATCTTTCAAAGCAGTAGAAAGAAGCACAGAACCTTTGGGTTTAATCCACACTGATGTGTGTGATCTGAAATATGTCCAAACTCGGGCCGGTAACAAGTATTTCATTACTTTTATCGATGATAGCACTCGGTTTTGCTATGTGTATTTGCTGAAAAGCAAGGATGAAGCCCTGGAAAAGTTTGTTCACTATAAGACTCAGGTTGAGAATCAACTGAGCAGAAAAATTAAGGTGGTCAGAAGTGATCGTGGTGGTGAATTTCAGTCACCGTTTGGAGAATTCTGTGCCCAACACGGAATAATCTATGAAACCACAGCACCTTATTCGCCTCAGACTAACGGAATTGCTGAGCGCAAGAATCGTACATTGAAGGATATGATGAACGCTATGTTGATCAGTTCTGGGTTGCCTCAGAACATGTGGGGAGATGCTGTTCTCACTGCTAATTACATCCTCAATAAAATACCTCGCAAAGACGTTGGTAAAACCCCGTATGAATTGTTTAAAGGTAGGAAGCCTAATTATGCATTCTTACGAACATGGGGATGCCTAGCGAAGGTGGCTGTACCTCCTCCTAAGAAGGAGAAGATAGGCCCTAAAACCGTTGATTGTGTATTCATCGGTTATGCAGACGATAGTAGTGCCTATCGTTTTCTTGTGTATGAGTCAGATATACAAGATATTCACAAGAATACTCTCATGGAGTCTAGGAATGCAGTGTTCTTTGAACACATATTTCCTTATAGATCCATTGGAGAGTCAAGTTCTGCTAAACGGACTTTGCATCCGGCTAATGAAAGCAGGCAACGCCAAGAAGAGGAAGTTGATGTTGAACCAAGACGTAGCAAGCGAGCTAGAACATCAACATCTTTTGGTCCAGATTTTCTGACTTATCTTGTAGAAAATGAGCCTCGGACATACCAGGAAGCTGTAAGCTGCCCTGAGGGTCCTTTGTGGAAAGAGGCCTTTAAGAGTGAGATTGACTCCATACTGCAAAACCATACGTGGGAACTGGTGGATTTGCCACCAGGCAGTAAGCCTCTCGGCTACAAATGGATCTTCAAAAGGAAGATGAAAGCAGATGGGTCAATTGATAAGTACAAAGCTAGGCTTGTTATCAAAGGATACAGACAAAAAGAAGGCCTAGATTACTTTGATACTTACTCACCAGTCTCAAGGATTACTTCCATTCGGATGATCATCGCGATCGCAGCTTTGCGTAACCTTGAGATACATCAAATGGATGTCAAAACAGCTTTCCTGAACGGCGATTTAGAAGAAGAGATCTACATGGAACAACCCGAGGGTTTTTCCGTGCCAGGCCAAGAAAGGAAAGTATGTAGGCTTGTTAGGTCTTTGTATGGGCTCAAACAAGCACCAAAACAATGGCATGAGAAATTTGACAATGCTGTGTTGTCAAGTGGTTTCAAGATCAACGAATGTGACAAGTGTGTTTATGTCAAAGACACAGACGAAGGGTATGTCATTTTGTGTCTTTACGTTGATGACATGCTCATTGTTGGTAGCAATGAAAGGGTCATTCAGTCTACCAAAAATATGTTAAACTCGAAGTTTGACATGAAGGATATGGGCCTTGCAGATGTCATTCTGGGTGTCAAGATCACCAGAACTTCTGTTGGATTTGTGTTGTCTCAGACACACTATGTTGACAAGATTCTTGAGAAGTTCAACACGTCTGATTCAAGCATCGCTAGAACCCCTGTGGATTTAAGTCTGCATTTATCCAAGAATGGGGGGGAAGGCATATCTCAATTAGAGTATTCTCAGATAATTGGGAGCCTGATGCACTTAATGAGTTGTACAAGGCCCGATATAGCTTACTCAGTTAGCAGACTGAGCAGATACACGAGTAATCCAGGCCGTGATCACTGGAAAGCAATAGTCAGGGTTCTGCACTATTTAAGGTATACTCGTGATTTGGGGTTGCACTACACCAGATATCCAGCAGTACTAGAAGGGTATTGTGATGCGAACTGGATATCAGATATGAAGGACTCTAAATCCACAAGTGTATATGTCTTTATACTTGGTGGTGCAGCTATTTCTTGGAAATCCTCCAAACAGACGTGTATAGCACGTTCAACAATGGAATCAGAGTTCATCGCTCTGGATAAAGCGGCGGAGGAGGCCGAGTGGCTCCGTCAGTTTTTGGAGGATATTCCAAGATGGCCGAAACCTGTGCCACCGATTAGTATCCATTGCGATAGTCAATCTGCAATTGGTAGGGCACAGAGTAATATGTATAATGGTAAGTCTAGACATATACGACGTAGACATAATACCATTAGACAACTACTCTCTAGTGGGGTTGTCGCTATTGACTATGTGAGGTCAAAGGACAATATTGCGGATCCGTTAACCAAAGGGTTAAACCGAGAGTTAGTTGAGCAAGCATCGAAAGGAATGGGGCTAAAGCCACTACGCTCATAGTTACCGTGGAGGTAGCCAACCTAGTTGATTGGAGATCCCAAGATCTAGGTTCAATGAGACTATCTTTCGCGAGTAGCCGAGAACGATCACTGAGGAGATTCGGTCTCCTGCCCATTCCTATGGTGTAGAACAATGATACCTGCGAATGAAAGAGGTTAAGCATTGCTTTTAATGACTCCTATGCGCTGGGTTGCCAGGCAGGGTATAACAGGATACCCTTACAGGAAGGTCACCTATGTTAGTATGAAGTGGGGCCGCTTCTTTGAGAATTGTGGCAAAATTCTCGAGAAAATACTCGCAGAACCAGGAAGTGGGTGTCATGGCCAAAATGAACCCAACAGTGAGAACTGAACTACGTCAGGAAAAGTCCTGTGTGACGTCTGTTGTCTCGGTTTACATCGGCGGCGGAATAGTTCAAAGCGGGACCGCACACTAGTCTGCCAGTAAACCCGATAGGCTATCACAAGGCAAGGTTCCAGGCCAAAAGCCACCTATCCTATGCAGGAATTATCCGTTGCCGCTCTCTCGGATCAGCTTTGTACTCTGCATCAGTATGCCTGCCAATTCCATTCATGGGGGGGATTGTTGGAAATTTTACGGAATTTCAGATGAATGAAATCGGGGCTACCGGAGGGTCTCTCGAGGCAACCGAGCATGAACCGGGTTCGTTGTGTCTGGACGCACCACAATCAATAGACGTATTGATGTGTGGATTCTGTAACCCCTCCATGATTGTGAATTCATTCCCGTAACCTCCCTCTTCAATGGCTGAATTCATTGACAGAATTCATTGGCAGAATAATGGCAGCATTTCATCTTTTCTGCCTCCTTCCCCTATAAAAGGAGGCTCACGTTCTTGGAGAAATCACAAGCAAATTCGCAACCATCTATCATATTCTGATTTTCGTTCTTGAGAGAGAGAGGCAGGCGGTAGTCAGTTCGCCAAGGCGGTCATCGGTGGTGTTCCGACGGCTAGCGGTCCAACCGAGCTAACCCTGGGAGAAAGTCGCCGAAGCAACCTACAACACCCACGGTAGGGGCGAATCTTTCTTAAGGAGACTGTGGTTCAACACAGGACTCTGTTTGTATCTCGTTCTTCGGTTTTCTGTAAACTGGTTTGTATCTTGTAATTTGGTTTGTTCTTGTAACTTTATCTTTGATAAAGAAACTGTTCTCTGGAATGGCTTGTGACTGCCGAAATTTTCCCAACAGGAGGAACAAAGTCGGAGGAACAAGGTTACAAAAGTTTCGAATTTGGAGGTGGAACAAGGTTCGAAAAGTTGGAGGTGGAACAAGGTTGAGGAAACAAAAGTTGTTGATGGGCCCACTTCTGGGAAACGCACCCGCCAAGTCGGCAACTCCCCCCGGATTCCTATATAATACTCCTATGATCCGTACTTGTATCTGAAAGAAGCCATTAGTACTTAAGTTTCAGATCTCATCTCTCCTCGGCGGGCCGGCCACGAAGCAGGAAGAATGGTAAGACCAACAAGGCCTGATCAACTACTGTTCATTCGTCGATCATCGTCGCCGGCCGCGACATGCTGCTGCCACCTTCAACGTCCTCATCATGAGGTTAATTAGCATTCAAGTTGAATCCTAGTTATACGTAGTGATCACTTGTCAAGGGGTAATATATTACAAGAATAAATTAAAATGTATATATGTAATCTCAGTAACTTAACTAGTTATTTCCATTCTTTAAAAAATACACGTGCGCGCATGCAAAGAGGAATTACAACAATTTGGAGGAGAAGAAGCGGAGTATCAGGACCCCAGGATACGCGATGGTCGTCGTTGTCGTCGTCGCGGAGATGATGATCGGCGGTAACATTTTTTTGTTGGTTATGTTCCTTTCCTTCCTTCTTATGCACTTGGCATGCATGCTTTCTTTTAGTACAGTATATATTTGTTAGTAGACAGATATAATCATATGTTTATCCATATATACTTGTATATATGCAGCGATTAATTTGGATGCTCTGTCCATCTCTCTCTCTCACACACACACACACAAACACGCACAGACTTATTTCAACTGTTCATTGTTCAGGATGTGGTGTCTATTTCTCTTTTTTTACGAAGTCCTTGGATTGTAATCTCAGGATTTCAGGCAAAGTCAGCTCTCAGTTAAAACTCTTGTGTTACAGTTATTTTAGGCCTCTAAATTTTTTTGAATTTCAAGTTCTCCTCCTACTTTTTTGACCTCTTATAATAGTCTAAGAAAATGACCTCATTTTTTATTTTCGATTTAAGCCCCTAAAAAGTCAGGCCAGCTCTGATTTTCAGGAATTTTTTGCGATTGGGTTTAGCCGCTTAGGTTTTCAAATATCTGGAGGGAGAGGAATAGGGTTATGGTGGAAGGGAGGGAGGAAGGAGGGCATGCAAAGATTGAGATCTTCTGTTAAGTTTGCTTCCAAACACATCTTCCAGTTGTCTAAATATGGAGTGGACACCTCGTTTAAACGGAGAATTCAACGGATGAGATGGGCCCAGCATATACCCTTTCTAGTGTTACGGCGTCGTTTAAAAAAGCCTTATAAAAAAAACGGAGAGCTGTTAAAAGTGTCATCTTATATTATGAATTTCTTCCAACTGTGACCTTCATTTTCATACTTTTTCGGATTCCTCTTGTCAAGACGAGTGGTTAATCACAAGAAACACGACGAAAAGCTAAACAAAAACTATGGGAAATTGTTTTTATTCAAAATATATAGTGTGAAGTTACCTTTAATTAATCTCCAATTAATTCAAAGTTTGAAGATTAATCTCCTCTGAAGATAAGATTACCATCTCCAATTCTCTTCATGTAATTTTTTTTGGAAGGCATTTTCTCTTCCTGTCAATTAAGATTACAAATATTGAACTTCAGATTGATTACAATTTGGGAAAAAAACCGAAATGATCCCTGTAGTTAAGTGTTTGTATCAACTTGGTCCTTGTAGTTGTAATTGGCTCGATTTACACTCTATACTTTCCATTTTGTCCCAATTTGGTCCAATTGCTAACTGCCGTTAGTCTGCCGTTAAGTCCTTTTAACCAGGGGTGAGCAAAAAATCCGTCAAACAGCAAATCCAGTCCAAACCAATCCAAACCGAAATGTTTGGTTTGAGTTTTTAGTAGTATGGTTTGGTCATGGTTTAAAAAATTGGAAACCGCGTTATATGGTTTGGTTCGTGGATTCATGTTCACGGTTATGGTTCCAAACCGATCCGAACCGTATAATACATATATATATGTATTATACGGTATATATACACTCACACATAATTTAATTTAATTATGATTCACCAAATAAATATGAGAGCTTTAGTCAACTACTTTTCTAATTTATTGATCCTATTAAATTCACCGCAATATTTAATTTTTTTTTCTCTGCCAAGATAATTTAAATTAAACTTCTATATATCACAATTGCCGACTAGCGAAATGGAGATCACTCTGATTTTGCTAGAACGGATCTGATGTTGTGTAGGCAATTTTTTTTATTTTGCAAAATGGAAATCACTCTGATTTTGCAACAAAACTCTCATTTTGGTTCTTGGGCAAAGTTGATAACTTCCCATATATCTATTTTTATTGGGTCATTTGTATTTCTTTGTTTTGTTTTGTTTCGTTTTGTTTTATTTTTTTGTTGGTGTGACTTATATACTCCTTATAAAGGTGGATTACAAAATGGCTCAACTCAAGCAAGAGTGACAGAAGTTTAATTTAAATTATCTTGACAGAGAAGAAAATCTAAATATCGTGGTGAATTTAATAGGATCAATAAATTGGAAAAGTAGTTGACTAAAGCTCTCATATTTATTTGGTGAATCATAATTAAATTAAATTATGTGTGTATATATATATATATATATGTATTATACGGTTCGGATCGATTTGGAATCATAAGCGTGAACATGAATCCACGAACCAAACCATATAACGCGGTTTCCAATTTTTTTAAACCATGACCAAACCATACTACTAAAAATCTGAACCAAACCTTTCGGTTTGGATTGGTTTGGACTGGATTCGCGGTTTGACGGATTTTTTGCTCACCCATAGTTAAAAGGACTTAACGGCAGTCTAACGGCAGTTAGCAATTGGACCAAATTGGAACAAAATGGAAAGTACAGAGTGTAAATCGAGTCAATTACAATTACAGGGACCAAGTTGACACAAACACTTAACTACAGGGACCATTTCAGTTTTTTCCCCTTACAATTTACATCTCCAAAAGATTGAAATCTCCAAGTCCGAGAGAGAGACACAGAAGTTGGGAATTGACCCAGAGATGAGAGAGGGGGCGGGAGAGGGAAAATTATTCAACATCACATATTTGTGTGGTTTTCACCACAAATTATGAGGCGCCACATAAATATATGGTAGAGGAGAGTTTATGGCACCATGCAGTGCTCCGATTGGACCAGGAGGGAGGACTGGGGTGGTGACCATGCACCGGAGGGAGGACTCAAATCAGAAGTCAATATTTACTACTCCCTCCGTCCCACTTTGTTGTGCCTGTTTTCTTTTTTGGACATCTCAAAAAATAGTCTATATCTCACAATCTATAATGTTTTATATATTCAATATAAATCTTGTTTGATAGATCTCAATTAATTTTATTAAACAAAGATTTCGAAATCGTAAAAAATATTATAGATTGTGAGATATAGATAATTTTTAGTGACGTGCCAAAAAAGAAATAGACACAACAAAGTGGGACAGATGGAGTAGTATTTTTTCCCTTCGTGCAATGTAAATTCGAGAAGTCAATATTTACTGCCAAATAGATAGAAATTTTATTTCGCCCCTCTCAAATTAACTAGAAATTAAAGTAATTTGTTTTTGGCCGCAAACATCAAAAAAAGTATAGCAAACAGTCCTTCGAAGCCTTTTACTTTGGAATATTTTTTCCCCAGATCGAGTATATATGGATGCTGATAATGATGGTCCGATGTAGACCCGTACGTGGGCAGGATGAGGATTCTATCTGCGAGGATCGTGTGATGGTTTTCATCCAGACTGGCCATCTCGACAATTAATGGTTCGGATTGAAAACAAACCTTTCTAGGAAAGAGTTAGGAAAAAGTTAACTTTTCCACGTACGAGTTTGTTTTTCATCCAAACCATTAATTGTCGAGATGGACGGTCCGGATTCCATGAGAATCGTCACACGATCCTCATAGGGAAGCATCCTCGTAGATGATCTGGATCCCAAAATTAGTTGAGACACATGGTTATCGAATTTTTTTAAAAAAAAAATACACAGAAAAAAGCAGCAGCAAAAAATGCAATTTCCTATGTGTTGAAGTCAGAACACTTTTGTCAAAAAAAAAGAAGAAGAAGTCAGAACACAAAAGGAACGGTGTATTACGTTTCAAACATAATGAGTGCTCTCGGGGCACCGCCACATGGTGACCCTAATGCTTTTCTCTACCACATATTCTTGTCCGACTCGAGACTAAATATATGAATCTTACCAAATAAGTATGTGATGGAGAAGTGTTGGCAGGGCCGGCTCATAAATTTTGGAGGCCGGAAGCGAACCTCTTAAATGAGGCCTCCTTATATTTTTCATACAAAAGTCGGTCTACAAAGAGTCTCATAAAAAAAAATATTGTAAAAGATTTACCATTATAAAATATAAGCATATATATAATTATCCCAAAAAAAAAAACAACTATTACAATACCTCAAAATCTATCATTTGAAAATTTGTCTTCTCGCACTTTTTGCTGCAAACGTACTAATTAAGTCTCCATAGTCAAACTGCGTCACCAACTCCTTCTCGATAGACAATATACCCAATCCATTTAATCTTTCTTGAGACATGGTTGATCGAAGATAATTTTTGATCAATTTTAACTTTGAAAAGCTTCTTTCCCTTGATGCAACTGTAACCGGTAAAGTCAACAATATTCTGTATGCAATCCATGCATTCGGGAAACAACCATTCATTGTTTTCAAGTAACTCAACGAATCAATTAGCTTTCTTTAATCTTTTGGCAAAACTCCTTCAAGACTTTTAATTCTGAAAATAAATCTTCCCATAGTACCCGAATTGGGTTGCCGTAGTTTGGAGTCCTCCAACTCCACATAACTAGCGTTTCTTCTTTTCTTTTTTTTTTATCGCCTCAGTTTTTCTCATTAGTAATTTCATCGTTGGGTCTATTTTGTGACTCCTAAATTTCAATTAGGCCTATTTCGTGTAAGGAAGCTTAGTGCAAATTTTTTTTGGTTTATATATATTTATATATATAGGAGTCCTAGAATTTTCGGGGCCCTCGTTTTAAACATTTTTTGGGGGTCCGAAGCCCATGCTTCCCTTGCCTTTGCCTTTAGCCGGCTCTGAGTGTTGGGATATCATGTGGCGATACCTGAAAGCCACTAAATAATTAATTACTCATAAGCAAGTCTTCAGTCCCTGAACTTTAGTCTCTAGACTACAACGTGTTCATGGAATTATAATTACTACTTTATCACAAAACGCAAGTCCAACAAGCTCATTTTCATCTTCTATCATATTTCCCTATTTTCAACTGTGTTTTTTTTTTTTTTGGTTGTGTTTTTTTGTGTTTTTCATGCCTTATTGACACCCAATGGGACTGTCAATAGTACAAAACCTTAACTTGAAAGAGAAGGGTGTACTCATCAACTTTTGATCATTGCATTTTGAAGAGGATTTTTTTTCTTTCGAGATACTGAAAAATACAAGGGAAAAAATGGGGATGAACAATTTAGGGCGGAAGGAGTTTGATAGAGTACGTATGTACTACCGGTAAGTTAAATGCACAGTACTGACCAATCCAAACTAAACGAGTCTTGTGTTCTAACCAATTGGGTTCGGTTGCATGAATTATATTTTTAAAATGACAAAATCTGATGTCCTCCCTTTCTTTCTACTCACACTTTTGCCATTTGTGGTAATTGTAATAGCGCTATTATTGGAATGGCAACAG
Organism: Rhododendron griersonianum; assembly: GCA_018127125.1. Classification (NCBI taxonomy): domain Eukaryota; kingdom Viridiplantae; phylum Streptophyta; class Magnoliopsida; order Ericales; family Ericaceae; genus Rhododendron; species Rhododendron griersonianum. Next base: position 37,516,078 of record CM030798.1, on the reverse strand, counting down.
AAAGGATTTCATCTACAGAATGGCATGCTTTGGTCTCGGCCAAGCTTGGGTTGCTTCTGGGCCTCATCCAGATATATCAGAACCAAAAAGTTTCTCTATTTGAAACTCGCCCCGCCGCCATGGCCATTTCCCTCGCAGCACTATGCATCTATGTCTTCGCACCAGCAGCTCTGCTCAAATCCAAAGCTGTGAAAGTGGAGGAGGAGGAGCAAACCTCTGGGCAATTTCTCTACTGTCGTTGAATCCGCGACATGAATGTCCTGATCTCAGGTATCCATGTGATTAAATCAATTGCAATAACCGAATCAATCCATTGTGCTTTGAAGTAGTTCGATGCTATTGGTTTAGGCTTCAAAATGCAGTAGTTATATCCAGTTGTACAAATACAATGGTTCGGTTTTAATTGGTATATGAATCATAATTTTAAGCCCAAAATTGAACTGAAATTTGACGCTTAGTATTTTCAAAATCGAGCGCACTGGAACTAACTTAAAAATCAATCAAAATTGTTTGCTTGGGTTTGATTGATGCTATCCGTTTGGTTTGACGGTTTTCTTTTTCGTCTCTGGTTTCAGGTGTTGTTACCTTGTCATGCCTTGTATTCGTCTTTGTCCCAGATGGGCTCGTTTGGATTGTGTTTGTCTCATGTGCTTGTATCGTCTCTGCTCTACTCGTGGCTTGGTGTTTCCTGTTTCTACCCATTTTCGGAAGAATCAAATCTGGCCATGGTGAATCGGGGCCCAGAAGGGTGTAATTCTCCATCTTACAGCATTTGTCACATTTCCACTGTCCCTAATCCTTATATATGAACCAAGATAAAATGTTAGTAAGAGTTGTATTATGGTCGAATACTAGGTCTATAGCTTAAATAAGTGTATGACTTCCCTTTTTAATCATATGATCATGTGTAATTTGTAAAGCATCATAATATAGACCATTCACTTAAAAGTGATGAGAATATATAGAGGTCTTATTGTAAACTTATTGGCCTTGTATGTATGCTAATTGCAATCTTTTACAGTTTTAAATACCATATCTTGCATTACGAACACTGTCACATCGATCAGTCGCCGTGTGCGTCTCCTCCAAATGTAATCTACGTACCTAAGAAAATAAGAAAGACCCACAGCACAATTGAATCTAGTACTAGCCTGCCCCAAGGAGTTGCACCACCAAGGAGTTGTACTTTCAAAACTCTGAAACTGCTTCTATTAGTACTAAGCAGTCCATGAAGAGAAAGAACTCCTTGGAATCCTCTACCTCCGTTGATTTCTCTGATGCATTCCCATTGTCGCCCTGAAATTCAACCCAAATCTGTCTTTTCCATTCCACAAACTCACTTTGCCAATGTCCCATGGAAGAATCTCCGCTACTGTAGTCTAGTTCTCTTTCGCAACTCTCTCCTGAAGCTTTTGCATAAATGAAATAAAGTGAGATTCACCCAAACTTTTACTCAAATTGAAGATTATATAAAAAAATTTATTTATGGTCCGGCATGGATATGGTCTCCCATAATTCGTCACCTCAGATTTTCAATTTGGTCCGCGTACCACGGTATAGTACTGTATATGTGAAGACATCCATGTTGACCTTTTCATCCCAAGTTTAGTACTACACCAAAATTAAAACCAAACAAGACAACGAAAGAGGAATCAGAGACAGTAAGTGAAATGGTTAGCCAGATGATGTTAACTCATGGCTTCGCGGTGGATTTCTTCTTAGGGAATTGGGCAAGGCAGGTTCAAGCTCTGATCGCAATCACATAAGATGAAGAAACCATAAAGAGAGAGAGAGAGAGAGAGAGAGAGAGAGAGAGAGAGAGAGGATCAGCTCACCTCCAAACTTCAGGGGTGATTGGGAATTGGGAGCCTCTGCGTTTTATGTTTTTGCGATTTTTGTGGAATGCATTATGCAACAGGCATATATAATGTTTAGGAAATATATGCAAAGTATATTTTTAAGGTCTTTTATTTTAATCAAAATGAAAAAGTAAAAATGAAAAGTCAAGATCTCATATTTTTATACTTTTACCTTCCATTGTCTCCAGGTCTGTTCGTTCTTGGTTCGGCGACGAGCTTAATAAGGTGAGCGGTTGGTGTTTGTGGGTTTTCCCGTTAGTTTTTTCATTTGCCTTTTTTTTCTTTCCACCGGCGGGTTTCTCCCGTCCGGTTCTGTACCGGTATGATTGTTCCAGATCCAATGGGTGATGGTGGTGGGCAAATAACCCGACGCCTATTGAGGAATGGTTCGGTGTTGGTGGTCTTTGTGTTCGTGGCTGGATGTTCGTTTTGGGAGCTGGTGGGTTTCGGTGGTGCTGTTGGGGTTGGTGGTGGACCGGTGGTGTAAGATTGGGTAGCGCAGCATTTTCGACTGGACGTTGACTGTTCCGGCCAGTGACCCTGGCGGTTTTGTCCATGTGATCTGTTAGCTTTTAGTTGATTTGTTGTTGTTTGCCTTCAGATTTCAGCGATGCTTAATTATTTAGGGTTTGAACTGTGGATCTCTTTGATCCTCTGTTATCTAGACCGAGATTGGTTCTTATGTACCGGCGTTATCGCGGGGCCTGCTTCGGCAGTAGGTGCCTGAGATCGAAGTTTAGATTGCTTCAGTTCTTTCCTGTATCTGTTCTGGAATCTGTTTGCCCAATGGGCTTGTAATTAATGAATGACTCTTTTCGATCAAAAAAAAATCTGACTGTTTGAAATCAATCAATGCCCATTGAATGTATTTTTCTTTTCTTTTCTTCAGGCCTATACATTACCTCTTCTCCATGGTTTGTATTTGGTCTCTCCTCGATGTACCATTTGTCGAGTTCTCAATAAAATTTTGTTGCCGATCAAAAAAAAATAATGTACAACTCAAGTTTAAAAATTTATGTGATTTATCCTTTTTTTTTCTTCTTTCTGAGCAATGTGAACTGTCCATTTCATACAAATTGTTCATCTATTTGTTAACATATCTACCTATTATTCATCATTCTTTCTTATTCTTCAAAAATTTTATCCGTCTGACAAACAGGCCGTTACGGGCCCAAATATTGAGTTTGGAGGGGTTTGGTGGATAAGTTCCGGAGGTAAGCTAGCTGATCCCGTGGGGTAAATTCCGTTATTATCCCCAAATGGATGAACATAAGTTACATACAATATAGAAACAAGAAGATATAGCCAAGGGTATTACAGTATTTGAGATCACAGCAAATGGACGAAATTTCCTTCGAGCAACACGCGAATCTAATATGAAGCGGGTCAAAATTCTTTTGGGAATTGATATTCAAGCTCTTTTTTTTTTTATTCACACTTTTTTCTTTGTTTTTTAGTATTGAAAGTGTATGTATTTTTTTTGTTAAAAGACAAAAAGAGTGTGTGTATAACAAAAAAAATGAGTGTGAATATCTCCATTTGTTTGGGCGTAAAATATTTTTTGGTAAAATGTTTTACCTGTTTTCCGATGTTTGGTTGTGTAAAAAATCAGAAAAACATTTTACATGTAAAACGTTTTCCATTAATTGGATGAAGGTGACTTATCCTTACATCTTCCGTAAGTTATTTTCCGAAATGAACCTGTTGCTTTCTACTGTAATTCACACTGCTCAGTTTCCTCGATTATCAGTCATGATCTATGTTCAATTCCAATTTCTTAGATTTCTCCACCATTTAAGCCCTTCTCTCTACACTATTTTGTCAAATTCTGAAAATATTTTTTAAGTAACAACCAAACACCAAAAAATAAAAATTTTGAGAGTATAAATTTTGAAAAAATATTTTATATGAAAAAACATTTTACATCGAAACAAACAGAGTAATTCCCTTAATATATGAACTTTTTTGTTGGACGAACTCTTAACATTGGCGCTTGCAATTATTGTCCATTGAAGGGCCAATGACCAATACGCACGGCCTTGCCTTCCCCTTCCCGGAAGATTCCAATTGGTTTGGGGGGTGGGGGGGTGGCGCTTGGTTGGAACCGGGGGTTTGTAGTGCACCCCCGCACTATACGTGTAGTGCGGTTAATTTTGCTGTTCATTTCAGTAATAGACGACTCGGATTTTCATCAAAACAATGGACGGGTAGGATTTGTAGAAGCTCGGATTATATTCAATTATTCATTGTCAAGATCGATGGCTCGTGTGCGCCTTACAGGATGCCTTGCAGGGTCTTGCACTATAAGATTTCTCAATCCCGCTTGGTTGGGGGTTGGAAATCTTGACTATGGGTACACCACGTTGCGGTAGACCATTTTGAGGTTCAATTTGTTTGAAATACAATCTTACGGTTTTTAGTAAAAATTCAGCTCATTCAAATATCGGTATTCTCTCTCTCGCTCTCTCAAAAAGAAATTCCATTTTTTCGAATTCAAATGCCTCGCCGCCCAAGTTACATAACGGGGATCAAAAGAAAAAAGGAACTATATATGAACAAGATTTGTGCTAACCAAAGTTTAGCTCAAGTTTCTCACTTTGATTAGTTTTGACTTTTGAGCACGCTGGGATTAATCATCAATACTCAATTCTTCAATAGATAATTCGGTAGAATCATATTTGATCATCCAAAGTAAATTGCAGTCGATCAAAAAAAAAAAAAGATGAAAAGCAAATTGCAAAAATGCAAGCACCAAAATGTACTAAAAAGGACAATTTTATTAATTAACTTAGTGACCCAGATTCGAAACACAATCAGCAGTTCTCAAAGAAAACGAAAAGATGAGAAAAAACAATTGTGGCATCATTTGATGAGGGATAAAAAAAAAATCGAAGAAGCTCCCTTCACAAATTATCCATAATACCTAGGGTTGTTGTTAGCACTGCTAGCTAGCTACTACTATGTAACTACTACGTATAAAACTGGGTGATTTATCAACTTTGTGAGAACTTGGGAAGAGCTTGGTCCTGTAAATACTTTGAGACAACTCGGTAGGCTGCTTCTCCTGGATGTACTGAATCCCAAAGCAAATATTGAGAAGGGTTTGAACAAACTGGAGTGAACTGAGTGCATAATCCGCAGCATCCTCTATTAGTTACCGTAAAACCTGTTTCACAAAAATAATTTAGTTCTTGACGAGGCACTTACGTTGGCAGGGGATTAATATTGCCCTAATCCTTTATGGTTTCATTTACGTATAAATCCTTTGCACCATATAATCCAAGAACTTTCTCCTGAAAAAATTTCAAAATTATCCAATTAATATGGAAGAATTATGCAAACATTGACTATTTTTAAACTCGGGGACACTCCTTCCTCCACTTGGGATCCGTCGAACTTTGTTCTTTATACTCTTCTATTAAGGGTGAGCGTGGTCCGAATTGGTTTTGTTTTGTAGTAAACCAAAAACCAAATTATTAATACCTACAGATTGTGAATTTAGAGAACCAAACCAATCCATAGAATGCATGGAACCAAACCAATACAAACCATAAAAATATGGTTCGGCTTTGGTTTTGACCACGGATTGCATAAAATTGAGATATCTATCTTCATAAACTTTTAAATTGAGTAGTGAGAGACATTAAATCAATCATTATTAGTATTAAAACTAATTCTTTTCTTATGTAAGGAATATAGTAAGGAAAAAACTATTAAGAAAGAAAATAGTGACTAACAAAGAGTGTCTATTATTGACCGGGAAAGAAAGTGATGAATGCAATTTGCCAATTTATGTTTATTACATTAGGTTTAGATATATAGAATATGAATATATTTTCATCATACAAATTTAGAGTATTAGATTAGGAAATTAATTGACTATGGCTTAGGCTAATTTTATTTGGTGTATCTAAATCGTGTATATATCAATACATATACATATATACACACATATGCACACATACATACGGTTTGGATCGGATTGGAACTGAAACCGTTGACATAAATCCACAAATCAAACCATTGAACACGGTTTATAATTTTTTGAAACCGGAGCCAAACCACACTACTAAAAAACCAAACCAAACCAAACCATGCAGTTTGGATCGGATTCGTGGATCGAAGGTTTTTTTCTCACCCCTACGTACCTTCTATGAATTTCCCCATTGAAAAAAAGTGTGTGCGCATAGATACATGGCAATATCAAAGTACAGTGACAACTAATGTCTTACCATATTTTTGAGGATTGTTCATCATGTCGTAAAGTGGGGTGTAAAAATCTGCATACACAAGTTTGCTACCAGGAAGGGATTCCTGTAACCGAGACAACATTGCAACAAGCTTCTGATTGTAAGATTGAGACTGTGAGTAGTCCACACATCTCCCTCCCATATTGAATCCTGCAGCCCAACACCCAAGTGGAGGAAGCCCTGCAATAAGCATGTTTCGACATCCTTGATTGTACAATTCCTGCACATTAATTCACAATATTAGTAAGAGAGAGAGAGAGAGAGAGAGAGAGAGAGAGAGAGAGGGAGAGGGAGAGGGAGAGGGAGGGGTCTAACCTTAACAAATGCTTGGACCCTTTGTATGAGGAAATCATGATAGCCACCAATGAGGGGGAACTGAAGCGTCCTAGCACCCCCACTGAAGTAGTTGATAGTGACATCGTTACTTCCTGAAGTAACAACCACCAAGGAACCGTTGATTATACCCCTAGCTTCTGCTTCCCCTGTGACCCCCTTAAGCTTCTCTACATACTGCTTCAAATACTCCGGTTGTTTGGATACCGGAATCACTCCACTCATGACCGTAGTCATGTCGTCGTACCCTGACCCTGCCGATGCGAAGCAAACACCCGTTCGGAGCTCCTCTCGTGGTAGATTCGGATCGAGAAAAGGCGGGACAGTGTCCTTGATCCCTAGCGCCGAGGCTAAAAGATCCGACACGAGCTTCCCGTTTGAAAACCTCCCCGTGGGGATCTTCCCGGGAAAATCTTGGCCGTATGGCTTGTGGTTGGCTTTTAGGACAGTGGGTATGAAGTTGTTGTTTCCGGTGTCCAACAACGAATCGCCGAAGATGAGAATGGCGGTAAATCTCGGCGATCGGGTCGCGTCGAGTCTCTTGGCTGCAGTGATGGAGCAGACTTGCACTAGGAGGAGGAGGTAGAAGAGTGGAGAAGCCATTAGGTAATTCAGTTTTTCTTCTTGTTCTGTGCTTTGTTGTTGTGTTTTTGAAGTGTTTGTTGCACAAACACATATATATAGAGGTGCTGGGGTTAGAGATGGCAAATCCAACCCATATTTTTTAATTCGTCCAAATCCGAATTTATAACCCAACCTAATCTGCCTATATTTATATGGGTTTAAATGGGTTGAAACTAAAATACCCATTCACTACTTTTAAGCTAAAAACCCCGTTTTTTTAATCCTGAAACCATTAACCAGCGTTCCACTTTCCAGCAACAGGCACCAAAACAAATGATTCAACTGAAGGAATATTTTTTTTTTTTAACCTCGAAAAAACTGAAAGTTAACTTGCCGATCAATAAAGTAAAAACTGAAAGTTAAATAACATTTTTTTTAGATGCAAAAAAAAAAAAACACTTTCAAGCCCTAATCTCATCTCTGCTTATGATACAAAAAAAAAAAAAAACTCTTTTTTTTTACGCGTCCAGGCCTAATTTCATTCTTGGAATTGCAGGGAGCTAGCTTAAACTAAAGTTGACAAAACTAAGCGGTGGCTTTGGCTTTGGGCGGGTTTGGGTTTGGCTTGACCCATATTTGACCTGCCCCGTTTCAACCCGTTTACCTTTTGACCCATATTCGATCTGCCCATATTTGACCTGTGACCCGTTTCAATCCGTCTAAACCCGCCCGTTTGCCACCTCTAGGGGTCAATGCACATTTGTGGTGATCTTAATGCACATTTTGTAACTTGCAAGAGAGCCATGAAGTGGTCAAAATGGAATTCTTTTAACATCCGGGGAATTCAGTCAACTGGAATTGGCGTTAATTACCATCGACAAGTTAATTTGTGATTCCTTGCACAATTAACTGGTTGATTAACGCAACTTAATTATCTGCATGCGTTAATTAGTCATTACGTATTACTCGCACTACAATTGTCGCTGTGATCAGCTAAATTATCTTTGTACTCCATCTCAACGGCGGTAATAGAGGACCAAAATCTTAAAACAACACACGTGATTATGGTTCCGTTTGTTTCGATATAAAATGTTTTACAATGTAAAATATTTTCCATGTAAAATATTTTTTTCGAAAACAAACTTCAAATTTTTATTTTCCGGTATTTGGTAGGCACTTGAAAATATTTCCAGAAATCAACAAAATAGCGTGGAGAGAGAGATGGGGGGCTTAAACGGTGGAGATATCTGAGATTATTGGAATTGAACGTGGATCAAGACTGACGATCGAGAAAACTGAGCAGTGAGAATCGCAGTAGAAGTCAACATGTTCATTTCGGAAAATAACTTATGGAAGATTTAAGAGTAAGTCATTTTCATCCAATTGATGGAAAATGTTTTACATGTAAAATATTTTCCTCATTTTTTACACAATCAAACACCAGAAAATAGGTAAAACATTTTACATCCAAACAAACTGAGCCTATAAACAGTATCAATAAATTTTGTTTATTGTCCAAGTAAAAACCCACGATGGACCAAGTATATTTGAGTAATTTTTAATTACATTTTAGGAGAGTACGTACTGAACAAAATACCACTCGATCTACGTACGCGAACCTAAAACCTCCCTTTGTTTCCCCCGCCGCATCACCAACACCCATCAACTCATAAGGGTGTGGGTTTGTTGTAGGAGCTTGGCTATCTTCGAAGTTTTTGTTTCGTAGTGCCCCCGACTAATACGCATTCATTTATGGCTATGCCACTGGCCATAGTAGGGCAAGTCGTGACATTTAAGAGTTTACTCCTCCTTGGTACAAGGCTCCGACTAGCAACTGAGAATTATAGTCTCAAAAAAAATTAGTAGAGGTATGCATATGCTATATTATATACTAGTGCTAACCCGTGCCTACGGCACTACGCATCCCGGTTGGAAAGGGATGGCAGTTGTGTAATTTAGGTGAAAATCATGGGCACTTAACTGGAAAGTGGGAGGATGCACTACAGCCTTTGGATCAAATGAATCTAAGCCGTTTCAACAACTTGTCCCCACACCCTTCTGTTTTATAATAGAGATTCCGAACATTTTGAATCTATCGTCACTAAATATTCAAAGATTAGCAATTAAAATTCAAAACATTAATTTGGCGTTATCCATGATTCATGGTTTTTTTTCAGAAAAGAAACTGTCTTACATTACTCTTTCTCTTCTAAAATGTACACAAAGAATAACCTCGATCGGTAAACATAATCAGAGGAAATTAATTCCTCGCAAATACTGTTATTAGATTAATAAAAATTCTAACTCCACACCCATCTACACACCCACTTACACATCCATACTCACAATAGGGGTGGGTCTCCACCCCTATTGTGAGTATGGGTGTGTAAGTGGATGTGGATGTGGATGTAGAATGATTGATTAGATTAAAGCCCCTTACGAAATTTTCTCGCCATCTCTCATATCTAGCTTCCACTCAAATTAGTAGAATATATACAATCTTAATTAATTAGTCACATATATAATTCTTTGAAGTGTTGATCAGCGCTCGCGCTTTCAATTCCCGCTCTCACAAATTTTAGTAAATTGAAGGAGATATACACATTGAAGCAAATACAGTAGCTTTTTAAATTTCTTTATGTGTACCCAAAAATCAAACTTTACTTTGGTGCAAAGAAAAAAAAAAAAATCATGCATGAGTATTTATTTTTTTTAATCCACAAATTTCACGACTTTTCACATGGGGCTCAACAATTTGTCAAAATGTGGATGTAGGAGTTAGGAGAAATGTAGGATGAAGATTGAGGTCTTAAAGATAGAATGGTGACAATCGTATATACGTGTTGTATTAACTTTCTGATCTATTTCGTTAAGTTTAATTTCCTATCAAATTGATTGGTACTGTGAATAATATATGCTTTTTGACATTTAATAACCACTATACCACTCTAACACGGGTTATTGCTAGCTATAAAATTAGGCCCCGTTTGTTAACCATATTAGGCTTTGGGATTGGACTACCAATCTCATGGGTTTCACAATAACTTGTTTAGTAATCAAAAAGAGGTGTGGACTGAGTCCAATGGATTTGGGAGCCGGCCCTTAGGGGGTATTGAGAATGGCCTCTCCCACTTGGTATTGGTAATCCAGACCACTCATTTCCAATGCAGAAATACGAAAATAGCCTTGTTTAAACCATGTAATGACCAAAATACCTATAATTTATAAGCACGTACAAACCCTAGCCCCCATTATTTGAAAGTGTACTTAATTTCTCTCTCATGTTTTTTACGGGACATGAATAAAAAGCTTATGTTCGCTATATTTTAATATTTTGAACACATGAATAATCAAATCAACCACTTTCAAATTAAAGTAATCAAAATTTTCATCTGGAAAATAAATTTTTTCCAAAAGTATTTTTTTGATGTTCTGATTATTTTTTGGAAAATTGGTTTGATCCAAAAAATATCCATCCGAAAATTAAATCAGTTTTGCAGAAGGGCAAAAAATGGAAATGTATACTATCAATCCAATCATATTCCATGTGAAACAAACATGATATTAATAATTCCATCATCTAATCTCATATAAAAAAAAACATACTCATCACCATTCTCATCTTCTCTGCATCTACATGGGTGTTCTTTTGATTATTCAATTACCATATGGGCTTTCAAGAAGTGATCACCATACTCTCCACCCCAATTAGTTGTCAACCTTGTTACAAAAATTAGCAAAAAAAAATTTAATCACTAGCCCAAATGTGTTATGGGCTGAGGTACTAATTTTGTAATTTAATCACAATTTATCTGAAGTGTTATTAACGAACTTAAGTTCTACTAGTATGATTTTGGACTACTGTATTAATTGAATCGGTACAGGTGGGTACTAGAGGTGGCAATCTCAACTCACATTTCTTAACCCGCCCAAATCCGCCCACTTATAACCCAACCCAACCCGCCCATATTATATAATGGGTTGATATGGGTTCAACCCATATCAACCCATATTTTTATGGGTTTAGATGGGTTGAGAGTGGGTTTAATATGGGCTAAAAGTAAAAATGGTACAACATCCCTTTTTCTCAATTGCCCGCACTCTCTCCCGACTTCTCTCTTCTCTGATTACTGCCAACAATTCAATCCAATTCACCCACATATCTCTCTCTCTCTCTCTCTAACTGTTTCGGCACTCTCTCTCTCTCCAATTCACCAATCAATCTCTCTCTCTCTCTCTCTTATCTGTTTAGGCAACAAAAAGACAAAAATAATATAACTATAAGACCAATCCCTTGAGCTCCTCTCCCTCTTTTGGGCTTTTTTTTTTTTGGTTCTTATTCAAATTTTTTCCCGCGTTTATCGTTTTGCGACAAGTATTTTACGATTTTTGGTTTGCTCCAATCAAAAAAGTAAAAAATTATAACTTTTATCCAAATATTTTTGAAAACATCCAAGATAAAGCCTAAAAAACATTGTTGGGATAAAAAGTTACTTTTTCGATTCTCTCATCGAGACGAACTAATAGGAATAAAAAGTTTGTCGCAAAACAAACAAATACAAAAAAAATTGAAAAGCAACGTTTCATCTCGATCGATGCCGAACTTATTCCTTTTCAATTCCAAGTCTTTTACTAATATTTCAGATGGGTTAAGGTATGATTCTTACAAAAAAAATAAACAAAAAGAAAACAAGCATTTCACGGGCCTTACTGTTCTTGGTCGAAATAATAATAAAAATAAACAGAGTACTACTAGGCCGGCTGAGTGGTCGGCCGGTTCATGCTTTTGGATCGATTTTCTCCATTATTGAAACGTTACTTATCAATACACCAACACTTAATTTTAATACAAAAGTTTGTCGTCTTTTACTAATATTTCAGATGGGTTAAGGTATGATTCTTACAAAAAAAATAAACAAAAAGAAAACAAGCATTTCACGGGCCTTACTGTTCTTGGTCGAAATAATAATAAAAATAAACAGAGTACTACTAGGCCGGCTGAGTGGTCGGCCGGTTCATGCTTTTGGATCGATTTTCTCCATTATTGAAACGTTACTTATCAATACACCAACACTTAATTTTAATACAAAAGTTTGTCACTTGACTTTTTAATCCAAACCTAAGCGATGGTTTCGGCAAACGCAACGAAGACCGAAACTGTACAATCGGTGCAATCATCGCCTTCCAGACAATTCTCTAAAGCGGCAAATCAAAGAAGGGGGGAGAAGAGAGAGTGGGGGGAAGAGGGGGGGAAAAAAAAAATGATGAAAACGGGTCGGGTCGGGCGGGTTTGGGTTTGGCTTGACCCATATTCGACCCGACCCGCTTCAACCCGTTTACTTTTTGACCCATATTTGACCCGCCCATATTTGACCCACGACCCGTTTTAACCCGCCCAAACCCGCCCAGACCCGCCCGTTCGCCACCTCTAGTTGGTACGTGATGGAGATACTGATCACGTTTTTCAAAAAAAATGTGTGTGCCTGTAGAATATTTTACTTTTTTGCTTACAATAATTATTAATACATAAATAAACTTGCCTATAAAAAAATTACATAAAGAAACTTAATGTTGATAATACGTCAATGATTTATTATACTGTCAATATAGAAACTATAAAGGAAAAATATCTATTAATAATTTACAATTTTGAAGATATATATGTGATTGTTAAATTTGAATAGACAATAAAGCAAAAATGAACACTACCAGAATTATATAGGAACAAGAACATCCAAGTAGTTCGTTACATTACTTCATTATCCATCTATCTTATCCTTCCGTATCATCAACTTCCAAACAAACCAAATCTTCTCCCTTTTTTAATTACTCTCTTCTTCTATCATATCAATATCTTTAACTTCCCTTTCTTCGTTAGAGTAAATTAAGTTTAACGAATAATAAAAAAAAGACTTCATTTCTTCATTATCTGAAAACCTTATCCGTCTTATCCGCTCGTATCAATTATCAAACAAACCAAGTCTTATCCCCTTTTCTCTTTTTCTATCCTATCAACTCCTTAATTTCCTTTCTTTCTTATCTCAAAATATTATCCGTCCCGAAAAACGCTTAATTCTTTAATTTCACTTCTTTCTCCATCTCAAAACCTTATCCGCCCGATAAACGCAAGTTTGATGAGAACACTACTTTCCAAGACAGTTGATACCAATTGCTATGAATAGATAAAAACTGAAATAACTAGCACGACTGCGGCACGTGATCGGGGTCGAAGCTTATAAACCGAGGTTGGGGGTTCAAGCTCAGTTGACTACTACTACTACTAACCAGTAATCGACGGCGATAAAAAAAGGATGGCGGAAAAGACATCCGGCAGTAAGCCACCGGTGTGCGTGACCGGCGCCAACGGCTTCATCGGCACGTGGCTGGTCCGAACCCTCCTCGACCGCGGCTACACTACCGTCTACGCCTGCGTCTACCCCGGCTCCGACGCGTCGCACCTCGGCCGCCTCCCCGGCGCCGCCGCCGCCCGCCTGGTGGTGCACGAGGCCGACGTCCTCGACGCCGCCGCGGTGGCGAGGGCGGTGGAGGGATGCGCCGGCGGCGGCGTCTTCCACGTGGCGTCTCCCTGCACGCTCGAGGACCCGAAGGATCCTCAGGCGGAGCTGCTGCTCCCCGCCGTACAGGGCACGCTCAACGTCCTCGCGGCGGCCGAGGCGGCCGGCGTCAGGCGCGTTGTGATCACGTCGTCGATCTCCGCTATGGTGCCGAACCCTAAGTGGCCGGTGGGGAAAGTGTTCGACGAGTCGTCGTGGACCGACCTCGATTACTGCGAATCTCGCCAGGTCTTACTCTTCACTTGCTTTCCCAACCTTAAGAGCCCGTCACATAACCTTTTTTTTTAAAATAAATAGTATTTATTTTACATTTTCAAACTAAAAATACCTGTCACATAATTTTTTTTTTTAAAATAAATATTTATTTTACATTTTCAAACTAAAAAATAATATAAGGGCAAATACATCAGATGAGCTATATCCACAAAATTAGGTAAAATAGAGTAATAAACCCCAAAACTCCAATGCAACAGACTAGCAAAACCCAAATGTAAAATACATTTCTTCCGATGGGTAACTAAAAATAGCTAAGCACTATTCACCATCTACACACTTTTTTATTATTTTCCTTAGCAATTCTATCTCTCCCTCTCTCTTCTGCTTTTTCTCTCTCTTCTGTCATATAGGTAATTTATAATATTTTAATGAAATGAAGAAGATTATGTAGAGCATTGGTGTAGCATGAAAGTTAAGAACAAGCAAAAATACAATTTGACACTGTTTAATGGTTAGTTTTCCTAACCATTGGTGTACTTGCTCTAAATGAAAAATAATTTTTTGATTTTTTTTTACCGTATAAAAGATCTCATCAAAATTTTTCAAACAAAATTCATATTGCATATTTTTTGATTTCATTAAATCCATTATTTTTGAGCTTAAAATTGCCTTCTTAAAAAATAAGTGTTTAAAACCCGTTCTGGAATGGGACCTAAGTCACATAATGCGCGAGCATATTAAGTCCTCGAAAAAAACCCAAAACTACTTTAATTTACGAGAACGAAAATTGAGAGTGTGAGTGCCGGGTGAAGAATGAGACCGGGAGCGGAGCAGAAATTGAGAGCGCGAGTGTGACTATAATCCCAACTCATTATGTGTCGACTGCGTATATATGGCCGGTGGGATTGGTCACAGGATTAGGTTAGATGGGCGTAAGCTGACCCATATACCTGAGTTATCAAAATGTATATATGTTCATTCGTTGCATATATATTATACATAAACTAGGTATGGATACATGTATGCATTGTGCACTCGCGTGTGCTGTAAAAAATCGCTGAAAATGAGGCCTGTACTGATCCCATGATAATTAATTAAGAAAAGTGATTTGGAGCTGTGGAAGGGAGAAAAAGTTAAAACACGTTAAGCAAGGGCAGAGGAAGCAGTTGAGATTTGAGGACCATGTATGTTAATTCCACTTGTATCGTTTGAGGGACTCACGTACATTGGACTAGGGCTCTTAAACTAACCAAGCTACTCGAGTTCGAGCCCGTGTTCACTCATTAAAAACTTGTTCAAGAACGATTTGTTACATGAACAAACCAAGTTTCGGACATTTTGTTGAAGGTCGTTAAGGTCGAACAAGCTGCTACTCAGCTCGTTCGGCTTCAGATGTATAAAAATTTCAAGCTATTCGAGATTATTTCGTGTTCGGCTTGATTAAAGGTCGTTTGAAATCAGCTTGTCTCCTAATCAACCTAAGCTCAGGCATAGCTTGATCAACCATCTGCTCTGCTCTTTTCTCACTCCTACGTATCTGTGTTCGGATTTCTGTCCAAACACCTATCAGTACTACTACGTGATTTGTAGTATGTGGATTGGATAGCTATGGATTACATTTTTAAAAGTATTTTTGAGTTGCTTTTAGATATCAAGCAGTTCTAAAGAGAACCCAATTCTGAAAGGCCTAAAGCAGTCATGATTAGTATATGTAGCATTTGGGTATGTGGAGCTGCGAAATATTAGAGATGCAATTTATGTGTTTCCCCACAACTTAATTTTAAGTTCTTTCTCAAGTATCTGTAACCGATTTTATACTATAAATAGGTTGTCAAGCTCAAATTGAAGAACCAGGGATCTGTTTGCTTGCTGTTGTAAATATGTTCTTGTTGAGATATGTTTTTTAGAATGGACAATGAATGATGTGACCAAAATGTCTTTATGATAGTAGTAGGGTATAGTTCTCTAATTCTTTAATGCTTTGTTATGACTTACGGTTTTACCTACATCCATAAGTTGGTGATCTATGCAAGCTGACAGAGTCTTTAGGATGGCTAAAATTTGGTGAAGTGCGGAAATATGCATTTATATACTGTAGATTTCTCGTATAATATTTCCATGTAATAACTATGTTGTGAACGGTATTTTTTGATTTTGGTTGTGTTAAAAAATACCAATCTTCGTTTGTAGTCACCACCTAGTTATTCTCTTCCCATCAGATGCAACTCCTGCACATTTCTAACTTACCGCTCCATTAACTAGAGGGACTATCACAGAACACATAAATTTGTCATTACTTTGGACTTCCCGAATGATCTACATATTCGACTTTTGACAATAAGATTGTTATTCAACAGTCCTACTTGACTGAGGCATTATTTGCTCAATGAGTTTTTTTTGGACCTGACAGAAATGGTACCCTGTGTCAAAGACACTGGCGGAGAAAGCCGCCTGGGAATTTGCAGAGAAGCACTCATTGGATGTGGTGGCAATCAATCCGGCCACGTGTCTTGGCCCTCTCTTGCAACCTGGTTTGAACGCAAGTTGTGCTGTCCTGCAACAGCTGCTGCAGGGATCAACTGATACACAGGAATATCATTGGTTGGGTGCTGTGCATGTGAAAGATGTGGCAAAGGCACAAGTATTGCTTTTTGAGAGCCCTAGTGCTTCTGGTAGATACCTTTGCACCAATGGCATATATCAGTTTGGTGATTTCGCTGAAAGCGTCTCCAAACTCTTTCCTGCATTTCCTGTTCACAGGTTCTCTTTCAGTTAACTTTAAATATATAGTGGTTTGGAGCACATTTATTGCCTAAACATTGATATCACATTTCCATTTCATGTGCACCTCTCTCGTATTTTTGTTGCAGACAGACACTGTCTCAAGTTCTCTTTAACATCTCGAAGGAAAACGTGCTAGGAAACCAAGTCTTAATTCATGTATCTTAACCATTGACAAGTACCCAATAGTTGTTGCGTTTCCCATAAATGAAAATGACACATCAAACATGCAATTTTCGTTGTAGTTATTGGAAGGCACGCTAACCACAGAAAGCAGATTTGCAAGACAAGCCTTAATGGTTCTTCTACCAGGGAATTCAACCTTTTGAAACTGAAAGTGGATAGTGATCACAATAGAGTGGAAGTTGGAAAGATATGGAATAAGTAACAGATGCTTGTTATCCTTAGAGATGATGGTTTGGGTCTGACCCAAACCATGAATAGAGATTAGATGACCCCACTTAGTGTGGTAGTGATCATGCTATCTTGTTACCTCCTCATCCCCTTCATAATGGTTACTAAGTTTGGTTCTGCACCACAAAAGTGGGTTGCCTGAGGTGCAATTTTCCAACTTCTGCTGGCCCATTTCGATTTTAGCTTCTAAGGAACTCCTGTTAGTACTGGTACATGTCCATTCTTGTCAACCACCTTGTCTTAATCTAGGGCCCAGGAACCCATTGTGTGCCATGCAATAGCAGGAGAAAGGAGATTCCTTCTCAGTGCATTTGCTCATCTTCTTTAATTGTTTGTGGCATTCCTCTCCATTTCTTTTCAAATTTGCTCCCATTTTGGCTTTTATGGAGGTTCACGTTTCACATGCTCTCATGTAACTTGAAGTATCTTATATGTATGGAAAATGCTAATACAAAGTTTGTTGAGAAGCATTTATGTTTTTCATGAGCATCTTATATGTGTTGAACATTTGCTGCTTTTCCTTTGTATACAGTATATCGACTTAGTGATATCAGGTTCGGTCAATTAAGCATAAAGCAGTATCAGTTTTCTTTATTTGGAATGATGGAACTTCTCATAATATGTTGCTTCTCATTTGGAAAAAGAATGATGTCCTTTGATCAAGTGTTCTTACTGTCACTCAAAACTGAATGCTTTAATAGGGACTTGGAATTTGCTGATGAACCTTAGCATAAACAGGTAATCAGTAAATGAATTTCTCTTGCTAAGTTTGGACTGGGTCCGGAACTTACCTTGGGGGCTCACTTATCCGGTGTCCAATTTCCTTTCTAATCCAGGGATTAAGCAATGCTGGAATATTTTTTGGCACAACATCCGGTGACTGAAACATTGTGGGCTGAACCTTTTGTCACACTCTATCCAAGCCCCAATTAGAGATGGGGAGAGGGTTGGATAGAAGTTGCAAATTGTACTGAGGTTGGAACTCTAGACGATTACTTTCCTTTTTGGACGTACAATGACCCTCTAATCCAGTCTTTATACGAAATGGTAGCTTTAGTACTAATGATTCTAATCGTCTATAATCAGATCACTAATTGTACTTTGACAAAACGCGTCGTTTGGTAGCTCATGTTACGAGAGAAGTGGACAATGTCTTGCTTTGTGTACTAGAACCTGGGGAGAGAGGTAAATGGACAAAAAGAAAAGGCAAAGATAAGAACCCAAAATAAATGGTGTAACAGTCATCACTGTTGCTCATCGTTTTCAAATTTTCTTGATTCATGTTCTCATTTCTTCATTTCTTTGTAATCTACCTTGAGCTAAATAAATATGTTTCCTCTTTGTTTAATTGATGTTTCACTGTTTCATAGTTTACAGACCCTAAAATTCAACCGATTACAGGTTTACAGGGGAAACACAACCAGGTTTGATTGCATGCAAAGATGCTGCAAAGAAATTGATTGATTTGGGACTAGTGTTTACACCACTTGAAGATGCTGTCCGGGACACGGTAGAAAGCCTCAGAGCAAAAGGCTTCTTGAATCAGGAACAATCACAATCTTAAGTCCTTTTGAACCTTCCCCTATTTTCATCTCATCTTGTAACAAGGCAGTAAATAGCCGATAAAAAAAAATAAGGCAGTAAATAGACTATTTCTCAGTTTTTTTTACTGTCCACCTTTGCCATCGGACGAATAAACTCTAAGATCTTATCCTTCCATTATTGTGCCCCTTCTTGTTTTTGTTTTCTTACTGCTTGGTTTTGAGAAATTTGAGGTTGCCTTGTGTCCTTTACCCCTCCATGCCCTGCATTTGGACAAGAATCAATAGAATAGTCCAAAACATGCATTAAACTATTACCCGTAAAGCAATAAACTTGTGTTTTTTTGAATATCCAAAAACAGAGAATACGGATGAATGGCGAGCAAAGTACAACTAGTTATACTTCCCAATGACAAGCGAAACCGATAGATTGGGGGACAAGGTGTGTCCATCTTGTTGTTTGGTAGATTAGTTTAGCTTCTGATTGGCACGTGAGAGGGGACCATTTTCGGGGTTTAAGTGCTGTTTAGTTGAAAGCATGAGTGAATTTCGAACCCAATTAGTCTGGCTTTTGGTTGTGTGTCTTTTTCTCTCTTGATTTCCCCGCCTTTTTTTAGATGAAAAAGATAGATTCTTTCCTTGTAAAAGAGCTCCAAGCCATAAGGGTGGGGAAGATGATGCACATGGTGTGTTGCTGGCTTTTTTATGAGAGAGAGAGAGAGAGAGAGAGAGAGAGAGAGATGGGGAGATAGGGACGTGCAGTTTTAATCATGGAGATTGGAGGAGCTTCTGGCATTCCATGTGCATCAATCGCCTCGGCCCACTTCATATTATTCCACTCACCCATCTTCCCTCCAAAACTGTCTCTCTCTCTCTCTCTCTCTCTCTCTCTCTCTCTCTCTTGCTTATATGTATCTATTGTAGATTCCTTTTTTCTACATTAAAAGAGGACTCGAGTCTTGGAAGCAGTTGGAAAAGCTGAGATGAGCAGTAGTCCAGCACCTTGTACTAGATCCTGGTAAGATATTAGTACCTCTCTTTCCAACTAGTACACTGTTCCATCCTGGTAATTTTTACATCCTAAAATTCTTGGCCTATATAGATTAGAATTTTGGGATGTAAACATAAGTATTTGTACATCCCAAACTATCCTTATATAAATTGGTCCACGCAGTGGCCTAACAAATTTCGCCGGACTAGTTTTATGGTAGACGGTCCAAATAATTAATCATGAAGGACGAAATCATAAGTTGCTGAAAAGGACAGGATGAATTCACGAGTGAAGAGGGAAATAAGGACGAATTTTAAGTCTCCCCTGAAATATTCGTGAATTGGGTTTTTAGTTGTTACCTCTCCTTTCTATTTTGAAGGTCTAACCTGTTCATAATATTAGGTTTTCATTTTTTGAAGGTCTAAACTTATACTGTTTGCTCTGTACTTCTCTATGTTCTCTTGCTGTTTTGAAGGTCTATTAGTGAGGACTCGCTGAGGAGGTACGTGTTCTTTGCAAGTGAGAGCTGCATTCAGGAGCTATTGTCTGCTTCGGACTCGAATAGGGTCGGGAATTGCAGCGATGGGTGGAAGGTTCTCACTCTTGAAAACGGAGTGAAGATATCGAAGCGCCGGTCTGGATCACTTCACACCTTCCGTAGCCGATGGGTGTTAAGATCAGTGTCTCCTGAACAGTTTATTACTGTCGCCAATGCTATTGATGCTGCAAAGGTGAGCGCTTCGAGTTTTTACTGTTATTATATAAGGCATCATTATATGGTGAGCTAAAAAGTGAATGCAAATTTTCATTTCTGGCATTGCCCGTCACAAATTTTCTTTTCTTTTTTACCTGCAACTGGGAAAATCAAGGCAAATATTCATCTGGGATGGAAGTTAACAACAATGATCTACTGAAAGAACACCTAATTGCTTGTCTTCATCTGCATCTATAGACATGTTATGATTAGCTTTTTTGTGGTCTGATATTCTGGGAACAGCAATGGGACCCAGATTTGGTGGAAGCTACGTACATAAAAGATCTGCAAGACAACCTTAGCATCATCCGGCTAAGGTTCGGGGAGAATTCCAAGCCTCTCTTTCATAACAGAGAATTCATTGTCTACGAGCGACGTGAAACCATGGACGATGGAACTTTGGTAAGTAGTTTAAACTTGAAGAAAAGGCTAACAAAAATAGATAGAACCACTTTTTCTAACACGACTCCATGAACGCAATAGAACCCCACTATCATACTTTTCGCGGCACTCCATGGTTAATATTGTATTTGCAGAGACCTGATATTTTCTTAGTTTTACGAAAAGTTGCATATTCCACTGCTCACTTGGTACATCATTCA
This sequence comes from Rhododendron griersonianum, assembly GCA_018127125.1. Lineage (NCBI taxonomy): Eukaryota > Viridiplantae > Streptophyta > Magnoliopsida > Ericales > Ericaceae > Rhododendron > Rhododendron griersonianum. Next base: position 37,495,198 of record CM030798.1, on the reverse strand, counting down.
TGTGTTTAATTCTGTTTACGTAGACTTGGTATTTTCTTAGTTTTCCGGAAAGTTAAATGTTCCGTTCCTCACCTTCACAGCATTCCATGGTTAAAATTCCGTTTTCTAAAATTCTGTTCCCGTCGTGAAATTTTCCTAAGACCTAGGTCCAGTATCTGCATTAGTCGAGGGATTACACGTACCAGAATAATAGTCATGTAAAATATATATATATTTCTTGATTTTAATTAGATTTTAAAAAAAAAATGTATTCAGGTGGTAGCAGTTGCTTCACTGCCTAAAGAAATAGCAGCTGGATTACACCCAAAGCAAAATAATGCAATAAGAGGACTGTTGCTTCAGTCAGGATGGGTTGTTGAAAAGCTTGAAGATGACTCCTGCATGGTGACCTATGTTGTTCAGGTAAATTATATTGATGCTGACCAATTTCAAGTGGAACCAAATTCTCTCTCTCTCTCTCTCTCTCTCTCTCTCTCTCTCTCTCTCTCTCTCCCCGATGGAGAAGCTGATGTTTTTTTTCCATTTTCCATTACATTTCAGTTGGATCCTGCAGGGTGGCTGCCAAAGTTCTTTGTGAATCGTCTCAACACAAAACTGGTTATGATCATTGAAAACCTTAGGAAATTAGTGCAAGCGCCCTAGTAATGGCGAGGTATGAAAAAGTAAGGCCCTGTCTCGAACGGTCTGACATTTTTTGCACAATGTTCCTATGGAATCCGCACTTGTGAGATAGTTTCAGTAACTGACGGGACAATTACGGGAAAGGATCCGCTTCCAATAAGTAAAGAAAATCATCAACGGGAAAGTTATCCATCATTGTGATAATGGCGCTCTCTCTCTTCAACTTTTTCGCTTTGTACAGATATTTTTATCGTTTCGAGGATCAATCCCCACATGGTTATGGGATCCTAAATTCTAAAGTAGAGACAATCAATTGCACATGTTGGTTGGTTAGTGTTCTAGTATATCCAAAGAGGATGGTCCAAATTGAGGTACTTGTAAGCTCATGGGCCTAGTCAGTTAGTAAAATATTTAGGGTGCATTGAATTAGCTTATTCCAGATCTTATGAATGTCAATTGAACCTTAAGTGAACAGCTAATAACAGAGCTTTTAGAACTGGGTTTTGTTTTATTAACTCAATACAAACTTTTAGTGAAAGGGGATTCCTAAAAGCAATTACAAGGCCACTAGCTCTCATCAAAAGTTGGAAAAAACTGATCCAAATTGGGGATGGTGCTGTGCAATGGTGTGCGCAGCATCGTGTTGCGCACTTTCGAGCCGTCAGATCGTGCATCTGACGGCTCGGATCTCAGCTCGGCAATGAACGACTCTCGATTGTTGGTTGTTGAGATGAGATCCGACGGCTTGGAGGTGCGCAACACGGTTTTGTGCAACTTACTGCACAGCACCAACCCGAAGTTCGAGAGAGAGAGAGAGTTGCATTAAGCAATGCATTAAAGAGGTGAAATTACGTTATTTATCTTCATAGTGGGTCGTATTTTTGGAATAAATCTCCCGCTTCTCCTCGCCCTTGAACTCTTGCCCAAGGGCTTTTTCTAGTGTTGACTGAGGTCCGGATTGGTGACTATTCCCCTCCCGGGCCAAAACTCAATCATTGGCCACTTTCCATCCGCTAAAATTTATCCATTTTTTTCTCAATCCCCATATTTAACAAAATTTTAACCAAAATTAAGATTATCACCTTGAAACTTCGTATAACTAATTTTAAAAATTGTACAAGGGTATCCCACAATTCAAAAGTTCGACTTACATGTCAAAAGTTATACTATGCATTAGGAGAATAAAATATCCGTTTTATAAGCAATGGCTTAGGCTACGAGTTGGAGTAAGTTTTTGCTCTAATAGCCCTTTTTGATGGAGGGATTTTATAATAAGAAAAGAAAAGAAAAAGGTAGTATGATTTCTAGCCAAATCATTTATTTAGATAAAGCATTACTCCATTAGCGAGAAATCGAGAAAAACACACCAAAAAAAAGATATTTGGCTCTTGTCATTCTCACTTTATAGTGAAATTGAGTGAGAAAAAGCCCTTATCTCACAACTTCTCACAATTCAAAGTGGCTGTTAAATGGCAAGTGGAGTGGAGTGCAGTTGGTGCATCTCTTATACTTCCATGCACATAGGTAGTGTTCGATTTCCGTAAGCACTCATCCCCTTCCCTAGTCCCCTAGCATAGAGTAAATTAGGTTTAACGAATGAGAAAAAAAAGGTAGCCGTTAAATGTAGCCAATAAATATGGAAGTATGTGTTTGTGAACTGATGAATGCAATGCTCTAATCACAAGGGTTGTACTTGCATTTACAATCCATTAATGGGATTCATTCTATGAAATACGATTCAACCAAAAAGATCAATATTGGATGGACTTTTTTGCACCATTAAATGTTGTCCATTAAAGGATGCTGTACAGGAACAACCCATGTGAGGGGAAGAGAGATCCATAACTACCAGGACAATGACTTTTAACTGGTTTCTTGAAACAATTCTCAAGCCTTCTTTGCATTAATACTCCCACTTGACTTGCATTATTTTATGACAGTTGGAGAGTCCATTCATAATAAACATATGAATTAACTCACTGATAAGAGCATCCACACCGCTCGGGTATGGTGGCAAGATCTCTTGCCATTACCCAAAAAATGGCACAAGAATTGTGATAGCAAAATGGGTGTCACACCCACAAACTCAACTTCCTCTCAATATTGGCAAAAATGCTAGTATATTTTCTTGCTATGTATAGCAACATTTTTGACAAAACACCATTTGAGAGGATGAGAAGTGGGAGTTGTTGGACGCAAAAACCATAATAGTGCTTGCACTCCCCCACCCCCAATATCCAATCGAGCTGATTTCTTAAGGGGAACTTTAAAAATATATTTCGAAAAAATCAACGGTTCGGATCATTTATGTCAAATCATTGCACAAAAAAAAAAAAAAAAAAGACAGGTATGAAAGTTTGTTGAAAATACAGGAAAATCAAATTTTGCCCCAAAAAATGGCAAAATATGGGTGCTAAGACTCTTGTTATTATTATTATTTTTTGGCAAAATGACAATATTTTATTATCAAACAAATAGCAACGGAAATGGAAAAATGACATTTATGAATGTAGATGGTTTTGAAATTTGACGTAGTCCTTTCTTTGAACCACATCCACATGGGCTCCCTGTCCCATTTCCATAGTCTCTTTCCTACCCCTTCTCTGCCAGCTCTATGGGCTCTGATACTACTTGGGCTCTTACCATGCCTTACTGAAGGAGTTTGGGCCATCTTTAAACTAACACATTTCCACCGAGAGTTGTCCAGGTGATCAAGGCATTTTCTTACTTACAAAAGAGTAATGTCAAGATTCAAGCCTTACAGTCGTAAACTGTAGCTTACCATTTGCCTGGACACTCCTCCAATCGACGGGTAACAAAATAGAACAACCCCTCTTCGACGACACCCAGTTGAACTACTTTCGTGTGAGAGGAATGATTTTAAATAAGGGCCGCACCGTCACGTAACAATTTTAGGTAATAGGCTACTACAATATGATGGGCTCGCGATTTTTCTTTTTTCTTTTCGTTGGCGAATTCAATCATCCTATTGCGCATAATGGTGTGAAAACTTTAGATCTAACACTCAAGGGGTAGAGATGTCTCAAGATTGCACTAAGTAATCACTCATCCAAGTGTCCACTTGGTAAACCAAAATAATTTGCTCCTGCACCAAATTTTTCAGAGGAATCTGAGGTGCGGGGTTTTGCATTCCGACATTCGTTGGGCTTCCCTCTTCGGGAGCCTGCGTTCCCGCATTCTTCTTCTCTGTTTTTTTCGACGGAAGTGCAAATCTTTTACGATTCCCATCGACAACCGGTAGCCCAATATACTTGCAGCAAACATAAAAGTTGCATCTCTTTGCGTTTTCATTTTGTTCGAAAACCGCGGCGGCACCTCGAAGATTTTGTCCTGTCAAAACGAGCATTAGATTACAACCCCTCAAACTTCTGGAAAGTTGACAAGCTTCTCTTGAAAACCTCATAAAGCTCAACACTCGATAAGTTTCAGCTGCAATGCATTAATTTATGCTTTCATCACATGGAAACTTTGTTTTCCAGAAAGAGTTGAAAGAAAAGGTGCAAAAAGTCATACAAAAGTGTATATTATAAAGATGGGTTCCCAGAAATTTCGAAATCCAAGGGGTTAACTGGGGTTTGAAAAATAATTATACGGTCCAAAGTTGCATCTGGAGTTTGTCACTAGGGAAGGCCCCCTCTGAAGCATCCAGTGCGGCACATCTCAAGGGAAGGAACAATGACTCGGTCGCAACTCGCAAGTCAAAGCGGTTTTCTACGTTTACGCGGCATGTTCATTTGGCTGAATAATATGAACACAGAATACCAATCACCTCACTAGCTATTAGTCCAATGAAATTACGTAGCTTACAGAAACCATATATACCCGATTCCCTTAACTATTAGTCACGTCAAACAAACGTATCCGTGGTGAACTACCACGTTCGCGAACCTTCCCCCATACGAGCATTGTCATGCAAGCATACAAAACTCTCCAAACATTTCAGTGGGGTCTGGGTTCAAAGACCAAAAACTAACCACTCCATCTCACGTAGGAGGGAAAAAAAAAGGTTAAAAAGATTCTTACAGCACTATGCCAGGCCGTACATCCTATTCACATACATTGCATTATAGATCGCAAAGCATGCCTTCTTTTGCGCTATCAAGCTCCTTAAAAGTCTCAACCACATCTTAACTTCTTCTATTCTAGTCCTCAACACACACACACAGAGACAGAAACACACACTCCCAGAAGGCTTTTCTCTGGTCTCAAACACCACTCCCCATCTCTCTCTTTCTCCCTAAATCTCATCTCCCCATCAGAGTTTTCTAGAGAGAGAGAGAGATGGGAGCTGAAGACTACTTACCAAAAAAGCAGCCACATTACAATCCAAATACCAGGTACAAGTTCAAAATGCTAGTCCTAGTGATACTAACCAACCTCCTCACCATGTACATCTTCGCCGGCCCTTCCTCCTTCAACCTCCACCCGATTTCCAAATACACTCAACACCTCTCCCTCCCTCTCTGGGAGCCCCCCTCCGCGCTCCTCCACGAGCTTAACGCCACCCAGCGCGAACTCACCCGGAGTCGCTCCGAGATCGAAGAGTTGACCCAACAGCTCAAGTTCACCAATCTAATAGTAAAAGCGCTCGCGACGGATCTCCCCCGCCTCCAGAATTCTGTTTCCGCCAACCGGATCACCAGTAACTCCTCGATTCTTGACCACATTAATGGTCTTTCTCACGAGATAAAGCTCGCCATTGGCCCCCACAAGCTCCCGCTCGGGTACTCGCCCCGGATGGGATCCGACGAGCTCTTCCCTCCCGTTGGAGGAGCTTGTTTGAAGTACAAAGACGAGTTAGCTCAGTACATGGCGTATACAATCGGAGGCGAGTGCCCGGTGGACGACGTGTTCGCACAACAGCTCATGCTCAAGGGGTGCGAGCCGCTCCCCAGGCGGCGGTGCCACCCAAAGGCGCCAGGCAAATATGTCAATCCGATGCCATTGCCTGGCAGCCTTTGGGCGACCCCACCGGACACGAGCATCGTGTGGGACCCCTACACTTGCAAAAATTACAAGTGCCTCATTGACAGGAAAAACAAACCAGGGTACTATGATTGCAAGGACTGTTTCGACTTACAGGGGAGGGAGAAGGCCCGGTGGCTCTTCGACAAAGGCCTCGACTTCGGGATCGACCAAGTTCTGAGCACGAAACCCCGCGGCACGATCCGCATCGGGCTCGACATAGGCGGCGGGACCGGCACGTTCGCGGCGAGGATGAAGGAGAGGAACGTGACCATCATAACCACTTCAATGAATCTGGACGGGCCGTTCAACAGCTTCATTTCCTCGCGAGGGTTGCTGTCCATGCATCTGAGCATATCTCAGAGGCTTCCGTTTTTTGAGAACACCTTGGATATCGTGCACTCGATGCACGTGCTGAGCAACTGGATCCCAGACATGGTGCTTGAGTTCACCCTGTACGATATATACAGGGTTCTGAGGCCCGGGGGGCTGCTATGGCTCGACCATTTCTTCTGCTTGGGTCACCAGCTGAATACGACATACGTCCCGATGCTGAATAGAGCCGGGTTCAAGAGACTCAGGTGGAATGCTGGTTTGAAGCTTGACCGAGGGGTGGATAAGAACGAGTGGTACTTCTCGGCCCTGTTGGAGAAACCAATGAGTTAGTAACTGAAAATGATAACGAAATTCGCGATACCGTTCTTGATGCAATGGACAACTAGCATGCATAATGATGATTGAATAGGTCATAACTATGAATGGACACTCAGATTATTTACCTTGCTTGTTTTTTTCTATACTTTTCCTTGACAACAAGAATGCACACATGCAGGCATTGTGATGATGATTGAATAGATAGGAAATATGAATAGAGCAAACTGAGCTGCTTTACCTTGCTTGTTTTTTGGGCAAAGCTTTTGTCCCATTTCTATCCTTTTCCTTTGTCGTACTTAAATGCCAAATTGAAGTACTGAAAAACAAAACCAAAACAGAACACAACGGTATTCAGCGATGTCAGAAACAAAATCCATGAGCCACTGATAATCAAATTTCATCGTGGTAACTAACAAACATACTAAAGAAACCGGCAACCTTCGAGACGGGAAGACTCTGAGCATCTGTTGAGTCTAGTAGCATAGCATGCATTTCCATTGTAATCAGAAAACCATAATATTGTTATTTACTGCTTAGTCACCAGGAATATTTCAATATAGCAGTTGCTTATTTACAGAAAATCACAAATAGTCTACAATCTATAATCTGTCTCCGTTACAGAAGTTCAAACTCTCAATAAAAGTGAAAAAGAGCCGAGTATTCTTGCCAGTTCACGGTTATGTACTCCACCACAGCATTAGAAACATCACAAGGTTGAAAGCAGGTCAAATGCTATACACTTAATATTGAATCAGAAACCAAAAACCTCACAGGTTCTAATTTGATGCAAGTGGAAAGGCCCCACTATAGACAAAGAGGCTATCATCGGTGTAAGGATGGTTGTAACCCTTACTATCCCCTTCATAAGTTGCAGAAGACGATGCCGAATCAGCATTAGGGTTCAGACCAGCAATTTGCATAACGTTTTCAATCTCTTTCACCACCGCACCCATTGCAGGCCTCCGAGCTCCCTCTTCTTCAACACAACTCATTGCAAGATCAACAAACTTCTCTAAGCCCTTTGGCGTGGGGGCCAAAATGACAGGGTCAAGAATCTCGTCAAGACTGTATAGGACTTTATCCCTTTCCATTCTCTGCCTCACCTCTCTTACAATGTGTTTGCCCTTCTCGATTGGCTGTCTGGCAGTTAGAATCTCTAGCAGTACCACTCCAAAGCTATATACGTCGCTCTTGTCAGTCAACTGCTGGGTCATGTAATACTCTGGATCCATGTAGCCCTACCATGAATAAAGGAATACCAGTTTTAGTTTGAAATCCTAAGCCAAATATCATCTCACACTGTTAGCCTTCATCGCTCCATAAACTGGCTGGTGCACGCATTTTGCAAACATAAATAATGTGTTTCTTTTTCAACAATGAAGGGAAAATTTACTGACCATTGTCCCCTTGACTTGAGTACTGATATGGGTCTTTTCTGATATGGGTACTGATTTGGAGAGACCAAAATCAGAGACTTTTGCATTCAAGCTTTCATCCAGTAAGATATTGTTTGATTTGATGTCCCTATGTATGATTGGAGGGTTGGCAAGCTCATGGAGATATTGCAAGCCTCTTGCTGCTCCAAGGGTTATTCGAAGCCGCCTCATCCAATCCAACCGAATTCCTGTCATCCCTGCGCAATTAACATGTATTTAGTTGTTGTTTGATTGGATGCACATGTTCTCAAAGGACAGTCTGATAGTGCAGCTTATGAACTTTAGGAGGTCCCCTTTTCCATTATACTTTCCCTTCTGTTTTGTGAAAAAACCCAAGTTTGGAGGCTTAAGAAAGATGAACCTACGGAACCATTTTTCATTTTCAAATATTTGTGAACAGCATATTCTACTCTGTTTTTCTTATTTAGTATATTACTTCTTCATAGTTACAATCAACTCGAGCAAGGTGTTCACTCGTATAAAGAGTGATGGAAAACATGGACACTTGATTATTGATTAATGAAGAATGGAATTATAAATTTATAAGCCATGCTTACTAAGTACCAACTGTAAAGTGACTAGCATCAGTATCCATGTTAAGTGGCAGACCAGGCAGTAAACAAAAAAGGTCCCCTACGGTAAAATTATTAGATTTAGCAGGGGCAAAGTTAAAACTACTCGTATTTTGGAGGGGCTAAGGTGAAATTATTAAGGAGGGGCCAGAAATCTTTGTTTCTTTGTGGATATCAAAAACCCTGTGGGAAAATGACAAAATTGTAGAAGCTTGGGGGAGCTGTGGCCCCCGGCTGCCAACCCTTGTGTCTGGCAGTGTCCATGTTGGTGAAGAAGATTAGGAAAGTGTGCTGAGTACCTGAAAGACTCTCATTGAGTGTACCATTTGCAATATACTCGTACACCAACATTTGTTCAGCTTCGTCGAAACAGAAACCCATAAGGCCGACAACATTCTTATGATGTACCCTGGATAGAAGCTCAATCTCTGTTTTGAATTCCAGACCACCCTGCATAGATCCTTGTTGAGCCCTTTTAATGGCAACAAGTTGCCCATCAGGAAGAGTTCCTCTATACACCTATACATAAAATGAAACATTGAGAAAGATAAAAATATGTAGCACCGAAGAAATACTTATTCAAGTATTTAACACGTGGACAAATGTGTAACGGGAAAAACTCATGGAATGAAGGAATTCAGACAAAAAATAATGGAACTCATGCAGGAAACAAAAAAAAAAAGTTTTTCACATATTCAGAAGAATCAGAACGAATTTGCAAGTTGACGTAAAGTTAAGCATTTGTAAGATTTATCAGTGATACACCTGGATAGTTCATAAATAACTCTACTCTTAATTACATAAAGAAAAAAGGTGCAGAATTATTTTATTTTTTTTGTAATTTCTAAAAGAAAGTGCATGTGATGATACTCTTACAAGAATTCAGAGAATTGTCTCAGTCCTATGGGATACAAAGTAGATATGACACCATTGTACTCATGAAAAATTATCTTCCCTGCTTAATTTACAGGGGTGAAGGCAAACTTCCAATGTGTATGGAGGTGGGTATCGTGAATAGTCAATAGCTTGGTCTGTAACGATAACAACTTGCAAAAGTATCTACATCCTTACAAAGACAACAAGAGCTTAGTGAATAAAATTTGCTCCCGTAATAAAAATGTAGAAGTTAACCTTCCCGTATCCACCGGCTCCAATACAGTTGGCTCCGGCAAAATTGTTTGTGTATCTCTTAAGCTCATCATATGAGAAACACCTTGCTCCTTTTAACATAGGAACACCACCACTGGTTGTATTCGGGTCCCAAGAAGCTGCAATGGGGTGACATTAAAGCAGTAAATTAAACCCAAGAATACCATACGATTGTTGCGTAAATACATGGTTGAGACGAACTCATGATTTTACCAAAAGGATTGTTCACTTTATCAGCCTTTTCAGCTCTTCTCTTTTGACGGAAAGCATAAAATCCTGCAAGTAGAGCCAATAGCAGAAGGACAGAACCACCAACTGCCGCTCCAATAATGATCCCAATATTTGATGACTTTTTAGTTCCAGCAGATCCTTCTGGATAAGAAAGAGATTAAATGAGAAAAAATAGTTCACATACATTTATTTTGCACTTAGGAAACTAACTACATCATACCTGCAAAATTGCTATAAGGGTTGCCGATGAAATAAAAGGGTCCATAACCGCTGGGAGGATCGAAAATTTGGTTACTCAAGACAGACGCAATTCCAGAAATTCCTGTTCGATTGAAACTATCTTGGCCAGATGGAAAAACTTCTAGGCTTATCACAAAGTAGTTGTCTGTATTTGTGGTTGGATTACTCAGAGAAACTGAATCCACAGGAAGTTGATTGGACTGGAAACAACTCTGAAGAGAACTCTGAAGAGTTGTATAGATAGTTGAGTTTCCGAGGTCTGAGAAGGAAGGAGCCCTGAAGAATAGGGTGCCTTTGTATGGATATTCACATCTACAGTTGGGGCTAGAAACTTGAGATGAATTGCATGTAGAACGGATACAGTTGTTAGGTAGGGTGGAATATGAGGATGAGTTGGACTGTAGAGTGACACAGTATGTGTTTGACCCTCCTGTTCCCGTGCAAACTGGATTGCCTGCAAGTCTGCGGGAAAAATTAGAGGAACAATGATGTGATAATTGATAAAGCAAAGAAAAGTTCATAGATTTCTATCCAGGCGATGTATAACTTCCAGGAATCGAAAGATTCTAAACATGTCCCTGTTCGGTGGTTTTTGTTTCAAACATAGTTTTTCAGAAAACTTTCTAGAAAGCTGCTTTTGAATAACAAATGCTCATCGTTTTTACGTTGTATAATTATTTAACGAAAAGGGTTTTCGAGAATTCAGAGGCATCTATTTGGTGATTCCATATAAAGGAGTTATTTCTTTCAAAAATATTCCTCAACAAAAAGGTCTCATATCCGTCAACCAAGCGATTTGACTTAGAAATAACAATCAAACAGCTGAAGCAAAGAAAAGCAGATACTAAATGTCCAGCCACTATTATTTTCATTATTCCATATCAATAGATATATCAGATTTCAAAAAATAATACCCAAAAAATCAAGTAAGTTTACTGCTTACATGAACTCGATAGTGGAACCGGCTCTCTGTGTAAAACCAGATATCAAATTGTTCTGAAGATCTACAAGTTTCAGTTGGTTGCTATAGCTGGAGCCAACATCCAAAGTGCCATTGAGCTTGTTGTTACTCAATGTACTGTCACACATGCCAAAGAAAATTGTTGTTGGTTATAAAATTCACAATAGAAAAGTTAAATAACCCCCATGTCGGGTTAAAGTCTAGGATGTCAGATTCTTATAAGTTTGGACTTCAGGCTAGCATAATAATTGCAATATGATATGACATTAAACTGGTACTCACACAGTCTGTAACTGAAGAAGGCTGAAGAGCGCGCCCGGAACTGAACCATAAAGGCTAGTGTTCTCCATCACACTGCCAGCAAGACATAAGGGGAAAAACATGTTTAGCATATAATTTGGAACTTTTTTATCCAAAAAGTTTTTTGTTTTGGGAACTTTCTCCTATTAGTTACGACCACATAGATGATCCTCACCCTCCACCCCCACCACACATAGACACAGAAATCTGTGCCAGATAGGGGTTTTTTTCCCTTGACATGGCTTGCTCTATGCGTGAAGTTGGCAAAGATTAGGGGATGCTTAGTAGACATAAATTAACATCATCCCTCCTCTGGATGGGAACTAGGTCCTCACAGGATAGTTAGCAACTTAACATCATCAGAAATCTTACTAAGAGCTCATGAAAGTGATGCAAACATCAATTTTGCCTAAAAGTGCTCAGTTAACTGATAGCATTGATGAAAACAAGTTTGTTTCCTATCTCAATCTCCTCTCACAATATCCTAGAAAATTCATTCATCCGCATTATAGTAAGACAGAAACGGAAAGGTTCTTTGGGGTCTCTATGCAGCGCATGTGAAAGATAAGCTATACACAATACTAAGGCTTGTGATGAATTATGCTGCACAGAGTAGGCCAGTTACAAGTAGATTCCTGTGCTTTGATGAGCTTGATGATAGAATTCGATTAATGAATGATAGATTTTAAGAGATCCCTATTGAGAAAATTCATTTACCCACAGACAATACAGTGATGGCTCAGTTATCCGCAACAAAAAACCCAAGAAAAACCAGCAAGATAATGTTATGGTTAACAGGCAAAGTCAATCTACACAAGGCCCATGATAAAACCTGATGAGGAAAAAGGACCCTGGTAGCATACCTTAAATGACTCATGTAACTTGCGTAGAAATATTTAGTATGTTTGCGTGGAGTGCAAGTGTGTGTATTGAGACAGATCAAGAGAGAAACTTACATTGTTGTCAAAGACTCTAAGTTTGACAACCATGAAGGAATAACTGATGCGTCAAATGTGTTATTGCTCAAATCTCTGCAAGTAACATTTCCATCAAAGACCATATGGAAAAAAATGCAATTGTCTTCATAGGAGAAGCAAGTAATTAACAAGACCGATTCATGTCCCTGATTTTGCAAGGTGATTGTTACTTACACGTAGTCGAGATAATTCATAGTTGAAAGATTGGGAAAGGGGCCACTCAGTTGATTGTTTGACAAGTACCTAAAAGTGCAAAATTAGAAGCCTCTCATAGTAAAGTGAAAACCTAATGCAGCATAAGCTGACTTCCTGGAAACAAGCCTAAAATGGCAAAACACTTTTTAGTTGCTTACAGCACATTGACATTTATGAGATTGCTGAACTGTGACAGGACAGATCCAGTTAACAAGTTCCCATCGAGACGCCTGTTGCCAACACAAAATATCAATCCAAACACCAATCGAAATTCATAGCTACGATGTACTTATCGTGATTGCATTCATGTGATCCAGATACTCACACCACCTCAAGCGTCTGGACTAGTGCTAGCTGTGAAGGGATGCTGCCATTAAGCCGGTTGTTTTCAAAAAGCCTGTTTAATCAAAATCATATCAAGATGCCAAAATTGAATAATGCAGGTTGAGAATTGTCAGATCTAAAAACTAAGCCCAATATTTATCATTAGAATCAACATCTAGTCTAGTATAGCGGCTGCATATAATGTGTCTTCCTCGCGCGCACTCTTGATGCGCCATACTAGGGAGAGAAAAAACCAGAGTTAGACATCAAGCTTGGGATGCTATCAAGGGATGTGCTCCCACAAAATGAGCTCTCAACAGCTCGAAGAAAACTCAATCTTAAATATACACGACCACGTTCACAATACATTTTCTCCGCTTTAAACTATATGAAACCTCTTTTCCCCTACGAAGGCTTGCTTCTTAATATTGCTATGCAAGTAAGCAAACTGCATACACGCATAACCATGTCATAACATTTAATCTAGTCTTGTCAGTCGAGTATATAATGTGGAACACTAAAAGTGAATAGGGTGTTCAATGGAACTTACACATGTATTAGCGTCATGTTTGAACTAAAAAGAGTAGATGGGATTGCACCAGAGAGCTGATTGTTTCCAAAATGACTGTAAAAATAGTAATATGTAAATAAAAATCAAATATGGGACTGCTTAACTTTTGATATAAACACACTCTCACAAAGAGTTTAGACCTACAAGTGCTTTGTATTAACCAGCATATCCAAACCAGGTGTTGCCCCACTAGAGACGGGAATAGTCCCAGAAAGGTCATTATTTGCCAGATCCAGCCAATAAAGGTTTGATAGGTTGCCAATTGAAGGAGGTATACTCCCACTGAAGCTGTTGGAATTAAGAACCCTGCAGGGGAGTAAAGAAAATCAAAAGCATTGAGAGACGGCAATACAAGGAACTGGCCATTACGGAATTAATAGTCCGTCAATTACGGAATTAATAGTCCGTCAAACATATGGTGGACACGGTACTCAACTGAAAATTTCTGGAATACAGACATAAGTTGTTTAGATGGCATAGATTTATGAAAAGGAGCATCTGGTGCACGGATTAAAGACATAATCTAGAACCCACATTCAAGTCTCCTTTCTTTTTATAGAAGCATATCGAAGACTTGTTTCTGGAAATAGGTTCACCTGAAGAGGCCATGTGGTGGGGCCTGTGGGCGACCAACTGTTCGGAAAACTTGGAAAGTTTAGGGCGCGTAGAGAGCCAAAATAATGCACAGGCATACATCATATCATCTAACTTACTGATTTTAAAAACATCATACTTTCATATTGTCTACGAACTTAAGATGAAACTTTCAAAGGAGTAATCATTTATTATGTCAAAAGTTTGTAGAAGGTTGGAGTTGATGCCCTTTCCATTCTTCTGTCATGTCAATTACTTCAGGGGATGGAGCTGCTTGTAAAAGCGTGAGACCAAAAATACCAAAGTCCAAATCCTTACAGATAGCGCAGCTGCTGCAGGGATCCTAGTGTGCCAGGAATGGGACCAAAGAAGCCGCAACCTTCCAGGACTCTGAAACGCCAAGTAGAAGCAATTGGTTAGAAAGGGTTATTACAAGTACTTATAAGCCATACCCTTTAACAACAATCAAAACTTTCTCACAGGTTTGTTAACTTCGTCAAACTTCCAATTGATGCAGTAAGAGTTCCTATCAATCCGTTGTTGTATGAGAGATCCCTATGTACAGAAGCTGACAGTCAGACCTTGCTTTGGACAATTCTTATGAGGAAGTACAAACCAAGAGCCAAGAAAGCACATATGCCCAGTGTGACTTAGCAATGCTTCACAAATCAGTTGGAAATGATTCTAACTATGGGAAAAGAGAACATGAAAATAGAAGAAGACATACAGCATCTGTAATTCCGACAACTGTGCAATGTCTCCGGACAACTGACCAGTCAAACCGGTGTTCCCTAATGTTCTGGAAATTGGAAGTGGCAGTTAACTTTTAAACATTTATTGGAAAAGGAATGAGCAACTTATTGAAAAACAAATGAGCAACTTTCCACTAGTAGATGGGAAAATAATACTGGGACTTACATAGATGTGATGCGTGAATTGGTGCACTGAATTCCTTCCCAACTGCTGCCACACGGGTCAGACCCAACCCAATTCGGTGGTGTGTTTGTCCAGGCATCTTTGAGAGCCTCCAGAGCAGCAACTGGCTCATAAGGTCAATAGTCTGATAAGTTTCCCCGGTACGAAAAAGGTTTCCATGTGTTCATATACCACACTCAAATCTCAAATCTCTCCTTTCCATTTCCTTGTAGATGGAAGCTTTACAGCCTTAAGGGTGGGTTGGTAACTAGGGATCAAAAATAGCATTACTGATGATCTACTTTCTTACTAGCATTTTGGAAACAAAAATGCATTGCATATGAGAACCCAATGATGGCCAGGAAGATAAGAACAAAAGTAACATCCTTCCTTGAGGTCGCCCTCTCCTCGGACTTCATTTTACTAACAGGCAACCGTATTTTCTAGTAGGTACTGCTTTCGGAATTATCCTTCCTTTCCTGATTAATCAAGAACATACGTGAATAACCCTCGCTACCAAGTGACACAAACCTGTATGAAGGCCGAGATCTTGCTGCTAAACCACATAAAATGGTAGCAAATCTAAGACTTCTAGCTTTAGTGAGCAGTTAAAGATAGGTAGGAGTGCAAAACTATTATGTATTCCATAGGTTTGATCTGCAGCCTTAGAGAAATTATTTCCAGGGAAAATAAGATAACAGCAGACAGAAGTTAACTTCTCCTAACTAAGTAATTCACAAAGATCCAACCATTTAATTGGTAAATATTAAGGATGTCTACTAATTAAACTTAATCTCGACATGTTCATCGTTAAGCTTGTTCTCATTGATAAAAAGCAAGAGAAGAAACCAGAAGAGCTCTAGTGTATGCTATCTCATTCTCAATTTCAACGAACGAAATTCTGGCTGTTTTCGCGTGATGCATTTTTTTGGGAAACCAAGAACACCTTCTTCTTCTTTTTTCACTAGCATAATCTATTGGTGCTCTCATTTGCAGAAATTATTAAACTCTAAAATAACTTAGTGATGCCAACGAACTGGGACAAAACGAAAGAATTCAACTTACGGTCCAGGGAATTCGTCTGCGCTGTTGCAACGAGAAATTGGATGGAAACAACCAGCAGACAAATCTCAATGCTCAAACCCATTGTTCAAGAGAGAAACAAAAATCACTTCAAAAACAGCCAATTGTTTCATTCATTTCCTCTTGTTCAATATAGAAATGATACCATGTTCTCTCATTGACCCTATATTATATGTAGTTAGATACCTGCAATACAATAAGGCCACTAGTCCAACAATTTTCCAACCAAATATATCTAATACCCCCCAAGACCACTACCAATTCTCGAAACCTATTGGTATATGTTTGTTTACTTCAGATTTTGATTAAAATGAGTACACACTATCACCTACTTCCTGTAATAAACAAAACAAAACCAAATTGGTTAGCTGGTTATTTGGTGGCACCAAAGTCAACAATGTGTAAATTTAACCCATGGCTCTTGTACCTCGGGCTAGGCTTTTGGTTTACTGAGTCTTCCTGAAGAAGAAGAAGAACCATTCAAGGGATTATCCTTTGGACACTTCTGATAATGTCTTTGGGACAGTTAATTTTCTATTAGGTAATTCATTAGACCCTTTCTCAGTACCCAAATCATTTATAAATGGTAAAGTTACACCTTAAATACTCTGTTCAAACATCACCATCCCCCTAATTATAAATTATTTACACGTGTTTATCCCGCTCTCCCTATTCGACTCCCTACACGGCTACATGCGAGGGAGGGTGTTGAAGACATAAATAACAAAATCACCCATCATGAGTCAGTGATTAACAATTGTATTTGGTGATTTAACACTTGCAATACAATGGAGCCGGTCCATACAAGGCTTTACCCAGCTTTAATTAATTGAACTCCCCAAGTAGTGGACAGTGAAAATGAAAACCCAGAAATTATCTGACGTGCGCATAATCTGGCCTGGATAGCTTGAGTTACAAATATATAATCATATACGACGGGCTTAGTTTCCTCTCTATTCAAGTTGCCAAATCGTACATTACAATAATGAAAACAAGCTTAAAGACTTTATGGATTAGAGGATTTTATATGTAACATGAGCACTTGGTGGAGGGTTTATGTCAACATAACATTTCTCAATAAACAATTTGTGTATCTATGATTCTATATGCATACATGTATGTAGTTCCGTACCTGTACAGACGTTTGAACTACCATTCGTCTCTCTCTCTCTCTCTCTCTCTCTCTCTCTCTACCCTACACAAGAATGCACGCATACGTACACACTTATGATCTGACTGAGTCAAGATCTTCTCCTCTCCGGGACCGGACAGACGGTTGGAGTGACGGTTGTGTTGTCGATCGGCAAATTTCGTAGACCTTTTTTAACGTCAACTGTTCTTGTTCATTTCATAGATAATCTATAAAGGTGATTTTAATTTTTTTTTATAGAATGAATTGAGATCTATTAAATAAAATTAATATTGTATATAAAAAGTATTACCAATTAATTCTCTATTTGGTTAAAATAGAACGAGGAATCAAAAAAAAAAAAAAAGAGACGGGAAAGTGATTCTAAGAGGCCACATTTAACATTCAATTTCGTGTTCGATTTTTGTTCTACGTTCCCGCTCTCAATGTTTGTTCTTAGCAATTCTAGTAGTCTGAGATTCTTTTGATATGCCCTTCTGCACGCTTATCTCTGTTATAAAACAGAAGGGCGTGGGGATAAGTTGTTGGAACGGTTTAGATTCATTTGATCCAAAGGCTGTAGTGCATCATCCCACTTTCCGGTTAAGTGCCCATGGTTTTCACCTAAATTACACAACTGTCATCCCCTTCCAACCGGGATGCGTAGTCCCGTAGGCACGGGATAGGGCTAGTTATGTAATAAGTGTCGAAATTTATACATGGTGGCCCCTTAATTTATGTTTGGGGCTACTTGGAGGCCCCTTAATTTATGTTTGTTTGTGGCTACTTTACTTACTTTGGGCTATTTTGTTATTATACGCCACCGGAGCCGTTTGCCGGAATTGAAAGTTTAAGGACGCAAAGATGGATCGGGGTGCAATTTAGGGAAGATTTAGAACTCTTAGATAACCTTTATTTTATTTTATCCGGAACTCTTAGATACTTGGATGCAATGAAATCTAGATGAATTCAATTTGAAAGGAAAAATGAGTTTGATTCCATCTTGAATTCAGGGGAAGTTTTTCAGTGCCAGGTGGGCACCGGCCACGTGGTGTTGAGCACCATCTCGACCGTCCAAACGTGTTTTGGACGGCCCAGATCTGTTTGAGTAATTTTTAAGTGTAAAATTACCAAAACACCCCTTCAAGCCCAAACAGATCTGGGCCGTCCAAACGTGTTTTGGACGGCCAAGATGCGTGCTCGGCACCACATGGTCGCGCGGTGCCCACTCGGCACTGAAAAAATTCTCTGAATTCAGACTCAAGTTGCATATATGATATATAGTTTTAGTACTTTGACCATAGGCTTTTTGTTCGGTTATCCAATTGAGGCAGTTCAAAATTGGTTGGAAAACTAATTTAAAGGGTTAAGACTTTGTGCGAAATAGGAATTTTTTAATTTTGATAGTTACAAAGTCAAAAAAACGGACCCACAAGCAGATTCATATATGGTGAGTATAATTCCATCCGAATTTCCCTTTCGGTCTAGAGTTTCCTTGGGACTTGTTGGAAGTGTATTAATGTGGTTTTAGAGTTTCCTAGTTATATATACATATCATCTAGTGATGAGTAGTGACCCTTTAGGGCGTGATAGGAAATGGAATGTTTGGTAGAAAGGTGGTCTAGCAAAGCAGTCACTGAACCGGAGAGAATAGTTCATCATCATAGTCCCACTAGGACGCGAGCTGCAAGAGAGTGCCCTCTCACATGGCACCTAGTTCATGAGAACAACTACGTACGGCAAACGAGTTCGAAGCTTAGTCACATAATATAATTCCTCAATAAGACCCTCTAGTGTCACTCTCAATCATTCTGTTGACGCTTTTAATCCTCACTCATACGAAGTTTTGTAGTTCATGATGTTTTTGTAAAATGCTTTTCCCACTCATGAACGGGCATTACATGACTTAGGTTTAAACTCGCGATCATGTCGAGGAGAGGGAGTGAGTTAATTTCACCCTGCACCGTTGCCATCAACTCGACTGCCAACCTTGGTGTCATGTATTATCTTAGTGTGTCTGTCATAATTTGCTTATATTTTTACTATTCTACTAGTAGTATTTAAATTAGGTAAATTAACGATGTGTGTTTCTTAAAATCTCAAAGAGAAATATTAATCAGTTTTTGCGGATGATGAATAGACAACTAGCAAGCGTGCATGCATGACGATTGAATGAGTTCTTTTTTTTTTTTTTTTTTTTTGAAAAGTCATTCATTCATCACAAGCCCATCGGGCAAACAGATTTCAGAACAGATACAGGAGAGAACCAAAGCAACCTAAACGTTGATCTCAGGTACCTACTGCCGAAGCAGGCCCCGCGATAACGCGGGTACATAAGAACCAATCTCGGTCCAGATAACAGAAGATCTAAAGGGATCCACAGCTCAAACCCGTAAAAAAATTAAGCATCGCTGAAATCTAAAGGCAAAACAACAAATCAACTAAAATGAAATAGGTCTCCTGGACAAATCACCGGCCTGACCAAGAAGAGAAATGAAAACCACCGGACCACGGCGACCAAAAACCAATTTTCATCCAGCCGAAATCTGCTGCAGCCCAAAACAACACCACCAGACCACCAATCCCAAACAACGCCACCACCGGAACCCACCAGCCCCAAAAAAAACAACCATCCGAACACCAAGATCACCAACACCGGACCATTCCTCAATAGGTGCCGGTTATTAGCCCACCACCATCACCCAACGGATCTGGAACAACCAGACCGGTATAGAACCGGACGGGGGAAACCTGCCGGTGGAAAGAAAAACGGAAAAGCAGAAGAAAAAAAACGAAACGGGAAAACCCACTAACACCAACTGCTCACCTTATTAAGCTCGTCGCCGGACCAGGAACGAACAGATCTGGAGACGATGGAAGAGGAACGGACCAAAGGAGCCACCATCCGCCGGTGGAGCCGGCCTGAGGAACCCCCGCCGTCCTAACGAACCGCCGCGCGCGACTCGGGGCCGCTGAGAGCACGTCGGAGGCGAGGAGAGGCCGCGAGGAAGGGGAAGGGGGGGGAGGAGAGGACGTCGACGATTGAATGAGTTCATGCTAGGCCTTTTCTTACATCATTACTTAATGCTGTCCGATCTCATTAACTGGTGCCATTGCATAGTACTATTGTATATTGGTATCAGTTCCATATTGAATTGTTTTCGGGAAAATGATTTTGTCACTTCCTTTTTTTTTGTTAACGTCAATTCCCTGTAAGTGTATTTTTGCCCAAAAATACATTTGCAGGGGAGTGACGTTAACAAAAAATGGAGTGGCAAAATCAACAGTCTTTTTTTTTTGGTTGCTCTTCCTTTTTTTATGCCTGTAAGTGTATTTTTGCACCAAAAATACACTTGCAGGGGAGTGGCGTTAACAAAAAAGGGAGTGGCAAAATCAACTATCTTTTTTTTTTTTGGTTGCTCTTCCCTTTTTTGAACTTTCTTATGGTCTTGAAAATATGTTATTCTACTCACCATGAAGTAGAGTGGTACTGGGGACCTGTTGTCAATTTGGAAGGAGTTGTTGGTGTCAGGACCAGTAATTTTGGCTTTGGCTCCGGAATTAAGGCCACACTGGTTGATCTCGTTTCTAAATAAGCCAATTTTTTCGTTTTTATTAAAAAAAATTTGGATTTCGATCATAATTTTTTACTTTTTAGATTCCTCTCGTCATGGAGATGCAATAATCCCCAAAAAATTGACGCAAAACTAATAAATACGAAAAAATTTTGAATAAGGACAAAAAAATAAACCACTTGGCTTATTTAACCGAACGGGGCCTAAATATATGGAGCACTTCAAGAAACATGGTCCGATATGGTTTACAAGGGGCTACTACGACCATTATCATAACAAAGTTATAGACACAGTAAAATATTGAAAAGAAAAAATTTAACAGACAACATTTCTTGCAGAATCAAAGTCTCAGCAATTACACCAAGTACTACTAAAGTCTTTCAGCATTAACAAAAATTCCATCAACCAACAATGATACGGAGTAGGTAACAAAATCAAATT
This sequence comes from Rhododendron griersonianum, assembly GCA_018127125.1. Classification (NCBI taxonomy): domain Eukaryota; kingdom Viridiplantae; phylum Streptophyta; class Magnoliopsida; order Ericales; family Ericaceae; genus Rhododendron; species Rhododendron griersonianum. The sequence goes on along the minus strand of CM030798.1, from coordinate 37,474,244 downwards.
TCTTCCTCGGCCTCGGCTTTCCCCTCCCTTTCCGAAAGCACTTCAAGCAGAAGCTGAAGAGGATGCAAGAGAGGATGGAGCCCCTCAAATATAATCAGGTCATCATCCTTCCTTTCCAGAGCTGATTGAAGGAAAGCCCGGACAAAATCAAGGTGCACAGCAAAAGTTCCAATGGTACGCATGTTGTGAGCACATAAAGCAATGACTAAACCAACGACGGACCCATCGTTGCGAAAGAGCGGTGGTGGAGTGGCGACGGAGGTGTCTTACCAGGGTTTTTTCGAACACGTGAGGGAGGATGGTTTCTAACACCAGAGCTTTTTTTTTTGGCGGGTTTATTTTTTCGTTTTTGTTAATTTGTGCCCTAAAAATGAACCTCATTAGGTGCACTGAATAATTGAATCCTTCTGCGGCCACCGACCAGTTGAGTATCAATCCTTCACCAACAGTCACGCGGGGCCTACTCCTGATTCCGTACAGAAAATCTGAGCCGTTCAATAATTTAAAAAAAAACAGTTGAGTACCGATTCTCCAGCGTCGACGGCCACAGGATCTTGAAATTTAAATGAAAAATGGGAAGACTAGATCGAGCATGTTTTGATTAAAGTACAATGAGTACACACCATCACCTAATTCCTGTAATAAAAAAAAGAAAAGAAAACGCGCAAAAACAAAACCAAATTGGTTAGCTGGTTATTTGGAGGCACCAAAGTCAACAATGTGTAAAGTCAACAATGTGTAAAGTAAGCCATGGTTCTTGGACCTCGGGCTAGGCTTTTGGTTTACTGGGTCTTCCCGAAGAAGAAGAAGAATCATTCAAGGGATGATCCTATGGACACTTCCTGATGGCAAGAAGTAAATTTCATTGGGACAGTTAATTTTCTATTAGGTAATTCATTAGACCCTTTCTCAGTACCTAAACCATTTATAAATGGTAAAGTTTCACCTTAAATACTTTGTTCAAACATCACCATCTCCCTAACTATAAATTATTTACACGTGTTTATTCCGTTCTCCGTATTCGACTCCCTACACGGCTACACGTGAGGGAGGGCATTGAAGACATAAATAACAAAAATCACCCATCATGAGTGGGTGATTAACAATTGTATTTGGTGATTAACACTTCAATACAATGGAGCTGGTCCATACAAGGCTTTACCTGGCTTTAAGGGGGTGTTTGGCAATTGAATTTTTGCATTTTCGGATTCTCATTTTCCCATTTTGGGTGTTTGGCATCCCATTTTGAGAATGGATTGTGGAAGAATGGATTTTGGGTTTTTGGGTTTAGAAGCAAAAAACCAAAATCAAGGTCTGGAGGAGTTTTTTGGATTATTGGCTTTTCCCATTTTGTGGTCAATTACCAAAATACCCACATTCCTCCTTCATATTTTACTAATTTTGCCCCTCCCTCCTCTTATCCACTTTCCTTATCTGTTCACACACACCAGGAGAGAGAGAGAGAGAGAGAGAGAGAGAGAGAGAGAGAGAGAGAGAGAGAGAGAATAAAAAAACGCAAGTGGCATGTTTTTACACCTGTTAGACAAAGGGCAATATGGTAAAAATGCAACCCATAATTCATTTTCAACAATCATCTACCAAACATTACTACAATTTCAAAATACATTCTGCACAAATCTCCCAAACACTCTACCATATTCAAAATATATTCTGCCCATAATCCCAAAAAGCCAAAAAACTATAAATGAAAAGTCAAAAAGTAGGCTCCCAAACACCTCCTAAATGAACTCCCCACTTGTGGACGGTGAAAATAGATACCCAGAAATTACTCGGTTCCCTGGCGTTCGCATAATTTGGCCCGGATAGCTCGAGTTACGAACAAACAATTTTAACACGACAGGGATAAGTTTGCCCTCTATTCAAGTTGCCGAATCGTACCTTTACAATAATGAAAACAAGCTAAAAGACTTTATGGATCAGAGGGTTTTATCTGTAACATCTTGGGTGGAGGGTCTATGTCAACATAAACTACCATTCGTTTCTCTCTCTCTCTCTCTCTCTCTCTCTCTCTCTCTCTCTCTACCCTACCCTACAGACGCATGCATGCACATGTACACCCTTATCTGACTGAGTCAAGATCTTCTCCTCTCCGGGACTGGACGGACGGTTGGAGTGACGGTTGCGTTGTCGATCGGCAAATTTCGTAGACCTTTTTTTACGTCAACTGTTCTTTTTTCGTTTCGTAGATAAACCTCAATTTGGTAAAAAATAACAATGGTGTCACATTGATTGATAAATGTATGACCAAAACACAATTGAGATTAAATTATTCACGCCGCCGGTGTAAACATTTCTTTCCTCCAAATCAATTACATTGCGTCACGTCGTCAAAACAGCGGTTCGACGTCGCAATGTAATTGATTTAAAGGACACAAATGTTTACACCGATGGTATAAATAATTTAATCTCAACACAATTTTGTTTTTCTAGGTGATAAAAAAAAAAAAAAAAACTTCTACTAGTATTAAAATGTTCTCAAAGTACCTAATACCCATGATGACGAATAGCTAAAAAATACTCCTTCTGTCCCAATTTTTTAGTTCTTTTTGGAAGTTTGTGTCACATTCCCAATTGGTGATTTTTATTTTTTTAAATAAAACTTATTAAGATTTATCAAACAAGATGCATATTGCACATAAAAAGTACTACTAATTGAAGAATATAATTAATTTTCAATCCGATTATAATAGAACGATGGGCAAAAAAAAAAACGGGATGGAAGAGTAAGTGATTCGAAGGGGTCACATTTAGCTGATCAATAGAACAGTATGTCCGTGAATTAGATGGTGGCATGATTATGTTTGAGTAGGACCAAGGAGGAACATTGATCCAATTCCGCTGTCGATTTTTGTTCTACCCTCCCGCTCTCGATGTTCGTTCTTAGCAATTCTAGTAGTTTGAGATGCTTTTGATATGCCCTTCCACACGCTTATTATGTACAAGTGTCGAATATACCTGGAGGCCCCTTAATTTATGCTTGTTAAGGTCTTAATACGAGTTACTTTGACTTACTTTGGCCTCTGCTGAATCAGTACCATAAGCATGCATTCTCAAAGTTAGGTACTCCACCATGATAGTGGGAGTTCTTGAACATGCACAAAGTTATTACTTCAGGGACAATGTTGCCCATTTTTCTATTGAATTCCTCTGAATTTTGGGGAATTGTGTATTTTTTAGCACGTACGTAATGTTTGTATGCATTTTTTGCTTCCTTTTATAACTTTCGAAAAATTAGGGTAGGGCAATCCTTGTTAAGCAGTGTCACATGTACATTAGTAGCTCTACTGATTATGCCCATACACAATATTTATATATCTTATTTGACCTCAATTTTGAAAGATATGCAAGTTAAAACACCATTGTTTAAATCTTGAGAGTGTCCATACCGGCGAATACCCAATCATTTTATCCGTTAGGAGTGGCTACGGGAGTAATCATATAATGCCTCTGGTCGGGTATAGAGAGGGTATAGTTTTGCTACACCCACACCGCAATAATATTCATACCCTCCCCGTTATTCGTTAAACAATTTAAAAATTCTTCCAAGTAAGTATCTCTTCCTTGATGTGTAATTGGAGGTTGGGTAATACCCGTATTACCCACTATCCGTCTGATTATGAGTTTGGTGATTTTTTTGGTACCACCAATTGGATATGGATATAGAGGTGATCAGCGTGAAGTTTGGGGATCGGATATGGAAGCAGCACCTCCGATTCAAACCTGACCCATTGCCATTCCTAAGCGAGTGATGAAGATTTGTAAATCATTAAAGTTCTCCCCTTAAGCAAAAGGTCATCTGTGATTTGCTGAAACGCCAAGTATGTGGAAACTGCAGTGAAAAACCATCTACTATATAACACCCCATGGATGAATCTTGTGAAGAGAATTTAGCAATTAAGTTGCAACAAACACCCATATTATGCTTTAATTTGCAGCATTTGGATGTTACACATAGGATTATGTGATCAGGAGAGAAGAGAGAGTAAATCCTTTCTTGTCGTCGTTTCTTTTCCCCATAATATGTAGTTTTGATGCTTTGTGAGATAGCTTCACAGTTTAATTTATAAGTAATGTCCATTTAGCTATGAAGCTTTCCTTTTGTTTTTGTTTTTTTTTTTTTAATTTTTTTGATCTGCTTCCTTTTGGAGTTCAGCCCCGCAATATTTCACTCATTTTTTCTTTTTCAGATTCACAACGGTTACAATTACATCATCATATATTCAAACACTAGGGTGGCTCAAAACTCTAAATCGATTCATTTCTTGGTGGCACGAAAGAGAATAACATCCCACGAAGCTAAAAACTGTAAATAAGCCAAGTAGGAGGTAGAGACCACAACCAAAAACTTAGCCCAAGACTGTACGCGTGTACTATCAGCAAGCTATGGCTTTTGGCGGAAAAAAATGAAGACTCCATAGTAATACTAGGATGCATCTTAAAATACAGAAGTATAGGATGTCGTAAGGGCTTAGGGGCCTCACCTAAGGGTATCTCTTCTGCTAAAAAATAATGTCGACAATGAACTCTTGGGAATTGACTTCGCGTGTAGGCATATGTTTTACTGCCTTGAACGAAAGAGAAAAAGAACGGCGTACGTCAAAGGTTAGCAATCCAAAAATAGAGAGCTGAAGGGTTAGTAATCAAAGTCAGAAATCAATATGGAACATGCTAAAGTCAACTCTTTCATAGCACCGGTCATTTTAATTAACCAGTATATCTACCGGTCATTTTGCTTTCCTATGGAGCTAGTCATATTTATGCACCAGTGTTCTTGTGCTCTGTTTGTTGCTCTGCACGTTATGGTGTTTGTTGCTCTGTTATGGTGCTTTGATCTGTAAGGGTGTAACTGTTAGAAAATATTTGCAATCGGGAATCCAGAATACGAATTCTATTACAATTACAGAATTACAACGGAATGGAAAATAAACATAGAAGCTGCAAACCGAATCTGTAATACAATCGTGAACCGAAACCCGTGTTTCACACGGTGTCCTTAAAACAGATTCGCCGCCTACCGGAGGGTGTTGAGGTTACTCGGCGTCTGTCTCCCAGGATTGATCCGGCTCGGACCACGAACGTCGGAACACCACCGAAGAACGTCTTGGCGAACTAACTCTGCGTTTGTCTCTCTCTCACACTATATCAGAATGCTTGTGAATTCTTGTGAATTGGTGTAGAACTTATGCAGTGAGCTGCTCCTTTTATAGGCAGAAAAGACCATAGTAATGCTGCCTAGCCTTCAATACGTGGTGTAAATGGCAGTGTAAATGGGGAAAAAACCCCCCAATCAATAGGTGAGTAACCCCCACAATGATGAGGGAAACCCCCACCATGAATAGGGAAAGTTATTGGCTTGGAAACCCCCCAGGCCATTCACATTTCCAACAGTCCCCCACATGAATGGACTTGGGACCAGACCTAATGCAAATGCTGGAGAGAGAGCACAACGGATAATTCCTGCATAGGATAGGTAGCTTTTGGCCTTGAACCTTCCCTCGTAAAAGCCCATCGGATTTACTGGCTGACCAGTGAACGTAATGTCTTGAACTGTTCTGCCGTTGGTGTAAATCGAGTCAATAGACTTCACACAGGAGCTTCTCCTAACGCAGTTTAGTTCTCACTATTGGGTTCATTTCGGCCATGACACCCCTACCTGGTTCTGCAAGTATTCTCTCGAGAATTTTGCCTTCCAAATTCTAATAGAAGCGGCCCCACTTTATACTCACATAGGTGACCTTCTTATAAAGGGTATCCTGCTATACCCCGCCTGGCATTCCAGCGCATAAGAGTCATTAAAAGCCAACGCTTAACCTGTTTCCATTTGCAGGTATCACTGTTCCGTACCATAGGGATGGGTAGGAGAGCATACCTCCTCAGTGATCATTCTCTGTTACTCGTGAGTAGGTTGTCCTATTGAACCTAGATCTTGGGATCTCCAGTCAGCTAGGATAGGTTTTCCTTCACGGCAACTTGAGCGTAGTAGGCATTAGCCCCATTCCCCTCGATGCACTATAAACCAGCTCTCGGTTTAACCCTTTGGTTAGTGGATCCGCAATATTGTCCTTTGACTTCACATAGTCAAGAGTGACAATCCCAGTAGAGAGCTTTTGCTTAATGGTATTATGTCTACGTCGTATATGTCTTGACTTACCATTATACATGTTACTCCGTGCCCTTCCAATAGCCGATTGACTATCGCAATGAATGCATACTGCAGGCACAGGTTTTGGCCATCTTGGAATATCTTCTACAAAATGGCGAAGCCATTCTGCATCATAAGTCTCTATATCAAAAACAATCAACTCAGATTCCAGTATAGAACGAGCAATACACGTTTGTTTAGAATATAACCAAGAGACAGATACACCACCAAGTGTAAAGACATATCCACTCGTGGATTTTGAGTCTTTCATGTCTGATATCCAATTTGCATCAGTGTACCCTTCTAGTACTGCTGGATATTTGGTATAGTGCAGCCCCAGATCACGAGTATACCTCAAATAGCGTAGCACTCTAACTATCGCCTTCCAGTGATTAAGCCCTGGATTACTCGTGTATCTACTCAATCGACTCACGGAGTAAGCTATATCAGGCCTTGTACAACTCATTAAGTACATGAGACTCCCGATTATCCGAGAATACTCCAATTGAGACACACCTTCCCCCACATTCTTGGATAAGTGGAGGCTCACATCCACAGGGGTACGTGCTACCTCTGTACCAGACTTGTCAAACCTCTCAAGAATCTTATCAACATAATGAGACTGAGACAAAGCAAGTCCATCAGATGTTCTGGTGATCTTGACCCCTAGAATTACATCCGCAAGGCCCATATCTTTCATGTCAAATTTAGAATTCAGCATGTTCTTGGTAGATTTGATCATCTTATCATTACTACCGACAATGAGCATGTCATCAACGTAGAGACACAAAATCACGTAGCCATCAGCTGTGTCTTTGACATATACACACTTGTCACATTCGTTGATTTTGAAACCACTTGACAATACAGCATTGTCAAATTTCTCATGCCATTGTTTTGGTGCTTGCTTGAGCCCATACAAAGACCTAACAAGCCTACATACTTTCCTTTCTTGGCCTGGTGTGGAAAAAACCCTCGGGTTGTTCCATGTAGATCTCTTCATCTAAATCGCCGTTCAGGAAAGCTGTTTTGACATCCATTTGATGTATCTCAAGGTTACGCAAAGCCGCGATCGCGATGATCATCCGAATGGAAGTAATCCTTGAAACTGGTGAGTAAGTATCAAAGTAATCTAGGCCTTCTTTTTGTCTGTACCCTTTGATAACAAGCCTAGCTTTGTACTTATCAATTGACCCATCTGCTTTCATCTTCCTTTTGAAGATCCATTTGTAGCCGAGAGGCTTACTGCCTGGTGGCAAATCCACCAGTTCCCACGTATGATTTTGCAGTATGGAGTCAATCTCACTCTTAATGGCCTCTTTCCACAAAGGACCCTCAGGGCAACTTACAGCTTCCTGGTATGTCCGAGGCTCATTTTCTACCAGATAAGTCAGAAAATCTGGACCAAAAGATGTTGATGTTCTAGCTCGCTTGCTACGTCGTGGTTCAACATCAACTTCCTCTTCTTGGCCTTGTCTGCTTTCATTAGCCGGATGCAAAGTCCGTTTAGCAGAACTTGACTCTCCAATGGATCTATAAGGAAATATGTGTTCAAAGAACACTGCATTCCTAGATTCCATGAGAGAATTCTTGTGAATATCTTGTATATCTGACTCATACACAAGAAAACGATAGGCACTACTATCGTCTGCATAACCGATGAACACACAATCAACGGTTTTAAGGCCTATCTTCTCCTTCTTAGGAGGAGGTACAGCCACCTTCGCTAGACAACCCCATGTTCGTAAGAATGCATAGGTAGGCTTCCTACCTTTGAACAATTCATACGGGGTTTTACCAACGTCTTTGCGAGGTATTTTATTGAGGATGTAATTAGCGGTGAGAACAGCATCTCCCCACATGTTCTGAGGCAACCCAGAACTGATCAACATAGCGTTCATCATATCCTTCAATGTACGATTCTTGCGCTCAGCGATTCCGTTAGTCTGAGGCGAATAAGGTGCTGTGGTTTCATAGATTATTCCGTGTTGGGCACAGAATTCTCCAAACGGTGACTGAAACTCACCACCACGATCACTTCTGACCACCTTAATCTTTCTGCTCAGTTGATTCTCAACCTGAGTCTTGTAATGAACAAATTTGTCCAGGGCCTCATCCTTGCTTTTCAGCAAATACACATAGCAAAACCGAGTGCTATCATCGATAAAAGTAATGAAATACTTGTTACCGGCCCGAGTTTGGACATATTTCAGATCACACACATCAGTGTGGATTAAACCCAAAGGTTCTGTGCTTCTTTCTACTGCTTTGAAAGATGCTCTGGGCATTTTAGCCTCTACACAGGTCTCACACTTGTGTTTTTTATCAATTTGGAAAGCTGGAATATGGTCCAAGTTAATTAATCTACGCATAGAACCGTAATTAACATGACCTAGTCTACCATGCCACAAAAAGGAAGACTCAAGCACATAAGCAATAGGGGATTTCTTTTTATTGATAGTAGGGATAACAGTCATTACATTCATCTTAAAAAGACCATCGGTCATGTAACCTTTCCCTACATACATTCCAGCTTTAGTCAGAGTGACCCTATCAGCCTCGAAAACCAGGCGGAAGCCGTGCTTGCTCAACAGAGAACCACAAAACAAATTCTTGCGAATATCTGGCACGAACAACACTTTATTCAGAGTCAACTCTTTTCCCGAAGTCATCTTCAGGACCACTTTCCCCTGCCCCGCAACATCCGAGGTAGCTGAATTCCCCATAAACAGTTTCTCACCGTTAGCAACCGGCTCGAAAGTAGTGAACATCTGCCTGTCACAACAGATATGACGTGTAGCCCCAGTGTCTACCCACCATTCCTGCGGGTTTGAACCCACCATGTTCACTTCAGATACCATAGCCGAGAGGTTGATATCAGACACTGCTGCCTCCACCTGAGCCAAATGTGCCTGAGCGCGAGGTTAAGCGGCTTCTTACACTCTGAAGCTTTATGCCCGAACTTGTTACAGTTGAAGCATGCACCCTGAAACTTATCTTTCTGTTTCTTGGCAACCCCACCTCTCGGTCCCAAATTGACACTTTTGTCCTTCTGTTTGCCAGCTTGCTTGTCAGACCGCTTGTCAGAACGCCTGTCATACTGGTTTTTCCTCACACCGGAAGATTGACCATGCTCCATGATATTTGCCTTGGCCATGTAGGATGCCTTTGCACTCCTATCCATACCCCGATTCTCCTCTTCAATGCGGAGCTTGATGAAAAGAGCCTCCAAGGTCATCTCCTTATTTTTGAACATGAGATAGCTCTTGAACTCTTTCCATGCCGGGGGTAGCTTGTGGATGACTGCAGCCACCTGGAATGCTTCACTCAGAATCATCCCCTCAGTCCTGATCTCATTGAGCAGGAGCTGCAGCTCTTGGACTTGGACTGCCACAGACTTGGAGTCCACCATCATATAATCAAGGAACCGGCCCACAATAAACTTTTTGGACCCAGCACCCTCGATCTTGTATTTCCTGTCTAAGGATTCCCATAATTCCTTAGCCGACGGAGCCTCGCCATACACAGAATACAGCGAGTCATCTAGAGCATTCAGGATATAATTCTTGCACATGTAGTCATGCTCTTTCCATCTGGCCACATCAATACGCTTCTGAGTGTCGGGGTCGTTCTCATCGATAACAGGCGCTTCCTCGACAAGCCATTTTGCCAAGTTCAAGGTGGTGAGATAGAACAGCATCTTTTGTTGCCATCTTTTGAAATCTACCCCAACAAACTTGTTCGGCCTTTCCACATGAGACATTGGAACCGAGGGAATCCCAGGAATAGGAGCATGAATCGGAAAAGCACCACCGCCATTTCCACTGCCACTACCAGTCTCTTTGTCTTTGCCAGTGACGGTAGTTTTCTCTTGCACAGTTGTCATATTTTACCTGAAATTAGGAACAACCACATATAAGAGAACAACTCTCAATATCAAGCTATATAAGCATAGATTAACAATCTATCAAACAAGCTAAGTCTGACATCCCCACAATACCATGTAACCTGGGGGTCCCAGGGGGCCCTAAACGGTATACACAATCTGCTACTTGCAAAAGTGTGGCCATCCACCTTCCCCTTCTGGTTTTGGAGTCCAGTTCATGTACTGATGTATACCACTTGCCGTGCACAAGGGCTGAGCACTCACCGTCCACTGGTTGAGTACTTCAGGCCAAGAGCAACCCAGGCGTCAAGCACATGAACTGCACACCGGGCAGATCATAAACACTGGATCAAGGCCAGGTGATGTCAAGGCAGAAGCCAAGTAGATCACCCCAGAGGCCAACACAATTGATCCAAGGCCAAGCCGCGCACGACTGCCTTAGGCCGTAGCCTCTCTGTAACTAACGTGATCGAGTCGCGCACGACTGATCAAGGCCGTGGCCTATCTGCAACCCGGTTTGTTATGTATTCTCGTATGAACACCAATCTGCTCAATCTGTTGATCAGATTGTTTTCTCGCCTTACACCAGTGGTATTCACCAAGGAAACTAATCTGTCACCAAACTAAACTCGCAACCCAAATGTTAGTCCCAAACAGAATACGTTTTCTGGAAATCCGATTCTCGATCAAACGATCAAAATCTGTTTTAAGCTTGTTAGAAAATATTTGCAATCGGGAATCCAGAATACGAATTCTATTACAATTACAGAATTACAACGGAATGGAAAATAAACATAGAAGCTGCAAACCGAATCTGTAATACAATCGTGAACCGAAACCCGTGTTTCACACGGTGTCCTTAAAACAGATTCGCCGCCTACCGGAGGGTGTTGAGGTTACTCGGCGTCTGTCTCCCAGGATTGATCCGGCTCGGACCACGAACGTCGGAACACCACCGAAGAACGTCTTGGCGAACTAACTCTGCGTTTGTCTCTCTCTCACACTATATCAGAATGCTTGTGAATTCTTGTGAATTGGTGTAGAACTTATGCAGTGAGCTGCTCCTTTTATAGGCAGAAAAGACCATAGTAATGCTGTCTAGCCTTCAATACGTGGTGTAAATGGCAGTGTAAATGGGGAAAAAACCCCCCAATCAATAGGTGAGTAACCCCCACAATGATGAGGGAAACCCCCACCATGAATAGGGAAAGTTATTGGCTTGGAAACCCCCCAGGCCATTCACATTTCCAACAGTAACTGCATGTAGTCTCTTCGGATCACGAACGAATCGGGAGTGATGGACGAGAGTGGTGTCGAAAAATGCCATTGTATCATGCATCAGTTCTCTTTGTCGAAAAATTCCATTGTATCATGCCATTGGTTATTTTCTGAAAACAAAAAAAACTCACATATTTCTATAGCATTTAGCAATTTTCAAATCCCATTTACTAGTTCTTTTTAGCAATTTCTTTCTTTTTTCTTGGTGGAAATTTTTCTCAAAACAGTCTTGAGTACTTCAAGGAGCACGAGTTGCATTGCAACTAATCTAACCGCCCCCTGTTATATCCCCGGGAAATTCAGCAATTTCAGCAAACTTTTAATTAAGACCCCTAGTTGACGTACACATGCAAGATTTTGTTTACGTATATGTCATATATTTTTGGGTCCTAACTCCTACGTAGCATCATATTCAGAGAGAGAGAAGAGGGGACCGGAGAAGGAATGTACCTGAAATCGAGGGCTAACACGAAGGTTATGGATGGGATGACGTTGGTCATAGCAGCCACAAAGGTGGCAGAGGTTAAAACCAAACTCTCCGCATACAAATTTTGAGCCAGGGATGCTCTGTGCAAAAAAAAAAAAAAAACATAAAATCAAGTTTACCTTTCCAACATTATACATGAGATCGGAAAATAATAATAGTGATAACTTCCATGCAACTTACCCAAGTAAACCACAAAGGAAACCTTGGCCGATTACTACCCATGTTAGCCTTGGCCTTTCCTGTAATGAAAAGTTGTATAGTACGTCAGAAAAGATAGTACAATTTTTTTTGGACATCAAAGAATGGGGCGGTTCCGCGGACAACCAATTAAACACCTTAAAAAATACCCCAAATCTCAATCTCATAGTTTCCAATCAAAATTTTATAATCCGAACCGTTAAGGTCATGTTTGGTAGCCATTCTATTTTCTGTTTTCTGTTTTCATTTTCAGAATTTTCAAAAGTTAACTTTGAAAGTTTGTTTGGTGCACTACTTCCACTTTCAAATTCTGGAAATCACTTTCACTATTTTCATAATTTGAGGAAGTAACAAAACTCAACTTTCACTATTTTCAGAAACAAAAAACAGGCTACTCCGCTACAATTCCTTGGAGGTCTTTTTTCATTTCCTCTTCCTCTCTCTCTCTCAAACCCAGGCCATTGAAGATTCTCTCTCTCTCTCTCTCTCTCTCTCTCTCTCTCATTGTCAATAAAAGATACTTATCGAATGAGAAAAATCTTATAGTCAATAAAGGACCGACTTTGGAATTAGAAAATTTCACATGTATTTCATCTATATATATACTCTCTTAACTTAGAGATGAGAGGAGGCCGGAAGGGATACGTTGGGCTTATGAAGCCATCATTTTATGATAGTTGATACTATAACTTCGGCCTAGGAAAGAAGAACCCAATCACCTGGACTCAATGCCGGCTCAAAGATATTTGGGCCCGAAGCAAAAGTTGCAATAGGGGGGCCATTTATCTCCTCATCTTTGAACAAAATTTTGCGAAATGTTGAGGAAAACTAAAGGGTGAAGATTCGAACCCAGTTTTTAAAGCATTCAAAGAGCCTAAACTGCCATATGACCAAAAAGATGTTACTCAAAGCAAGGCAATTGAAACTTCTTACTTATTATTTGAAACTAAAAAACTGTATTTTTTGGAGCTCTCTTCGGGCTAAAAAATCGAGGGCCAAAAGCAACGACTTCTTCGGCTTCCTCTCTAAGCCGGCTATGCCTGGTCTATCCACCCGGCCCTTTCTTTCAGAATATTAAGTATGGAATTTGTTTCTAACATGATTGCAAAGACTTGGATGATTCTCTCTCTCTCTCTCTCTCTCTCTCTCTCTCCTGTATAGTTTGAGAACTAGTGGAGAAATTGCAAGAAAGATCATTTTAGAAAAAGTAAAAATTAGTTTCAGAAATTGATTTTAAAAAAAAAAACAGGTTAACACAAACATGTTTTCCGTTTTCACTTTTTTTTAGGAAAAGTAAAAACTGATTTCAACAAATAGAAAACAGGAAACAGGAAAGTGGCAGTGTTACCAAACATAGCCTTAATGTGTGCAGAATATGATTTTAAGGGTGCCCGTGAGAAATTAGCAAAAAAAATGACTGAAAAGTGCTTGTTTTGAGCAGTTTTTAATTGAACCGTTCTTCAAATCTAAGCTAAAAACTGCTCAGATCAAGTCTTTTCCGGTCTTTTTTTTTGCTGATTTCACCCGGGTACCCTTAAAATCACATTTTGATCATATACGATAGTACAATTATTTTGAGGATTCTCTTCTTTCTTTAATAGTGTCTGGGAATTAAATATTTCTAAAATAAAACATGTGAACAATATGTATAAGTTGTACATGATGTCTACTCCCATCATGAATTGGAATAATGGGTGATTTGTGGAGAACTCTAGGGAAAGAGAATCAACAGAATGGGAAACTCTCAAGCTCATTCCGATATTGCCAGCCAATTTGTACAAGATATTTACTCGAGTGAATGCCGCCTGATAGGCCACCATCAGCATTGCCGGCATCAACTCGTTCACGATGTTCAATACCCTCCCCATCTCCCCCCCCCCTCTCTCTCTCTCTCTCTCTCTCTCTCTCTCTCTCTCTCTCTCGGATACAGCTAGATTTATTGTGGTGCTAAGGATGGAAGATTCATAAAATTCATAAAATTCATTGAACAAAAAATTCTCTCTCTCCCAATACTGGCCTGGTGGATTCGAGAGTCACCTATTTGTAGGGTCTATCAATGTTGCATGATCATGTATTTTGAATGTCTAAAAAGAACAAGGAAAAGACGAAAAGAAAGGAAGGAGGAAAAGAAGTCCTATGGGAAAAAGACGAAAAGAAAGAAAGGAGGAAAAGAAGTCCGAGAGGGAAAAGACGAAAAGAAAGGAAGGAGAAAAAGAAGTCCTAAAGTGAACTCAACAATTTTAGGTGTAAATCTCATGTGGATTCAACAACTTAAGGAGTCCTAAGAGTGTAAAAGTGGGTTGTATACTTATAATAGCACCAGATGCCAAAAAAAACCCCTCCAATGGGGATGTAAAATAGAAAAAAACAGGTGCTAAAATGGCAGAGATGGAAAAGGGGATGGATATTTCCATCCCCATTTAACTACAGCTATAATGGACAGGTCACACCCAACTGAAAATACCAGAATTTTGGACAGCCGGAGGTTACCTGGTATCGTCGGAAAGTCGTCGGAAAGTCGTCGGAAATGGGAAGAACTCGCCGGAATCTGGTAGAACATGCTGGAATCCGGAGATGACCGTCTCCTACCCCGATTCTTGACGATCCATGGACGGCACAGATGCATGCCGCCGGCCTGCCCTTCTGAAACTCTCGCCGGTTGTGCCCTTTCGGCTGTGAGTTCCCTTCGGTTCAGAGAGAGAGAGAGAGAGAGAGAGAGGGAGGTCTGCTTGAGAGAGAGAGAGAGGGAGGTCGTCTGGTTTGGTTTGGCCGTGGGTGTGGTGGTAGAGAGAGAGAGAGAGAGAGAGAGAGAGAGAGGTCGTCTGCAGCAGATGAGGGTTTTTGAGAGAGTAAAGTTTTGGTTTGTTTTTTGATCAAGAAAGAGTAACCCTGGGTTTGGTTGGGTTGGGTTGGAATCTCACAGCCAATCCAACCGTTGGCCCTTTTTTTTTTTTTTTTTTTTATTGAATCTGACCATTGGCTTCCCCAACGGGTGAAAAAATTGCAACGGTAATTTTTTTTTCCTTGCCTATAAATATGTGTGTTTTGAGTAGGATTTTTCACAAAAAAAAATTTCTCCATTCTCCACAAACACACTCCAAAAAAAATAGTGTATCAATTATGGCAGATGGAAGTCGTAGTGCGAGAGGAAAATCGTTCACCTCCGATCAAGATGAAGCAATTTGTAATGCTTACTTGTGCGTTAGTCAAGACCCAATTGTCGGTACCAATCAAGCACGATCTAAATTATGGGATCGGGTTGCAAAAAAATACACCGAATTCACAGGAGGCGATGTACGTTCAGATGCTTCTATCAAGTCTCGATGGCAAGTCATCCAGCAGGCTTGCAACAAATATCGTGGAATTTTAAGACAAATTCAAAGGCAACATCAAAGTGGAATGACAGAACAAAATGAGGTATTATTATTTTGTTAATATTATTATTTTGTTTTCATAAGAATTTATTTGTATAACAAAATGAGGAATTATTTTGGTTCTATCAAGTTTCTGTTTTCATAAGAATTTTGTTAATAATATTATTTTGATAATTAATTAAAGAATTTTTTTATCATGTGTATAGATTGATCTAGCGAAGAGACAGTACAAAGACACTGAGAAAAAACCTTTCGCCAATTTGGATTGTTGCTGGGCAATCTTAGAACACAGTATGAAGTGGGCAGATCTAACCCCACCCCGGTCCGACCCAAGATCTTCACAAATGGATACGAGTTCGGTCCCTCTATCTCCTGATTTCTCTCAAAATCCAAACGAGTCTCTTGATTTCTCTCAAGTTCCAAACACAGCGACTTCATTGGAAGATAGCAATCCTACGAGTGGAGGTAGTGTTCAGTCTCCAAGAAAAAGGCCTCTTGGATGTAAAGCATCAAAGGCAAAATTATTGAAGACCAAAAAAACAGATAATGAGGAACGTGAATGGATAAACTTGATGGAAAAATTCAACCAAACTACATCTGACAAGGAAGATAGGAGAGCTGAAATGGAAGCAAGAAGACTCGCGGCTTTGGAAAGGACTACGGCAAATGATGAGAGGAGGGTGGCGCTTGAGGAGAGGAAGGCAGCAATAAAAGAAAAAGAGATGGAAGATAGGATTATGCAAATGGACTTGAATTTGGTTCAAGACCCCCAAATGAAGGCTTATTACCAGTATCGCAAGGGTGAAATCTTGGCTAAATGGACGGCTAGCTCAAGTTCGAACGGTTATTTTCCTAGTTTTCCCGATTATTGATTGTAATAAAGTTTTATTATCATATGTAATAGTCTTTAGCAATTATGACTTTGATGTAATCGTTAGGTACTATTCGATAATAAAATGCATTTTATTTAGCTAATGAAGTACAAGACTCGAAAATGAAGTACAAGACTCGATAATGAAGTACAAGACTC
Organism: Rhododendron griersonianum; assembly: GCA_018127125.1. Classification (NCBI taxonomy): domain Eukaryota; kingdom Viridiplantae; phylum Streptophyta; class Magnoliopsida; order Ericales; family Ericaceae; genus Rhododendron; species Rhododendron griersonianum. The sequence goes on along the minus strand of CM030798.1, from coordinate 37,457,828 downwards.
GAAAATGAAATACAAGACTCGATAATGAAGTACAAGACTCGAAAATGAAGTACAAGACTCGATAATAAAATGCATTTTATTTAGCTAATGTCCACGACACGGGAACCTCAGTCTTCATCTCCATTACGGGCCCATAGGTGTTCAATAAGATCGTTGCGGAGCGAATGATGTGCCTCATTTGATCGAATCCTGCGGTTATTTGTAAAGAAATCAACCAATGCAGGTGTCACATCTCTCGAGACTTGAATTGGGCTGGAAGAAAGAAGTTCAGTAATTTCATCACTAACATCGTGATCACGTTGGTCTTCAATTATCATGTTATGCAAAATGACACATGTTTTCATGATGTAGCCTAGATCCTCCTCATTCCAGAATCGCGCCGGTCCTCTCACAATTGCCCAGCGTGCTTGGAGTACGCCAAATGCCCTTTCAACATCCTTGCGACATGCCTCCTGCATCCTCGCAAGGTGTTGCTTCTTTCTTCCTTGTGGTTGAGAAATGGTTTGAACGAGAGTCGCCCATTTTGGATAGATACCATCAGCAAGGTAGTACCCCATGTCATACTGACTACCGTTAACGACAAAAAGGGCTGGAGGGGCACGACCGGCACTGAGATCATCAAAGAGATGAGATTGATCAAGTACGTTGATGTCGTTGAATGACCCAGGCATGCCAAAGAAAGCATGCCAAATCCACAAATCATACGATGCAACTGCTTCAAGTACGATAGTTGGTTTTCCGCTGCGGCCGCTGAAGAATCCATGGTAAGCAGTTGGACATTTGTCCCACTGCCAATGCATACAATCCAAGCTGCCTAGCATTCCAGGAAAACCACGTTGATTGCTCACATGTAGGAGCCTTGCAGTATCTGCTTCATTTGGTTTTCTCAGGTATTCTGCTTCAAAAATGGAGATAACGCCCCTACAGAAACTTTGAAGAGAGTCAACTGCTGTACTTTCCCCAATCTTGAGATACTCATCAAGACTATCAGCACTCAGCAGGCGTCCCGTATGCCAGCATCCTCAGAGCTGCTGTCATCTTTTGGATACCAGAAAGACCTGCAGCTCCCGTCGCATCATTCCTTTGGACAAACGTCACGTCATGTTGTTGGAGTTTACCCAAGATCTTGTGAAATAAGGGTCGACTCATTCGAAAACGTTGCTGAAACAAGTTTTCGTCATAGAGCGGATACTCACAAAAGTAATCAGCATTGAGTCGTTGGTCGGCACCAACTCTGTCACGGGGGATCCAGGCTCGACCGCTTGTAGAACCAACATTACCTCCTTGTTGGCGTCTTTTATGAAATTTGCGGTACTGCCTCATCATGATCAATTGCGCCATTGCAATCTCATCATCATCGGAGGAAGATCCGTCAAATTCTCCCAATAATATTCTTTGAGTTAAATTGCTCATGACGAATTTTTTTTTGAAAGAGGAGACTGTATGTATATTTGAGTGTGAGAATGAATAATGGGGAGGATAGGTCTATTTATAGATGGTAAGTAAATGCTGTAGTTGAGAGTGGGTGAGAGTAAATGCTGTAGTTGAGAGTAAATGACTAAATTAAATGGTGTTGTTGGGAGTAGATGACTGAAATAAATGATGTAGTTGAGAGGGAGTAAATGGATCAGGTAAATGATGTGGTTGAGAGTTTGATGAGAGTAAATGGATGAAGTAAATGGTATAATTGAAGTGGATGAGAAGTAAAAAAAAAAAAATTAGAACGGAAATTTTTTTTTTTTCGGAATTTTTTTTTTTTTAAGTCCTCGATTACCGGATACGGCAAATTATTTTTCAACGGAAGTAATACTTGAATTAGGGTTAAGAAAGTTAGGGAAAATTAAGGAGGAGTGAAAGTTAGTTAATTATCCATCTCTTTTTTACATCTCACCATTGGATGGAGGTGGGTTCTATTTTACATCCAACTAACTTTTAACCACTTACATCCAACTAACTTTTAACCACTTTTTACATCTAAAATAACTATCCAACCACTTCTATTTTACAACCCCATTGGGGTTGCTCTAAAGGGGACTGGTCCGACCCCCTTTCGGATAAGCGTCTGTCCCACCCTTCTCAGCTGTTGATCTCGCAAATTAACGGCTGAGATGGGCTGAGCACTTCTTGCTAAAAAACGACGTCATTTTGGAGCAAAAAGTGCTAGGCTCACCCCAGCCGTTGATTTGCGAGATCAACGGCCGAGAGAGGGTTGGATAGCCCTTGTCCGGAAGGGGGTCGGACAGGGGATCTCACAGTGTCCTAAAGGGATTCAAACTGCCCTTCTCAGCCGTTGATCTCGCAAATCAACGGCTGAGATGGGCCGAGCACTTCTTGCTAAAAAACGACGTCATTTTGGAGCAAAAAGTGCTCGGCTCACCCCAGCCATTGATTTACGAGATCAACGGTCGAGAGAGGGTTGGACAGCCCCTGTCTGAAAGGGGGTCGGACAGGGGATCTCAAGGCATCCTAAAGGGATTCAAACTGCCTACAAGGGTGGAACCAAGATTCTAATTTGCTCTGGGCTAATTCAAAATTAAATAATATATATATATACACACACAATTTCTTATAAAGGCGCTCTTAACTTGTTATGGTAAGAACCTCCCATTTTCCGATCGAATTTCGATGATCCGAGTTGCTCAATGTCTTCAGAACGTGATTTGAAGGGTACTCGCGAGAAATCGTAAAAAAAAAATGTTCGAATAGCGTTTTTATCAAAAACTGATCCAATCGAGTCCTTCCCGAATTTTTTTTTTTGCCGATTTTTCGCGAGTACCCTTAAAATCACGTTCTGAAGACATTGAGCGGCTCAGATCATCAAAATTTGGTTGGAAAAGGGGTGAAAAAGGGACAGCTTTACCTTAACTAAAATAAGGGCGCCCTTATACGAAATGGACTGTAAAAATGCTATAAATGCATTTTTATGCAAAACTGCTTAGATTAAGCCCTTTTCGGTCATTTTTTTTTACGATTTCTAACGAGTACTCTTAAAATCATGTTCTGAACACATAGAGCGGCTCGAATCATCACAATTCGATTGGGAAAGGGGAGGTCTGCACGGTTTGGTCGTAAGTGATCCTTTATTGGATCCGTGGTATATATATATATATATGGAAACTTTCAAATGAAGACCTCTTAAAATGCGGACTCCATTTTCCCGATCGAATTTCAATGATCCAAGCCGCTCAATGTGTTTAGAACGTGATTTTTTGGGTACCCGTGAAAAATCGGCAAAAAAAATGACCGAAAAGGGTTTGATTTGAGCAGTTTTTTACTGAACCGTTCAATAAAAAACTCTTTGGATGAAGCCTTTCCTAGTCTTTTTTTTTTTGCTGATTTCTCATGGGTACTCTTAGAATCACCTTTTGATCACATTGAGTGGCTTGGATCATTGAAATTCAATCGGAAAATTGAAGAAATGGAAAGGTCCGCATTTTAACCAAAATAAGGACCCTCTCATACGATTTTAAGTTATACAAAAGTAGGTAAATATAGAAAAATAAACATAAAAAAAACGTACACTATTTAAGTTTTATTCTATTAAAGTTGTGCCATGTGTAATTTTAGAGTGTAGAAATAATTTATTATCGAATCTGAGTCGATATTTTCAATAAAATCTCCTATAATTAATGAAGATAATCATATAAGATGGGTTGGACTACAAAAAGAAAATTAGGTGGGCTAAAATTTTACATATAAATTTTTCTTAACTCACCTGGGCTATAGCCCATCTTTCTTTCTTTTTTGGTACATAAGAGGGCCTACGCCGTAAGAAACAAAAACACTTGATCCAGTATATGTAATTCTGCCCTTGTATACCTATAGCTTATGATAGAAAATACATCTGTTGTACTTTCTCTCACATATCAATTAGTAGTCTCTCTCTCCGAGTTTTCTCTAAGGCGCCATCTAGCCCCTAGGAATTTGAAACGTGTGAAGTTTGTGGAGGGCTCTAGTAGCCTCTCCATCTACGTGAAGGGTTTATAATAATTTTGTGCAGGGCATGCGTATTGTAGGACTAGTAAAACAAGTTTTCGATCCATCGTATTTGTGTAATTCGCAACTGATATTTTGTACAACCCGCATTATTTGTTAACAACGGAATTTTGTTTTTCGTAAACAAAAGTTACACAGATTCAAAAGTTGTTTCCGTAAGCGGTAAGCTTTACAAATTTACAAACCTTTTGTGCATATGATTTTAGTTTAATCTGATCAAACTACTCTGGTGAAGTTGGAATCAGATTAATGTTTGTTTATTGCAACCACGTGGTTTGTGCACCGTACACATGCTTCATTCTAGCTCATGGGTTATGAGCATGCTTAGAATTCTGCTTAATTTGTGTGCAGAACCCATTCTATGTGATTAAGATTGAACTTCTGATTTGTCCAAGTTTTTTTGTTTTTTTAAACGGCAAAATCAGAACACGTGGATATCTCCTATTGGGTGCACATAAATGTGTTCCCGTAAGTTTGGAATTAAAAAGAAAAAGAAAAAGAAAACCAGAACATCTACGAGTGGTCTACATGTTACGGAGTGTAGTTTATGCAGAGTAATTATTTAATTTAGTTCGGAAGTACTGCAACATAGTAATTTGGATCCCTTTAGAATCACATGTTCTTGTGGGTTCATATACTTAGTGATAGACACCACAAAAATGTGTGGTTGTAAAGTGGCCCGAGTACCATGTGAGGTACTCTCGGACTATTGGATACTGGGCTTTTTACCTGTAGGTCTAGAAAAGCATAAAATAATTCCCATTAAAGAATGACATAAATTTTATTTACCACTAACTCCACTCTACACTTCGTATGACTTTCATCATCTCGCTACTACATAACAACCATTACCACCACCACAACTCTCCACCCCATGCACCACTTTCACTTCACCATCACCAAAATCACTTCACCACCACCACCACCTCACCACCACTTCTACCTTCACCACCACTGCTACCAAGTATGTTGAGAATGTTCTCAATTGTTTGGATTGAGAATGTTCTCAAATTTGAAAATTCTAGACCGCCGTCGCCACCACCTCACCACCACTGCTACCAAGGTACGTTTAGAATGTTCTCAATTGTGTGGATTGAGAATATTCTCAAATTTACACAATTCAGAACAAAATTCTCAATTTTTTGGATTGAGAATATTCTCAATTGTTTGGTTTGAGAATGTTCTCAATTTTTTGGATTGAGAATATTTTCAATTTTTCGGATTAAGAATATTCTGAAACTCGTTGAGAATGTTCTCAACAACAATGATGGAGGAGTATTTTTGGTATAAAAATTTGACTTACTGTGTATTTCTTGATTTGGGCCTGATCTAGTGAGAATTACTTTTGATTTCCCATTAAGGAGTAACACTCTTTTAAATTACCACTAAAAGAAAGGGAGATATGTTCTGTTTTATTCCTTCAGTTAGCATTTTCACATCATGACATCAAGTTTATTGCTATCCTGTCTATTATTGATTAGTTCAAGTCATTTATGCAATATTTTTGATGATGTGAATTATTTTATTTTCAAATTAGTTAGGTATTTAATTCTATCTCACATTATGGGAGATGATTACTAGCACCTAAAAATGCGATTTTTTTGATTTTATGATGTGGGAAAGAATTTTATGGTCTAAAAATTTGAGAATAAAATATTAAGATCTATGTGCCTAATCAATTTTTTGCAAAATATAGTTGAATGGAATCCAATTAAGAATATCATTTCTAATCTTAATAAGGGAGAGAAACTCAATGGAACGAACTGTAATATCTAGCATAGGAAGGTTCAAGACCTTATCAGCGAGCAAGAGTTGCTTGATCACTTGACCAATGTCATGACCCAAGCGAGAACCACTGCACAACATCGCCGTGACCAACAAGACTATGATGATTGGCGTAAGAGGGACAAAAGTACGTGCTTTACCTTGCTGAGTTGCATATGGTGGGATCATGATCAATTGCGGGATAAATTAATTTATATGTGATGGAGCATAGCGTACATGGTTGCGCACCTTAGGGTGATTTCAGCTATGATAAGAGAAATGAAGGTGGGTGCCAATGATCTCACTGATGAGCAACAGATTTTTGGCTGGACTTCAGAAATGACCAAACATCTATAACTTCCTCACGTTTGCGCCAATGAAGTTTCTTTTTCAGCCCAAAATTAAGTTAATAGCGAGGGGATATAGAATCCCATAGGATGAGAAATATCACCAGGCTCAAAGTGAGGGAGTATTAGATATCTCATGTTTGGTAGGATTGGTGTGTTACACGGTTTTGGGTAGAACTCAACTTTAAAAGTTAGCTATTGAAGTGAGGGTGCCTTCACGTTAATATACTTCATATTACGTTGGTACCTAGGCGATGTGAGACTTTCGCTTTTTTGGGTTCCCTCCTTATGTTAATTTTTGTGGAGCCCAATATTTTGTTAGCCCAATAACAATTTGTTTGACCCAAAAGATGTGTTTTTTGGTGGGCTTGGTTTTTTGGAATGTTGTACACATCTTTGGTACCTGACTTGCACATGGGTTAAGCTTCTCTTGGAAGCCAGCTAGGAGTATTTGTTTTGTCTCTTCGGAAAATAAAATACAAGAACCTGCAAAAGAAAAGAAAAAACGTGCAGTGCACTGTGTGTGAGTGTTTTCGGTGGTCGAGAAGCAAAATCAGGTAGGGATGGCAATTCGAACCGAACCGATGGGTATCCGAACCGATAATCGAAATTATCTCCGAATCATAACCGAAATATTCCCCGTGGGTACGGGTATGGTTGGCATGGAGGATACCCGAACGGGTTTCGGTTCGGTTTTGGTTCAGCAGATACCCGAACCGATCCCCGAACCGAACCGAACCCGAACCGAACCCGAACTGTTAAATTACAATATTACCCCTGCATATAAGTGTATACTACAAAATTACCCCTCCCTATATATATACACGTATAATGGGTTAGGGTTTTAATTTCCACTTTCCAGTCTACTTTTTCTCTCTCTCGGTCCTCTCTCCATTCTCTCTCTCTCTCTCTGGTTTTGATCTCACAAGTCACACCCCTCCCTCTCTCACTCTTCTCCAGTCTCCAGTACACAAACCCACTTCCTCCTCTCCAGCAAACCCACTTCCTCCTCTCCAGCAAACCCACTTCCTCCACTCCACTGCGAAGAGAAGAGAGCGACGCCTCCACTTCACTGTGACTAAAGCCGTCGCCGTCGAATCGTCGATTCAATATGCCGACTGCCGTCGATCACACCCAGAGAACGACGATCTTCCTCCACCTTCTCCGATCGACTTAGGCCGTCAGTCTCTCTCTGTGTTTTGCAATGGGTTCATTTTGAAATGTGTTTTTAGGCTTCTCATAAGCAGATCTGAAAGTGGTCTGTGAAGTTTGTTTCCTAAATCTCATCAGTGAAAACGTGATACATTTCTGTATATATGTGTGGTAAACATTCCTTTTTTTTTTTTTCAGAACAAGAGTGTAGATGAAGAATTTTTTTTGCTGCTTGGTTTTTTTTTTGATCCGTTGCTGTTTGGTTCTCTCTTCTGGTTTTGCTGCTTCTGTTTTCGGTTACCCATTCGGTTCGGGGAATACCCGAACCCCGTTTGGTTCGGGTATTGGTAAAATCTCCTCTCCCCGTTCGGGTATCGGGTACGGAAATCCCCATATCCGCCCCGAATGCCCCGATTGCCATCCCTAAAATCAGGGGCAGTCACTCTTCCTCTTAGTTGAAGCTTTATTTTCGGCAGATTGGGTGAACTTTGGAGCTGTTTTGGGCTCTCCATTTCAGCTGCTATTGGAGGGTTTTTGTTCATCATTTGGTGAGGTCTCTTCCTCTTGTTATTGTATTTGCTGGATACACCTTAGGGTGTTTGTAAGATTTTTGAATCTCTTGTAAACCCATTTGTTAAACCTTCGTTGATAGTGAAATCGGACTCCGGTCTGGTGGATGTACCTCGATTTTGGGGGAACCTCGTAAATTGATTGTGTCTCGCTTGGTTTGTGGTTTTGCGCATTTCAGACTTTGATTCACTGCATTATTTATTTCCTTTGTGATTTACTTGTGGGAAATTTCACATATATTTTCCAACACGCTTCACACCCTCTCTCACTTGCAGCGTGCTCACTCAGCAGCACCTGTCGCGTGTAGGGCAAGGACACGCACCCTAACCATTCTAATACCTAGCTTTGATACCATGTTACATGGTCTTGGGTAGAACTCAACTTCAAAATCTAGCTATTAAAGTGAAGGTGTCCTCACGCTTATATATTTCATATTACATAGGTACCTCGGCGATGTGCATGGGACTTCACTTCACATGGTGTAGAACAGATGTGTAATCCCTCAATCCATTGTTTGATTCAAATGGTTGAAATGACCGCCCACATGGTTTGCAGTCCAATCCTAAGTCTACTCTTGCCTATCAAATGTGCTTTAAGGGAGAGAACAAGAAGGGATAAGGTCTTACTCGTAAACAACAATCCCCTGGTAATGATCGGTATGATTACTGACTCAATTGATGGCAAATGTTCAGTCTGAGTTGCGCAGCTGGAGGAGTGAAGTCCCTCTGCCATTTATCACATTTTTCTGCTCTAAATTCGGGTGGGAGTTTAGTTATGTAGCATGAGCTGATGCATTTTTTGATACTTGTATTTGCTTGTATGTTACAGTATTAATTTGAAAAAGAACTAAAAGTAACACCTTATCATGGACCGAGGAAGACATGATTTGTGAAGAGGTAATTCACCCCGTTACAACTCGGTTGACTACGCTTCTCCTATATGCGAAGATAAAGTGATATAGAGATCTCTGGAGGTTCTATCTAGGACTAGGACTAGATCCAATTTGTTCGATACTGTTCTTTTCTTGATGCAGAACTCTGTATTTTGGATGCATAAGCTATTACTTCAAGCTTATTAACTCGCTCACAGCTTGTTTCCTATTTTCCTTAAACAGTACAAGCACACTATTGAAGCATGAAAGTTTGTGTTACCAGAAAATGGTGATACCCTAGTAACTGATGTTTTGGAAGGCATGTTCAGAGCCCCGGCTAATAGTTCACCTTCTTCCCCAAGTAGTAAACTTAGCTATCGAAGATTCTAATTCGAAACTCAAGTTTTTTTTTTTTCCACTTTTTTCCTTAGTTTGAAAGAGTGAGTGAAGTTTTGGTGGGGAAAGATGTAAATAATCTGTCATAATACTCTAGGAAAGTGTCTTTATGCGATGATTGGAAAGTAATAGACTACGTGATTACGTCGGATTTGATGTTCAATGCTTGAAAATTTGAAATAAATTCTCTCTCACGCCTACACACACCCTTCGTTCAGATAATTCTACTGTTTTGCACTTCCTTCCAGAAGGTTTCTTCATCTCTGGTAACATAACTGAAAACGTGCATTCATGCTCAACAAATCCACGAAAGGCAGGATTTGCATTGTTAGACTCAATCACGTGTTGATGCGATTGTCAGACACCTATGCATATTGGATGGGGGATGTTGATGTGTTCTGATTAGGGCCATATGGGACTATACAGTAGGGCTCATGTGTAAGTTCATTGCAAGTTCAAATCTTCTCCTATTCACTTTTTGTTGTATACATATCTCATCCTTCAACAAAAATATGTCTTCCCTAAATTGTTTATCAGGATGCTAGTTTTTGTAGGTGGATGCTCGGTGCCAAGGAATGAGCTTGGGTCATATATCTGAGTTGATGTTTTTGCTGCACCTGGATGTGTTGCTTTTGGTTTGTTAAAGATTTGAACTTGCAATGAACGTCTTTGGAGTTTTGGCGCTGCGAAGAGCAATTACACTGCTACTTATTCTGCTAATTAACTTAAAATGTAAGTATTTATTCTACTTTCTCTGCCATATTCTTATTTCTTATTTGATTGGGTTGCAATATCCAACTTTGAGTAGTACAATGCATTTTCTTCCTTGTTGATCAACACGTCGAAGGGCTCGCATACATTTTGGTTCATTTAAATGTATTGGATTGGATATATGACTTGCATTTTGAGTACACTACTACGAAGTTGGGTTTGGCCAACATTTGCTATACAACTTGGGCAAGCACGTGTTGTCTACAAAATATTCATGGTGAAGAGGAACTTTGCCGTGGCTTCAGCTACAGACGCCATTAGAATGCCAAAATGCGGACTTTGCTTTCTAGCCGTTGGATCTCATCCAACAGCTTAGATAAAAGGGAGAGACGCGCGGGAAAGAAGGGATCATGGGTCGGGTAAAAACGTCCGCGGGTCATCCTGGTCTTCTCAGTCGGATCCTAACAAAAACCTAGTGGCATATCTCGTACGGTTTGTTCCTTGGCGAATCCAAAGATGAGAAGAATGAGTCTATCGGAAACATGAGTTCGCGTGGTTCGTTATTTGTAAAGCCATGTTCATCGTTATCTTTGCCCTTTTTTTTTTTGTGTATGTTTTGCAATTTTTTTTCCTCATTCCTTATTTTTGTATCTGCTATTATTTTGTTCTCTATATCTTTACTCGGTTGGACATTGGACTTAGTGTATAGTGGCGTATCTTGTCGTTCGATTGAGTCTTGGTTGACCAAATCGAATGACGAGGTATGCCACCATACACTGATAGAGAACAAAATAACAGCAGATACCTCATGTTTCTGGTAGATTCATTCTTCTCATCTTCGGATTCCACAGATTCAATGCAATATGGAGCAGCCAAGGAACAAAAATGAGGTTTAATTCTGGAAACGATCCAATGAAACAATCCAACCACCGATCCATTGATAGAAAAGAGAGCTCCACCAGACTGCCCTGGTCCAGCAGACATGTCTATCTCCACCATTTTGAAGGTTTTCGGAACGTCAAAGGTTGAGAGGAAAATTCCCTTTTCAATTGTGCACTCGGTCACCACCCTTGCAAGATCTCATATATTACACCAAATCTTAAGCTGAAGGAAAGTCCCTCAAGGTATCCTATGGTAAACACTTTATCACCAATGTCAACATCTTTCTTGGAGAAGACGACCACATGGCCCAGATGGTGCAGATACTCATCTCTTAAAATAAGAAGGGCAAGATCCATACCCACATTAACTTTGGAAACATTGGTGTGCAGCCCACCATCTCGCCATCACTAAAGAGAACCACATGTATTTTATTCACATACCATTTTTTCTTGATACCATATTCCTCAATGTTAACAATGGTGACCACATTATGAGCATCTATCAACAGATGCCCACTCGTACTCACTACGAACCCAGTGCCCATAAAGACACCATGTTTGAGTACAAGAGCCCCAAATCCTAACAGAAAAAGAAAACTATAGATTCAGATTCAATATACAAAAACACATACAGCAGCCAAAGAAATAGAAAAGCTTTCTTATAAAAGAGTCAATCTCCACATCATATTTCAATACATGGAAACAACATTCCAGCCTCTCTTCTAACAAAAAGGCATAACTTGAAGTATGATGTGGAATGTTAGAAGAGAGGCTGGAATGTTGTTTCCATGTATTGGAGTATGATGTGGAGATTGACTCTTTTATAAGAAAGCTTCTCTATTTTTATGGCTGTTGTATGTGTTTTTGTGTATTGAATCTGAATCTGCAATTTTCTTTTATTGTTAGGATTTGGGGCTCTTGTACTCAAACATGGTGTCTTTATGGGAATTGGGTTTGTAGTGAGTAAGAGTGGACATTTGTTGACAGCTGCTCATAATTTGGTCACCGCTATTAACATTGAGGAAGATGGTATCAAGAAAAAATGGTTTGTGAATAAAATACGTGTGCTTCTCTTTAATGATGGTGGGCTGCACACTAGTGGTTTCCAAAGTTAATGTGGGTATGGATCTTGCCCTTCTTATTTTACCAGAGGAGTATCTGCACCATTTGGGCCATGTGGTCGTCTTCTCCAAGAAAGATGCTGACATTGGTGATAAAGTGTTTACCATAGGATACCTTGAGGGACTTCCTTCCAGCTTAAGGTTTGGTGTAATATATGAGATCCTGTGAGGGTAGTGACCGAGTGCTTAATTGAAAAGAGAACTTTCCTCTCAACCTTTGACGTTCCGGAAACCTTCAAAATGGTGGAGATAGACATGTCTGCTGGACCAGGGCAGTCTGGTGGAGCTCTCTTTTCTATCGGTGGTTGGAATTATGTTTATTACAGCTACTCACAACATGCGTACCATTGGATCGTTTATGACCCAATTGTGTTTGAGGCAATTCATCATTTCTTTGATCCTTTTGATGTTCTGACTGTGCTTGCAGAAAGACAGGAGGGTGCGAGGGAGGGGGAGAGAGCCAAGGATGAGGAAGAGTTTGATTCTGCAAAAGAGATTGATTCTGCCGAGGAGAATTAATTCCGTTACCTATCTTTGTTAGGAAAGTTGTGTTAATGGTGATACATTAGTTCTTGGGGTGAAGCATGGAACGAGGATAAATTTTTGTTAATGCTCGATTCTGTTAGAAATGTTTGGTTGTCTACTGTTTTTTCTTTTCAATATTTTGCTTGTCTGTCTAATCTATCTATTGAGCCCTATGAACCTCTGACCCCACGTTCAAGACTCGTAAGGCAGTTTCTTGGATTTTGTAACAGTAAAAAAAACAATAAACAAGACAAAAAAGGTTTTCCACACAACATTATAATCCAGTTCCAATTCTAGGAATAAATTGGACCTACAAAACTTTGTTTCTTTTATCCTGTATAGGCGTCCCAAAATCTACAAGGGCACCTCCCCCAACACAAAAAAAAGGAGATGAGGAAAGGAAAGAGAGGGAAAAAATGCCTAAAAAATTATCTTTCCTAGGCAATGGCATCAGTATATGTGATTAAACAAATACACATCCTCAAGGTACTCGAAAAATCAGGATGGACTCTGCCACTGTATTTTCTAGTTCGATCTAGGTACTCTTCGGAAAATTAGGACGGACTCTGCCATCGACGCCGATGAGATGAACAGATCATTTCAAGGAACGAATCCCTCTCAACAAACCAAGAAACACCATGGTTTTCTCACTATTACTATACTCTTAACTTGAAAGAAAATCGAGATCTAAAATAGGGTGCTATCGAGTCATATATACATATATATAGGAGGGGAAACCCTAAATCGAACAAGGCTAACGGGCCATTACTTCTATTGGACTAAATGGGCTGTGAAACCTGGGTAATGTCAAGGATTTGGGCTTACACTAATGACTAATCAACTTGAACAATATACCTTCGAATATTCAAAAAATTCAACTACGTACATTCCAAAACCCCGTCAACTTGAACAATATTTCTTCGAATTTTGGTCTACCATCAAAATTCTCATCATATCATTCTATAGAAGAGCTTATCTTCAACAAAAAAAAAAGTCTACTCCAACCTATTCGTCCCAATTTTTTTCAACATGGTACTAGTAGTTTAATACTTCAGTTCAACGTTAGCACAAAATATGAGATTTTGTATATACATTATTGGTTAATCAATGAGTTAGTAGAATTAAGGTAATATCTGAACACCCTACTATGAATTCCTGGAGCCGCCACTGCTTTAGTGAGTAGTTAATGCAACTAGTCCTAAAATTTGCTATATACACGTATACTACACCCCGATCACCGCCGAGTAATGGGCTCTTTGTGTAGGCCTCAGGTTTGCTTGGGACTTGGGTTACCGTAAAGTCATCGTTGAAACAGATCGACTTCCCAAAACCACTGCCAATCCTCAAAACCTTTCCAGATTTTGATTAAAGTACAACGACTCACACCAATATCACCTAATTTCTGTATTATTATAAAACAAAAGAAAACAAAACCCAAGTTGGTTAATAACCCACAAGTCTTGGACCTCGTGGTAGGCTTTAGGTTAATTTACTGAGTCTTCCTGAAGAGAAGAAGAAGAAGAAACACCGAAGTGATGATCCTTAATTAGGAAACTTCTGGTACACCAAAAAAATTTCCTAATTAGGACAGCTAATTTTGGAAATTGACTTCTACACTCCCCTTTTTACCACATAAACTTCTTTTTTTGTCCTTATTCATGTGAATTTACCTTTTTACCCTTTTATAAGTTCATTTTTTCACACATTAAGGGGCAATAGAATAAATTCACACCAAATAAAGACAAAAAAAGGAGTGTATGTGGTAAAAATGGGAGTGTAGAAGTCAATTTCCTGCATGCAAGACATTAGACCCTTTTATTACGTCTTAGTACCAAAATAATTTATAAATATCCAAGTTACACTTTAACTGCTAGATGAGTTTGAGCTAGGTTAACAATTTAATCTCTTTGTTGTTTGTGAAGCATAGATAAAAATATTCTCGACGAGATAGAAACAAACAAACCGAGCGTAATATTTACCTCTGAAAAGAATTGCATGTCATGTGCCTTAGAGCCTAGAGGGTGATAGTGACAAAACCAGGATTTTGTCATAATTTTTTGGAGTTTAAGCATGATGAAATATTAGAAGACAAAATTTTCACAGGAAGCATGAACAATTTATCCGTAATTTTTGCAATGTAGATTTATGTGGGTATACATATGTAAATGACGGAATAATTGTGTTTAAATATGTAGCTCAACAATTTGTAAAAGCAAAACTCGTTGATTTTCAAGGAAATTTTATTTTCGATATAGAAAATTTAAGGAGTCAATTGGGTCCAGAACAAAAAATATTGACCTGGCGTCACAATTTACAAATTTTTTTCACTTATATTTACTATAAGTGAAAAACCTCTAAAAGACAAATAAAAACATAGCAAAGGGATAAAATGAGTCGAAATATCTTATTAATCAGGAGCTAGAGCCCCTTCTGCCCATGGCTTGAGCCTTGATTACATCTAGGACTTGCAACCAGTATAAAACCAAAAAGAAACTCTAAGTCTGCGTTTTGGATCATGCAAAGGAGATGAGATAATGAACTGTAGAAGCTAATTTTTATTTTATTTTATTTTTTTGGTTAGTAAAGCTAAATTTATTTATTTGGTTCCCCTGCCGTTTTTCCTCTTTCCCTCTGTAAAATCTTTCCATCAAGTGTACTAGTGATTCGAAGCTCAGTACCAAAACTGTTCCAAATGAAATCTCCATTAATAAAATCATACTCAGTGACCCTGCACACGAAAAGGAACAAATTAAGCCATCTGTTTTCTCTTCAAAACTTGAGAGATTGAGTACCACAAATTGAGAGTTGAGGTTTGAACCAGCCTCCTGAATGATATTCTCAATCTCTCTTACCACTTCACCCCTTTTAGGCCTGTTGCGACTTATCTCACCAACACAACTCATTGCCAGGTCCAGAAACTTCTCTAAACATACCAATGACGTGCCCCAACCCATTTTGGGGTCGAGAATCTCAAGAAGCTCAGATGGGTCTTTTGCCTCGTCCATCGCCTCCTTGACCTCCCTCACAATGTTCTTCCCGTGCTGTATTGGCTTTCTTCCAAATATCAACTCCAAAAGTATAATGCCAAAGCTATAAATATTGCTCTTCTGGGTTGTTGTTGGGTCATGTAATATTCCGGATCCACGTACCCTTGTAATATTCATTACATTTCATCCCCTTGTAATATTCATTACATTTCATCCTAAGCCAAGAGGGTAACATCTTAAATGAACCAAAAAACTCAAGTTCACAATTTTGCTGAACTACACTCCAAAGTCAGACGTTGACAAATTTGCTATTTGTACCAAGTCAAAAATAAATAAATACAGGAAATGGTTAAGTAAAAGTTCCCAAAATATCACATGAACCATAATCACTTTAGATCAAATTTTTTAAAAAAGATTTGATCATTTTGTTTTTTTCTTCCTACAGGAAAAGAAAATTTTCCTTCACCCCTAGACGATACCATAAGCGGGAGCATTGGGCATTGGATATGCCTTTACCTTCTTGTAGAGACGGAAATTAGTAGAGGCCCTAGAGGGACAAGTATGTAGAACTCTAACAACTACAATCATTTTCTATCACTCGTCTTACCAAAGAAACCAACATCCTTCGACACAAGTAAAATCTGAGCCTCTGCTGAATCAGTAGGCATAGCATGCATTTTCGTCGTAATCAGAAAACCATAAAGCACAATATTCTATTTTACTACGGAATATAAGGGGACATTTAAGTAAAATAGGTTGCAGTAGCTTAATTTACACAAAAATCACAAATAGTCTAGAGTCTATATTCTGCATGAGTATTCTGATTTTGTCTTAGTTACAGAAGTTCAAACTCTCAATAAACGTGAACAAGGGCCAAGTATTCTTGCCAATTCACGGTTAGGTACTCCACCATACGATTAGAAACATCACAAGGTTGAAACCAGGTCACATGCTATATACACAGATATCGAAGCGAAAACAAAAAGCCTTACGGGCTCTAATTTGATGCAAGTGGAAAGGTCCCACTATAAGAGACAAAGAGGCTATCATCAGTGTACGGATGGTTCCCCTTGCCATCCCCTTCATGAGTAGCAGACGTGGATGTTGAATCAGCATTTGGGTTCAGACCAGCAATTTGCATAACGTTTTCAATCTCTTTCACCACAGCACCCATTGCAGGCCTCCAAGCTCCCTCTTCTTCAACACACCTCATTGCAAGATCCACAAACTGCTCTAAACCCTTCAGCGTGGGGCCCAAAATTACAGGGTCAAGAATCTCGTCAAGACTGTATAGGACTTGATCCCTTTTCATTCTCTGCCTCACCTCTGTTACAATGTATTTGCCTTTCTCGATCGGCTGTCTTGCGGTTACAAGCTCTAGCAGTACCACTCCAAAGCTATATACGTCGCTCTTCTCAGTCAACTGTTGGGTCATGTAATACTCTGGATCCATGTAGCCCTACCACAAATAAAGGAAAACCAGTTTTAGTTTGAAATCCTAAGCCAAAAAATCATCTCAAACTGTTAGCCATCATGACTCCATAAATTGGTTGGAGTATAAACATATAACTACATACATGCATCCATTTGGCGAATATAAATAATGTGTTTCTTTTTCAACAATGAAAGGAAAATTTACTGACCATTGTCCCCTTGACTTGAGTGGTAATATGGCTCTTTTCTGCATCATCACCCATTGGCTTGGAGAGACCAAAATCAGAGACTTTTGCATTCAAGCGTTCATCCAGTAAGATATTGCTTGATTTGATGTCCCTATGTATGATTGGAGGGTTGGCAAGCTCATGGAGATATTGCAAGCCTCTTGCTGCTCCAAGGGCTATTCGAAGCCGCCTCATCCAATCCAAGCTAATTCCTGTCTTCCCTGCAAAACTAACACGTATTTAGTTGTCGTGGGCAAATTAGATGCACATGTTCTCAAAGGACACAGTTTGATAGTGCAGCTTATGGACACTAGGAGGTCCCTTTCGGCTTTTTCAATTACACTTTCCCTTTTGTCTGGTGAGGATATACAAACATACGTACATACATGAAGAATCCAAGTTTGGAGGTTTAACATAGATGAGACTCCAGAAACATTTTTTTTCTGGCCTTTCATTTTCAAATGTTTGTGAATAACATATTCTACTCTCTTCTGATTTAGAATATAACTTCTTCATGTTTCTTATACAATCAACTCAAGCATGGTGTTCACTAGTACAAATACTGATGAAAAACATGGATACTTGATCAATGAAGAACGGCAGTACAATCTTTAGTAATGAAGTACCAACTGAAATGTGACTAGCATCGGTATCCATGTTGAGTAGCAGACCAAGACATTAAACAAACAAAATTCTTTAGATTTAGCAGGGCCGAAAGGTAAAACTATTCATACTTTGGAGGGGCTAAGGTCGAACTATTAAGAAGTTGAAGGGGCCAAAAATCTAATTTTCTTTGAAGGTATCAAAAACCTTGTGGGCAACTGAGAAATTGTAGAAGCTTGGGGGAGCCGTGGCCCCCCAGCCGCCAACAGTTGTGTGTGCCTCTGTCCATGTTGGTGGAGAAGATTACGAAAGTGTGCCGAGTACCTGAAAGATTCTCATGGAGTGTACCGTTTGCAACATACTCGTACACCAACATCTCTTCGGCTCGTTCGAAACAGAAACCCGTAAGGCCAACAACATTCTTATGGTGTACCCTGGATAGGAGCTCAATCTCCGTTTTGAATTCCAGACCACCCTGCAGAGATCCTCGTTGAGCCCTTTTAATGGCAACCAATTGCCCATTGGGAAGAGTTCCTCTATACACCTACATACAGAATATTAGAAGTTGAGAAAAAAGAAAGAAAAGGTTTTCACATGTACATATTCAGAATGAGCTCGCAAGTACAAGCACAGTTGAGTATTTACATGATTTATCAGTGATACTCCTACAAGAATTCAGAGAATTGTCTGTAACTATAACGACTTGCAGTTTATGAAAGTATCTATGTCATTACAAGGACAACAAAAGGTTAACGAATACTTTGTATAATTGTTTGTGTATTTGTTTGTGTATTTGCAAATAGAAAATGAAGAAGTAAACCTTCCCATATCCACCGGATCCAATTCTGTTGGCTTCTGCAAAATTGTTTGTGTATTTCTTAAGCTCATCATATGAGAAACACTTAGCTCCTTGTAACAGAGGAACACCACCGCTGGTTGTATTTGGGTTCCAAGCAGCTGCAATGTTGCGACATAAAGCAGTAAATTAAGCCCAAGAAAATCATTCGATTGTTGCGCAAATAAATTGTTGAGACGAGCTCCTGATTTTACCAAAAGGATTGTTCACTCTATCAGCCTTTTCAGCTCTTCTCTTTTGACGGAAAGCATAAAATCCTGCAAGGAGAGCCAATAGCAGAACGACAGAACCACCAACTGCCACTCCAGTAATCACCCCTCGATTTGACGAATTGTTTCCTTCCGGATAAGAAAGATATTAGAACGAGACCCAATAGTTCTTTCACAATTCTTTGGCACTAAGAAAAAAACTTAATACCTGCAAAGTAGTAATAATCGGCTATGAAAGTATAGGGTCCATAAGGACCATAAGTGCTGGGAGGCTTAAAAGTGTGGTTGCTAAAGATAAATGCAATTCCAGAAATTCCTGTTCGATTGAAATGATCTTGGCCTTGTGGAAACACTTCTAGGCTTATTATCAAAACATAGATATCTGTATTTTCGGTCGGACTACTAAGAGAAACTGAACCCACAGGAAGTTGATTGGACTGGAAACAACCTATCAGAGAACTCTCAAGAGTTGTATAGATAGTTGAGTCTCCGAGGTCTGAGAAGGAAGGAGCCTTGAAGGTTAGGGTGCCTTTGTATGGATTTGCACATCTACAGTTGGGGCTAGAAATTTCGTTTGAACTGCATATACGAGGTTGACAGTTTTTAGGTAGGGTGGAATATGGGGTGAATTTGGACGATGGAATGGTACAGTATGTGTTTGTCCCTCCTGTTCCCGTGCAAGCTGGATTTCCTACAAGTCTGCAGGAAAAAATATCAGGCAACGTATAACTTCCAAAAAGGAAACTAAACACATCCCTGTTCGGTTTTGGTTTCAGAGAGTTTCTCTTTTCAGAACACCTTCTAGAAAGCTGCTTTTGAATAACAAATGCCCTTCGTGTTTAGTTGTAAAATTATTTAGCGAAAAGGGTTTTCGAGAATTCGGAGACATCTATTTGGTGTTTTCATATAAATGAGTTATTTTTTTTCAAAAATATTACATACCAACAAGGTCTCAAAACCATCAACCAAGCTAGTTTTCTGCACTATGTAAAGAAGATTTGAGTTTGAAACAACAATGCAACAGATGAAGGAAAGAAAAGTAGATACTAAATGTCCCGGTAGTAGAACTTGTACAAGACTAAAAATATCAAATCTTCAACGAAATATAGCAGTAAAATGCCCAAAAATCAAATAAATAAGTTTTCTGGCTACAGGAACTCGATAGTGATACCCACTTACATGAACTTGGCAGTGGTTCCCACTCTCTTTGTAAAATTAAAATCAGATATCGAATTGTTCTGAAGATCTACAAGTTCCATTGAGCTTGTTGTTACTCAATGTACTGTCACACAGGCCAAAGAAAATTGTTGTTGGTAATAAAATTCATGATAGAAGTTATAGAACTAGACTGTGTTGTGTTAAACTTAAAGTCTTTGGACTTCAGGCTAGCATAAGAATTGCTAGATGTGCTTACCAAAAAAAAGAATTAAAAGATGATATGAGATTAAACTAATACTCACACAATCTGTAACTGAGTAAGGTTGAAGAGCGCTCTCGGAAGTGAACCATAAAGTCTTGTGTTCTCCATCACACTGCCACCAAGACATTAGGAGAAAAACATGTATAGCGTATAATTTGAAACTTTTATCAATTTTTTGTTTGTTTTGTTTTGGGAACTTTATCCTTTTAGTTACGAGCACACATATTATCCTCACCCTCCACCCACACCACACTGAACTCTGTGCCTGTTAGGGTTTTTTTTTTTTTTTGAAGTTGGCAAAGATTAGGGGAAGGTTAGCAAACATCAATTAACACCATCCCTCCTGATAGTTAGCAACTCAGCATCATCAGAAATCTTACTAAGAGCTCGTGAAAGTGATGCCATCATCAATTTTGCCTAAAAGTGCTCAGTTCACTGATAGCATCGAAGAAAACAAGTTTGTTTCCTATGATCCTATCTCAATCCCCTCTCAGAATATCCTAGAAAATTCATTCATAAGCATTATAGAAGACAGAGACAGAAAGGTTCTTTGGGGTCTCTATTCAGCGCATGTGAAAGATAAGCTATACACAATACTAAGGCTTGTGATGAATTATGCACAGAGGAGGCCAGTTATAAGTAGATTCCTGTGCTTTGATGAGCTGGATGGATATAATTGGATTCAAGATTGATAGATTTTAAGAGATCCCTATTGAGACAATTCATTTACCCAACAGACAATACAAGTGATGGCTCAATTATCCGCAACAAACACCCAAGAAAGACCAGCAAGATAATGTTACACCCAAGAAGGACCCTGGTAGCATACCTTAAATGACTCATGTAACTTGGTGCAAGTGTGTGTATTCAGACAGATCGAGAGAGAAACTTACATTGTTGTCAAAGACAGTAAGTTTGACAACCATGAAGGAAAAACTGATGCGTCAAATGTATTATTGCTCAAATCTCTGCAAGTAACATTTCCATCAAAGACCATATGAAGAAAAATGCAATCGTCTTCGTAGAGGAAGCAAGTAATTAACAAGACCAATTCATTTCCCTGATTTTGCAAGGTGATTGTTACTTACACGTAGTTGAGAGATTTCATAGTTGAAAGATTGGGAATGGGGCCACTCAGTTGATTGTTTGACAAGTACCTAAAGTAAACCAAATGCACAATAAGCTGACTTCGTGGAAACAAGCCTAAATTGGGAAACACTTTTTAGTTGCTTACAGCACATTGATGCGTGTGAGATTGTCGAACTGTGACGGGACAGATCCAGTTAACGAGTTCCCATTGGACGCCTGTTGCGACCACAAAATGTTAATCCAAACTCCAATCGAAATTCATAGCTACAAGATACTTATCGTGATTGCATTCATGTGATCCAGATACTCACACCACCTCAAGCTTCTGGACTAGTGCTAGCGTAGAAGGGATGATGCCGTTAAACTGGTTGTTTTCAAAAAGCCTGTTTCATCAAAATCATATCAAGATGCCAAAATTAAATAATGCAGGTTGAGAATTGTCAGATCTAGAAACTAAGCCCAATATTTCTCATTAGAATCAACATCTGGTCCAGTATAGCGGCCGCATATATTCTCTCTTCCTCGCGCGCTCTCTTGATACGCTATATTAGGAAGGGAAATAACCAGAGTACGACATCAAGCTGGGATGCTATCAAGGGATGTGCTCCCACAAAACAAGCTCTAAACAGCTCGAAGAAAACTCATTTTTCCATACACACACAACCAAGTTCACATATACATTTTTTCTTCTTTAACCTATATGAAACCTCTTTTCCCCTATAAAAAGCTTCCTTCTTAATATTGTTGTACAAGTAAGCAACTGCATACATGCATAACCATGTCATAACATTTAAATAAGTCCTGTCATTTGAGTACATTATGTGGAATACTAAAAGTGAATAGGGTGTTCGAGGGAACTTACACATGTATTAGCGTCATGCTTGAACTAAAAAGACTAGATGGGATTGCACCAGAGAGCTGATTGTTTCCAAAATGACTGTAAAAAAAGCTGTATGTAAATAAAAATAAAAAATGGGACCGCTTAACTTTTGAAATAAACACACTCTCACAGAGAGTTTGGACCTACAAGTGCAACGTATTAACCAGCATATCCAAACCAGGTGTTGTCCCACTAGAGACGGGAATAGTCCCGGAAAGGGTATTATGCGACAGATCCAGCCAATAAAGATTTGATAGTTTTGCCAATTGAAGGAGGTATACTCCCACTGAAGCTGTTGGAATTAAGATCCCTGCAGGGGAGTAAAGAAAATCATAAGCATTGAGACGGCAATACAAGGAAATGGCCATTACGGAATTAATAGTCCGTCAAACATATGGTGCATGCGATACTCAGCTGAAAATTTCTGGAATACAGACATTCAGTTGTTTAGATGGCGTAGATTTATTAAAAGGAGCATCTGGTGCAAGAATTAAAGACAAAATCTAGAACCCACATTCAAGTTTCCTTTCTTTTTATAGAAGCATATCGAAGACTTGTTTCTGGAAATAGGCTCACCTGAAGAGGCCACGTGGTGTGGGGCCTGTAATGTAAATTACTTCATACTGAAGCCAAAATCTAACTCAATTATTTTAAAAACTTCATACTTTCATATCGTCAACGAACTTAAGATGAAACTTTCAAAAGAGTAGTCATTTATTATGTCAAAAGTTTGTAGAAGGTTGGAGTCGATGCCCTTTCCATTCTTCTATCATGTCAATTACGTCAGGGAATGGAGCAATTCGTAAATGCGTGAGACCAAAGTACAAAAGTCCAAATCCTTACAGATGGTGCAGCTGCTGCAGGGACCCTATCGTGTCTGGAATGGGACCACTGAAGCCGCAACCAACCAGGCTTCTGAAACGCCAAGTAGAAGCAATTGGTTAGAAAGGGTAATACAAGTACTTATAAGCCATAGCCTTTAACAACAATCAAAACTTTCTCACAGGTATGTTAACTTCGTCAAACTTCCAATTGATGGAGTAAGAGTTCCTGTCAATCCATTGTTGTATGCGAGATCCCTATGAGGAAGTACAAACCAAAAGCCAAGAAAGCACACATGCCCAGTGTGACTAAACAATGCTTCACAAATCAGTAGGAAGTGAATCTAACTATGGGAGAACATGAAAATAGAAGAAGACATACAGCATCTGTAATTCCGACAACTGTGCAATGTCTCCAGTCAACTGACCAGTCAAACCGGTGCTCCCTAATGTTCTGAAAATTGGAAGTGGCAGTTAACTTCCTTTATTGGAAAAGGAAAAAGCAACTTTCCACAATTAGATGGGAAAATACAATTGGGACTTACATGGATGTGATGCGTGAATTGTTGCACTGAATTCCAACCCAACTGCTGCCACATGGGTCATGCCCACCCCAATTCGGTCGTATGTTCGTCCAGGCAACTTTGAGAGCCTCCAGAGCAGTTACTAGTTCATAAGATCATTAGTCCAATAAGTGTCCCCATTAAGAAAAAAGTTTTCAAGCATTCATATACCACACTCAATTCTCAAAATTAAACTTTCCTTGCCAGTTGCCACTCATCGTAGATGGAAGCGTTACGGCACTACGGGAGAGATGATAACTAGGGATCGGAACTAGAATTACTGCTAACCTACTTTCTTATCAGAAATTACGAAACAAAAGCATTGCACATGAGAACCCAATGATGGCCGGGAAGACAAGAATGAAAGTAGCATCCTTCTTCAAGGTCGCCCTCTCCTCGGATTTCATTTTACTTGTAGAAACCTTTTTTTCTAGTTCAAGGTACTGCTTTGGTGATTATTCTTCCATTCGTGGATAAGAAAGAACATACATGAATGGTGGCAGATCTAAGACTTCTAGCTTTAGTGAGCATTTAAAAATAGGTAGGAGAGCAAAACTATTATGTATTCCATAGGTTTGATCCGCAGCCTTAGAGAAATTATTCCTGGGAAAATAAAACAACAACAGACAGAAGTTAACTTCTCCAAACTAAGTAATTTACAGAGGTCCAACCATTTAATTGCTTATATTTAAAGATATCTACTAATTAAACTTAATCTCTGACATGTTCATCGTTAACCTTGTTCTCATCGTAAAAGTGCAAGAAAAACCAACCAGAAAAGCTCTAGAGTATTCTCTCTTATTCTTAATTTCGACAAACAAGTTTTCGAAGGACACATTTTGTGGGAAACTAAACCGCTTCTTCTTGTTTTCTTTTCACTACTGTAATCTATTGGTGATCATTAAACTTGAAAACAACTTAGTGGTGTCAATGAACTAGTATGAAACAAAAGATTTGAACTTACGGTCCCGAGGATTCGTCTGCGCTGTTGCAACAAGAAATTGGATGGAAATAAACAACAAAAAGATCTCAATTCGTAAACCCATTACTCAAGAGAAACAAATAACTTCAAAACCAGCAAATTGTTTCATTCATTTCCTCTTGTTGCTAATTAGAACTCTTAAGTAGAAGAAAGTCTTCCCATTATACCAACTAGAAACAAAACAAATAGTAAGCTCTGGAAGGGACCCACCTACCACCCGGGGTGGTAGCCAAGATGGCAATGGTTATCCCCGTTGGTTTTGGCTCTCATGTGCTCACGGGTTCGAGGCGTGCCGATGCCTTCCGTTTGAATCCCATAATCTGCCTATTGCCTTCGTCGGCCTTGGATGGGGCGTTACGCACCTATAGGTTTCAACTCTCTTTCATGGGTGCTCGCCGTTGGTCCAGAGTCCCTATGGTCACGCCAAGGAAGGACTTTACGCTTGGTCGCCCCCTCCTCTACCCTTTTACATTAGAGAAAAAAAGAGACGGGACCCACCTCTAATGTCCTCATTAATGGCAATGTTGTGTTTCATTAAACCTCTTTTGTGCCTCTGTCACAAGTTGCCTGTACTATTATATTAGGTTGCAACTCTTGGTGTAATCCATTGGCTACACATAAAACGTTTTGACTTAAAGATGTGAAAGAGGGACGTTGGAGTGATCCTATATTCTCTTTTCTCCCCCTCTATCTCTCACACACTCACGCGCAATCACACACGAAATGCTCTTTCTCTCCTCATCTATTTCTCAATCACACACGCGCGCATGCACTCACACTACAAACGCTTGATGCTTTAGAGCAAGTTCAGCCTTGTGCCAATCATGCTAAATCAAAATTTAGCATTATTTAATTGCAAAACACTCTCCACCCTTGAGCCGAATGTGAATATGTGATGCCAAATTTTGGAAATGCCATTTTAGTGTCAAATTTTGGCATCAAGTTTGGTAATTGCCAAACTTGTCACATCATCTAAAGAAGAGATGAGTTTAATTCCATAATCTGGATTTGAAATTGTGCCAAAATGACAGCAAATTGGTGCAATAGTATTGCTATTTTTCGGCTTTTTGTACTACACTAAACTATAAAAAAATGACTTAGACAATGCCATTTCGACACCAACAAGTGGACTTTCTCTGGGGACTTCGTGATGACACGTATTTTAGAGAGTTTTGTTGGCTAGTTTACTTGGCCACAATAAAATAGTAGAATCTTACTAGAGTTGTCTTTTCAATTTTCATGTGATTATTACTAGAGTTGTCTTTTCAATTTTCATGTGGGTTTGTATTGGCAGTGTAGCCACAGAAGTGGACGTTTGCAGAGCATTAATGGTTTTGATGTTCACAGTAGTAGAAAGAGTCAAATGGTATTGAAGAGAGGAACAGATAATTGAATCTGATAATTCGTTTGGGAGAAGGACAGAGAGAAGGGCCTGAATTTACCACAGGGCCCCCTTGCAAAGGACAAGCTAGCCAAGAACGAAATGCTGAAACAGGACACAAAGGGAAGACAATGAAAGTCGGAAAACTAGGGGTGGGCATCGTGTCGTGTCATCTCGTTTTCGTGTCAGAATTCTCTCAACCCTAATCCGACCTATTTAACTTTTCGTGTTATCGTGTCTTGTCATATTCGTGTTTCGTGTTAGAAATAGCCGACCCTAACCCACTAACTTCGTGTTGGGTTTGTGTCGTATTATCGTGTCATTTCATAAATTCTCGTGTCGTATCGTGTTCGTGTCGTGTCATCTCGTGTTGGCCAACTTTGACATTCACTTTGAGCCTCGAACAGCAATAAAGGCCCAAGTATTAGCCGACTTCATCGCCGAATTCACTCCGGGAAGCCCCGACAAAGAAACTTTACTTCGGCCAGACTATGGAATGTTGGAGCAGTATGAGGCTCGGTGTAGACACCCCAATATGGGTTTCCAGATTAGTTTACTTACGGTTTTTGATTCCCCAATGATGAAATGGATCAAGAACACCCCGGGAATGTCGAGTGTTTGAGCTTTGAGTGTTTGCAAAACCCTTGAACCTAACCTAGTCTTAAGCCACCTTCCAAAAAGCCAAAAACCCTACTGATGTGTGCCAGGGCACAATCATTGTGCGCCAGGGCGCAATCATCGTGCGCCAGGGCGCGATGGTTCCAACCTGTCCCCATCACCTTTATCAGCTGGGAAAACTTAGCCACAAAGTAATCCCCAGCCAGCCTCGTGGCTGGCTGGCCTCCATTCTTTGGACCATAGCTACCATTCCATTAATGGAAGGTGCTAATCCTATAAATACCCCCCCTTTGTTCATCTTTTAAAAGGTTAACAAAATTTGGCATTCAAATGGTCATCTCTTTGTACTCTTTTAAACTAATAAAAGAGATACAAAGATACCCTAAGAACATAGCTTGTTCTTCTTCAAATCAAACACCTCATTCAACCTCAACCTCAAAACTCAAAGTTCAAGCGCTCATTCAAACTCGAAAAACCAAAGGTATAGCTTACCGCGGTTGCTCTCTGTTCCGATCCCTGAGGGGGGCTGGCAGGGTCAAGGTTGGTAATCAATACCAGTCCTGGCCCTAAAGCTAGCAAGGTTTCAAAAACCGTGGCCAAGCAAACCCTCGCGCGATGGACCCAAAGACTCGCGCGACAGTTCTGTCAGCAAGAGATTGGTCCACGTGGGGAAGGGGTGCTGGTCATTTCTTGTTTTACCTATGTGCATGACTTTTGTGGTTTTGTTTTAATATATATCTCACTGTGAAGCATGCTAACAACCAATTTACTTCTTTCCTTTGTTAAAAATGTTAGTTTTACATTTCAATATTTATTTCTGTTCTGTTGGAGTACCCCTGGGATCATTCTGGACCTGTCCCAAAACCCAGGATGAGCAAAATCAGACACTAGAAAGTTGGCTCGAACTATCGCGCGCTACACCCAAACCATCGCGCGATGGTCAAATGGAGCGTTGACCAGTGCGCCAGGGCGCACCATCGCGCGCCAGGGCGCACCGTCGCGCGACTGTTTGGAACCCTCGCGCGATTGTTTGTCCCCGATCAGTGGCTGGCCTTGCATGGTTAACTTGATTTCAGGCTATTATTTTGTCCCCACACTGTTTATGGGGTGTTTTGTTTATTTGTTGGGCTTTTCAGCCTTTAAACTGTATATTATGACTGCATAAACTGCTTGGTTTGTCCTGGGTGTGCACTGGTCCCTCCAGAGCTCAGAGGGTTTGAGAATAAGAGCTGTGGGCTTAGGCTTACTGGCGCGCGCAAGTCTTGTAGTAGCGTGCGCAGGTTTGGTCAGCATGCATTGACTTGATCAGTGCATACTGGTTTCTTCCTGTGCATGACACTCCAAGACAGGAGCTTTCCAGTCTGTTTAAACTCCCACAGGAGTCTGTTTTTGTAGACACCCCAATCTGGGTCTCCCAATTGTCTTACTTTGTTTTACGATTTTCTTGTTTCCCCGATGATGAAATCGGATCAAACAGAGCTTGGATTGGGAATGGATTAAGCTTGGAATGCTTAGAACCCTGCTTGAACCTTTTGAACCCCTCTAAACCTTCAGTCAAACCCCAGAGCCCGAGTTGACCCTCGCGCGACACTCAGGTTGCCAGGTGTAGTCAAAGTCAAACTGTTGACTGTTGACCCTCGCGCGACACTTCGAAACCCTCGCGCGATGGTTCTCTCCTGTCCCTATCACATAATCCAGCTGGACTTGTGATGATTGTTTGGCACATGGGTCCCCATGGGCTGGAACCCCGTTTTCCTCAGCTGAATAGAGTTCTGGCAGGTTGTAGCCCATACAATCCCCCAACCAACCACCCACCCTGTTGGCTAGCTTCACAACCAAGTTGTGACCAGCCTTGTTGGCTGGTCCCAAGGCCTTGTTTGGTCACTAACTAGCCCTTGCACTCTCCCTATAAATACCCCCCTTCATTCTCCATGTTAAGGGTTCAAAGAAATTGATTAAGGAATACACTTGGCATTTTACAAAGCAAATACTAGCTAGCACAAAAGTTACTAACTCCAAACCTCATCCTAATCTCACATACTTAGTGTTTCAATGTACACTTAATTGCAAGGCCACACCAATCAATCCAATCCATTCCCAAACCCTTTCCAAGCAAAGGTATAACTTTTAACCTGTTTCTGTTTTGATCCCTGAGGGGGGCTGACAGGGCCAGGGCTGGTAATTAATACCATGTCCTGGTTCTAAAGCCAGCAGAGTTGCAAGAATTCGTGGCAGCTACACCCTCGCGCGACGGTCCACCACACTCGCGCGACACTTGTGTCAGCAAGAGAATGGACCTCGTGGGGAAGGGAGGCTAGCCTTTTCCTGTTTTGCAATATATTCATACTTGTTGTGTTTCATTTTGATTTTTAGATCACTGCTATGCATGCAAAAACAAAATACAGTAGCTAGTTTATTTACTCTAAATAGTTTGGAATGCCCTTGGGACCCCCTGAATCTGTCTCAGGACCCTGACCATGCAAAGCAATCCCTGGAAGTCCAGTCAGGATTGTCGCGCGACATTCTCTGTATGTCGAGCGATGGTTCTCTGAATTCCAAGAATGGCCCTTGCATGGGCAACTAGGCCCTTGGCCTCTGTTTTGGTACCCCCTCTGTTTAGGGGTTGTGTTTCAATTCATTTGGCTCCTGTTTGGAGTGTTCTGTAATAATTAGTATTTTACAGTCTTTCAATAAACTGCTTGGTTTGCCCCCTGGGTGTGCACTGGTCCTTCCAGAGCCCAGAAGGGGATGAAATTAGGACTGTGGTGAGATCTCAACACTCGCGCGAGGGTTCCAGTGTCTCGCGCGATGGTTCACTTGCATGCAGATTTGTTCATGCATGCAAGTTGGCCATCTTGCAAGGCAAATCTGCCCCGAGCCTAGTTTTGGCATCTGATCGCTGTTCTATGTTTCATCCCATTTATTACTCATCATGCCATCTATCCATGCAATTATTTGATCACATCCTGCAAATTGTTACAGTTTTTAAATCCCCGATTAACTGTTTCCCCGCCCTAATTGGCTAAAATTGATCAAAAAGAAGAAGAATCACAAATATTTTCATAAAATGCCTAAGTAGAGACCGATCTCCGGATTGGGCGAGAGGGGTGCCTTAAAACCCTTCCCCTCTCGTAACCTGGCTCCCGAACCCAGATATGGTTATGACGGACTGGTTTCCTTAACTTTTTCAAACAAATAGCGCGGCAGGTGCTTCGAAATACGGTTCCTTGGGTGTCGGACCTTCAAAACTCAAGTGGCGACTCTGTATTTTTTTGAGCGCTTGCCACCGGCGCTCGTGCTCCCTCGATTTCTCGAAAAAGGGCCGCAAACGGCGGGAAGGAACGAAATCCTTTCTCTCCGAAGGGCATGCTGCCCACAGTTCTCATCCTATACTAACTGCTCATCCATGCCATCTATCACATCCTGTAAATTGTTACAGTTTTAATCCCCAATTAACTGTTCCCCCGCCCTAATTGGCTAAAATTAATTAATAAAAGAAGAATCGCAATGTTTTCAAAATGCTTAAGTAGAGACCGATCTCCGGATTGGGCGAGAGGGGTGCCATAAAACCCTTCCCCTCTCGTAACCTGGCTCCCGAACCCAGATATGGTTATGACGGACTGGTTCCTTAACTTTTTCAAATCAAACAGCGCGGCAGGTGCTTCGAAATACGGTTCCTTGGGTGTCGGACCTTCAAACCCGAGTGGCGACTCTGTATTTTCGAGCGCTTGCCACCTGCGCTCGCGCTCCCTCGATCCGGGCCCATTGCCTTGGGAAAGGAACGGAATCCTTCTCCCATTTTTAAGGGCATGCTGCCCACACTCGGAAAACATGGAACCTTTTCAGTGGTGACGTATGGAAGCTCCATGTTGATGGTGCATCAAACAGCAACGGCGCAGGTGCAGGAGTTGTCCTCGTCACTCCCTACGGTGTGTTGCACGAAAGTGCTATCACGATCAATTTCCCAGCAACAAACAATGAAGCCGAGTATGAAGCCTTGTTGGCTGGTCTCCGAGCGGCTGCGAAATTACAGGTCGAAGACCTCCACGTCTTTTGTGATTCACAACTGATCGTTAATTAGGTAACTGGAGATTACGAAGCTCGGGACCCAAGGATGCTAAAGTATCAAGCTACTGCGTTAGAACTTATCCGACAGTTCAAGGGATTCCATATTGAACAGATCAACAGGGAAACAATGCCCACCCCGACGCTCTCTCCAGTCTGGCCTCGGCTAGCAAAGCCTCCGAATACAGAAGCATTAGCCTTGGGGAAATTGACGAACCAAGCTTTGAAGCTCCAGCAGAGGTTCTTAACATCACTCTCGGCCCCAGCTGAATGGACGAGATTGTTGTTTTCCTAAAACACGACACACTCCCCTTGGACAAAAAGGAAGCTCACCGAGTCCGAAGCAAGGCGGCCTATTATTGGATTTCTGAAAACGGCCAACTTTACAGAAAAAGTTTTACTGGGCCATACCTTCGTGTTATCCACCCTACCGAGGTCCCTACGATACTAGCCGAGCTTCATTCAGGTAGCTGCGGGTGTCACTCGGGTGGCCGCTCCCTTTGTCAACGCGCTCTAAGCCAAGGATACTTCTGGAAAGGAATGAAGAAGGATTGTGAAGAGGTAGTCAAGAAGTGCAAGCCCTGTCAACTATTCTCTCCTATCCCAAAGCAGCCTGCTCAAGCCCTCAAGCCTATCACCAGCCCTTGGCCTTTTGCTCAGTGGGGCTTGGACATCGTTGGTAAGCTTCCTACAGCCCCTAGGGGCTTCAAGTTTTTGATAACAGCAACGGACTACTTTTCGAAGTGGGTAGAGGCCGAACCTCTTGTTACCACAACCGAGGCAGACGTTCGGCGGTTCGTTTGGCGAAACATAGTCACACGATTCGGAGTACCCTGCGCAATCGTCTCGGACAACGATTCTCAGTTCGTCGGCAAAGAACTAATAGGACTTTGCGTCGAGTTCGGAATTCGATTTTTTAACTCTACTCCATCATATCCCCAAGGCAATGGCCAAGCCGAGGCCACGAACAAAACCGTTTGTGCTGGTATCAAGCGTCGGCTCGACTCCAAGAGAGGAAGATGGGCCGAAGAACTGCCCTGAGTCCTTTGGGCCTACCGCTCCACTCCAAGACGTTCCACGGGCCAAACTCCCTTTGCAATGGCCTTCGGCATGGAGGCTGTAATTCCACTCGAATCAAGATTCCCAACACTTCGAACTGAGACCTTTGATCTACAAACTAACGATGAGGCCGTGGCCACCGAACTTGTTCTGGCCGAAGAAAAAAGGGACGATGCCCAGCTCAAGCTTGCCAGTTATCAGCAGGAGGTCGCTCGGGGTTACGACCGCAATGTTTGGCTGAAGAAATTCAAAACTGATGATTAGGTTTGGAGGAAGGTTGTCCGAGCAAGTCAGAAAATAAAATTCAAGCCTAATTGGGAAGGTCCTTACAGAGTGATCAAGGAAGTCGGCAATGGTTCATACAAATTGGAAGACAAGGATGGAAGGGGAATTGAGAACCCTTGGAATGCTCTCAACCTTAGGAAAGCTTATATCTGAGGAATCACTCGGCCTGAGCCTGTCTCGGCCTCTATCTATTTCTGTTTTTAAAATCTTGTAACAAGTGTTAAGATCTTTACTTGAATCAAAGATGATATTATCCGAGGCACCAGTTCTACTTTTCTGTACTCTTATCAATATTATTCGACTTCGGTCACACAGCTCGGTTTTCAAACCATCGGATCTAGTATCCACAATTTAACCTTGGCTCGGACGATTTGACGTTCGGCCAACTACGTTCACTAAACCTTCTGGTTTACTTTTGTTCGGCTACGTTCATTTTCGACTTGAACAAAATGGCCGCACTCAAACACTTACTTAGTTTCTTATTTTGGTATAAGACTGGCATTTGAGCCGAGCCCAACACCAAAATAGGGGTTATTATGTAAGTGGTAAAACATGGTTCAACACCCTCGGCAAAATAACACGAAAATATTTCTAAGGCATGAAGAAATATTCAAGTATCAAGACAAGCAAACACATGCAAAAATTCTAAGGCATGAAAAGCATAACATGTTATAAAGCAATCCTAGCAGGGAGGTACGGCATGGTAAATCGTTCGGCACCATCCCCCCTTCAAAACTATTACAAACAAAATTCAAAAGTTCAAAAGTACTTAAGAAAAACAGAAACTAAGTGGAAACTAAGTTATCAGTTCTCGGTTGTAGCAGCTTCTTCGTGGCCTTCGGCTTCGGCTGCTTTATCCTGCTTTTCGCCTTCGGCTGGCTTCTCCAACCCAGAAGCTTCGGCCACAACTTCATCTTCATCCTCCTCAGGAGGCAAAGGAGCGCATTCTTCTTCAGTGTAAGGAAGCGCCAGGTCGGGAATAATTGGCTCGGGAAGCTGCTTCAGAAACCCAGACTCGGGTTGAATTGCCATGACGCCAGCCATTGCGTCGGTACCCGCAGCATAACCGAGCCGAAAGAAGTCCGAAAGCCTCACCTCCAACTCATCATTCACCATCTGATGAGCTGTTTGTGTATACTCTAGAGCCGCTCTCTTAATCCCAGCTTCGTAACCCTTAGCATCGGCCTCCTTCAGCTTCTCCTTTTCATCCTTCTTCATCTTCTCCACCTCAGCCTCGGCGGAAGAAGCAGCAGCTCTGGCTTCGGCAAGTTCCTTTTTCAGCTTTTCAACATCAGCGGTCTCCTTCAGTTGAGACTCCGAAACTCTGAATTTGGCTCGGAAAGAATCTCTGTCGGTTCGGTAGCACTCACGTTCGGCTGAAACCTTGGAGGCCTTGTCATTAGCCTTTAAGGCAGCCTGGCCAGCCTGAAAAAGGGGACAGATCAGAAACTTGAAACAAGAATCGAAATGCAAAATTCATAAGGTTCTAAGACAAAGAGCATACCTGCCTGAGATGTGAGCACATCTCACCGAGGCCGAGAAGAAGGTCGGTTGGAACCTGGTCGCAATCCCTCGGCAGGGCGAGTCCCCTCAGCAAGGTAACGGCCAAATTCGGCTCTTCCTTCACCGAGTCTTTAAGCATCAGCACCCTCCCGTCAGGCATCGTATAGGAGGGGCTGAATTGGCGCTGGATCTCCGCCTCGGCCACAGCTCCGGTCAGATCGACGTGGCGCTCAGCTGGATGACCCAAGTCTTTCGGTGGAGAGGTCCGGAGACCTTCAGATGGAGCGGATTGGGAGATGTTCGGCGGAGGGATGTCCTTCGAAAGCTTCTGTCTTTTCTCCCTCTGCTGCTGCTGTTGATCTGGAGCGCTTCGGCCCCGCGCAGGGTTCGCAGTTTTGGTTGGGATAACGGGCCTCGGAATATTTCTTCTCGACATCTCCTCGGCTATTGGCTCGTGAATCTGAAGGGGAACGTTGAAGCCTGGGATTGGCGGCTCAAAAATGTCCTCGGATCTGAGTGGGGTAAGCCACTCCTCGGCCGTATACCCAATCTTCGGCAGCCTCACCCTTCGTTGACGTTTCTGGCGTGGTCCCTCGGGATCGGACGGTGCCCCCTTCTTCTTTCGGCTCGCTGCTTGGTTCGGTTTATTCATCCGCTTCGACTTTGTTGCACCGCTTGGTTTGCCGTCCTTCTTCTTCTCCTTCTTCTTCAATACACCCTTGTAGGAGGGTTTGTAATCCAAAAGAGTAGGAGCGTGTCGGCAGATCTGAGCTTGCAACGTGTCACAAGCCTTCTCCCGAGCCACGAAATTCAAGGTCTTGGAGATTGGGCCGAGCTCTACAAAATAAAGCATCACAATAGACAAAGAGTTCAGTCAATAAAGAAGATAGAAAAATCAGTACAAAAAGGGGGGGGGGTGGAATTTATTTCAACAACCTCTTGTGTCAATGAACCTTGGGATATTATGCCGACGGCGGATGTCGCCGAACTCAAAGTTCCCTCGGACCTCTAGAAAGATGTTGGCCCACTTGTCGGTGTCAAAGAGCCCTTCGATCAAGGACTCCTTTTTGGGGCGCGTCGTTAGGAATCGTCGCTGAGACTTTCCATGCCGAGACATCGTGTACACATGGAAGAGGTCGGTCGGTTTGAAGTCTAGGTTCTGATTCTCGACCAAAGCAATTACCGACATGATTATTCGGTAACTGTTGATCGCGAGCTGATGAGGGCACAGACTGAACTTCCAGAGGATCTCTCTAAGGAAGGGGTGGACTGGGAACCGAAGCCCTGCCTCGCATATGGCCATCAAGGGCACGGTGATGTGCTCCGGGCGGTCCTCCCTTTTTGCTTTAATATTGTCACTCCTCACTAGGTGGAGAAAGATGTCGGCTGGGATTTCGTACTTCTTACAAAATGCTTCATACTCCCCAGCGCTTCCGGAGAAATAATGAGCATAGGGACATATGAGGCCTTTGTCAAAGAGATCGTCGTCTTTCGGCCCCGAAGTCGAAGCTCCGGCACTAGACGTGAATCTCGACTCGGCCTCGTTCCCATCTGGGGCTCGGCATCGGATTCAGTCTCGGGAGTAAAGACGATTTCCGGTTCGGTGGCATAATCATCGGCAGCATACTCGTAATCTCTCTCGGCGTTTGAGTTATCAGACACTGGGGATGTTGCTGACATCCTGGTAGATATGGAGTCAGCGGCTCGGTCTCGGTTTCTATGACGCTCAAGGAGTGTGGAGATCAGCTGTCGCTCGGACTCTGTCTCCGAGTGTTCCGAGTCGGAAGAGATTTCGATAATCTCGTGAGCCAGACCTAGAAGGAAAAAGGAAACAAAGAAAATAAGAGGCCAAACATTCGCGTCGGCGAAAGAAAAGAACAAAGAGATTCGGCTAAAACTATAGGCTCACGAGTCATTTTGGTTGCTAACTGGGTTCTGCACTCTCTGGGGTCAACTCGACGATCGGCTAGAACATCAAGAAGATTGACGTTCGGCCACCTAAGCTATCAGAGGACAAGGCTCGACTAAATTCCAATACCTCTATTGAGGCTCGGAAGAACAAGTTGAATCTGGGGATGAACACACTGTTCTCCCCCAGCAGTTACTATTCCTATAAGACAAAAAATGCCCCCAAATCGCCCCAAAAAACCCAGAAAAAACATAAAAAAGTCAAGAAAAGTGATGGACAGAAGTGAACGATTACTTACTTGGAAGATCTGAAGTCTGAATCAAGCCTGAGATCTGGAGACTGGGACGAGATCGAAGGGATGGAGCGAGGTTTTAGAGAGAGAAGCTCTGGATTGAAGAGAGAGAAAGTGCAGAAGACTTTCTCTCTCCTCCCCCTCTGCTATTTATAAGGGATGGAGGCGTTTCGAATTTCCTGCGCAATCATCACACCGCCGAACCGTTGGCCAACAGGAGTTGGACGCGTGTCCACCTCATTCTCCTATGCGTTCTGAAACCGTCCCTTCGTCTGCCAAGGCGTCCTTTCAACTGACACATCCCTTCGCTGTTCAACATCTGTCGATTTTTCATTGGAGCTCGGATTATACCATTGCAACATCCAGTGAAGACCCTCGGTTGGGGCTGGGGCTCGGCCTAGCCGGACGTCAATCCCTACCAACTAAAGAGCGTCGGCAGGAATTGAGGGGCTATTGTAGCAGGCCGAGTCAGAAGGCTCGGTCTATACCGAATGCGTACCGTGCCACCTGACCGACGGTTCAACTTGCTCCGAGGCGATGACTTTACGCCTCGGCCTCCCTACGGTCGAACATCAGTATCTCAGTCACATCTCGCCGCCGTAACTCGTTCGGCTCACCGACTCTTATACAGTCGGTTATCACATTCGGTTCTGAACGGATGTGGGGGCCAGGATTCCAGCTCACCCATGTGGGAGTGCCACCGTGGACATGATGACGATCATGACATCAGCCGAACGGTTATCGGGGTGATGATGGGAACACGTGAAGGAGCCAGCTCACCTTCTAAAACGGTTACAAAACCCTAAAGTGACGTAAGGGTGGCGTAAGCCGACGCGTGTCGAGCATTGGCACCGCCTTGAAGGCCAAGCTAGGACTCCCTATAAATACACTGTTATACCCTCCTGAAAGAGGTACGTTTTACTCAACCCTAAATCCCTAGTTTCTGATCCTTCACTCTTCACAGCAAGTGTTCTGATTCTTGCACCAGAGGGCCATCCTGGAGAGCCTCCGGTGTGGTCTTTAGTCGTGCTCTCTTTTGCAGGACACTGAAGGATTAGGAGCCAGACTCGAATCCCAGAACGAAGAGGAGCGAACCATCCAGATCGGAGCCCCACAATTTGGTGAACCCGACGTGAAGCTTTTCTTTGATCCACGGCGGCTCCTCCGTTTGCCTTCCCCTTCATTTCGTCCCTTAAACTTCCCTCCACCACAGCTTCACCACATTAAATGAGAGAGGTAGGCAGATAACTTTGAAAACCCTAAAATTAACGGTCTAGATTAAGCATCCCAAATCCAACCGTTGTGATTGTTTTTTTCGACTGCTCAACTTTGTGGGGGAATGTGAGAGAGGTAGGCAGATAACTTTGAAAACCCTAAAATTAACGGTCTAGATTAAACATCCCAAATCCAACCATTGTGATCGTGCTCAGCTTTATGGGGGAATGTGAGAGAGGTAGGCGGATAATTTTGAAAACCCTAAAATTAACGGTCTAGATTAAACATCCCAAATCCAACCGTTGTGATCGACTGCTCAGCTTTATGGGGGAATGTGACTTTGCACTGAGACGCGTAGCTGTAATTAATTTTCAAAAACCTCGCATTATTGCTTTTTTTTTTTTTTAAATCCTACGGAGTATTTGTTCTAGGAAATGAATCAACGGTCTAGATTGAATTTCCCAAATCTGACCGTTGTGATTCATTTCTTTGTCTGCTCCGCTTTATGGGGCGATGTGACAGGACAGTTGGCCGAATGAGATATTAAATGGCTCCTATTGATCTGTAAAATTATACTCCACTATAGGAGTAGTAATTATTTACGTTATGTACTCCTTTATTTTCTTATACGGAGTATATTTCAGGGTTTGATTCAGATAATTCATGATTTTAATAAAAAAATTCAATCTTAATCGTAATTCACTGTTTTTTAATTTTAAATTCGTGTTTGGTCCATTTATTTACGGATAAAATCCAAAAGATACGAATCAGTTCGGTCCGGACCGATTTCTTGGTTCACCGGTTTTGTTTTTTTCGAAACAATGGGAGGAGATGGACCAAAAAAACTAAAAAACAAAAAACTTGTAAGTGAACAAAGTAAGAAAAAAAATTTAGAGTATCTATTTACCCCTTTGAAAAAGAAATTTTGTGCCTGATGCTCGAACCCCAAGATCTCAAACGAATGGGTCAGACGCCTTGCCACCGATACGCAAAGAGAATTTTATTAATCTTAGAATAGTAAATATATATATACTATTTTTTACTTGGGGGCGCTATTTTGGGCCAACAATTTGGAGGCCCAAGGCCACGGGCAGGGGCTCCCCTGAGGCACTAACGAACTGATCGACAGGCTATAATCCCAAGTTTCAAGCCTAGCCCATGCACCATTCGGGTCGGACTAAAGCCCGGTGGACCGTCTGGTAGGATGATTCATGATTATCTTGGTAATACTTACGATTTGAACAAATTAATGAAAAACAAGAACAATCATTCTACAACTACTTACACAAACTCACTCACATTCATATTCACATTGGGGCCCACACACACTACACCTCCATGCACAATTGATGGTCTCGACTAGGTCTATAATGTTGAGTGGTTCCGATTATGCAAGTGGATCTAGGAAAGAGCCATATAGAGGTCTTTATTGCAATCTGCTTGCCTAAGTTTATTAAACTCTTTTGGAAATAATCCCATTTTCCTCGATACTGAAATACTCCAGTATTTAGACCTCTAAAATTAAAATTTTGCCATCCTCCATTATGGATAGTTCCCTATTGTTTACAGGTAGGGCTGCAAACGAGCCGAGCCGAGCCAACTTTTACCGTGTTCAAACTTGTTTATTAAGTTTTTAACGAATCCGAATCCGAGTTCGAGCTCGAGCTTAGTGAAAACTTAACGAGTCGAGCTTGAGCCGAGCGGGCCTTGGATTGATTCGAGCTCGAGCTTGTTCACGAGCCTTAACGGACCAATGAAAAATGTATATATATCCTCACATAGGCCTAATACAACCAAAATTATTTTGATTGTGAAGGTATATCTTTCATTTTCTTATACTCTACAAGAAAATAATCTTAATTTTAGAATAATAATTACATGTAATATGTTTTTGTAAGAATTATGCATCAGGGTATCAAAATGCTAATGTTAATTGTAGTCATTAACGTAAAAAATCTACTAACCCCGGCTTGCGAGCCGACTCGAGCCGAGCTTATCCTAGCTCGAGCTCGGCTCGGAAGTTAAACGAACGAGCTCGAGCCGATTTTTTCCTAGCTCGAGCTCGGCTCGTTTACAAAGTGAGCTGAAAAAATCGGCTCAAGCTCGTTCGTTTAACTTCCGAGCCGAGCTTGAACGAGTCACTAACGAGCCGACGCGAGTGGCTCGGTTCGTTTGCAGCCCTATTTACAGGGGACCAAAAACATCAACAATTTACTACTCCATCAAAGTATTTACTCAAAGAATGAGACTTTTTGCCATCCAACATCGACGCTTTCCTCTTTTAATGGACTCCCAACATTTAACTAACCATCTAGATTGCCTATATAGTAGGAAGAAATTAGTTGGGTTGATAAATTTACATACAGAAAGAAGCTACTGATATAGACATCTTTGAACAAATTGTGCACAGTCAGAGCATGAGGCTCACTTTGGCCTATCACACAATTTGATCCAAGCCGCTCAGTAATTTCAAAATGATTTTTCAAATCACTCTGTAAAAAAATCGGTTCAATCGGATTATTCTAAATGAATATTTGATTCAATCGTTCTCATTTTGGATTCTAAATATTGAAGGAAATATAGACCGGAGGATTAAGCACTTACATTTATAGGATTGAGCTGATTTTTTTTACAGAGTGACTTGAAAAATTATTATAATAGTAGCAAATGACTTGGATAATTTGCGTAGAACCTCAAAGTAGGCCCCACGCTCCGATCTGATGTAACCGTAACCTTTCTTGATTCAGAAAAAACTTTTTTACAAAGGGCTCCGTGAACTGAGTGTTACTGAGTCCAATCGCGCGTGTCCAAAGTATTTTTGGACGGTCCGGATCAAAAATCAAATTTCCAATCAAAATTGAAAGCATTTCTCAACCAATAATTGCCGAAATGAACGGTCGAGATTGCGATGGCTCCTCCGTGAATAAATTTCTTTCTTCTTGGTTTACATATATCTTGGCGAGCTGTACAACTAGCCCATGTTATTTTCTTTTTTCTTTTTCTAAGCTAATAATTGACGAAAGAATGGGTCATATTCTAAGGTATATATGGCCTATCATTCCTTGTAGATGGAAGCGCCACAGCCTTACGTGTGGGGTGGTAACTAGCTTGGGATCAGAATTAGCATTACCACGAATCTACTTTCTTACTAGCATTTAAAAAATAAATATGCATTGCATATGAGAGCCCAATGACGGCGGCCAGGAAGATAAGAATAAACGTAACATCCTTCCTCGATGTCGCCCTCTCCTGATCAGACATTTCATTTTACTAACAAATTACTAACACCGTATTTTCTAGTTCGATCAAGGTACTCTTTGGTAACTATCCTTCCATTTCTGAATATATAATTGAGACTATATAAATGAATAAGCCTCGTTGCCGAGTGACACAAACTTGTATGAAGGCCGAGAACTTGCTGCTAAACCATATAAAATGGTAGCAGGTCTAAGACTAGCTAGTTCTAGCTTTAGTCATGAGTAGTCAATCCTCAAAACCTTTCCAGATTTTGATTAAAAGTACAACGACTCACACCAATATCACCTAATTTCTGTATTATAAAACAAAAGAAAACAAAACCCAAGTTGGTACACCCAAAAAATTTCCTAACTAGGACAGTTAATTTTCTGCAGGCAAGACATTAGACCCTTTTCTTACTTCTTAGTACCTAAAAAATTTATAAATATCTAAGTTACACTTTAACGGCTAGATGAGTTTGAGGTTAACAATTTAATCTCTTTGTTGTTTGTGAAGCATAGATAAAAATATTCTCGACGAGATCGAAACAAACAAACCGAGTGTAATATTTACCTCTGAAAAGAATTGCATGTCATGTGCCTTAGAGCCTAGAGGGTGATAGTGATAAAACCAGGATTTTGTCATAATTTTTGCAGTTTAAGCATGATGGAAATATTAGAAGACAAAATTTTTACAGGAAGCATGAACAATTTATCCGTAATTTTTGCAATGTAGATTTATGTGGGTATACATACGTAAACGACGGAATAATTGTGTTTAAATATGTAGCTCAACAATTTGTAAAAGCAAAACTCGTTGATTTTCAAGGAAATTTTATTTTCGATATAGAAAATTTAAGGAGTCAATTGGGTCCAGAACAAAAAATATTGACCTGGCATCACAGATCACAAATTTTTTTCACTTATATTTACTATTTGACCTTGTATATGTAGAGTATATTTATGGGTGTTTCATAGAAAGTTGCTGCAGCCATGTTACCTTCACCTCAATACCACTATACCAGTACCCGCCCCTAGTTAGGGCGACACATTTTCTTGGACCAAAAATCCTGAGTATGACCAAGTAGGAACATCTCGCTCTCTAGCTCACGATCAATCGTAGCTCCCGCGAGTGCTAGTAGTTTTAGATGTTTGATTCTTATTACATTCTTTGAAATCTTTGGACTATTTATGAAATCTTGCCTGGAAAGTGGCACAATATAAACACATTTTCTTGATTCAACATTAGTGGATTCAATAAATTGAACAATACATATATAAGCCTGTGTGGTAAGAAAAGGAAAATGCTCGTGTTCGGAAATAGATCTAGACACAGATGTAATTGGAGCCGCCAGACGCTTGTGCGTCTCATTACATAGTGTAGACCTCACATGTATTAATTGGACATACATTTGCATCTGGATTCACATGATACAACTTGTGAGAAAAACCTCTAAAAGACAAATAAAAACATAGCAAAGGGATAAAATGAGTCGAAATATCTTATTAATCAGGAGCTAGAGCCCCTTCTGCCCATGGCTTGATTACATCTAGCACTTGCAACCAGTATAAAACCAAAAAGAAACTCTAAGGTTGCGTTTTGGATCATGCAAAGGAGATGAGATAATGAACTGTAGAAGCTAATTTTATTTTATTTTATTTTTTGGTTAGTAAAGCTAAATTTATTTATTTGGTTCCCCTGCCGTTTTTCCACTTTCCCTCTGTAAAATCTTTCCATCAAGTGTACTAGTGATTCGAAGCTCAGTACCAAAACTGTTCCAAATGAAATCTCCATTAATAAAATCATACTCAGTGACCCTGCACACGAAAAGGAACAAATTAAGCCATTTGTTTTCTCCTCAAAACTTGAGAGATGGAGTACCACAAATTGAGAGTTGAGGTTTGAACCAGCCTCCTGAATGATATTCTCAATCTCTCTCACCACTTCACCCATTTTAGGTCTGTTATTGCGACTTATCTCACCAACACAACTCATTGCCAGGTCTAGAAACTTCTCTAAACATACCAATGACGTGCCCCAACCCATTTTGGGGTCGAGAATCTCAAGAAGCTCGGATGGGTCTTTTGCCTCGTCCATCGCCTCCTTGACCTCCCTCACAATGTTCTTCCCGTGCTATGTTGGCTTTCTTCCAGTTATCAACTCCAAAAGTACAATGCCAAAGCTATAAACATGCTCTTCTGGGTTAGATGTTGGGTCATGTAATATTACGGATCCACGTACCCTTGTAATATTCATTACATTTCATCCCAAGCCAAGAGGGTAACATCTTAAACGAACCAAAAAACTCGAGTTCACAATTTTGCTGAACTACACTCCAAAGTCAGACTTTGACAAATTTGCTATTTGTACCAAGTCAAAAATAAAGAAATATAGGAAATGGTTAAGTAAAAGTTCCCAGAATATCACATGAACCATAATCACTTTAGATCAAATTTTTTAAAAAAAATTTGATCATTTTGTTTTTTTCTTCCTACAGGAAAAGAAAATTTTCCTTCGCCCCTAGACCTTACCATAAGCAGGAGCATTGGGCATTGGATATGCCTTTACCTTCTTGTAGAGACGGAAATTAGTAGAGGCCCTAGAGGGACAAGTATGTAGAACTCTAACAACTACAATCATTCTCTATCGCACTTGTCTTACCAAAGAAACCAGCATCCTTCGACACAAGTAAAATCTGAGCCTCTGCTGAATCAGTAGGCATAGCATGCATTTTTGTCGTAATCAGAAAACCATAAAGCACAATATTCTATTTTACTACAGAATATAAGGGGACATTTAAGTAAAATAGGTAGCAGTAGCTTAATTTACACAAAAATCACAAATAGTCTAGAGTATATTCTGCATGAGTATTCTGATTTTGTCTTAGTTACAGAAGTTCAAACTCTCAATAAACGTGAACAAGAGCCAAGTATTCTTGCCAATTTACGGTTAGGTACTCCACCATATGCTTAGAAACATCACAAGGTTGAAACCAGGTCACATGCTATATACACAGATATTGAAGCGAAAACAAAAAGCTTCACGGGCTCTAATTTGATGCAAGTGGAAAGGTCCCACTATAGACAAAGAGGCTGTCATCAGTGTATGGATGCTTCCCCTTACCATCCCCTTCATGAGTAGTAGACGTGGATGTCGAATCAGCATTTGGGTTCAGACCAGCAATTTGCATAACGTTTTCAATCTCTTTCACCACAGCACCCATTGTAGGCCTCCGAGCTCCCTCTTCTTCGACACACCTCATTGCAAGATCCACAAACTGCTCTAAACCCTTCAGCGTGGGGCCCAAAATGACAGGGTCAAGAATCTCGTCAAGACTGTATATGACTTGATCCCTTTTCATTCTCTGCCTCACCGCTGTTACAATGTATTTGCCTTTCTCGATCGGCTGTCTTGCGGTTACAAGCTCTAGCAGTACCACTCCAAAGCTATATACGTCGCTCTTCTCAGTCAACTGTTGGGTCATGAAATACTCTGGATCCATGTAGCCCTACCACAAATAAAGGAAAACCAGTTTTAGTTTGAAATCCTAAGCCAAAAAATCATCTCAAACTGTTAGCCATCATGACTCCATAAATTGGTTGGAGTATAAACATATAACTACATACATGCGTGCATTTGGCGAATATAAATAATGTGTTTCTTTTTCAACAATGAAAGGAAAATTTACTGACCATTGTCCCCTTGACTTGAGTGGTAATATGGCTCTTTTCTGCATCATCACCCATTGGCTTGGAGAGACCAAAATCAGAGACTTTTGCATTCAAGCGTTCATCCAGTAAGATATTGCTTGATTTGATGTCCCTATGTATGATTGGAGGGTTGGCAAGCTCATGGAGATATTGCAAGCCTCTTGCTGCTCCAAGGGCTATTCGAAGCCGCCTCATCCAATCCAAGCTAATTCCTGTCTTCCCTGCAAAACTAACACGTATTTAGTTGTTTTGGGCTTATTGGATGC
The DNA here is from genome assembly GCA_018127125.1 of Rhododendron griersonianum. NCBI lineage: Eukaryota > Viridiplantae > Streptophyta > Magnoliopsida > Ericales > Ericaceae > Rhododendron > Rhododendron griersonianum. The sequence continues at coordinate 37,413,883 of CM030798.1, read as the reverse complement.
ACATGTTCTCAAAGGACACAGTTTGATAGTGCAGCTTATGGACACCAGGAGGTCCCTTTGGGCTTTTTCAATTATACTTTCCCTTCTGTCCGGTGAGGATATACATACATACATACATGAAGAATCCAAGTTTGGAGGTTTAACATTGATGAGACTCCAGAAACATTTTTTTTTCTGGCCTTTTCATTTTCAAATGTTTGTGAATAATATATTCTACTCTCTTCTAATTTAGAATATAACTTCTTCATGTTTCGCATACAATCAACTCAAGCAAGGTGTTCACTAGTACAAATACTGATGGAAAACATGGATACTTGATCAATGAAGAACGGCATTACAATCTTCAGTTATGAAGTACCAACTGAAATGTGACTAGCATCGGTATCCATGTTGAGTAGCAGACCAAGACATTGAACAAAAAAGGTCCCCCCCAGAGGCAAAATTCTTTAGATTTAGCAGGGCCGAAAGGTAAGACTATTCATACTTTGGAGGGGCTAAGGTCAAACTATTAAGAAGTTGAAGGGGCCAAAAATCTAATTTTCTTTGAAGGTATCAAAAACCTTGTGGGCAACTGAGAAATTGTAGAAGCTTGGGGGAGCCGTGGCCCCCCAGCCGCCAACAGTTGTGTGTGCCTCTGTCCATGTTGGTGGAGAAGATTACGAAAGTGTGCCCAGTACCTGAAAGACTCTCATGGAGTGTACCATTTGCAACATACTCATACACCAACATCTCTTCGGCTCGTTCGAAACAGAAACCCGTAAGGCCAACAACATTCTTATGGTGTACCCTGGATAGGAGCTCAATCTCCGTTTTGAATTCCAGACCACCCTGCAGAGATCCTCGTTGAGCCCTTTTAATGGCAATCAATTGCCCATCGGGAAGAGTTCCTCTATACACCTACATACAGAATATTAGAAGTTGAGAAAAAAGAAAGAAAAGGTTTTCACATATTCAGAAATAACTCTACTTTTCAATAAATAGGGGAGAAAAAGGTGCAGACTTTTTTTTGGGTAAGTTTAAAAAGAAAGTGCATGTGACTATACTCCTACAAGAATTCAGAGAATTGTCTCTGTTCCATACAAAGTAAATATAACACCATTGCGTCTACGACAAATTGTCTTGCCTGCTTAATTTACAGTGGGGGAAATCATACTTCCATTGGGGATGGAGGTGGATATGGTGAATCGTCAATAACTCGGTCTGTAACTATAATGACTTGTAGTTTATGAAAGTATCTATGTCATTACAAGGGCAACAAAAGGTTAACGAATACTTTACTCCAGCAAATAGAAAATGAAGAAGTTAACCTTCCCGTATCCACCGGATCCAATGCTGTTGGCTTCTGCAAAATTGTTTGTGTATTTCTTAAGATCATCATATGAGAAACACTTAGCTCCTTGTAACAGAGGAACACCACCGCTGGTTGTATTCGGGTTCCAAGAAGCTGCAATGGGGCGACATAAAGCAGTAAATTAAGCCCAAGAAAATCATTCGATTGTTGCGCAAATATATTGTTGAGACGAGCTCCTGATTTTACCAAAAGGATTGTTCACTCTATCAGCTTTTTCAGCTCTTTTCTTTTGACGGAAAGCATAAAATCCTGCAAGGAGAGCCAATAGCAGAGCAACAGAACCACCAACTGCCGCTCCAGTAATCACCCCTCGATTTGACGATTTGTTTCCTTCTGGATAAGAAAGATATTAGAATGAGACCAAATAGTTCTCTCACAATTCTTTGGCACTAAGAAAAAAAACTTAATACCTGCAAGGTAGTAAAAACCATAGCCTCTGAAATAATAAGGTCCAAAAGTGCTGGGAGACTTAAAAGTGTGGTTGCTAAAGACAAATGCAATTCCAGAAATTCCTGTTAGATTGAAACTATCTTGGCCAGATGGAAACACTTCTAGGCTTATCAAAAGGTTGTTATCTGTAGTTTTGGTCGGACTACTAAGAGAAACTGAATCCACAGGAAGTTGATTGGACTGGAAACAATCCATCAGAGAACTCTCAAGAGGTTTATAGGTAGTTGAGTTTCCGAGGTCCGAGAAGGAAGGAGCTCTGAAGATTAGGGCTCCTGTGTATGGATCTGCACATCTACAGTTGGGGCTAGAAACTTGAGATGAATTGCATGTAGAAGGGTTACAGTTGTTAGGTAGGGTGGAATATAAGGATGAGTTGGACTGTAGAGTGACGCAGTATGTGTTTGACCCTCCTGCTCCCGTGCAAACTGGATTGCCTGCAAGTCTGCGGGAAAAAAATAGAGGAACACTGATGTGATAATTGATAAAGCAAAGAAAAGTTCATAGATTTCTATCCAGGCGATGTATAACTTCCAGGAATCTAAAGATTCTAAACATGTCCCTGTTTGGTGGTTTTTGTTTCAAACATAGTTTTTCAGAAAACTTTCTAGAAAGCTGCTTTTGAATAACAAATGCTCATCGTTTTAGCGAAAAGGGTTTTCGAGAATTCAGAGGCATCTATTTGGTGTTTCCATATAAAGGAGTTATTTCTTTCAAAAATATTCCTCAACAAGAAGGTCTCATATCCGTCAACCAAGCGATTTGACTTAGAAACAACAATCAAACAGCTGAAGCAACGAAAAGCAGATACTAAATGTCCAGCCACTATTATTTCCATTATTCCATATCAATAGATATATCAGATTTCAAAAAAATATAACGGATAAAATACCCAAAAAATCAAGTAAGTTTACTGCTTACATGAACTCGATAGTGGAACCGGCTGTCAGTGTAAAACGAGATATCGAATTGTTCTGAAGATCTACAAGTTTCAGTTGGCTGCTATAGCTGGAGCCAACATCCAAAGTGCCATTGAGCTTGTTGTTACTCAATGTACTGTCACGCATGCCAAAGAAAATTGTTGTTGGTTATAAAATTCACAATAAAAAAGTTATATAACCCCCATGTCGGGTTAAAGTCTAGGATGTCAGATTCTTATAAGTTTGGATTTCAGGCTAGCATAATAATTGCAATATGAGATGACATTAAACTGGTACTCACACAGTCTGTAACTGAGGAAGGCTGAAGAGCGCGCCCGGAACTGAACCATAAAGTCTAGTGTTCTCCATCACACTGCCAGCAAGACATAAGGGGAAAAACATGTTTAGCATATAATTTGGAACTTTTTGATCCAAAAAGTTTTTTGTTTTGGGAACTTTCTCCTATTAGTTACAAGCACATAGATGATCCTCACCCTCCACCCCCACCACACATAGACACAGAAATCTGTGCTAGATAGGTTTTTTTTTCCCTTGACATGGCTTGCTCTATGTGTGAAGTTGGCAAAGATTAGGGGAAGATTAGTAGACATAAATTAACATCATCCCTCCTCTGGATGGGAACTAGGTCCTCACAGGATAGTTAGCAACTTAACATCATCAGAAATCTTACTAAGAGCTCATGAAAGTGATGCAAACATCAATTTTGCCTAAAAATGCTCAGTTAACTGATAGCATCGAAGAAAACAAGTTTGTTTCCTATCTCAATCCCCTCTCAGAATATCCTAGAAAATTCATTCATCCGCATTATAGAAGATAGAAACAGAAAAGTTCTTTGGGGTCTCCATTCAGTACATGTGAAAGATAAGCTATACACAATACTAAGGCTTGTGATGAATTATGCACAGAGGAAGCCAGTTATAAGTAGATTCCTGTGCTTTGATGAGCTTGATGGATATAATTCAATTCATGATTGATAGGTTTTAAGAGATCCCTATTGAGACAACTCATTTACCCAACGGACAATACAAGTGATGGCTCAATTATCCGCAAAAACACCCAAGAAAAACCAGCAAGATAATGTTATGGTTAACAGGCAATGTCAATCTGTTTACACCCGTTTTTGGCACCAAATCTTGGGCCACGAAACGAAGATTTATTGGATTAAAATTAATGGGCCAAGACAAAATTAATTGGGCCCAATTAATTTTAACTTGATCCGATCATGGGCTAAGAGTATACTGGGCTTAATTGTCTAAATAAAATATGAAGGCCCATGGCTAGAAATGATTATTTGGGATATCCTGACAAATATCCATGCAAATAGGAAGTGAGCCCATGAAGTTTATATATTTGTTGGTCATTTGACTAAGTCAAATGGCTATTAATTCTCTGATGCCCACGAAAGAAGGATGTGAGGTGGCCCACTACCTTTGCTAACTTCCAGTAACCACCCATTATGGAAGAAAAACATGTGCTTTATTCTGCTAACCTCCAATAACCACCCATGATCCCACTAAATATATTAGTAGGTAGTTATTTCGGACATTTGGCAGCATCCGGAGCCAACTCGGGATACATGTCAACTCATGGTGAAAGCGGGAAACTTGACTCAGATCTGGACCAGTGCAGTATTTGCCTATAAATACAAGTTCACAAGAAGAAAAAATGGTTCACACACTAATCAGGCTCAGCGCTTAAACCAAAGTCTTCCCAGCAAAGCAATTATCTTACTTTTCTTGCATTCACTCAGTTACTTCTTCAAGTAATTCGGGTTTCTACCTTACGTGTTCCCAACTTTGTTATTCCGATATAATAAAGTTATTTCTACGTTGTTACTTCTTTTCCTATACGGTTAGGAAATTGCTAAGTCCTCGCTCATAGAGGCAAAATCACGAACCATCACTGCAATCTAGCCCTTAGGTTTGCAGCACGATCGCTCACGGTTACAAAGTCAGAAAAAGGGGCATCCAGTCCTTTATGTTGGACGCGACAAGTCTTGGCATGCCCGCTCAGTCCTTGAGCCATTTCGGAGCCGAACACAATCTACACAAGGCCCATGATAAAGCTTGATGGTGGAAAAGGACCCTGGTAGCATATCTTAAATGACTCATGTAACTTGCGTAGAATTATTTAGTATGTTTGCGTGGAGTGCAAGTGTGTGTATTGAGACAGATCAAGAGAGAAACTTACATTGTTGTCAAAGATGTGAAGTTTAACAGCCATGAAGGAAAAACTGATGCATCAAATGTATTATTGCTCAAATCTCTGCAAGTAACATTTCCATCAAAGACCATATGGAGAAAAATGCAATTGTCTTCATAGGGGAAGCAAGTAATTAACAAGACTGATTCATGTCCCTGATTTTGCAAGTTGATTGTTACTTACATGTTGTTGAGATTATTCATAGTTGAAAGATTGGGATAGGGTCCACTCAGTCGATTGTTTGACAAGTACCTAAAAGTGCAAAATTAGAAGCCTCTCATAGTAAAGTGAAAACCTAATGCAGCATAAGCTGACTTCCTGGAAACAAGCCTAAATTGGGAAACACTTTTTAGTTTCTTACAGCACATTGACGCTTGTGAGATTGCTGAACTGTGACGGGACAGATCCAGTTAACGAGTTCCTATCGAGACGCCTGTTGCCAACACAAAATATCAATCCAAACTCCAATCGAAATTCATAGCTATGATGTACTTATCGTGATTGCATTCATGTGATCCAAATACTCACACCACCTCAAGCGTCTGGACTAGTGCTAGCTGTGAAGGGATGCTGCCAGTAAGCCGGTTGTTTTCAAAAAGCCTGTTTAATCAAAATTATATCAAGATGCCAAAATTGAACAATGCACGTTGAGAATTGTCAGATCTAGAAACTAAGCCCAATATTTCTCATTAGAATCAACATCTAGTCCAGTATAGCGGCCGCATATAATCTCTCTTCCTCGCGCACTCTCTTGATACGCTATATTAGGAAGAGAAATAACCAGAGTATGACATCAAGCTGGGAATCAAGGGATGTGCTCCCACAAAACGAGCTCTAAACAGCTCGAAGAAAACTCATTTTTCCATATACACACAACCACGTTCACAATACATTTTCTCCGCTTTAAACTATATGAAACCTCTTTTCCCCTACGAAAGCTTGCTTCTTAATATTGCTATGCAAGTAAGCAAACTGCATACATGCATAACCATGTCATAACATTTAATCTAGTCTTGCCAGTCGAGTATGTAATGTGGAACACTAAAAGTGAATAGGGCGTTCGATGGAACTTACACATGTAATAGCGTCATGTTTGAACTAAAAAGAGTAGATGGGATTGCACCAGAGAGCTGATTGTTTCCAAAATGACTGTAAAAATAGTAATATGTAAATAAAAATCAAATATGGGACCGCTTAACTTTTGAAATAAACACACTCTCACAGAGAGTTTAGACCTACAAGTGCAACGTCTTAACCAGCATATCCAAACCAGGTGTTGTCCGAGTAGAGACGGGAATAGTCCCGGAAAGGGTATTATTCGACAAATCCAGCCAATAAAGATTTAATAGGTTGCCAATTGAAGGAGGTATACTCCCAATGAAGCGGTTGGAATTAAGATCCCTGCAGGGGAGTAAAGAAAATCAAAAGCACTGAGACGGCAATACAAGGAACTGGCCATTACGGAATTAATAGTCCGTCAAACATTTGGTGCATGGGGTACTCAGCTAAAAATTTCTGGAATACAGACATTCAGTTGTTTAGATGGCATAGATTTATTAAAAGGAGCATCTGTGCAAGAATTAAAGACAAAATCTAGAACCCACATTCAAGTTTCCTTTCTTTTCATAGAAGCATATCGAAGACTTGTTTCTGGAAATAGATTCACCTGAAGAGGCCATGTGGTGTGGGGTTTGTAATGTCAATTTCTTCATACTGAAGCCAAAATCTAACTTATTGATTTTAAAAACTTCATACTTTCATATCGTGGACGAACTTAAGATAAAACTTTCAAAAGAGTAGTCATTTATTATGTCAAAAGTTTGAAGAAGGTTGGAGTTTCCATTCCTCTGTCATGTCAATTACTTCAGGAGATGGAGCAGTTTGTAAATGCGTGAGACCAATAGTACCAAAGTCCAAATCCTTACAGATGGTACAGCTGCTGCAGGGACCCTATCGTGTCTGGAATGGGACCACTGAAGCCGCAACCGACCAGGCTTCTGAAACGCCAAGCAGAAGCAATTGATTAGAAAGGGTTATTACAAGTGCATATAAGCCATACCCTTTAACAACAATCAAAACTTTCTCACAGGTATGTTAACTTCGTCAGACTTCCAATTGATTGAGGAAGAGTTCCTGTCAATCCCATGTTGTATGAGAGATCCCTATATGCAGAAGCTGACAGTCAGACCTTACGCTCTGGACAATTCTTATGAGGAAGTACAAGCCAAAAGCCAAGAAAGCACACATGCCCAGTGTGACTAAACAATGCTTCACAAATCAGTAGGAAGTGAATCTAACTATGGGAGAAGAGAACATGAAAATAGAAGAAGACATACAGTATCTGTAATTCCGACAACTGTGCAATGTCTCCAGTTAACTGACCAGTCAAACCGGTGCTCCCTAATGTTCTGAAAATTGGAAGTGGCAGTTAACTTCCTTAATTGGAAAAGGAATAACCAACTTTCTACAATTAGATGGGAAAATACAATTGGGACTTACATGGATGTGATGCGTGAATTGTTGCACTGAATTCCAACCCAACTGCTGCCACATGGGTCAGGCCCACCCCAATTCGGTGGTATGTTTGTCCAGGCATCTTTGAGAGCCAACAGAGCAGCAACTGGTTCATAAGATCATTAGTCCAATAAGTGTCTCCGTTAAGAAAAAAGTTTTCATGCATTCATATACCACACTCAATTCTCAAAATTAAACTTTCCTTGCCAGTTGCCATTCATTGCAGATGAAAGTGTTAAGGCATTACGGGAGAGGTGATAACTAGGGATCGGAACTAGAATTACTGCTACAGAAAATTACCTCTAAGTACACTTTTACAAAAATACATTTAACATTAATAGAAGTGTCACCTTAGGGTTTTAGGGTATGCTAGGGTATAATGGTACCCTAATGGGTACCCTAGTACCCTTGGGTTTCCTAAAATCTTAGGATACCCTAGGATTTTAGAGTTTTAGGGTACCCTAGGGTTTTAGGGCACTTTAAGATTTTAGATTTTAGGATACCCTAGGGTTTAAGGTACCCTAGGGTTTAGGTTTAGGCGCTTTTATAGAGCCCTAGGGTTTAGGTTTAGACACTTTCATAGGAGTTTTATGGTGCACTTTCCTATTATTGGGTTTTAGCGGTTTAGGCACTTTCATTGGGTATCCTAGGATTTTAGGCACTTTTATAGGGTACCCTAAGGTTTAAGCACTTTCATAGGGTGCCCTAGGGGTTAGGCACTTTCAGTATTTAGGGTTTTAGGCACTTTTATAGGGTTTTAGTGTTTCATTAATTAGAGGAGACTTGGTGGGAATTACTTTCTATTTTCTGGACCTAGAGGTAAATTGCCCCTGCTGCTAACCTACTTTCTTATCAGAATTTACGAAACAAATGCATTGCACGTGAGAACCCAATGATGGCCAGGAAGACAAGAATGAAAGTAGCATCCTTCTTCGAGGTTGCCCTCTCCTCAGATTTCATTTTACTAGCAGAAACCTTTGTTTCTAGTTCAAGGTACTGCTTTGGTGATTATTCTTCCATTCGTGAATAAGAAAGAACATACATGAATGGTGGCAGATCTAAGACTTCTAGCTTTAGTGAGCATTTAAAAATAGGTAGGAGAGCAAAACTATTATGTATTCCATTGGTTTGATTCACAGCCTTAGAGAAATTATTCCCGGGAAAATAAACTAACAACAGACAGAAATTAACTTCTCCAAACTAAGTAATTTACAGAGGTCCAACCATTTAATTGCTTAAATTTAAAGATATCTACTAATTAAACTTAATCTCGACATGTTCATCGTTAACCTTGTTCTCATCGAAAAAGTGCATGAGAAAGCAACCAAAAGAGCTCTAGAGTATTCTATCTTATTCTTAATTTCGACAAACATGTTTTCGAAGGACGCATTTTGTGGGAAACTAAACCGCTTCTTCTTCTTTTCTTTTCACTAGTGTAATCTATTGGCGATCATTAAACTTTAAAATAACTTAGTGGTGTCAATGAACTAGTTTGAAACAAAAGATTTGAACTTACGGTCCCGAGCATTCGTCTGCGCTGTTGCAATGAGAAATTGGATGCAAATAGACAGCAGAAAAATCTCAATTCGCAAACCCATTATTCAAGAGAAACAAAATAACTTCAAAACCAGCAAATTGTTTCATTCATTTCCTCTTGTTCCTAATTATAGAACTCTTGAGCAGAAGAAAGTCTTCCCATTATACCAATTACCATGAGTGAAAGGGAAAGGCATGCTAGAAGTCAAGGCTTGGATTGGCTTTGGCAGCCTTTGTAGACCTCTCAAGCCCACACCAAGGATTTGGGAAAATTCCACGCATGGAAAATTCAAGCCTCTGTTGGGATCTCAATATGTGTGTGTTAACTGGTTAACTGGTTATTTTCTGGCACCAAAGTCAAAACCCCAATTACTCAACTGGTTATTTTCTGGCACCAAAGTCAAAAATGTGAAAATATCCCACAATTCTTGGACCTGGTGGAGGCTTTCGCTTTATTGAGGCTTCATGAAGAGGAAGAAGAAGAAACAGTCAAAGGGATGATCCTCAGGACAGTTAACATCTCGTTAGACAAGTCATTAGGCCCTTTCGTCAGCACCTGGATCTATGGAATAGTCAAAGGGAGGGTTCATTCAGATATGCAGGGCGTTACAATAATGAAAACGAGCTTAGGCCCATTCCCGAAAGGGAAATAAGTACTTATTTTTTAAGAAGACAATTTCAAGTTTAAAAATTATGTGCTTATGCAAATAATTTTTCTATCAATATGCATCTTGTTTGATAGATCTTATTGAGATCTTTTATACGGTGCAAAAAAAAATTGAAAAATTATTTTTCACTTACATTAATTTTGAGTTTGAAAATATGAAATAAGTACTATTTTTTAAGAAGGTGTTCTGAAACGGAGCCTAACACCTTGGGATTAGAGGTTTTATATGTAACGTTAGTGTATGACTGTAGACACCTCACTACAAGAAAAATTACATTGGGTGACGAATGAAAATCGTCACAAATTGCATGTTTTTCGTCACAAATAATATAGGTAACGAAAAAAAATTTGTCGACTAAAGGTTGTCGAGGATTCCTACCTGGTGACGAAATCTATTTTTCGTCACTTATAGTGCCTTTTGATGACGAAGTATTTCGTCACCAAAAAGTGAATAATTGGTGACGAAAATTTTTTCCTCGCCTATTGTGCTTTTTGACGACGAATTTTTTTGTCATCAATTATTCCTTTTGGCGACGAAAAAAATCGTCACCGATGGGTCACATGGTTGACGAAAATTTTTGTTGCAAAAGACGTTTTCATATGGAAAAATAATCCTTCTTTCTTGCTCCTGCTGGGTTTCGAACCCGAATCCCTTAAATTTTCGCGCAAGCTCTGACCAACTGCACCACACATACTTTTCAATAAATATTTGAAATATCTAATATATAACATATATGTTTAACATGAAAATATATTTCGAATGTAATTTTGAACCTTTAAACATTAAAATTAGCAATTTTGATAAACATGAAAGTTGTAGGCAATTGAGTTATTGTTCAAACCCAATTTGAATTATCTCAATCAGAGTTTTTAGTAAAGAGTTATGTCCAAAATACATTTAGTGACAAAGCACAATTCATAAATTTCGTCACGAAAGGTACCCATTTGATGGCGAAATATATTTTTCGTCGCTAAAAGAGTTAAAATGGTGACGAAATTATTTTTCGTCACCAAAGTTAAGCATTTGGTGACAAAAAAAAATATTTCATTATTAAATTGGTCTCATTTGGCGACGAAATATATTTTTTGTCACCAAATGATTATGTTTGGTGACGAAAAATAATTTCGTCACCTTTTTTAAGCTTTCAGCGACGAAAAATATATTTCGTCGTCAAATGGGTACCTTTCGTGACGAAAATATTTTTTTCGTCGCTAAACAGGTATAATTGGTGACAAAATTATTTCATCACGGAAGTTGTCAAAATAGTGACGAATTTATTTTTTCGTCGCCAAATATACTCATTTAGTGACAAAATTAAATTTCGTCGCCACTTTTTCGTCACCAATTTTCATTTTTCTTATAGTGCCTTCCAAACGGGGTATCGCCATACAGATTGATCACGTTTGTTGCTCGATTGGTTGCTTGCTTCGTAAACCAAAATCATGGACATTCCCATGGCTAGGAACATCGTCACATGATAGCGGTTATCATCAAAACAGAGTCGCCACCCAGTTTATTAAAACTAGAAAAACAGATAGAGATTCTGGGTACGGGAGCCAAAAGTACAGTAAGGGGAAGGTGTTAGGCACCCCTCTCTGCCCAGCCGTGAGACTGGCCCATAGTTATTTAACATAAGACATGTAGATGCTTTGTTTAATTCTAACACATAGTCTGTTTAATTAAGCCTTTAAACAGTAAGTAAAGTGAGCCAGTGTGATAAGTAAAGCATGCGTCAGAAAGCAGAACAAAGCAAGCTGTCCCAGGAAGATGGATCCCGTGGCCGGTGAATAGATGTCACGGCCGAGGGATCCTCCTGGTTTTATGTACCGGCCGAGGGATCGAAGCCCCGGTCGGTGTTCTTCCTCACACCAGACAGAAACGTTAATAAATAATCAAAACGTTAAGATTATGATTATTGACAGAAAATAAAACAAACCAGAGGCCGTTGGGCCTCACCACCTTGATCCCTCAGTTGCTTGATTGCTTTGGATTGGGTGTGATTGACTGATTGCTTGATTGAAAACCCTAGGGTTAGGGTTAGGGTTTGAACTTCGGGGTTTGATCGTCGGATTGATGGCGGCCTTTGGGAGGTTAGGGCTTTTGAAGAGGGGGTTTGAGAGTATTTTGACAGAGTATCGGAGCTTGGGTGAATGATTTCACTTATCAATTTCAGAGCCCAAAGGCTCCTTTATATAGGCATAGGGATGACTCACTTCGGCCAATCAAATGGCACGATTGCAATTGCAATGCAATTCGAACTCTTCGTTGCAATCTCTGAACGTGGCCCGAACGCATCGGGAAGGTAGTGTAGTTGGATCAAACAATCGACAGAACGTTCCAGAGTCTGGGAAAAGGACGATCTGGCGGCTGAGTAATGGATCTGACGGCCGAGGAATGGATATCTCGGCCGAAGGATAGATCTTGCGGCCGAGGGATTGATCTCTCAGAGAGATTTTCTAGCAACAGGTTGCTCGGGTGAGGAAATGATGTTAAGGCCGTGAGATCGATGTTACGGCCGACAGATGGATTCTCCTAGGCTTCTGTATTTTCTGTCTGAAAGGCTGTATGGCTCTGATTGGGTCCTCTAAGTGGCTCAAAGTTTTTATCGAAAGTCTTAAGGTTCTCAAGAAGGCAATTAGCAATCACTATATCCATTTCATTATCGGGATGGTCCCCAAGGTGGGACTTGAAATAATCGTTAGGCCAAATTAGGGTGTCTACAATGACGAGATCGGTCCAGAGATAAGTGAAGTGTGCACCCAGGTTATAAAAAAAAAAAAGTGTAACTTGAGCAGGTACTAGGTACTAGGTAGGTGGAGGCTCTATGTCAACCTACCAATAATCATACTCATGTGCTTAGAGCCAGGGATGAAGCCGGGGGGCCAGTAGGGGCGATCGCCCCTACAAAATGAAAAAGAAACACTACTATCATATGTTAAAAAAAAAAAAAAAATCCTATGAAAGTATATAGGCTCACCCCTATGTAAAATTTTGAAAAAAAAATATAATAGAAAAATATAATAGTTGTAACAACCCGAATTTTTGACCATATTTTTTTTCTCTAAATAATAATAATAATAATGATATTATTAAGTCCTTTTTTTTTTTTTCTTGTTTTTGCATGCAAATATTGTATAGTTTTAAACATATATATTTTTATACACATACATGCATGCATTTCCCCTACCTCCCTCCTTTCTGCAGCCTCTCCCCCTCTCCCACAGCTCCCTCTCTCTCCATCTATTACTCCCTTCTCTTCCTTTCCCTCCAAACAAAACCAAATTCATTCCCCCTCACTCAAACCAAAAAAAAATTTACTTCATCACCAAGGAAAATCTGAAAATTCAATTCATTCCTATCCACTTCCTACATGACCCTCAAACCAAGCCCAATTCGTCCATTCCAAGTCCAACGAACCCAACCTCCATTAAATTCAATTTTATCCAACCTCTTCCAAATTCACCTATATAAAACCCCTCCCCATTGACCCACGAGCACACCACCATTCCCCCACGCTTCACTGAGCCAGAAAAGAGAGAAAACCGAGGCCAATTCAAGCTCCAATCAATGGAGTTCTAGAAAGAGAAAGTGAGAGAGAGAAAAGTGGGTTTAGTGCCTAGACCCAACCGATATCCAATCCAACCTTCCCAATCACCTCCTACACCCCAAAGCATCACCAAACAACAATCAATTCGGCCCCAAGGTTCCCCCATAGCCAATTCCAAATTCATCTTCTCCAAAACTCCAAGTTCGGTTTTTGAATCAATTCGATCCAAACCAAGGTATTATAATCCTATCCAACTCCTTTCTATGCTTAATTAAGTGTTTTTAGGCATAACCAAGGTTCCCCCGTAACCCATGCATCAAAACCGAGGCGAACGAACAAAAAAAAAAAACAGCTTTCGAGCTTGCGGCCGCGAGGTGCGGGCCGCAAGAACCAGACCTGAGTTCGCGGTGAGGTGCTCCACCTCAAGGTTGACCCAGTCCAACCTTGCGGCCACAATTCCAGACGCGTCATTCCACTCGATTTTGATAAAAATGGTTCGAAACCATTTTGCCACCTTTCGAACATCATTTTCGACACCCGAACTATTTTTTCTCGACTCCTCGCACCTCAAAGATCATATCTTGTTAATATTATATTTTTTTATTTTAATATCTATTTATTAAATTTTTATTTGTTTTTCAATCACAGTTTACGAACGAAAAATCTTTACAACCTTTCGAACACCATTTTGACAACCGAATTATTTTTCCTAGACTCCTCGCACCTCTCTTCTAACAAAAAGGCATAACTTGAAGTATGATGTGGAATGTTAGAAGAGAGGCTGAAATGTTGTTTCCATGTATTGAAGTATGATGTGGAGATTGACTCTTTTATAAGAAAGCTTCTTTATTTCTTTGGCTGTTGTCTGTGTTTTTGTGTATTGAATTTGAATCTGCAATTTTCTTTTACTGTTAGGATTTGGGCTCTTGTACTTAAACATGGCGTCTTTATGGGCACTGGGTTCGTAGTGAGTAAGAGTGGACATCTGCTCATAATGTGGTCACCGCTGTTAACATTGAGGAAGATGGTATCAAGAAAAAATGGTCTGTGAATAAAATACGTGTGGTTCTCTTTAATGATGGCGAGATAGTGGGCTGCACACTAGTGGTTTCCAAAGGTAATGTGGGTATGGATCTTGCCCTTCTTATTTTACCAGAGGAGTATCTGTACCATTTGGACCATGTGGTTGTCTTCTCCAAGAAATATGTTGACATTGGTGATAAAGTGTCTACCATAGGATACCTTGAGGGACTTCCCTTTAGCTTAAGGTTTGGTGTAATATATGAGATCCTGCGATGGTGTTGACCGAGTTTTAAATTGAAAAGGGAACTTTCCTCCCAACCTTTGACGTTCCGGAAACCTTTAAAATGGTGGAGTTAGACATGTCTGCTGGACCAGGACAGTTTGGTGGAGCTCTCTTTTCTATCAATGGATCGGTGGTTGGAGTTATGTTTATTACAGCTACTCACAACATGCGTACCAGGATTTTATACGGGCTTTTCATGCAATCTGCTCTGGATAGAAAGGTTTATGACCCAATTGTGTTTGAGGCAATTCATCTTTTCTTTGATCCTTTTGATGTTCTGACTGTGTTTGAAGTGCTTGCAGAAAGACAAGAGAGTGCGAGGGAGGGGGAGAGAGCCAAGGATGAGGAAGAGATTGATTCTGCATAGGAGAATTAATTTTGTTACCTATCTTTGTTAGGAAAGTTGTGTTAATGGTGATACATTAGTTCTTGGTGTGAAGCATGGAACGAGGATGAATTTTTGTTAATGCTCGATTCTGATAGAAATGTTTGGTTGTCTACTGTTTTTTCTTTTCAATATTTTGCTTGTCTGTCTAATCTATCCATCTATCTATTGAACCCTATGAACCTCTGACCCCACGTTCAAGACTCATAAGGCAGTTCCTTGGATTTTGTAACAGTAAAAAAAACAATAAACAAGACAAAAAAGGTTTTCCACACAACATTACAATCCAGTTCCAATTCTAGGAATAAATTGGACCTACAGAAACTTTGTTTCTTTTCTTCTGTATAGGCGTCCCAAAATCTGCAAGGGCACCTCCCCAAAACAAAAAAAACAAAAAAAAAAGGAGATGAGGAAAGGAAAGAGAGGGAAAAAATGCCTAAAAAATTATCTTCCTTAGGCAATGGCATCAGTATATGTGATTAAACAAATACCCATCCTCAAGGTACTCTTTGAAAAATCAGGATACTCCTTGAAAAATCAAGATGGATTCTGCCACCGTATTTTCTAGTTCGATCAAGGTACTCTTCGGAAAATTAGGACGGACTCTGCCATTGACGCCGATGAGATGAACAGATCATTTCAGGGAACGAATCCCTCTCAACAAACCAAGAAACACCATGATTTTCTCACTATTACTATACTCTTAGCTTGAAAGAAAATCGAGATCTAAAATAGAGTGCTATCGAGTCATATATATATATATATATATATATATATATAGGAGGGGAAAACCTAAATCGAACGAGGCTAACGGGCCATTACTTCTATTGGACTAAATGGGCCGTGAAACCTGAGTAATGTCAAGGATTTGGGCTTATACTAACAACTAATCATGTGTCCATGGTAACCCATGCGAAAATGAGCCTTCACATTCTATTAGCATTATTGGGCCTTCATATTCTATTGGTTTAATGGGCCGTGAAACTTGTTTGGTATATTGGGCTTAGGGTAACGACTAATCTGTGGGAGTGGTTCGCCGTTACACATGTCCATGGCAACCCTAAGCCAAAAAAATCCAATTAAGATGGAATGGACTTGGCTGATTTTCGAAATAAATTCTTCCCCAGAAAAGTTTTTTTAAAACCTAGATCATTACTAAGATGGACAGTGGAGATCGAGCTCCCGTGGAAAAAATCACACATTTGTTTTTCTTGATCTGGAAAGAGCAAAAAGAATAGAATCGGAGAGAGATTATCAGTAATCCCTCTCTTAATTTTACTTGAATACATATAGAAGTAAAGATCTCTGGAGAAGGGGGATGTGACAATACATACATGCACGATCTTCCCTTCTTATATAGAGAAAGAGAGAGATGAGAAATTTCAGTTTTAGTCCCCAGACTTCTCGTAAATCACTGTTACTTCCTTCCGTTACAAAAATTGCCTTAAATGAGAGAGGTAGGCGGATAACTTTGAAAACCCTAAAATTAACGGTCTAGATTAAGCATCCCAAATCCAACCGTTGTGATTGTTTTTTCCGACTGCTCAGGTTTATGGGGGAATGTGAGAGAGGTAGGCGAATAACTTTGAAAACCCTAAAATTAACGGTCTAGATTAAACATCCCAAATTCAACCGTTGTGATCGGCTGCTCAGCTTTATGGGGGAATGTGACTTTGCACTGAGACGCATAGCTGTAATTAATTTTCAAAAACCTCGCATTATTGCTTCTTTTTTTTAAATCCTACAGAGTATTTGTTATGGGAAATGAATCAACGGTCTAGATTGAATTTCCCAAATCTGACTGTTGTGATTCATTTCTTTAGTCTACTCCGCTTTATGGGGCGATGTGACAGGACAGTTGGCCGAATGAGATATTAAACGGTCTAGGAGTAGTAATTATTTACAATATGTACTCCTTTATTTTCTTGTACGGAGTATATTTCATGGTTTGATTAAGATAATTCATGATTTTAATAAAAAATTCAATCTTAATTCCTAATTCACTGTTTTTTAATTTTAAATTCGTGTTTGGTCCATTTATTTACGGATAAAATCCAAAAAATACGGATCAATTCGGTCCGGACCGATTTCTTGGTTCACCGGTTTTGTTTTTTTCGAAACAATGGGAGGAGATAGACAACAACAAAAAAAATCAAAATCAAAAACTTGTAAGTGAACAAAGTAAGAAAAGAATTTGGAGGCCCAAGGCGACGGGCAGGGGCCTCCCCTGAGGCACTAACGAACTGATCGACAGGCTATAATCCCAAGTTTCAAGCCTAGCTCATGCACCATTCGGGTCGGACTAAAGCCCGGTGGACCGTCTGGTAGGATGATTCAAGATTATCTTGGTAATACTTACGATTTGAACAAATTAATGAAAAACAAGAACAATCATTCTACAACTACTTACACAAACTCACTCACATTCATTTCACATTGGGGCCCACACACACTACACCTCCATGCACAATTGATGGTCTCGACTAGGTCTATAATGTTGATGCTGTGTTCTCTTTACAACTCAAAAAGAATTTTTCAAAAAATTTCTCACTTATTACCCCTACTATTTTTCAAAAAAAATTTCAAACACCAATCCAAACAAAGCATGAGTGGTTCCGATTATGCAAGTGGGTCTAGGACAGAGCCATACAGAGGTCTTTATTGCAATCTGCTTGCCTAAGTTTATTAAACTCTTTTGGAAATAATCCCATTTTCCTCGATACTGAAATGGTATTTAGACCTCTAAAATTAAAATTTTGCCATCCTCCATTATGGATAGTTCCCCTATTCTTTACAGGGGACCAGAAACATCAACAATTTACTACTCCATCAAAGTATTTACTCAAAGAATGAGACTTTTTTCCATCCAACATCGATGCTTTCCTCTTTTAATGGACTCTTTTCAACAATTCACTAGATATCGATGAGTTCTTTTAATTCATGAAAAAAGTTTGAATTTTTTCTTGAAAGAAATGGATTATTTTTGAGTTCTTGTTTTGCGGACCGGACAAACATTTTGGGACGGAGGTAGTATAAAACAAAAGAAAACAAAACCCAAGTTGGTTAATAACTGGTTATGTTCTGGCACCAAAGTCAACGACAGGAAAATACAGTAACCCACAAGTCTTGGACCTCGTGGTATGCTTTAGGTTAATTTACTGAGTCTTCCTGAAGAAGAAACACCGAAGGGATGATCCTTAATTAGGACACTTCTGGTACACCAAAAAAATTTCCTAATTAGGACAGTTAATTTTCTGCAGGCAAGACATTAGACCCTTTTCTTACTTCTTAGAGCATCCACAATGGAATAACCAAAAGTCAATAATCAATAGTTGCCACATCATCTTTTGGTTATGCATTTAAGGGGTTGCTAAGGTTGGCAAATTTGAATAACCAAAACTTATCACATCACCTTTTCAATTTATAAAAATCTAAAAATTATGAACATAGAAAACAATTTTTTAAAAATAGGTTTCAAACTAATAAAAATAGGTTATTAGAAAAAGAGAAAATAGTTTTTTGAAAACTTTGATTTTAAAAAAAAATTGAAAAAAAAAACAGTTTTTGAATATTTTTTTAAAAGAACAGTTTTTGAAAAAATAATAATAAAAAAACTGTTTTTGCAAAATATATATATACATATATATAGTTTTGGGGAAAATAGTTTTAATAAAAAAAAAGTTTTCGCGAAAAAAAAAAACAGTTTTTGCAAAGAAAAATAGAAACTTTTTTTAAAAGTATTTTTCTTAGAAATACGTTGAAAATGGAAGAAAGAGAAGGTTTTTGTGTTATGATGGTGTACTTGATTGAGGAAATGTGGGGACAACTAAATTTGATTATTGGCAAAAAGTTGCTAGTTTTGATTATCCAATGGTCAAAATTTGATGAGTTGCTAAGAGGTTGCTAAGTTTGATTATTCCACTGTGAGTTCTTTTTTGAGCAAATGTTGCTAACATTAACAACATTTTAATTTTGATTATACCACTGTGGATGCTCTTAGTACCTAAATAATTTATAAATATCCAAGTTACACTTTAACTAGTAGATGAGTTTGAGGTTAACAATTTAATCTCTTTGTTGTTTGTGAAGGAGAGTAATGCTATTGGGACCGACGGTCCCCGGACCGAAATCGTACCGACGGCCTTGGTCGGCCGTCTCCGGCCACCGGACGTCCGATCCGAGCCGTCCAAAAATTCTAAAAAAAAAACCCGAGGGGGCCCACGCGAGAAACAACGGCATCCGATGTGTGTAGGGTGCTTGATCAAGCACCCTATTTTTTTTTAGAATTTTTGGACCGTCGGTCCTCATATCTTTATCGGTTTGTGAAGCATAGATAAAAATATTCTCAACGAGATTGAAACAAACAAACCGAGCGTAATATTTACCTCTGAAAAAAATTGCATGTCATGTACCTTAGAGCCTAGAGGGTGATAGTGACAAAACTAGGATCTTATCATAATTTTTTGGAGTTTAAGCATGATGGAAATATTAGAAGACAATTTTCACAGGAAGCATAAACAATTTATCCGTAATTTTTGCAATGTAGATTTATGTGGGTATACATGCGTAAACGACGGAATAATTGTGTTTAAATATATAGCTCAACAATTTGTAAGAGCAAAACTCGTTGATTTTCAAGGAAATTCTATTTTCGATATAGAAAATTTAAGGAGTCAATTGGGTCCAGAACAAAAAATATTGACCTGGCGTCACAAATCACTAATTTTTTTCACTTATATTTACTATTTGACCTTGTATATGCAGAGTATATTTATGGGTGTTTCATAGCAAGTTGCTGCAGCCATGGCACCTTCACCTCAATACCACTATACCAGTACCCGCCCCTAGTCAGGGCGACACATTTTCTTGGACCAAAAATCCTGAGTATGACCAAGTAGGAACATCTCACTCTGTAGCTCACGATCAATTGTAGCTCCCACGAGTGCTAGTAGTTTTAGATGTTTGATTCTTATTACATTCTTTGAAATCTTTGGACTATTTATGAAATCTTGCCCGGGAAGTGCCACAATATAAACACATTTTCTTGATTCAACATTAGTGGATTCAATAAATTGAACAATACATAAGCCTGTGTGGTAAGAAAAGGAAAATGCTCGTGTTCGGAAATAGATCTAGACACAGATGTAATTGGAGCCGCCAGACGCTTGTGCGTCTCATGTACATAGTGTAGACCAAACATGTATTAATTGGACCGCTGGATACATTTGCATCTGGATTCCCACGGTACAACTTGTGAGAAAAAACTTCTTAAAGCCAGATAAAAACATAGCAAAGGGATAAAATGAGTCGAAATATCTTATTAATCGGGAAGAGCCCCTTCTGCCCATGGCTTGATTACATCTAGCTAGCACTTGCAATCAGTATAAAACCAAAAAGAAACTCTAAGGCTGCGTTTTGGATCATGCAAAGGAGATGAGACAATGAACCGTAGAAGCTCTATGTTTGCTTCTCTTTTTGAAAAGTATTTTTCAAAAGATTTCCTCTAAATTTTTCCTACTTCCAATTATTTCTCTCTCTATCTCTCTCCACTTATTACCCCTACTGCTCTTTCAAAAAAAAATTCAAAAAGAGAAGCAAACACAGCATAATTTTTTTTCTTTTTTGGTTAGTAAAGCTAAATTTTTTTATTTGGTTCCCCTGCCATTTTTCCTCTTTCCCTCTGTAAATCTTTCCATCAAGTGTACTACTGATTCGAAGCTCAGTACAAAAACTGTTCCAAATGAAATCCATTAATAAAATCTTACTCAGTGACCCTGCACACGAAAAGGAACAAAGCCATCTGTTTTCTCCTCAAAACTTGAGAGATTGAATACCACAAATTGAGAGTTGAGGTTTGAACCAGCCTCCTGAATGATGTTCTCAATCTCTCTCACCACTTCACCCATTTTAGGCCTGTGGCGACTTATCTCACCAACACAACTCATTGCCAAGTCCAAAAACTTCTCTAAACATACCAATGACATACGCCCCAACCCATTTTGGGGTCGAGAATCTCAAGAAGCTCGGATGGGTCTTTTGCCTCATCCATCGCCTCCTTGACCTCCCTCACAATGTTCTTCCCATGTTGTATTGGCTTTCTTCCGGTTATCAGCTCCAAAAGTACAATGCCAAAGCTATAAACATCGCTCTTCTAAGTTAGTTGTTGGGTCATGTAATATTCCGGATCCACGTACCCCTTAATCAGAATGTTATCAGTTCTTTACATTTCATCCTAAGCCAAGAGGGTAACATCTTAAACGAACCAAAAAACTCAAGTTAACAATTTTGCTGAACTACACTCCAAAGTCAGACTTTGACAAATTTGCTATTTGTACAAAGTAAAAAAAAAAAGTACAGGAAATGGTTAAGTAAAAGGTCCAAAAATATCACATGAACCATAATCACTTTAGATCAAATTTAAAAAATAAAAATAAAATTGTTCTTCATTTTGTTTTTTTCTTCCTACAGGAAAAGAAAATTTTCCCTCTGCCCTAAACCTTACCATAAGCGGGAGCATTGGATATGCCTTTACCTTGTTGTAGAGACGGAAATTAGTAGAGGCCCTAGAGGGACAAGTATGTAGAACTCTAACAACTACAATCATTCTCTATCACTCGTCTTACCAAAGAAATTAACATCCTTCGACACAAGCAGAATCTGAGCCTCTGCTAAATCAGTAGGCATAGCATGCATTTTCGTCATAATCAGAAAACCATAAAGCACAATATTCTATTTTACTACGGAATGTATGGTGAAATTTAAGTATAACAGGTAGCAGTAGCTTAATTTACACAAAAATCACAAATAGTCTAGAGTCTATATTCTGCATGAGTATTCTGATTTTGTCTTAGCTACAGAAGTTCAAACTCTCAATAAACGTGAACAAGAGCCAAGTATTCTTGCCAATTTAGGGTTAGGTACTCCACCATATGCTTAGAAACATCACAAGGTTGAAACCAGGTCACATGCTATATACACAGATATTGAAGCGAAAACAAAAAGCTTCACGGGCTCTAATTTGATGCAAGTGGAAAGGTCCCACTATAGACAAAGAGGCTGTCATCAGTGTATGGATGCTTCCCCTTACCATCCCCTTCATGAGTAGCAGACGTGGATGTCGAATCAGCATTTGGGTTCAGACCAGCAATTTGCATAACGTTTTCAATCTCTTTCACCACAGCACCCATTGCAGGCCTCCGAGCTCCCTCTTCTTCGACACACCTCATTGCAAGATCCACAAACTGCTCTAAACCCTTCGGCGTGGGGGCCAAAATGGCAGGGTCAAGAATCTCGTCAAGACTGTATAGGACTTGATCCCTTTTCATTCTCTGCCTCACCTCTCTTACAATGTATTTGCCTTTCTCGATCGGCTGTCTTGCGGTTACAAGCTCTAGCAGTACCACTCCAAAGCTATAAACGTCGCTCTTCTCAGTCAACTGTTGGGTCATGAAATACTCTGGATCCATGTAGCCCTACCACGAATAAAGGAATACCAGTTTTAGTTTGAAATCCTAAGCCAAAAAATCATCTCAAACTGTTAGCAATCATGACTCCATAAATTGGTTGGAGTATAAACATATAACTACATACATGCATGCATTTGGCGAACATAAATAATGTGTTTCTTTTTCAACAATGAAAGGAAAATTTACTGACCATTGTCCCCTTGACTTGAGTGCTAATATGGCTCTTTTCTGCATCACCCATTGGCTTGGAGAGACCAAAATCAGAGACTTTTGCATTCAAGCGTTCATCCAGTAAGATATTGCTTGATTTGATGTCCCTATGTATGATTGGAGGGTTGGCAAGCTCATGGAGATATTGCAAGCCTCTTGCTGCTCCAAGGGCTATTCGAAGCCGCCTCATCCAATCCAACCTAATTCCTGTCTTCCCTGCAAAACTAACACGTATTTAGTTGTTGTTGGCTAATTGGATGCACATGTTCTCAAAGGACACAGTCTGATAGTGCAGCTTATGGACACCAGGAGGTCCCTTTCGGCTTTTTCAATTATACTTTCCCTTCTGTCTGGTGCGGATATACATACATACATACATGAAGAATCCAAGTTTGGAGGTTTAACATAGATGAGACTCCAGAATTTTCATTTTCAAATGTTTGTGAATAACATATTCTACTCTCTTCGGATTTAGAATATTACTTCTTCATGTTTCGTTTACAATCAACTCAATCAATGTGTTCACTAGTACAAATAGTATACTGGTGGAAAACATGGATGCTTGATCAATGAAGAATGGCTTTACAATATTCAGTTATGAAGTACCAACTAAAATGTGACTAGCATCGGTATCCATGTTGAGTAGCAGACCAAGACATTGAACAAAAAAGGTCCCCCCCAGAGGCAAAATTCTTTAGATTTAGCAGGGCCGAAAGGTAAGACTATTCATACTTTGGAGGGGCTAAGGTCAAACTATTAAGAAGTTGAAGGGGCCAAAAATCTAATTTTCTTTGAAGGTATCAAAAACCTTGTGGGCAACTGAGAAATTGTAGAAGCTTGGGGGAACCGTGGCCCCCCAGCTGCCAACAGTTGTGTGTGCCTCTGTCCATGTTGCTGGAGAAGATTACGAAAGTGTGCCGAGTACCTGAAAGACTCTCATGGAGTGTACCATTTGCAACATACTCGTACACCAACATCTCTTCGGCTCGTTCGAAACAGAAACCCGTAAGGCCAACAACATTCTTATGGTGTACCCTGGATAGGAGCTCAATCTCCGTTTTGAATTCCAGACCACCCTGCAGAGATCCTCGTTGAGACCTTTTAATGGCAATCAATTGTCCATTGGGAAGAGTTCCTCTATACACCTACATACAGAATATTAGAAGTTGAGAAAAAAGAAAGAAAAGGTGCAGACCTTTTTTGGGTAAGTTTAAAAAGAAAGTGCATGTGACTATACTCCTACAAGAATTCAGAGAATTGTCTCTGTTCCATACGATACAAAGTAAATATAACACCATTGCATCTACGACAAATTGTCTTGCCTGCTTAATTTACCGTGGGGGAAATCATACTTCCATTGGGGAACAAAAGGTTAACGAATACTTTACTCCAGCAAATAGAAAATGAAGAAGTTAACCTTCCCGTATCCACCGGATCCAATGCTGTTGGCTTCTGCAAAATTGTTTGTGTATTTCTTAAGATCATCATATGAGAAACACTTAGCTACTTGTAACAGAGGAACACCACCGCTGGTTGTATTCGGGTTCCAAGAAGCTGCAATGGTGCGACATAAAGCAGTAAATTAAGCCCAAGAAAATCATAATACCATTGTTGAGCAAATAAATTGTTGAGAAGAGCTCCTGAGTTTACCAAAAGGGTTGTTCACTCTATCAGCCTTTTCAGCTCTTCTCTTTTGACGGAAAGCATAAAATCCTGCAAGGAGAGCCAATAGCAGAACAACAAAACCACCAACTGCCGCTCCAGTAATCACCCCTCGATTTAACGAATTGTTTCCTTCTGGAAAAGAAAGATATGAGATTGAGACAAAATAGTTCTCACATTTCTTTTGCACTAAGGAAAAAAACTTAATACCTGCGAAGTAGTTATAAGGATTGGCTTGGAAATAAAAGGTTCCATAAGTGCTGGGAGGCTTGAAAGTTTTGCTGTTAAAGACAAATGCAATTCCAGAAATTCCTGTTCGATCGAAATGATCTTGGCCAAATGGAAACAATTCTATGCTTATCAAAAGGTAGTTATCTGTATTTTTGGACGCATTACTAATAGAAACTGAATCCACAGGAAGCTCAGTGTTATTAAAACACGTCATCAGAGATTCCTCAAGAGGTTTATAGATAGTATGGTTTCTGAGGTTTGAGAAGGAAGGAGCTCTGAAAATTAGGGTTCCTGTGTATGGATATGCGCATATACAGTTGGGGCTAGAAACTTCATTTGAACTGCACATTTGAGGGATACAGTTGTTAGGTGGGGTGGAATATGAGGATGAGTTGGACAGTGGAATGGCACAGTATGTGTTCGTCCTTCCCACGCAAGCTGGATTTCCTACAAGTCTGCAGGAAAAAATAGAGGTTGTAAAATGATACTTTGATAAAGCAAAGACAAGTTCGTAGAATTCTATACGGGCAATGTATAACTTCATTCGGTTTTGGTTTCAGAGAGTTTTTACAGCACACCTTCTAGAGAGCTGCTTTTGAATAACAAATACCCTTTGTGTTTAGTTGTATAAGAATTCAGAGACATCTATTTGGTGTTTTCATAGAAATGAGTTATTTTTTTCAAAAATATTCCATAACGACAAGGTCTCAAATCCGTCAACCTAGTGAGTTTTCTGCACACGGTAAAGAAGATTTGATTTCGAAACAACAATGCAACAGATGAAGGAAAGAAAAGTAGATACTAAATGTCCAGGTAGTAGAACTTGTACAAGACTAAAAATATCAAATCTTCAACGAAATATAGCAGATAAAATGCCCAAAAATCAAATAAATAAGTTTTCTGGCCACATGAACTCGATAGTGATACCCACTTACATGAAATCAACAGTGGTACCCACTCTCGCTGTAGGAATGAAATCAGATATCGAATTGTTCTGCACATCTACAAGTTCTAGTTGATTGCCATAGCTGGAGCGAACATCCAAAGTGCCATTAAGCTGGTTGTTACTCAATGAACTGTCACAAAGGCCAAAGAAAATTGTTGTTGGTTATAAAATTCACGATAGAAGTTATAGAACTAGACCATTTTGGGTTAAAGTCTAAGGATGTCAGATACATATAACTTTGGACTTCAGGCTAGCATAAGAATTGCAAGATGGCATGAAATTAAATCATTAAACTGATACTCACAGAGTCTGTAACTGAGGAAGGTTGAAGAGCGCGCCCGGAAGTGGACCATAAAGTCTTGTGTTCTCCATAACACTGCCAACGTCAATTAACAGACATAAATTAGGTGTGAAGTTGGCAAAGATTAGGGGAAGGTTAGCAGACATAAATTAACATCATCCCTCCTCTGGAGGGGAACTAGGTCCTCACAGGATAATTAGCAACTCAGCATCATCAGAAATCTTACTAAGAGCTCGTGAAAGTGATGCCAACGTCAATTTTGCCTAAAAGTGCTTAGTTTACTGATAGCATCGAAGAAAACAAGTTTGTTTCCCATGATACTCTCTCAATTTCCTTGCAGAATAACCTAGAAAATTCATTCATCCGCATTATAGAAGACAGAAATCAGAAAGGTTCTTTGGGGTCTCTAATCAGCGCATGTGAAAGATAAGCTATACACAATACTAACGCTTGTGGTGAATTATGCACAGAGTAGGCCAGTTATAAGTAGATTCATGTGCTTTGATGAGCTTGATGGATATAATTGGATTCATGATTGATAGATTTTAAGAGATCCCTATTGAGACAATTCATTTACCCAACAGACAATACAAGTGATGGCTCAATTATCCGCAACAAACACCCAAGAAAGACCAGCAAGATAATGTTATGGTTAACTAAAACCTGAAGGTGGAAAAGGACCCTGGTAGCATACCTTAAATGACTCATGTAACTTGGTGCAAGTGTGTGTATTCAGACAGATCGAGAGAGAAACTTACATTGTTGTCAAAGACTATAAGTTTGACAACCATGAAGGAAAAACTGATGCGTCAAATGTATTATTGCTCAAATCTCTGCAAGTAACATTTCCATCAAAGACCATATGAAGAAAAATGCAATTGTCTTCGTAGGGGAAGCAAGTAATTAACAAGACCAATTCATTTCCCTGATTTTGCAAGGTGATTGTTACTTACACATAGTTGAGAGATTTCGTAGTTGAAAGATTGGGAATGGGGCCACTCAGTTGATTGTTTGACAAGTACCTAAAGTAAACCAAATGCACAATAAGCTGACTTCATGGAAACAAGCCTAAATTGGCAAACACCTTTAAGTTGCTTACAGCACATTGATGCGTGTGAGATTGTTGAACTGTGACGGGACAGATCCAGTTAACGAGTTCCCATCGAGATGCCTGTTGTGACCACAAAATATTAATCGAAATTCATAGCTACAAGATACTTATCGTGATTGCATTCATGTGATCCAGATACTCACACCACCTCAAGCATTTGGACTAGTGCTAGCGTTGAAGGGATGCTGCCATTAAACTGGTTGTTTTCAAAAAGCCTGTTTAATCAAAATCATATCAAGATGCCAAAATTGAATAATGCAGGTTGAGAATTGTCAGATCTAGAAACTAAGCCCAATATTTATCATTAGAATCAACATCTAGTCTAGTATAGAAGCTGCATATGATGTGTCTTCCTCGTGGGCACTCTTGATATGCCATATTAGGGAGACAAAAAACCAGAGTTAGACATCAAGCTTGCGTTGCTATCAAAGGATGTGGTCCCACAAAATTGAGCTCTCAACAGCTCGAAGAAAAATCATTGTTAAACATACACACAACCACGTTCACTATACATTTTCTCTGCTTTAACCTATATGAAACCTCTTTTCCCGTACGAAAGCTTGCTTCTTAATATTGCTATACAAGTAAGCAAATTGCATACACGCATAACCATGTCATAACATTTAATGTAGTCCTGTCAGTCAAGTACATTATGTGGAACACTAAAAGTGAATAGGGTGTTCTATGGAACTTACACATGTATTAGCGCCATGCTTGAACTAAAAAGACTAGATGGGATTGCACCAGAGAGCTGATTGTTTCCAAAGTGACTGTAAAAAAAGCAATATGTAAATAAAAATCAAATATGGGACTGCTTAACTTTTGAAATAAACACACTCTCACAGAGAGTTTAGACCTACAAGTGCAACGTATTAACCAGCATATCCAAACCAGGTGTTGTCCCACTACCACTAGAGACAGGAATAGTCCTGGAAAGGTTATTATTCGACAGATCCAGCACATAAAGTTTTGATAGGTTGCCAATTGAAGGAGGTATACTCTCACTGAAGCTGTTGGAATTAAGATCCCTGCAGGGGAGTAAAGAAAATCAAAAGCATTGAGAGACAGCAATACAAGGAACTGGACAGTACGGAATAAATAGTCGGTCAAACATATGGTGCACGTGGTACTCAGCTGAAAATTTCTGGAATACAGACATTCAGTTGTTTAGATGGCGTATATTTATTAAAAGGAGCATCTGGTGCAAGAATCAAAGACAATTTAGAACCAACATTCAAGTTTCCTTTCTTTTTATAGAAGCATATCGAAGACTTGTTTCTGGAAATAGGTTCACCACTTCACCTGAAGAGGCCATGTGGTGTGGGGCCTGTGGGCGACCAATTGTTCGAAAAACTCGGAAAGTTTAGGGCGCATAGAGAGCCAAAATAATACACAGGCATACATCATGAGATCTAACTTATTGATTTTTAAAACTTCATACTTTCATATCGTGGACGAACTTAAGATGAAACTTTCAAAAGAGTACTCATTTATTATGTCAAAAGTTTGTAGAAAGTTGGAATCGATGCCCTTTCCATTCTTCTGTAATGTCAATTACTTCAGGGGATGAAGCAGTTTGTAAATGCGTGAGCGTGAGACCAAAAATACCGAAGTCCAAATCCTTACAGAGCAAACAGCTGCTGCAGGGACCCTATTGTGTCTGGAATGGTACCACTGAAGCCACAACCGACCAGGTATCTGAAACGCCAAGTAGAAGCAATTGGTTAGAAAGGATTATTACAAGTACTTATAAGCCATACCCTTTATCAACAATCAAAACTTTCTCACAGGCTTGTTAACTTCGTCAAATTTCCGATCGATGGAGTAAGAGTTCCTGTCAATCCGGGGTTGTGTGATAGATCCCTGTATGCGGAAGCTGATAGTCAGACCTTACTTTGGACAATTCTTATGAGGAAATACAAAACAAAAGCCAAGAAAGCACATATGTCCAGTGTGACTTAACAACGCTTCACAAAATCAGTTGGAACTGGATCTGACTATGGGAGAAGAGGAACATGAAAAATAGAAGAAGACATACAAGATCTGTAATTCCGACAACTGTGCAATGTCTCCGGTCAGCTGACCATTCAAACCCATGCTCGGTAATATTCTGAAAAATGGAAGTGACAGTTAACTTCAGTTATTGAAAAATGAATAAGCAACTTTCCACAAGTAGATGGGAAAATACAATTGGGACTTACATGGATGTGATGCGTGAATTGTTGCACTGGATTCCAACCCAACTGCTGCCACAAGGGTCACGCCCACTCCAATTCGGTGGTATGTTCGTCCAGGCATCTTTGAGATTCTCCAGAGCGGCAACTGGTTCATAAGATCATTAGTCCACTAAGTGTCCCCGTTAAGGAAAAAGTTTTTATGCATTCATATACCACACTCAATTCTCAAAATTAAACTTTCCTTGCCAGTTGCCATTCCTTGTACGTAGATGGATGCGTTAAGGGATTACGGGAGAGGTGATAACTAGGGATCGGAACTAGAATTACTGCTAACCTACTTTCTTATCAGAATTTACGAAACAAATGCATTGCACATGATAACCCAATGATGGCCAGGAAGACAAGAATGAAAGTAGCATCCTTCTTCGAGGTCGCACTCTCCTCGGATTTCATTTTACTAGCAGAAACCTTAGTTTCTAGTTCAAGGTACTGCTTTGGTGATTATTCTTCCATTCGTGAATAAGAAAGAACATACATGAATGGTGACAGATCTAAGACTTCTAGCTTTAGTGAGCAATTAAAAATAGGTAGGAGAGCAAAACTATTATGTATTCCATAGGTTTGATTCGCAGCCTTAGAGAAATTATTCCCGGGAAAATAAAATAACAACAGACAGAAGTTAACTTCTCCAAACTAAGTAATTTACAGAGGTCCAACCATTTAATTCCTTAAATTTATTGATATCTACTAATTAAACTTAATCTCAACATGTTCATCGTTAACCTTGTTCTCATCGAAAAAGTGCAAGAGAAAGCAACCAAAAGAGCTCTAGAGTATTCTATCTTATTCTTAATTTCGACAAACACGTTTTCGAAGGACGCATTTTGTGGGAAACTAAACCGCTTCTTCTTCTTTTCTTTTCACTAGTGTAATCTTTTGGTTATCATTAAACTTCAAAATAACTCAGTGGTGTCAATGAACTAGTTTGAAACAAAAGATTTGAACTTACAGTCCCGAGCATTCGTCTGCGCTGTTGCTACAAGAAATTGGATGGAAATAGACAGCAGAAAAATCTCAATTCGTAAACCCATTATTCAAGAGAAACAAAATAACTTCAAAACCAGCAAATTGTTTCATTCAATTTCCTCTTGTTCCTAATTATAGAACTCTTGAGCAGAAGAAAGTCTTCCCATTATACCAATTACCTGTAACATAAAACTTATACCAATTACCTGTAACATAAAACAAAACCCAATTGGTTAACTGGTTATTTTCTGTCACCAAAGTCAAAAAAGTGAAAATATCACACAATTCTTGGACCTGGTGGAGGCTTTCGCTTTATTGAGTCTTCATGAAGAATAAGAAGAAGAAACAGTCAAAGGGATGATCCTCAGGACAGTTGACATCTGTCGTTAGACAAGTCATTAGGCCCTTTCATCAGCACCTGGATCTATGGAATAGTCAAAGGGAGGGTTCATTCAGTTATGTCGGGCATTACAATAATGAAAAGAAGCTTAAGACCTTTGGATTAGAGGTTTTATACGTAACGTCAGTGTACGGTGAGATTGGTCCAGAGATAAGTGAAGTGCGCACCCAGGTTATTAAAAATAAAAAGTGTAACTTGAGCAGGTACTAGGTACTAGGTAGGTGGAGGCTCTACGTCAACATACCAATAATCATACTCCTGTGCTTAGAGGCTAGAGCAACTCCATTGGTACTCAGAAGATAAAGCTCCATTGGTCGGTCAGTTCTAAAGCCAAATAATAACTTTCCCACATTAGCATTTGTGTTACACTATCATTTTGCTTCAAATCCTATGATATTATTCAAATGATCCGACGGTATAATTGTGTTTGACACTCAGCAATTTATAAAAGCAAAACTCGGTGATTTTTTTGAAGGAAATTTTATTTTCAATATAGAAAACTTAAGGAGTCAATTGGGTCCAGACCAAAAAATAAACACAATTCACTCTGTATTCTCACAGTCAATCGACATTTGTAGCTCCCACGAGTTTTAGTAATTTGATATGTTTTCGATGTGCACTTCGAGTTTATTTAAATATCTGTATACTGCTAATGAGATTCTTATTACACTCTTTGAAACTTTTGGACTATTGATGAAATCTTGTGTGGGAAGTGCCACAATATAAGCACAATTCACATTTTCTTGATTCAACATTACCACATTCAATAAGTTGAATAGCACATAAGCCTACTTGGTAAGAAAAGGAAAATGCTTGAGACACATGTTCGGAAATAGATCCGGACACATACGTAATCGGAGCCACCCGACGCTTGTGGGTCTCATGTACATATTGTAGACCTCATGCATTGGACCGCTCTGGATACATTTTCATCTAGATTCCCATGGTACAACTTGTGAGAAATACTTCTTAAAGCCAAATAAAAACATAGCAAATGGATAACATGAGTCAAAAACATCTTATTAATCAAGAAGAGCCCCTTCTGCCCGCGGCTTGATTACATCTAGCACTTGCAATCAGCATAAAACCAAAAAGAAACTCAATGACCCTCCACACGAAAAGGAACAAAGCTAACAATAGAATCAAAGCCATCTGTTTTCTCCTCAAAACTTGAGAAATTGAATACCACAAATTGAGAGTTGAGGTTTCAACCAGCCTCCTGAATGATGTTCTCAATCTCTCTCACCACTTCACCCATTTTAGGCCGGCTGCAACTTATCTCACCAATACAACTCATTGCCAAGTCCAGAAACTTCTCTAAACATACCAATGACGTGCCCCAACCCATTGTGGGGTCGAGAATTTCAAGAAGCTTGGACGGGTCACTTGCATTGTCCATCGCCTCCTTGACCTCCCACACAATGTTCTTTCCGCACTCTATTGGCTTTCTTTCGGTTATCAGCTCCAAAAGTACAATGCCAAAGCTATAAACATCGCTCTTCTGGGTTAGTTGTTGGGTCATGTAATATTCCAGATCGACGTACCTGTGGATCAGAATGTTTTCAGTTCATTACATTTCATCCTAAGCCAAGAGGGAACATCTTAAACGAACCAAAAAAAACTCAGGTTCACAATTTTGCAAAAACTACACTCCAAAGTCAGACTTTGACAAATTTGCTATTTGTACCAAGTCAAAAAATAATATACAGAAAATGGTTAAGTAAAAGTTTCCAGAATATCACATGAACCATAATCACTTTAGATCAAATTAAAAAAAAAATATTTGTTCTTCATTTTGTTTTTTTCTTCCTACAGGAAAAGAAAATTTTCCCTCTCCCCTAGACCTTACCATAAGCGGGAGCATTGGGCATTGGATATGCCTTTACCTTCTTGTAGAGAAGGAAATTAGAAGAGGACCTAGAGGGACAAGTATGTAGAACTCAAACAACTACAATCATTCTCTATCACTCGTCTTACCAAAGAAACCAGCATCCTTCGACACAAGCAGAATCTGAGCCTTTGCTGAATCAGTAGCATAGCATGCATTTTTGTCATAATCAAAAAACCATAAAGCACAATATTCTATTTTACTACGGAATATAAGGGGACATTTAAGTAAAATAGGTAGCAGTGGCTTAATTTACACAAAAATCACAAATAGTCTAGAGTCTATATTCTGCATGAGTATTCTGATTTTGTCTTACTTACAGAAGTTCAAACTCTCAATAAACATGAACAAGAGCCAAGTATTCTTGCCAATTCACGGTTAGGTACTCCACCATATGCTTAGAAACATCACAAGGTTGAAACCAGGTCACATGCTATATACACAGATATCAAAGCGAAAGCAAAAAACCTCATGGGCTCTAATTTGATGCAAGTGGAAAGGTCCCACTATAAGAGACAAAGTGGCTATCATCAGTGTACGGATGGTTCCCCTTACCATCCCCTTCATGAGTAGCAGACGTGGATGTCGAATCAGAATTTGGGTTCAGACCAGCAATTTGCATAACGTTTTCAATCTCTTTCACCACAGCACCCATTGCTGGCCTCCGAGCTCCCTCTTCTTCGACACATCTCATTGCAAGATCCACAAACTGCTCTAAACCCTTCAGCGTGGGGGCCAAAATGACATAGTCAAGAATCTCGTCAAGACTGTATAGGACTTGATCCCTTTTCATTCTCTGCCTCACCTCTGTTACAATGTATTTGCCTTTCTTGATCGGCTGTCTTGCGGTTACAAGCTCTAGCAGTACCACTCCAAAGCTATATACGTCGCTCTTCTCAGTCAACTGTTGGGTCATGTAATACTCTGGATCCATGTAGCCCTACCACGAATAAAGGAATACCAGTTTTAGTTCAAAATCCTAAGCAAAAAAAAAATCATCTCAAACTGTTAGCCATCATGACTCCATAAATTGGTTGGAGTATAAACATATAACTACAAACATGCGTGCATTTGACAAACATAAATAATGTGTTTCTTTTTCAACAATGAAAGGAAAATTTACTGACCATTGTCCCCTTGACTTGAGTGCTAATATGGCTCTTTTCTGCATCATCCATTGGCTTAGAGAGACCAAAATCAGAGACTTTTGCAGTCAAGCGTTCATCTAGTAAGATATTGCTTGATTTGATGTCCCTATGTATGATTGGAGGGTTGGCAAGCTCATGGAGATATTGCAAGCCTCTTGCTGTTCCAAGGGCTATTCGAAGCCGCCTCATCCAATCCAACCTAATTCCTGTCTTCCCTGCAAAACTAACACGTATTTAGTTGTCGTTGACTTA
Source organism: Rhododendron griersonianum (assembly GCA_018127125.1). Lineage (NCBI taxonomy): Eukaryota > Viridiplantae > Streptophyta > Magnoliopsida > Ericales > Ericaceae > Rhododendron > Rhododendron griersonianum. The sequence continues at coordinate 37,380,168 of CM030798.1, read as the reverse complement.
TTGGATGCACATGTTCTCAAAGGACACAGTATGATAGTGCAGCTTATGGACACCTGGATGTAGAGACTCGTGTTTATTTTATCCATAGTTGATATTTATTAAATGCATAATTTTCGGAAAAGGATAATGGAATAACTGTATTTATGTGATTTGGGGTTAAAACGAAGGAATTGATTGTGGAAGGAGGTAATGTGTGATTTGTGGATTTAAGAGTATAAATAGGGGAGATGAGGGAGCATGGGATCATTTTCCCCTCACCCTCACTCACGTCTCTCTCTCCCGGTCTCTCTCTCCAACGCCTCTCTCACTCTCTCTTGCTCTCTCACCAAAATCACTCAAAAACCCACCAATATAACCTTCAATCCTTCGACCTCTACGCGTATTGCGGCCCGTATCCCGTTCATTGGAGCTCGAGGAGGTCGTATCCCGTTCGAATCGAAGTTTTCGGAGAGCTAGGGCTCGTAACTTTGTGGGTTTCGTTCTTCGGCTTTGAGGTAGGGATTCTACCTCTCAATACATGTAGTTGAAGTGTTTTCCTTGCTTGAAATTGTATCCATGGTTGTTGTTGTTGTTGTTGTGGTTGTTGTTGAAGTTCTGAAAATCTGAAAACCGCTCGTAAGCCTCCCGTATGGATACGGCCAAAAATCTGTATCCATACGGAACAAGCTGGAAAATTCGTAACCGACCCGTATCCATACGGCTTTTTTTCTCGTATCCATACAGTGAGCTTATCTCCAGAATTCACTGTTTTGCTCCAAAACCCATTGATTTGACCCCCGATCACTTTCAACTCGTTCCAAGTACTTCTAAAACCCTCCTAATCATTGTTGAACACCCTTGTTGGGCTCTTGTGCGTTCTTGGCACTTCCTTACTTTCGTTCGATATAATTTGTCCTAATTATCATATGAACTTGAAATGGAACGAAACGTTATGAAATTTGAGACACACAAAACTTGTTGACACAACGCGTGAACACTCAAGGCCCATCGACGGGTGGGTGCTTGGCAGGGGATATCGGGGTCCCATAAATAGCCTGACAGGAGCTAATGCTCGTATTGATTATTCAAGGCCCAACCTTCGAGGTGGGTGCTTGGCAGGGATATCGGGGTCACATGAATAGCCCGGCAAGAGCTTCGGCTCATGACACATAACGCGAGACGGTTTGGATATGCGAGATATGATAATGGTTAAAGGTTGAGGGGTATTCTAAATCTCATGGCTTGTTTGTCGGATTGTTGAACCATTTCGATTGTTAGTTGCTTGGGCTATCCTTTGCATACGTCGTATTATCACTTTCGCATTTCTCTTGCATATATTGTCTGCGTAGCATTCCTACTGGGCTAGTGTAGCTCAAGCCTTATTTCTTTTCAGGTAATAACTCTGGACAGTAGCGAGCATGATTGGAGTGCTTGGTCATTGGACACGACTTTTGAAAGCTAACATTGTAGAGTTACTTAGGCATCTTTGTAAATTCCTTTTGAAGATGTATTTGTAACTTAAGTGATGGTTCAATTGTCTATGGGATATTTTGTAAACTCTAAACTCTTGACCTTTGATGTCTATTCTTATTTGGGGCCGTTGTGCCAAAGATGTAATATTTTTGAACTCTTGGGCTTGGAGTATGGTTATGGGTAATTAATGATATTTTGGTAACGTGCGGATTATTGTGAGGTAATTGCTTAAGAAACTCTTTATATTTTATGTTGAAAATGGTGGTCGTGACAACTTGGTATCAGAGCACTAGGTTTAGAACACCTAGAGACCGTGGGAGGCATTTCGCCTCATGGGTTCAAAATGTCGCGCCCTCTAACATAAATTGTGCATGCTTGCGTGACTAACATTTATGTGACTACATGGCATTGTGTTTTTGTTATCATAGAGTGGTGTAGAGTTAGCTACCCGTGTTGAGAAGTTGGAGGCTCTGACCTCATTGTAGTGATTGTGGTTGCGATTGTTGTTATTGATATCATTACAGTTGGTGGTCTTGGTCTGTACCATTTGTGGTAAGATATCTTTTATATGAGATGTTAGATGGGCATGAGTGGTGACAATATTGATGTGTGAGAAAGGATATTTGTTAGCATGTGATAAAAGGGATAGAATGTTGATTTGACTTACGGGATGAGTGTTAGATGTATTTTTAATTGAAATTGCTCGGATTATGTGCTAAGTTAAACCTGTATGAGATGAGCTGTATAGGGTATAAGTATAAGGTGAGTAATATATGCGATGGGAATTGAGTTAGTGTGTGTATTGAATGTGTTTGGAAATGGTAAAGACTTGTTGTGATGAAATTATAGTTGATTGTTGTAGTGGTTGTTATTGAGACAGTTATTGTGAGCATAGGTAGGGCAAGTCGAACCTACATAAGGAGATATGTGTATCTAAGGTTAATATAGGAAAATGAGGGTTATAGGTAGGGTGTTAGAATACAGTTTGTGTCTTCTGGACACCCAGGCGACTACCGATGAGATCCAATTGGAAGAGGCGCTTGATCACCGCATCTTCTGGATGGAAGTCTCGGAAAGTCAACTGGACATTAGGGTTATACATAGGGGCTAGATATCTAGGCTTGGGGTAGATGACTGTCTATAAGAATTTTGTAGAAAATGGAAGCGCTATGGTATTGTTGTTGTCATTGCTGAAATAATTGTCATGGTGATGTCATTATAACAAGATGGTAGGATAACAGTTGTAGTGTTGCTTAGTGAGTTATGTGATTGAAGGAGAACTATATTGATGTATTTGAAGTCGAGTGGTTGACGTGAGTTATGTGGTGGGGAACGTGTTTGAAGTTTGTAAGGATTTATGAATGTGAACTATCGTGGTTGGAAACGAAGTGAAGAGTAGTTGGTGTGTCCTGATTTGAAATGGCGGGAAGCTTGGAGTGATAAATGTGAGAGGGAAACGGAACGTTGTGAGTTGAACGATTAGAGCGTAAAGAAACGGTATGATGTGTGTTCAAAAATGTAGACTAGACTGATGACAGTAGGGGATAGATTGGGGTATGTCGTTGGGATGATAGGTTTGTTTGAGAGAGATTAAGGGATAATGGTGATAGTGATAGTAGTGATGGTGATGGGAATGGTGTGGTTGTTATGATTGAGGTTGAGTGTAATTATGGTGGTGTCTTTGAGAAATATGAATGTCAATATGATTGTTTGGTGGAGAGAAAGAAATTTGTGAGCCGTGAAGTTTGTAGTGGGCGGGATCGTTAGAAGTTATTTGTGTGAGTGGATTCACCTCTTGAGTGATGGGGCGGTAGAAGCCTTAGACGTAACTAGGAGTATAGACATGTTGTCATTTGAAAACCCTAAGTCTTGTGGGCATTTAGGGAGGAGTCAGTCAATTCGTTTGTGTTGGTGTCGAATTTTAGTATAGAAACAATCAATAGTATTGTATTTTAGTTGGTGCAGCTATTGGACACATTGTGTAGGTGCTAGGATGATGAGATGCTGTTAAGTTGTAATGTTGTTGAAATAGAGGAATGATTCGTATTGATTATACGTGCATTTGTGATGTAATGTTTCAATTGTGAATATGAGAAATACGTGATTTGATTTGACTAAATGAACGAGAATGCTCGGGATTGGTAAAGTGAATAGACATCGCGTGAGGTATTACAAGATTAGAAAGAACGAGACTGATATGATTGTGGTTACTGTTGGGTTTGCTAGAGCCATGAGATATGAAGTACTGGGTACCGAACGAGTTAGTTAATATGTGGGTGAATCGGATGTTGTCTGAGCCATTAATTGGTATGGATGGTTTGTTGATATATATTTCGTGTACGAAATCTATTGTTGTTTAGTGTTAACATATGTGTTTGACTTGATGTGCAATCTCGATGTGTGTAATTTGCTCATAGTTACGGTGCAGGGTAGACATTGATGTGTGCGTAGATTTTGCTACGGGAGAGACTATCTTTAGTTAGAATCTGGAACGTGTCCTTACTAAACTTTATTTGTATGATACGATTAGAAGGTTAGACACGGAAGGTATCTGCAATATGTCAATCCTTAGCTAATGGCTGGTGATAAGAAAAATAGTGAATTTGAGAGTTTGCCTGAACGGTATTGATATTGCGTTGTATTAAGTTACGTAGAGGGGACGCATTTTCATAGAAGTGAGTTTGGGTTAGAAACTAGTAATGATTCAGAGTGGAAAAAGGTGGAGTAGTGTTCGACCCTTAGTTGTGTTTGAATGTTAGATGGATGAAAAGGCATTAGAGGTTTATGTAGAGTTGATATAAGAGTTATGTGGGTAATAGGGATATGAAATGGAGGTAATGGCTGGCAGTTTTGAGATATAAGTGTTTCGAGATATCAATGGAGGTTAATTGTGTCCTTATGAGAGGGGAGTGAGTGCCACAAGGCAAGGAGCCATTTGGGAAGTGTCACGGGAGTGGTGTTGCTGTCGATTAATAGCAGTATTAATAGAGATGAATTAGTTGTGAGATGTGTTTATACTTGAAGTCAAGTGAGGGGTTTGAATGATGAGTGAGTGGGTATAGTTGAGCAACGGGTGATGAGTCATTATATAGTTTAAGGATTCTAGGCTTTTAGCTTTTGTTCTAGTAGATGTTATTTGAGGTTCTTGGGGTTGGTGAGTAAAGAATTGATTCGTGGGTTGATGTAAATTGGGAAAGATGAAGCTTAGAGTTTAGAATTTGAGTTTTATAAGCAGTTCAAAATGTCCTTCTAGGAAGTTCAAGGGGTATATGGTAAAATGAAACAAAAAGAAGAAGAAGAAGAAGAGAACGTGGAGGTACTATTAGTTGGATTTCGTTACGGGTTTACCGAGGTCGCAAAGGAAGCATGATGCTGTTTGGGTAATCGTGGATCGTTTGACCAAAATCGCTCATTTTTTTGCCTATTCGTGTTACCGATTCCGTAGAAACCTTGAGTCGTTTGTATACTCGGGAGATCATCCGTCTTCATGGGATTCCCGTATCCATCGTATCCGATCGTGATCCGAGGTTTACCGTACGTTTTTGGCAGAGTTTGCAAGCTGCTTTAGGCACCAATCTCTTGTTTAGCACCGCCTATCATCCTCAAACCGATGGACAATCCGAGAGAACGATTCAGATTCTAGAAGATATGCTTCGGGCTTGCGTGATGGATTTTCGGGGTAGTTGGGAGGATCACTTGTCGTTAGTCGAATTCACGTATAACAACAGCTATCAATCTAGTATCGAAATGGCACCGTATGATGCTTTGTATGGAAGACCGTGTCGATCGCCGGTATGTTGGACCGAATTGGGAGAAGCTACACTAGTGGGGCCGGATATGATCACGGAGACCTCCGAGAGTATGAGAACTATTCGACAACGCCTTAAAGAAGCTCAAGATAGAACGACCGAACAAGTCAAGGTGATTCGCCAAAGATTATTGACCGCGCAAAGTAGGCAAAAGAGTTATGCCGATCGTCGTCGTCGCCCGTGTCCTTTGAAGAAGGGGATCACGTATTCCTTAAGGTATCGCCTCGTAGGGGATTATCGCGTTTTGGGAAGAAAGGGAAGCTATCGCCGCGTTATATCGGGCCGTTTGACATTATCGAGAAAATTGGGGAGGTTGCGTATCGCTTGGCTTTGCCACCGAAGCTAATGGGTGTCCATGACGTGTTTCACGTGTCTATGTTGAGAAAGTATGAACCGGATCCGTCGCATGTATTAGAGTGGTCCGAACTTGGGTTAGAGGCCGACGCGTCTTATGGGGAAGAACCGACACGTATCCTAGATTTGCGTGACCGAGTTTTGAGGGGTAAGACGATACCACTGGTGCGAGTCTTGTGGAGAAGTCAGAGTAGCGAGGAATCGACATGGGAAAGAGAGGACGAAATTAGGGAGAAATACCCGCACTTATTTCTGGAATGAGCCAATGTGAGTATTTACACTTTGAGCCTTTCGATAATTGACTTGCTGCATGATGATGAAATTGTGAATGTTGTATGCATGCATGATGCATTAGTGGTTAGCTTTGGCATGAAAATTTCGAGGACGAAATTTCTTTAAGGAGGGTAGAATGTAGAGACTCGTGTTTATTTTATCCATAGTTGATATTTATTAAATGCATAATTTTCGGAAAAGGATAATGGAATAACTGTATTTATGTGATTTGGGGTTAAAACGAAGGAATTGATTGTGGAAGGAGGTAATGTGTGATTTGTGGATTTAAGAGTATAAATAGGGGAGATGAGGGAGCATGGGATCATTTTCCCCTCACCCTCACTCACGTCTCTCTCTCCCGGTCTCTCTCTCCAACGCCTCTCTCACTCTCTCTTGCTCTCTCACCAAAATCACTCAAAAACCCACCAATATAACCTTCAATCCTTCGACCTCTACGCGTATTGCGGCCCGTATCCCGTTCATCGGAGCTCGAGGAGGTCGTATCCCGTTCGAATCGAAGTTTTCGGAGAGCTAGGGCTCGTAACTTTGTGGGTTTCGTTCTTCGGCTTTGAGGTAGGGATTCTACCTCTCAATACATGTAGTTGAAGTGTTTTCCTTGCTTGAAATTGTATCCATGGTTGTTGTTGTTGTTGTTGTGGTTGTTGTTGAAGTTCTGAAAATCTCAGAAAAACCGCTCGTAAGCCTCCCGTATGGATACGGCCAAAAATCTGTATCCATACGGAACAAGCTGGAAAATTCGTAACCGACCCGTATCCATACGGCTTTTTTTCTCGTATCCATACAGTGAGCTTATCTCCAGAATTCACTGTTTTGCTCCAAAACCCATTGATTTGACCCCCGATCACTTTCAACTCGTTCCAAGTACTTCTAAAACCCTCCTAATCATTGTTGAACACCCTTGTTGGGCTCTTGTGCGTTCTTGGCACTTCCTTACTTTCGTTCGATATAATTTGTCCTAATTATCATATGAACTTGAAATGGAACGAAACGTTATGAAATTTGAGACACACAAAACTTGTTGACACAACGCGTGAACACTCAAGGCCCATCGACGGGTGGGTGCTTGGCAGGGATATCAGGGTCACATAAATAGCCTGGCAGGAGCTAATGCTCGTATTGATTATTCAAGGCCCAACCTTCGAGGTGGGTGCTTGGCAGGGGATATCGGGGTCCCATGAATAGCCCGGCAAGAGCTTCGGCTCATGACACATAACGCGAGACGGTTTGGATATGCGAGATATGATAATGGTTAAAGGTTGAGGGGTATTCTAAATCTCATGGCTTGTTTGTCGGATTGTTGAACCATTTCGATTGTTAGTTGCTTGGGCTATCCTTTGCATACGTCGTATTATCACTTTCGCATTTCTCTTGCATATATTGTCTGCGTAGCATTCCTACTGGGCTAGTGTAGCTCAAGCCTTATTTCTTTTCAGGTAATAACTCTGGACATTAGCGACCATGATTGGAGTGCTTGGGTATCGGACACAACGTTTTGAAAGCTAACATTGTAGAGTTACTTAGGCATCTTTGTAAATTCCTTTTGAAGATGTATTTGTAACTTAAGTGATGGTTCAATTGTCTATGGGATATTTTGTAAACTCTAAACTCTTGACCTTTGATGTCTATTCTTATTTGGGGCCGTTGTGCCAAAGATGTAATATTTTTGAACTCTTGGGCTTGGAGTATGGTTATGGGTAATTAATGATATTTTGGTAACGTGCGGATTATTGTGAGGTAATTGCTTAAGAAACTCTTTATATTTTATGTTGAAAATGGTGGTCGTGACACTGGAGGTCCCTATCAACTTTTTCAATTATACTTTCCCTTTTGTCTGGTGAGGATATATAGTTGAAGAATCCAAGTTTGGAGGTTTAAGAAAGATGAGCCTCCAGAAACATATTTTTCTGGCTTTTCATTGTCGAATTTATGCGAATAACAAATTCTACTCTCTTCCGATTTAGTAGATTACTTCTTCATATTTCCTATACAATCAACGTAAACAAGCTGTTCACTTGTACAAAACATGGATACTTGATCAATGAATAACAGCAATACAAGCATCTCTTATGAAGTACCAACTGAAACGTGACAAGCATCGGTATCCGTGTTGAGTAGCAGACTAAGTCATTGAACAAAAAAGGTCCCCCAAGCATTGGTTACCATGCAATATACTTTTTGGTAAGCATGGCATCACCTTGTGGTGGGATCCATACCATTTCAACTAATAGGAAGGAGGATAATGTTCACCCTCTTAAGTGGAGGGTGAACAAAACTCAACTCCTTCAGAGGGGCTAAGTTCAAATTATTAAGAAGTTGGAGGGCCAAATATCTAACTTTCTTTGAAGATATCAAAAACCCTGTGGGCAACTGAGAAATTGTAGAAGCTAGAGGGAGCTGTGGTCCCCGGCCGCCAACCGTTGTGTCTATTACTGTCCATGTTGGTGGAGAAGAATAGGAAAGTGAGCTGAGTACCTGAAAGACTCTCATTGAGTGTACCATTTGCAATATACTCGTACACCAACATTTGTTGGGCTCGTTCGAAACAGAAACCCATAAGGCCAACAACATTCTTATGGTGTACCCTGGATAGAAGCTCAATCTCCGTTTTGAATTCCAGACCACCCTGCAAAGATCCTCGTTGAGCCTTTTTAATGGCAATCAGTTGCCCATTGGGAAGAGTTCCTCTATACACCTATATACAGAATATCAGAAGTTGAGAAAAAAGAAAGATAAGCAGCACGGAAGAAATACTAATTTAAGTATTTAAGACGCGGAGAAATTTGAAAAAACTTTAAGAATTTATAAGGAATTGAAAGAAAAACTAATGGATCCTACATGGGAAACAAGAAAAAAATGGTTTTCCCATATTCAGAATGAGATGTAGAAGTTAACCTTCCCGTATCCACCGGACCCAATTCTGTTGGCTTCTGCGAAATTGTTTGTGTATTTCTTAAGCTCATCATATGAGAAACACCTTGCTTCTTTTAACAGAGGAACACCACCACTGGTTGTATTCAGGTCCCAAGAAGCTGCAATGGTGCGACATAAAGCAGTAAATTAAGCCCGAGAAAAACATAATACCATTGTTGCGCAAATAAATTGTTGAGAAGAGCTCCTGAGTTTACCAAAAGGGTTGTTCACTCCTTCAGCCTTTTCAGCTCTTCTCTTTTGACGGAAAGCATAAAATCCTGCAAGGAGAGCCAATAGCAGAACAACAGAACCACCAACTGCCACTCCAGTAATCACCCCTCGATTTAACGAATTGTTTCCTTCTGGATAAGAAAGATATTAGAATGAGACAAAATAGTTCTCACATTTCTTTTGCACTAAGGAAAAAAACTTAATACCAGCAAAGTAGTTATAAGGATTGGCTTGGAAATAAAAGGTTCCATAAGTGCTGGGAGGCTGGAAAGTTTTGCTGCTCATGACAAATGCAATTCCAGAAATTCCTGTTCGATTGAAATGATCTTGGCCAAATGGAAACAATTCTATGCTTATCAAAAGGTAGTAATCTGTATTTTTGGACGCATTACTAATAGAAACTGAATCCACAGGAAGCTCAATGTTATTAAAACACGTCATCAGAGATTCCTCAAGAGATGTATAGATAGTATAGTTTCTGAGGTTTGAGAAGGAAGGAGCTCTGAAGATTAGGGTTCCTGTGTATGGATGTGCCCATATACAGTTGGGGCTAGAAACTTTATTTGAACTGCACATATGACGGATACAGTTGTTAGGTTGGGTGGAATATGAGGATGAGTTGGACAATGGAATGGCACAGTATGTGTTCGTCCCTCCTGTTCCTGTGCAAGCTGGATTTCCTACAAGTCTGCAAGAAAAAATAGAGGTACACCAATGAGGTAGTAAAATGATACTTGATAAAGCAAAGACAAGTTTGTAGAATTCTATATGGGTAATGTATAACTTCGTTTGGTTTTGGTTTTAAGAGAGTTTCTCTTTTCAGCACACCTTCTAGAGAGCTGCTTTTGAATAACAAATATCCTTCGTGTTTAGTTGTATAAGAATTCAGAGACATCTATTTCGTGTTTTCATATAAATGAGTAATTTTTTTCAAAAATATTCCATAACAAGATTTGATTTTGAAACAACAATGCAACAGATGAAGGAAAGAAAAGTAGATACTAAATGTCCAGGTAGTAGAACTTGTATAAGACTAAAAATATCAAATCTTCAACGAAATATAGCAGATAAAATGCCCAAAAATCAAATAAATAAGTTTTCTGGCCACATGAACTCGATAGTGATGCCCACTTACATGAACTTGACAGGAGTGCCCACTCTTTCTGTAAAATTAAAATCAGATATCAAATTGTTCTGCAGATCTACAAGTTCCAGTTGATTGCCATAGCTGGAGCGAACATCCAAAATGCCATTAATCTGGTTGTTACTCAATGAACTGTCACACAGGCCAAAGAAAACTGTTGTTAGTTATAAAATTCACGATAGAAGTTATAGAACTAGACCATTTTGGGTTAAACTCTAAGGATGTCAGAAACATATAAGTTTGGACTTCAGGCTAGCATAAGAATTGCAAGATTACATGAGATTAAATCATTAAACTGATACTCACACAGTTTGCAACTGAGGAAGGTTGAAGAGCGCGCCCGGAAGTGGACCATAAAGTCTTGTGTTCTCCATAACACTGCCACCAAGACATGCATTAGGGGGAAAACATGTATAGCGTATAATTGAAATTTTTTATCAAAAAAGTTTTTCGTTTTGGGAACTTTCTCCTTTTAGTTACGAGCACACACATGATCCTCACCCTCCACCCACACCACACTGAACTCTGTGCCTGTTAAGGTTTGTTTTTCCTTGACTTGGCTTGCTCTAGGTGTGAAGTTGGCAAAGATTAGGGGAAGGTTAGCAGACATAAATTAATATCATCCCTCCTCTGGAGGGGAACTAGGTCCTCACAGGATAATTAGCAACTCAGCATCATCAGAATCTTACTAAGAGCTCGTGAAAGTGATGCCAACATCAATTTTGCCTAAAAGTGCTTAGTTTACTGATAGCATCGAAGAAAACAAGTTTGTTTCCCATGATCGTCTCTCAATTTCCTCGCAGAATAACCTAGAAAATTCATTCATCCGCATTATAGAAGACAGAAATCAAAAAGGTTCTTTGGGGTCTCTAATCAGCGCATGTGAAAGATAAGCTATACACAATACTAAGGCTTGTGATGAATTATGCACAGGGTAGGCCAGTTATAAGTAGATTCCTGTGCTTTGATGAGCTGGATGGATATAATTGGATTCATGATTGATACTGTAGATTTTAAGAGATCCCTATTGAGACAATTCATTTACCCAACAGACAATACAAGTGATGGCTCAATGATCTGCAACAAACACCCAAGAAAGACCAGCAAGATAATGTTATGGTTAACTAAAACCTGAAGGTGGAAAAGGACCCTGGTAGCATACCTTAAATGACTCATGTAACTTGGAGCAAGTGTGTGTATTCAGACAGATCGAGAGAGAAACTTACATTGTTGTCAAAGACTTTAAGTTTGACAACCATGAAGGAAAAACTGATGCGTCAAATATATTATTGCCCAAATCTCTGCAAGTAACATTTCCATCAAAGACCACATGAAGAAAAATGCAATCGTCTTCGTAGTGGAAGCAAGTAATTAACAAGACCAATTCATTTCCCAGATTTTGCATGGGGATTGTTACTTACACGTAGTTGAGAGATTTCATAGTTGAAAGATTGGGAATGGGGCCACTCAGTTGATTGTTTGACAAGTACCTAAAGTAAACCAAATGCACAATAAGCTGACTTCCTGGAAACAAGCCTAAATTGGCAAACTCCTTTTAGTTGCTTACAGCACATTGACGCTTGTGAGATTGCTGAACTGTAATGGGACAGATCCAGTTAACAAGTTCCCATCGAGACGCCTGTTGTGACCACAAAATGTCAATCCAAACTCCAATCGAAATTCCTAGCTACGAGATACTTATCGTGATTGCATTCATGTGATCCAGATACTCACACCACCTCAAGCTTCTGGACTAGTGCTAGCGTTGAAGGGATGCTGCCGTTAAACTGGTTGTTATCAAAAAGCCTGTTTAATCAAAATCACATCAAGATGCCAAAATTGAATAATGCAGGTTGAGAATTGTCAGATCAAGAAACTAAGCTCAATATTTATCATTAGAATCAACATCTAGTCTAGCATAGCGGCTGCATATAGCGGATGCACTCTTGATATTCCGTATTAGGGAGAGAAAAAACCTGAGTTAGACATAAAACTTGCGATGCTATCAAGGGATGTGCTCTCACAAAACGAGCTCTCAACAGCTCGAAGAAAACTCATTGTTAAACGTACACACAACCACGTTCACTATACATTTTCTCTGCTTTAATCTATATGAAACCTCTTTTCCCGTACGAAAGCTTGCTTCTTAATACTGCTATACAAGTAAGCAAACTGCATACACGCATAACCATGTCATAACATTTAATCTAGTCCTGTCAGTCGAGTACATAATGCGGAACACTAAAAGTGAATAGGGTGTTCTATGGAACTTACACATGTATTAGCTTCATGCTTGAACTAAAAAGACTAGATGGGATTGCACCAGAGAGCTGATTGTTTCCAAAATGACTGTAAAAAAAGCAATATGTAAATAAAAATTAAATATGGGACCGCTTAACTTTTGAAATAAACACACTCTCACAGAGAGTTTAGACCTACAAGTGCAACGTATTAAACAGCATATCCAAACCAGGTGTTGTCCCACTAGAGACGGGAATAGTCCCAGAAAGGTTATTATTCGACAGATCCAGCACAAAAAGTTTTGATAGCTTGCCAATTGAAGGAGGTATATTCCCACTGAAGCTGTTGGAATTAAGATCCCTGCAGGGGAGTAAAGAAAATCAAAAGCATTGAGAGACAGCAATACAAGGAACTGGCCAGTACGGAATAAATAGTCGGTCAAACATATGGTGCACGTGGTACTCAGCTGAAAATTTCTGGAATACAGACATTCAGTTGTTTAGATGTGCAAGAATCAAAGACAAAATTTAGAACCAACATTCAAGTTTCCTTTCTTTTTATAGAAGCATATCGAAGACTTGTTTCTGGAAATAGGTTCACCACTTCACCTGAAGAGGCCATGTGGTGTGGGGCCTGTGGGCGACCAATTGTTCGGAAAACTCGGAAAGTTTAGGGCGCATAGAGAGCCAAAATAATACACAGGCATACATCATGAGATCTAACTTATTGATTTTTAAAACTTCATACTTTCATATCGTGGACGAACTTAAGATGAAACTTTCAAAAGAGTACTCATTTATTATGTCAAAAGTTTGTAGAAAGTTGGAATCGATGCCCTTTCCATTCTTCTGTAATGTCAATTACTTCAGGGGACGAAGCAGTTTGTAAATGCGTGAGCGTGAGACCAAAAATACCAAAGTCCAAATCCTTACAGAGCAAACAGCTGCAGCAGGGACCCTATTGTGTCTGGAATGGTACCACTGAAGCCACAACCGACCAGGTATCTGAAACGCCAAGTAGAAGCAATTGGTTAGAAAGGATTATTACAAGTACTTATAAGCCATACCCTTTATCAACAATCAAAACTTTCTCACAGGCTTGTTAACTTCGTCAAATTTCCGATCGATGGAGTAAGAGTTCCTGTCAATCCGGGGTTGTGTGATAGATCCCTGTATGCGGAAGCTGATAGTCAGACCTTACTTTGGACAATTCTTATGAGGAAATACAAAACAAAAGCCAAGAAAGCACATATGTCCAGTGTGACTTAACAACGCTTCACAAAATCAGTTGGAACTGGATCTGACTATGGGAGAAGAGGAACATGAAAAATAGAAGAAGACATACACGATCTGTAATTCCGACAACTGTGCAATGTCTCCGGTCAGCTGACCATTCAAACCCATGCTCGGTAATATTCTGAAAAATGGAAGTGACAGTTAACTTCAGTTATTGAAAAATGAATAACTAACTTTCCACAAGTAGATGGGAAAATACAATTGGGACTTACATGGATGTGATGCGTGAATTGTTGCACTGAATTCCAACCCAACTGCTGCCACAAGGGTCACGCCCATCCCAATTCGGTCGTATGTTCATCCAGGCATCTTTGAGAGCCTCCAGAGCAGCAACTGGTTCAAAAGATCATTAGTCCAGTAAGTGTCCCCGTTAAGAAAAAAGTTTTTATGCATTCATATACCACACTCAATTCTCAAAATTAAACTTTCCTTGCCAGTTGCCATTCCTTGTATGTAGATGGAAGCGTTAAGGCATTACGGGAGAGGTCATAACTAAGGATCGAAACTAGAATTACTGCTAACCTACTTTCTTATCAGAATTTACGAAACAAATGCATTGCGCATGATAACCCAATGATGGCCAGGAAGACAAGAATAAAAGTAACATCCTTCTTCGAGGTCGCCCTCTCCTCAGATTTCATTTTACTAGCAGACACCTTTGTTTCTGGTTCAAGGTACTGCTTTGTTGATTATTCTGCCATTCGTGAATAAGAAAGAACATACCTGACTGGTAGCAAATCTAAGACCTCTAGCTTTACTGAACCAGTTGCTTAATTTTAACAACAGACATGTTCCCGGGAAAATAAAATAACAACATACAGAAGTTAACTTCTCCAAACTAAGTAATTAACAAAGTCCAACCATTTAATTGCTTAAATTTAAAGATATCTACTAATTAAACTTAATATCGACATGTTCATCGTTAACCGATTTTCTCATCAAAAAAGTGCAAGAGAAAGCAACCAAAAGAGCTCTAGAGTATTCTATCTTAGTCTTAATCCTGACGAACAAAATTTTGGATGTTTTCAAAGGACGCATTTTGTGGGAAACTAAACCGCTTCTTCTTGTTTTCTTTTCACTAGTGTAATCTATTGGTGATCATTAAACTTGAAAACAACTTAGTGGTGTCAATGAACTAGTATGAAACAAAAGATTTGAACTTACGGTCCCGAGGATTCGTCTGCGCTGTTGCAACGAGAAATTGGATGGAAATAAACAACAGAAAGATCTCAATTCGTAAACCCATTACTCAAGAAAAACAAATAACTTCAAAACCAGCAAACTGTTTCATTCATTTCCTCTTGTTGCTAATTAGAACTCTTAAGCAGAAGAAAGTCTTCCCATTATACCAACTAGAAACAAAACAAATACGGAGTAGTAAGCTCTGGAAGGGACCCACCTACCACCCAGGGTGGTAGCCAAGATGGCAATGGTTACCCCCGTTGGGTTTGGCTCTCATGTGCTCACAGGTTCGAGGCGTGCCGATGCCTTCCGTTTGAATCCCATGATCTGCCTGTTGCCTTCTTCGGCATTGGATGGGGCGTTACTCACCTATAGGTTTCAACTCTCTTTCATGGGGGGTTGCCGTTGGTCTAGAGTCCCTATGGTCACGCCAAGGAAGGACTATACGCTTGGTCGCCCCCTCCTCTACCCTTTTACATTAGAGAAAAAAAGAGACGGGACCCACCTCTAATGTCCTCGTTAGTGGCAATGTTGTGTTTCATTGAACCTCTTTTGTGCCTCTGTCACATGTTGCCTGTACTGTTATATTAGGTTGCAACTCTTGGTGTAATCCATTGGCTAAAGCCTACAAGTTGACGCATAAAACGTTTTGACTTAAAGTTAATTGACACATAAAACGTTGGAGTGTTCCTATATGCCCTTTTCTCCCCCTCTATCTCTCACTCACCCACGCGCACTCACAAACGAAATGCTCTTTCTCTCCTCATCTATTTCTCAATCACAAACGCGCGCATGCACTCACACTACAAACGCTTGATGCTTTAGAGCAAGTTTTGCCTTGTACCAATCATGCTAAATCAAAATTTAGCATTATTTAATTGCAAAACACTCTCCACCCTTGAGCCGAATGTGATGCCAAATTTTGGCAATGCCATTTTAGTGTAAAAAATTGGCATCAAGTTTGGTAATTGCCAAAATTGTCACATCATCTAAAGAAGAGATGAGTTTAATTCAATGATCCGGATTTGAATTGTGCCAAAATGACAGCAAATTGGTGCAATAGTATTGCTATTTTTCGGCATTTTGTACGGCACTAAGCTAAAAAGAAAAACTGACTTAGGCAATGCCATTTCGACACCAACAAATGGGTTTTCCCTAGGGACTTCCTGATGACACGTATTTTAGAGAGTTTGGTCGGCTAGTTTACTTGGCCACAATAAAACAGTAGAATCTTTCTAGAGTTGTATTTTCAATTTTCATGTGCTTATTACTATTTCCTCTACAAGTTTCTACAGAAAATTACCTCTAAGTACAGAAACGTGACACTTAATTCCCATTAAGGAGAGATGAAATACTTAATTACCACTAAGTCCACTTTTACAAAAATACATTTAACATTAATGGAAGTGTCACCTTAGGGTTTTAGGGTATGCTAGGGTATAATGGTACCCTAATGGGTACCCTAGTACCCTTGGGTACCCTAAAATCTTAGGATACCCTAGGATTTTAGAGTTTTAGGGTACCCTAGGGTTTTAGGGCACTTTAAGATTTTAGGTTTTAGGATACCCTAGGGTTTAGGTTTAGGTGCTTTTATAGAGCCCTAGGGTTTAGGTTTAGGTTTAGGCACTTTCATAGGAGTTTTAGGGTACACTTTCCTATTATTGGGTTTTAGCGGTTTAGGCACTTTCATTGGGTACCCTAGGATTTTAGGCACTTTTATAGGGTACCCTAAGGTTTAGGCACTTTCATTTGGTGCCCTAGGGGTTAGGCACTTTCAGTATTTAGGGTTTTAGGCACTTTCATAGGGTTTT
The DNA here is from genome assembly GCA_018127125.1 of Rhododendron griersonianum. Lineage (NCBI taxonomy): Eukaryota > Viridiplantae > Streptophyta > Magnoliopsida > Ericales > Ericaceae > Rhododendron > Rhododendron griersonianum. The sequence continues at coordinate 37,363,445 of CM030798.1, read as the reverse complement.
AGTGTTTCATTAATTAGAGGAGACTTGGTGGGAATTACTTTCTATTTTCTGGACCTAGAGGTAAATTGCCCAAGTTTCTAAATGTAGCCTTTTGAATTGTCAAATCCTCATAACTGATGGGTTTTGTGTAGATAATTCAACATGTTATTTAAAATGATGTAACCCATATGATAGGAAGGGCTTCGTCAAGATTAGGGCACCTGAAAGGGATGCATGGAATGTTACAGTACCCTGTCTTTTCTTATTCCTCATAATTATATTCCTGTAAAAGAAAATGGATTTTTTTGGTTTGGATCCTAATTGATATTTTCTATCTTCGCACAGTAGTATTGTTGTCGGCACTATTATAGTTTTGGGGTTAAACGCGAGTAGCGGGTGGTTTTAACTTTTAAGAGCAGAGAGACGCAGAAGTCGAAGTTGAAGGATTCCAAGGTGGTCTCCTCTTAGGTGAGTTTGGTATTTTGTTATTCCGTCGTTCTCTTTCGGTCTCTATTGAGAAGGACGTAATTCTTGGTTGGATAGTATTATCTTAAGGTGATTCATTGGGTTGTATTGGCAGCGTAGCCACAGAAGTGGACGTTTGTGGAGTATTAATGGTTTTGATGTTCACAGTAGTAGAAAGAGTCAAATGGTATTGAAGAGAGGAAACAGAGAGGAACAGATATTTGAATCTGATAATTCGTTTGGGAGAAGAACAGAGAGAAGGGCCTGAATTTACCACAGGACCCCCTTGCAAAGGACAAGCTAGCCAAGAACGAAATGCTGAAACAGGACACACAAAGGGAAGACAATGAAAGTCGGAAAACTAGGGGTGGGTATCGTGTCGTGTCATCTCGTGTTCGTGTCAGAATTCTCTCAATCCTAATTCGACCTGTTTAACTTTTCGTGTTATCGTGTCGTGTCATATTCGTGTTTCGTGTCAGGAATAGCCGACCCTAACCCACTAACTTCGTGTTGGGTTTGTGTTGTGTTATCGTGTCCTTTCATAAATTCTCGTGTCGTATCGTGTTCGTGTCATGTCATCTCGTATTTGTGTCAGAATTCTCTCGACCCTAACCCAACCTGTTTAGCTTTTCGTGTTATCGTATCGTGTCATATTCGTGTTTCGTGTCTTGTTCTCGTGCCGTGTCAGAAATTCCACCCCTACAGAAAACCCATAAAAGTAATTTGAAAAAAAAATTGCACAAGTAAGGTCAGAACCTAGGAAAGTAGGGGCAGAACCTACGGAATTCCACCAATGCTCATAATCAAAGGCAGCCTCATGGTTAAAAGCCAAGGATATTTTGGTCCCCTCAAAGCCAAAATGGCTTCGTCGCTTACATAGCTACACAAGGCCAACGTTCCTTTTAGCAAGCAAGCATGGATTACCATGTACTCTCATTGAGTGTATTCTATATATTACATAGCTGCAACAGGGTCGGCCCAGGCACAAGGCCCACAAGGCTTGGGCCTTGGGCATTTCCAAAATGCCCAATTTTTTGGGCACTACTCCAATTTATTTTAGAATTTGAATTGGGTAGGACACTTTTTAGGAAATGTCCAGTCTAAGTTTAAGAAGCAAGACCCAATCTCTAGAGCATTGGTACTCGGACTTTCCACTTATAAAAGATTATTTGCCTTCATTGTTTCATTCAACTAGCGATGTGAGACTATAGGTGGAAGGTTTTGTTTTGCAACTTATTTGTCTCACATCGATAGAGCAAATGCTCAATTGGCAAAGTGCTCACCTATAAAGCCCTCTACTCCGCCTGTTCCACTTGCTCACAGAGTGGTTCCACGTGAAAGCAACATGTGGGCAGCAAGTATTGGAATTACAATTGTTTTGAAGGAAAATTTCAAATTTTGAAACATATATATATATATATATTTTTTCCGTAAAAATTGTCAAGCGTTTAGGGCATCATTCTTAGAATAGGTCTTGGTACCCAAATACCATGGGCCGGCCCTGGCGGCAATACATCCAAAAACCACTGCCAACACTTATATATTACATAGCTTCAACAATTGGGTCCAGACCAAAAAATATTGACCTCGCGTGACAAATCACAAAAAAAATTCACTTAGCTTCAACAATTGGGTCAATACCAGTGTCCACACCTAGTCAGGGCGACACATTTTCTTGGACCAAAAATCTTCAGTATGACCAAGTATGAACATCTCGCTCTCTATTCTCACGCTCAATCGTAGCTCCCACGAATTCTAGTAGTTCAAGATGTTTTCGATGTGCACTTCAAGTTTATATAAATATTAGTATACTGCTAATGAGATTAACCGATCCCAAGTGATTGGACATAAGGCTCGGTTTGATTTGGTATACTGCTAATGAGATTCTTTTTGCATTCTTCGAAACTTTTGGACTATTGATGAAATTTTGCGCGGGAAGTGCCACAATATAAACACAATTCACATTTTCTTGATTCAACATTAGCGGATTCAATAAATTGAACGGTACATAAGCCTCTGTGGTTAGAAAAGGAAAATGCTTAAGACACATGTTCGAAAACAGATCTAGATACAGATGGAATCGAAGCCACCTGACGCTTGTGGGTCTCAGGTACATGTCGTGTACCTCACATGTAATGGACCGCTCTGGATACATTTGCATCTAGATTCCCATGGTATATGATAGACGCGTAAATGTTCACATTAATGCCCCATAATTTATCATTGCTAAGTCTATTTATTTTATTACTTGATGTTTTAATGCTTAATTTTTGTGTTGTAGGTATTTGGAGGATTTGATAAAAGAATATGTAAAATTAAAATATTTAATTGGTGCAAAGCTAGTCCGGAATTGAAGAGTACGAGATTTGACGAGGCAATTAAGCAAATACAAGTCTATAATGGGCTTTGACTAAAACGTGAAATAAAGAATTGAATTCGCAGCTTCTTTACTAGGTGGGCCCATGATCAGGTTTACACGGGGGCACCATTATAAAAGAGGAAAAAGGTTTTCGGGAGAGGAATTATTCGGTGGGGTGGGGGTGGGGAGTGGGGTGGGGTGGGATCAGAGTTGGGGTGGGGCTACGATCAGAGTTGACGGATGAAGAACGGGGCTGCCATCAATATTGTTTAGTTTTCAAATTTTGTTCAATTATTCGCACATCGGTAACTTGTTTTGATTTTTGTTCTTTATAAAAGTTGTTCGTTAGTTCTTGTTTAATTTAGATCTTTTGTTTATTTTCTATCTCGAGTAATAGAAGTATGTTTCAAATTAGGGTTTCTTTTGTTTCTTGTTCAATGATGAGTGAGTAGTCGTCGGGGTAGGGTCGCGGGGTGATTAGCATGCCGTGGCCGGATTGGATGCGTTATGCTCCTATTTCGAAATAAAAAATGTAAGAAAAACAATTTTAGATTGGTAAAATACTTCCCGTAGACGAATCTGGGCATTGTCAAAGTCCATGTGAACAGGGAAATGGGGTCCAAAACACATTCTCCGCTGCGCATGGGTAAACAGCGACCATAAGGGTTCGCATCTTGCGGGGTATCTTTTTCAGTCTAAAAAATGTTTGAAAGAACACCGATTGGAGCAGATGAGTCCGGGCTGGTTCCGAGTGCTATGAACCCTACGACCGTACCTTTCTTTTAATTATTTGAAAAAAACCAAACAATTTCGTAAGTTTAGTTAATCTTTCATCAAACGATTAGGGGTGGCTACCTAAGAGCCAATTCAAATTAAAACAACCCGAGTTTTTAGTTAGCGCACATCACCGTCTTTGTAGATTCAACTTTGGACTTACCGGATATTGTGCTACGTCGGTCTCCGCCCTACGCTTGGGACAACCCATTAATTTAGGATAGGAAATCGTCAAGCAGTACAACTTGTGAGAAAAAACTTCTTAAATCCAAATAAAAACATTAGCAAAGGGATAAAATGAGTGGAATATATCTTATTAATCAGGAAGAGCCCTTTCTGCCCATGGCTTGATTACATCTAGCACTTGCAATCAGCATAAACCAAAAAGAAACTCAATGACCCTCCACACGAAAGGAACAAAGCTGACTCTAGAATCAAAGCCATCTGTTTTCTCCTCAAAACTTGAGAGATTGAATACCACAAATTGAGAGTTGAGGTTTGAACCAGCCTCCTTAATGATGTTCTCAATCTCTCTCACCACTTCACCCATTTTAGGCCTCCCACCACTTCACCCATTTTAGGCCTGTTGCGACTTATCTCACCAACACAACTCATTGCCAGGTCCAGAAACTTCTTTAAACATACCAATGATGTGTCACAACCTGTTGCGGGGTCGAGAATCTCAAGAAGCTCAGATGGGTCACTTGCATTGTCCGTCGCCTCCTTGACCTCCCACACAATGTTCTTTTCGCGCTCTATTGGCTTTCTTCCTGCTATCAGCTCCAAAAGTAAAATGCCAAAGCTATAAACATCACTCTTCTAGGTTAGTGGTTGGGTCATGTAATATTCCGGATCCACGTACCCCTGGATAAGAATATTATCAGTTCATTACATTTCATTCTAAGCCAAGAGGGTAACATCTTAAACGAACCAAAAAAAAACTCAAGTTCACAATTTCGCTGAACTACACTCCAAAGTCAGACATTGACAAATTTGCTATTTGTACCAAGTCAAAAATATATATACACGAAATGGTTAAGTAAAAGTTCCGAGGATATCACATGAACCATAATCACTTTAGATCAAATTAAAAAAAATATTTGTTCTTCATTTTGTTTTTTTCTTCCTACAGGAAAAGAAAATTTTCCCTCTCCCCTGGACCTTACCATAAGCGGGAGCATTGGGCATTGGATATGCCTTTACCTTCTTGTAGAGACGGAAATTAGTAGAGGTCCTAGAGGGACAAGTATGTAGAACTCTAACAACTACAATCATTCTCTATCACTCGTCTTACCAAAGGAACGAGCATCCTTTGACACAACCAAAATCTGAGCCTCTGCTGAATCAGTAGCATAGCATGCATTTTTGTCATAATCAGAAAACCATAAAGCACAATATTCTATTTTACTATGGAATATAAGGGGACATTTAACTATAATAGGTAGCAGTAGCTTAATTTACACAAAAATCACAAATAGTCTAGAGTCTATATTTTGCATGAGTATTCTGATTTTGCCTTAGTTACAGAAGTTCAAACTCTCAATAAACGTGAACAAGAGCCAAGTATTCTTGCCAATTCACGGTTAGGTACTCCACCATACGCTTAGAAACATCACAAGGTTGAAGCCATGTCACATGCTACATACACAGATATCAAAGCGAAAACAAAAAACCTCACGGGCTCTAATTTGATGCAACTGGAAAGTTCCCACTATAGACAAAGAGGCTGTCATCAGTGTACGGATGGTTCCCCTTACCATCCCCTTCATGAGTAGTAGACGTGGATGTCGAATCAGCATTTGGGTTCAGACCTGCAATTTGCATAACGTTTTCAATCTCTTTCACCACAGCACCCATTGCAGGCCTCCAAGCTCCCTCTTCTTCAACACACCTCATTGCAAGATCCACAAACTGCTCTAAACCCTTCGGCGTGGGGGCCAAAATGACAAGGTCAAGAATCTCGTCAAGACTGTATAGGACTTGATCCCTTTTCATTCTCTGCCTCACCTCTGTTACAATGTATTTGCCTTTCTCGATTGGTTGTCTTGCGGTTACAAGCTCTAGTAGTACCACTCCAAAGCTATATACGTCGCTCTTCTCAGTCAACTGTTGGGTCATGTAATACTCTGGATCCATGTAGCCCTACCACGAATAAAGGAATACCAGTTTTAGTTCGAAATCCTAAGCAAAAAAAATCATCTCAAACTGTTAGCCATCATGACTCCATAAATTGGTTGGAGTATAAACATATAACTATATACATGCGTGCATTTGACGAACATAAATAACGTGTTTCTTTTTCAACAATGAAAGGAAAATTTACCGACCATTGTCCCCTTGACTTGAGTGCTAATATGGCTCCTTTCTGCATCACCCATTGGCTTGGAGAGACCAAAATCAGAGACTTTTGCATTCAAGCATTCATCTAGTAAGATATTGCTTGATTTGATGTCCCTATGTATGATTGGAGGGTTGGCAAGCTCATGGAGATATTGCAAGCCTCTTGCTGCTCCTAGGGCTATTCGAAGCCGCCTCATCCAATCCAACCTAATTCCTGTCTTCCCTGCAAAACTAGCACGTATTTAGTTGTTGTTGGCTTATTGGATGCACATGTTCTCAAAGGACACAGTTTGATAGTGCAGCTTATGGACACCTGGAGGTCCCTATCAGCTTTTTCAATTATACTTTCCCTTATATCTGGTGAGGATATATATGTGAAGAATCCAAGTTTGGAGGTTTAAGAAAGATGAGCCTCCAGAAACATATTTTTCTGGCTTTTCATTGTCGAATTTATGTGAATAACATATTCTACTCTCTTCTGATTTAGTAGATTACTTCTTTTCATATTTCCTATACAATCAACTTAAGCAAGCTGTTCTCCTGTACAAAACATGGATACTTGATCAATGAATAACAGCAATACAAGCATCTCTTATGAAGTACCAACTGAAACGTGACAAGCATCAGTATTCGTGTTGAGTAGCAGACTAAGTCATTGAACAAAAAAGGTCCCCCAAGCATCGGTTACCATGCAATATACTTTTTGGTAAGCATGACATCACCTTATGGTGGGATCCACATCATTTCAACTAATAGGAAGGAAGACAATGTTCACCCTCTTAAGTGGAGGGTGAACAATACTCAACTCCTTCAGAGGGGTTAAGTTCAAATTATTAAGAAGTTGGAGGGCCAAATATCTAACTTTATTTGAAGATATCAAAAACCTTGTGGGCAACTGAGAAATTGTAGAAGCTAGAGGGAGCTGTGGTCCCCGGCCGCCAACCGTTGTGTCTATTACTGTCCATGTTGGTGGAGAAGATTAAGAAAGTGAGCTGAGTACCTGAAAGACTCTCATTGAGTGTACCATTTGCAATATACTCATACACCAACATTTGTTGGGCTCGTTCGAAACAGAAACCCATAAGGCCAACAACATTCTTATGGTGTACCCTGGATAGAAGTTCAATCTCCGTTTTGAATTCCAGACCACCCTGCAAAGATCCTCGTTGAGCCTTTTTAATGGCAATCAGTTGCCCATTGGGAAGAGTTCCTCTATACACCTATATACAGAATATCAGAAGTTGAGAAAAAAGAAAGATAAGCAGCACGGAAGAAATACTAATTTAAGTATTTAAGACGCGGAGAAATTTGCAAAGGGAAAAACTTTCAAAATTTATAAGGAATTGAAAGAAAAACTAATGGATCCTACACGGGAAACAAAGAAAAAAATGGTTTTCACATATTCAGAATGAGATGTAGAAGTTAACCTTCCCGTATCCACCGGACCCAATTCTGTTGGCTTCTGCGAAATTGTTTGTGTATTTCTTAAGCTCATCATATGAGAAACACCTTGCTTCTTTTAACAGAGGAACATCACCACTGGTTGTATTAGGATCCCAAGAAGCTGCAATGGTGCGACATAAAGCAGTAAATTAAGCGCGAGAAAAACATAATACCATTGTTGCGCAAATAAATTGTTGAGAAGAGCTTCTGAGTTTACCAAAAGGGTTGTTCACTCTATCAGCCTTTTCAGCTCTTCTCTTTTGACGGAAAGCATAAAATCCTGCAAGGAGAGCCAATAGCAGAACAACAGAACCACCAACTGCCGCTCCAGTAATCACCCCTCGATTTAACGAATTGTTTCCTTCTGGATAAGAAAGATATTAGAATGAGACAAAATAGTTCTCACATTTCTTTTGCACTAAGGAAAAAAACTTAATACCTGCTAAGTAGTTATAAGGATTGGCTCGGAAAGCAAAGGTTCCATAAGTACTGGGAGGCTTGAAAGTTTTGCTGCTAAAGACAAATGCAATCCCAGAAATTCCTGTTCGATTGAAATGATCTTGGCCAAATGGAAACAATTCTATGCTTATCAAAAGGTAGTTAACTGTATAATGGAACGGATTACTAATAGAAATTGAATCCACAGGATGCTGCTCAGTGTTATTAAAACACGTCATCAGAGATTCCTCAAGAGATGTATAGATAGTATGGTTTCTGAGGTTTGAGAAGGAAGGAGCTCTGAAGATTAGGGTTCCTGTGTATGGATATGCACATATACAGTTGGGGCTAGAAACTTTATTTGAACTGCACATATGAGGGATACAGTTGTTAGGTGGGGTGGAATATGAGGATGAGTTGGACGGTGGAATGGCACAGTATGTGTTCGTCCCTCCTGTTCCTGCGCAAGCTGGATTTCCTACAAGTCTGCAGGAAAAAATAGAGGTTGTAAAATGATACTTGATAAAGCAATGACAAGTTCGTATAATTCTATACGGGCAATGTATAACTTCATTCGGTTTTGGTTTCAGAGAGTTTCTCTTTTCGGCACACCTTCTAGAGAGCTGCTTTTGAATAACAAATACCCTTCGTGTTTAGTTGTATAAGAATTCAGAGACATCTATTTGGTGTTTTCATAGAAATGAGTTATTTTTTTCAAAAATATTCCATAACGACAAGGTCTCAAATCCGTCAACCTAGTGAGTTTTCTGCACACGGTAAAGAAGATTTGATTTCGAAACAACAATGCAACAAATGAAGGAAAGAAAAGTAGATACTAAATGTCCAGGTAGTAGAACTTGTACAAGACTAAAAATATCAAATCTTCAACGAAATATAGCAGATAAAATGCCCAAAAATCAAATAAATAAGTTTTCTGGCCACATGAACTCGATAGTGATACCCACTTACATGAAATCAACAGTGGTACCCACTCTCTCTGTAGGAATGAAAACAGATATCGAATTGTTCTGCACATCTACAAGTTCCAGTTGATTGCCATAGCTGGAGCGAACATCCAAAGTGCCATTAAGCTTGTTGTTACTCAATGTACTGTCACACAGGCCAAAGAAAATTGTTGTTGGTTATAAAATTCACGATAGAAGTTATAGAACTAGACCATTTTGGGTTAAAGTCTAAGGATGTCAGATACATATAAGTTTTGACTTCAGGCTAGCATAAGAATTGCAAGATGACATGAGATTAAATCAATAAACTGATACTCACACAGTCTGTAACTGAGGAAGGTTGAAGAGCGCGCCCGGAAGTGGACCATTAAGTCTTGTGTTCTCCATAACACTGCCACCAAGACATGCATTAGGGGGAAAACATGTATAGCGTATAATTGAAATTTTTTATCAAAAAAGTTTTTTGTTTTCGGAACTTTCTCCTTTTAGTTACGAGCACACGAATGATCCTCACCCTCCACCCACACCACACTAAACTCTGTGCCTGTTAGGGTTTTTTTTTCCCTTGACATGGCTTGCTCTAGGTGTGAAGTTGGCAGACATAAATTAGCATCATCCCTCCTCTGGATGGAAACTAGGTCCTCAGAGGATAATTAGCAACTCAGCATCATCAGAAATCTTACTAAGAGCTCGTGAAAGTGATGCCAACGTCAATTTTGCCTAAAAGTGCTTAGTTTACTGATAGCATCGAAGAAAACAAGTTTGTTTCCTATGATACTCTCTCAATTTCCTCGCAGAATAACCTAGAAAATTCATTCATCCGCATTATAGAAGACAGAAATCAGAAAGGTTCTTTGGGGTCTCTAATCAGCGCATGTGAAAGATAAGCTATACACAATACTAACGCTTGTGGTGAATTATGCACAGAGTAGGCCAGTTATAAGTAGATTCCTGTGCTTTGATGAGCTTGATGGATATAATTGGATTCATGATTGATGGATTTTAAGAGATCCCTATTGAGGCAATTCATTTACCTAATAGACAATACAAGTGATGGCTCAATTATCCGCAACAAACACCCAAGAAAGACCAGCAAGATAATGTTATGGTTAACTAACCTGATGGTGGAAAAGGACCCTGGTAGCATACCTTAAATGACTCATGTAACTTGGTGCAAGTGTGTTTATTCAGACAAATCGAGAGAGAAACTTACATTGTTGTCAAAGACTGTAAGTTTGACAACCATGAAGGAAAAACTGATGCGTCAAATGTATTATTGCTCAAATCTCTGCAAGTAACATTTCCATCAAAGACCATATGAAGAAAAATGCAATCGTCTTCGTAGGGGAAGCAAGTAATTAACAAGACCAATTCATTTCCCTGATTTTGCAAGGTGAATGTTACTTACACGTAGTTGAGAGATTTCATAGTTGAAAGATTGGGAATGGGGCCACTCAGTTGATTGTTTGACAAGTACCTAAAGTAAACCAAATGCACAATAAGCTGACTTCATGGAAACAAGCCTAAATTGGCAAACACCTTTTAGTTGCTTACAGCACACTGACGCTTGTGAGATTGCTGAACTGTGACGGGACAGATCCAGTTAACAAGTTCCCATCTAGACGCCTGTTGCGACCACAAGATATTAATCCAAACTCCAATCGAAATTCATAGCTACAAGATACTTATCGTGATTGCATTCATGTGATCCAGATACTCACACCGCCTCAAGCTTCTGGACTAGTGCTAGCGTTGATGGGATGCTGCCGTTAAACTGGTTGTTTTCAAAAAGCCTGTTTAATCAAAATCATATCAAGATGCCAAAATTGAATAATGCAGGTTGAGAATTGTCAGATCTAGAAACTAAGCCCAATATTTATCATTAGAATCAACATCTAGTCTAGTATAGCAGCTGCATATGATGTGTCTTCCTCATGCGCACTCTTGATACGCCATATTAGGGAGAGAAAAAACCAGAGTTAGACATCAAGCTTGCGATGCTATCAAGGGATGTGGTCCCATAAAATGAGCTCTCAACAGCTCAAAGAAAACTCATTGTTAAACATACACACAACCACGTTCACTATACATTTTCTCTGCTTTAACCTATATGAAACCTCTTTTCCCGTACGAAAGCTTGCTTCTTAATATTGCTATACAAGTAAGCAAACTGCATACACGCATAACCATGTCATAACATTTAATCTAGTCCTGTCAGTCAAGTACATTATGTGGAACACTAAAAGTGAATAGGGTGTTCTATGGAACTTACACATGTATGAGCGCCATGCTTGAACTAAAAAGACTAGATGGGATAGCACCAGAGAGCTGATTGTTTCCAAAATGACTGTAAAAAAAAGCAATATGTAAATAAAAATCAAATATGGGTCTTCTTAACTTTTGAAATAAACACACTCTTACAGAGAGTTTAGACCTACAAGTGCAACGTTTTAACCAGCATATCCAAACCAGGTGTTGTCCCACTAGAGACGGGAATAGTCCCAGAAAGGCTATTATTAGTCAGATCCAGCACATAAAGATGTGTTAGGTTGCCAATTGAATGAGGTATACTCCCACTGAAGTTGTTGGAACTAAGATCCCTGTAGGGGAGTAAAGAAAATCAAAAGCATTGAGAGACAGCAATACAAGGAACTGGCCTGTATGGAACAAATAGTCTGTCAAACATATGGTGCACGCGGTACTCAGCTGAAATATGCGTAGATTTATTAAAAGGAGTATCTGGTGCAAGAATCAAAGACAAAATTTAGAACCCACATTCAAGTTTCCTTTCTTTTTATAGAAGCACATTGAAAACTTGTTTCGGGAAATAGGTTCACCACTTCACCTGAAGAGGCCATGTGGTGTGGGGCTTGTGGGCGACCAACTGTTCGGAAAACTCGGAAAGTTTAGGGCGCATAGAGAGCCAAAATAATACACAGGCATACATCAAGTGATCTAACTTATTGATTTTTAAAACTTCGTACTTTCATATCGTCGACGAACTTAAGATGAAACTTTCAAAAGAGTATTCATTTATTATGTCAAAAGTTTGTAGAAGGTTGGAATAGATGCCCTTTCCATTCTTCTGTAATGTCAATTACTTCAGGGGATGAAGCAGTTCGTAAATGCATGAGCGTGAGACCAAAAATACCAAAGTCCAAATCCTTACAGAGCAAACAGCTCCTGCAGGGACCCTATTGTGTCTGGAATGGGACCACTGAAGCCACAACCGACCAGGAATCTGAAACGCCAAGTAGAAGCAATTGGTTAGAAAGGATTATTACAAGTACTTATAAGCCATACCCTTTATCAACAATCAAAACTTTCTCACAGGCTTGTTAACTTCGTCAAACTTCCGATGGATTGAATAAGACTTCCTGTCAATTCGGTGTTGTGTGAGAGATCCCTGTATGCGGAAGCTGACAGTCAGACCTTACTTTGGACAATTCTTATGAGGAAATACAAAACAAAAGCCAAGAAAGCACATATGTCCAGTGTGACTTAACAACGCTTCACAAAATCAGTTGGAACTGGATCTGACTATGGGAGAAGAGGAACATGAAAAATAGGAGAAGACATACAGCATCTGTAATTCTGACAACTGTGCTATGTCTCCAGTCAGCTGACCATTCAAACCCATGCTCGGTAATATTCTGAAAAATGGAAGTGACAGTTAACTTCAGTTATTGAAAAATGAATAACTAACTTTCCACAAGTAGATGGGAAAATACAATTGGGACTTACATGGATGTGATGCATGAATTGTTGCACTGAATTCCATCCCATTTGCTGCCACATGGGTCACGCCCATCCCAATTCGGTGGTATGTTCTTCCAGGCATCTTTGAGAGCCTCCAAAGCAGCAACTGGTTCATAAGATCATTAGTCCAATAAGTGTCCCCGTTAAGAAAAAAGTTTTTATGCATTCATATACCACACTCAATTCTCAAAATTAAACTTTCCTTGCCAGTTGCCATTCCTTGTACGTAGATGGATGCGTTAAGTGATTATGGGAGAGGTGATAACTAGGGATCGGAACTAGAATTACTGCTAACCTACTTTCTTATCAGAATTTACGAAACAAATTCATTGCACATGAGAACCCAATGATGGCCAGGAAGACAAGAATAAAAGTAACATCCTTCTTCCAGGTCGCCCTCTCCTCGGATTTCATTTTACTTGCAGACACCTTTGTTTCTGGTTCAAGGTACTGCTTTGTTGATTATTCTGCCATTCGTGAATAAGAAAGAACATATCTGAATGGTAGCAAATCTAAGACCTCTAGCTTTAGTGAACCAGTTGCTTAATTTTAACAACAGACATGTTCCCGGGAAAATAAAATAACAACAGACAGAAGTTAACTTCTCCAAACTAAGTAATTAACAAAGTCCAACCATTTAATTGCTTAAATTTAAAGATATCTACTAATTAAACTTAATATCGACATGTTCATCGTTAACCAATTTTCTCATCAAAAAAGTGCAAGAGAAAGCAACCAAAAGAGCTCTAGAGTATTCTATCTTAGTCTTAATCCTGACGAACAAAATTTTGGATGTTTTCAAAGGACGCATTTTGTGGGAAACTAAACCGCTTCTTCTTGTTTTCTTTTCACTAGTGTAATCTATTGGTGATCATTAAACTTGAAAACAACTTAGTGGTGTCAATGAACTAGTATGAAACAAAAGATTTGAACTTACGGTCCCGAGGATTCGTCTGCGCTGTTGCAACGAGAAATTGGATGGAAATAAACAACAGAAAGATCTCAATTTGTAAACCCATTACTCAAGAGAAACAAATAACTTCAAAACCAGCAAATTGTTTCATTCATTTCCTCTTGTTGCTAATTAGAACTCTTAAATAGAAGAAAGTCTTCCCATTATACCAACTAGAAACAAAACAAATAGTAAGCTCTGGAAGGGACCCACCTACCACCCGGGGTGGTAGCCAAGATGGCAATGGTTTCCCCTGTTGGGTTTGGCTCTCATGTGCTCACAGGTTCGAGGCGTGCCGATGCCTTCCGTTTGAATCCCATGATCTGTGATAGGTGCGTAAACATGCCTATTTACGCCCCCTAACTTAGGCTTGTTATGTCCGTTTAATGCGCTACTTGGAGTTTGATACTTGTTAATTGCGTTTCAGGACTCTCGGAGCCAATGGATAATATTTGGAGCTTAAACGCAAAGTCGGACTTTATTTCGGGAGAAAGGTGCATCAAATTCCAGCCATGTGTTTGCACGTACGAAGGAGTTTATTGGGTAATGCTGAAATATTGGTGTTGAGCTTGCCGAAGGAAATTTATTGGATCAAATCCCACTAGAATGGCAACATGGGAATTGTAATCTGGCAACTTGTGGACTGACCCATAATTGTAGCAAGATTTGTCTTCAGCGTTTACATTAAAAGTGGGCCCACGGAACAATTGACAAGAGGGGAATTTACTTGCCGAGCACACGAGGTCTCCGTATATATAAGGAACGGTAAAAGGGTTTGAGGGGGATCTTTTGCCCACGCAGAAACGGAGAGAACGGAGCTGCCATCATTATTTATTTTTTCTCACGCATAAACAGAGAAGAGGAGCAGTGGCATGGGGGGACTTCTCGAACGTGGCTGCGATAGAAGTTCCAATGGAATTTTATCTTTGCACAATGATCCTCTCCTCAATGCACGGCTAATCTACTCTGCTAGGGTAACGAGGATGTCTATCCAAATAGTGTAGTTGTTAGATTTCTAGGATTCTATATTCAACTTGATTGTATGACTTGATCGATTCATAACTTTTTGTGAAGTTTTATATTTTTCAATATTCGAATGTGTTTGTATCCATGGTTTCAAGCACTGTCATACAATGGTTTTTAATATTTCAGGATAGGCTTTGAGATAGACTATACGACGTGGGACGGATCGTGCCGTTGATTAAATCCAATGAGACGATCCGTGCCGTGTTGAGATAGCCTATACGGAGTACGAATCTTGATTATCTTTTTGGGAATTATCGATAGGAATTGCTACCCTACGGTGGTCTGGTTGAATGTTGAATGTGAACCCTAGGTTTCGAAATAATTATGTTACAAGGGGAGACTGAATCGGAAACCTTAGTCCTTTCTCTCATATGTTTCAAAATCCTTTAATTTACTTTCTAGTTTAGTTTTAGTTTAATCAATCCAAATCAAAATCCAACTTCTTGTTACTTTCCGAATTAAATTAGAAATTAATTGAAACTACTGCAACTCAGCTTTTTACTCCCTGCGGACGATCCTGAACTTAATCACTATTCTTCGGAATACTAGTTAATTCCTTGGTTTTATAAATTATAATTTTTGGTACAAAAAACGACAGACCAATCTGCCTATTGCCTTCTTCAGCATTGGATGGGGTGTTACGCACCTATAGGTTCCAACTCTCTTTCATGGGGGATCGCCGTTGGTCTAGAATCCCTATGGTCACGCCAAGGAAGGACTATACGCTTGGTCGCCCCCTCCTCTACCATTTTACATTAGAGAAAAAAAGAGACGGGACCCACCTCTAATCCTCGTTAGTGGCAATGTTGTGTTTCATTAAACCTCTTTTGTGCCTCTGTCACAAGTTGCCTGTACTGTTATATTAGGTTGCAACTCTTGGTGCAATCCATTGGCTACAGCCTACAAGTTGACACATAAAACGTTTTGACTTAAAGATGTGAAAGAGGGACGTTGGAGTGATCCTATATGCTCTTTTCTCCCCCTCTATCTCTCACACACGAAATGCTCTTTCTCTCCTCAACTATTTCTCAATCACACACGCGCACATGCACTCACACTACAAACGCTTGATGCTTTAGAGCAAGTTCAGCCTTGTGCTAATCATGCTAAATCAAAATTTAGCATTATTTAATTGCAAAACACTCTCCACCCTTGAGCCGAATGTGATGCCAAATTTTGGAAATGCCGTTTTAGTGTCAAAATTTGGCATCAAGTTTGGTAATTGCCAAACTTGTCACATCATCTAAAGAAGAGATGAGTTTAATTCCATGATCCGGATTTGAAATTGTGCCAAAATGACAGCAAATTGGTGCAATAGTATTGCTATTTTTTGGCATTTTGTACGGCACTAAGCTATAAAAAAAAATGACTTAGGCAATGCCATTTCGACACCAACAAATGGACTTTCTCTGGGGACTTCCTGATGACACGTATTTTAGAGAGTCTGGTCGACTAGTTTACTTTTGGCCACAATAAAATAGTAGAATCTTACTAGAGTTGTATTTTCAATTTTCATGTGCTTATTACTATTTGCTCAACAAGTTTCTTAATGTAGCCTTTTGAATTGTCGAATCCACATAACTTATGGGTTTTGGGTAGATAATTCAACTTGTTATTTAAAATGATGTAACCCATATGACAGGAAGGGCTTTGTCAAGATTAGGGCACATGAAAGGGATGCATGGAATGTAACACCCTATCTTTTCTTATTCTTAATAATTATATTCCTGTAAAAAAAATGGATTTTTTTTGGTTTGGATCCTAATTGATATTTTCTATCTCCGTGCAGTATTATTGTTGTCGGCACTATTATAGTTTTGGAGT